>JARBWK010000006.1:136689084-137289084 GCA_030556195.1 Anolis apletophallus | reverse complement strand
TTGTTCCTTGGTTATTTGTAAGCCGCTCCGAGCCTTCGGGGAGTGGCGGTATACAAGTCGGAATAATAAATAAATAAATAAATAAATTAAATGGAGTGCTAATTTGTTGTTGTTGCAAAATGATACAATATTTTTATAATTAAACAGGGTTACAGTACATATCTCACAATAGAGCTAAAGGGACATTAGATGCCAAGTACATATGATGTTCCCTCCCTATGACAGTTATTCCACTGTTGGCTGGGCCAGACAATGCTTTAACTACTTTTAATAGAGGCTGCATTCAAAAAGAAGACAGTCACCTTATAGACTTTTATATAAAGATATGTCTTCTGTGAAATAATACATGTTGACATCCTAATTAGTTATCCCTAGAGCAGTGTTTCTCAATCTTCCGAATGCCGCGACCCCTTAATACAGTTCCTCATGTTGTGGTGACCCCTAACCATAACATTATTTTCCTTGCTACTTCATAACTGCATTTTTTGTTGGGGTGGGGGTTGATTTTGTCATTTGGAAGTTGTAGTTGCTGGGATTTATAGTTCACCTACACTCAAAGAGCATTCTAAACTCGCCAACAATTGAATTGAACCAAACTTGGCACACAAAACTCCCATGACCAACAGCAAATACTGGAAGGCTTTGGTGGGCATTGACCTTGAGTTTGGGAGTTGTAGTTCACCTACATCCAGAGAGCACTATAGACTCAACAATGATGGATCTGGACTACACTTGACACGAATCCTCAATATACCCAAATATGAACACTGGTGGAGTTTGGGGGAAATAGACCTTGACATTTGGGAGTTGTAGTTGCTGGGGTTTATAGTTCACCTACAATCAAAGAGCCTCTTGCACCCCACCAATGATAGAATTTGGTCAAACTTCCTACACAGAACCCTCATGCCTTGAAGGGAGTAGCTGGCGTGAGCCTCCATCCCACCTCACATACTCTCCCTCACATGCGCATCATGCTGCTCTCCCCTCCCCGCTTGGAGTCTCAGAAACAGCCCTCCCCTTGGCTGGGAGGCCTGCCAATCACAGCAGAGGAGAGATTTAGGTGGGAGAATTCGCAGTCTGTTTCCAAAAAGGAAGAGAAGGACAGGCAGAGGGGTTCCTAATATATGATTTCAGATGGTCTTTGGCGACCCCTCTGAAACCCTCTTGCGACCCCCCTGGGGGTCCTGACCCCCAGGTTGAGAAACACTGCCCTAGAGGCTCCCTTCCTCTAGAAATTCTCAAACCTTTCTGAGCAATTGCTTTGCTAGATAGTGTATTTTTAAAGTGAAAATGCAGCCATGACTTTAGTTGCCTAAGCCAGTGTTTCCCAACCAGTGTGCCATGGCACACTAGTGTGCCATGGGAAATTGGAACCTCCAATACCCTTTCTTCCCCCTCCTGCCGAACACTTTTTCTTCTCCACTCGGGCTCCCTTCTTCCCAGCTTCACTTTGCCTCACTTTGCTCTGGGGCAAGTCTGTGCAGTAGCGCCCGCACGGGTCACGTCTTCCTTCCCCCCTTCCCTTCTGAACACGCTCACGCTGCCCCCTTGGATCAAAATGGCAGCAGAAGTGGCAGTGTATAAGAAAAAGTAAGTGATCGGCAGGAGGGAAAAGAAAGGGTGCGAAGGAGGAAGAGGTCTCTGTCGAAAGCTGACATGGGCAAACTTGGACCTTCCAAGTGTTTTGGACTCCCAACTCCCACCATTCCTAGCAGCCTCAGGCCCTTTTCCTTTTTTCCCCTCAGCCATTTAAGCAGGAAAGGGCCTCAGGCTGTTAGGAATGGTGGGAGTTGAAGTCCAAAGCACCCAGAGGGCCGAAGTTTTCCCATGCCTGTTTTAGGGACCTTAAAGTGGTGAGCCTCCTTCCAACATTGTGATTCTGGATAGAAAACAAACAACAACATAACATGACACAGTGCTCTCTGGGTGTAGGTGAACTACAACTTCCAAACTCAAGGTCAATTCCCAAGCAAACCCTTTCAGTACTTTCTGTTGGTAATGAGAGTTCAATATGCCAAGTTTGGTTCAATTCCAATGTTGCAAGAGTTCAGGATGCTCTTTGATTGTGTGTTAACTATAAATCCCAGAAACTGTAACTCCCAAATGTCAAAGTCTATTTACCCCAAACTCCATCTGTGTTCACATTTGGGCATATTGAGTATTCATGCCAAGTTTGGTCCTGATCCAACATTGTTTGAGTCTACAGTGCTCTCTGGATATAGGTGAACTACAACTCCAAAACTCAAGGTCAATGCCCACCAAACTCTTATAGTATTTTCTCTTGGTTATGGGAGTTCTGTGTGGGAAGTTTGATTCCATTCCATCATTGGTGAAGTTCACAGTGCTCTTTAATTGCGGGTGAACTATAACTCCCAACTGTTGAGCAAGACCTTCATGTGTGTCTTTCTGCCATTCCTGCCAGGATATCTATGTTGTGTTCATCGAAACAGGCCCAGGTTTCACACTGAGTGTATAAATACATTTAAAAACATATTAACTATATGTATTACTGTGTTAGGGTGTCATTTTGTGTCATTTTGGTTGGTGGTGTGCCCCAGGATTTTGTAAACGTAAAAAATGTGCCGTGACTCAAAAAAAAGGTTGAAAAACACTGCTCTTCCTCTCCACTGGTTCCTATCCTATCTATGCTTTGCTGAATGGCTACCCGGGCATTCCAGCTATGTGGAAAAATCTCTTTACTTGGAATGCAAGTCCCAGGTTCTCTTAGGCAACATGACTTTTATCTATGCTGTAGGGGGAATTCTGGAATAGTCCAAAAATATAACTTCTCCAAGGTTTACTGTGTGATAGCGCCATCTTCCAAGGTTTTTTTGTGTGTGCCAGGAGCAACTTTAGAGACTACAAGTCACTTCTGGTGTGAGAGAATTGGCCGTCTGCAAGGAAGTTGCCCAGGGGACGCCTGGATGTGTGATGTTTTACCATCCTGTGGGAGGCTTCTTTCATGTCCCTGCATGGGGAGCTGGAGCTGACAGAGAGAGCTCACCCGCGCTCTCCCCAGATTTGAGGTCTTCAGTCCTGCCGGCACAGGGGTTTTACTCACTGTGCCACCAAGGGCTTGGAAATACATGCCGCATTTATTCTAACCCAACTTCTTTCTTTTGTCCATCTTTGCAACAGCAACCTGGAAACTGCCTTGGCCGAGTGCACAGCAGCGCTGAACTGTTTCCTGCGTAACCAGTTCAGTGAGAGCCTGGAGATGCTGCAACCCAGGTAAGAGGGAGAGGCACCCAATCCGATGAACACAGACAGAAAGGCCAGACCTGGGCCATTGCCCTTCCCACGCCCTGTGTTGTTATGTGAACTCAGGTTGTTTCCGAGTTATGGCAAACCTACCTCAGGGTTTTCTGAGGCTAAGAGTGACTTGCCGAAGGTTCCCCCATGGATTTTCATGGGCAAACAAGAGTTTGAACCTCTTCTCTAGAAAAGTAGACAATTGCTGAAACTATTATCCCACACTGGTTCTCATCCACTACTCCTTCCATGTATATACTCTTCTCTCTCCTCCACCCTCAAGAAGGAAAAATGGTTCGACTGGGGTTATTGTACTTCAGACATATCCTGAGATGGCAGGTCTAATTGGAAAAAATATGCTTGTTACAGTGGGAGGGTATAGTAAACGAGGAAGTCAGCATTCCAGTTAGATCGGGCTATTGAGCAAGGGCTGTCAAAGTGTGCTCTGTGGGGCTCTGCAAAGCATACCGGGGGGCTCCACGCTTCATCCTCCTCCCACTCTTCCTCCTCCTTCAATATATCCCTTTTATTTTTTTTTTTTCTTATTTCCTTCTCTTCCCCCTCCCTCACTGCCAAAAGCCCTATTCATTTTGCCCCCCTTGCCCCCAAAAGCCTTTTTCCGTCACCTTCCTTGCCGCCCAGATCCTTTCCCTGTTGAGATTTGTAGAAATCCAAGTAAAGCAAAAGAAATGAGTGTTTGGTTACTTGGGTATACTCATGAGTAAATGAGGTTTGTGTTACTGTATATATTTAAGTGTAAAAATTCCTAGCCTGTGTATCTTTACAGCTAGGTGCAAGCCCCGAATACAGTTAATTAGCCAGGCCCATCTGGGCTAATTGAATGAGTGGGGGTCTTGGGGCTATAATTTCCCCATGCTGCTCATTGTTTTTTTGTGGCTCATGGCAAAGCAAGAGAAGCTGAGTATGCTTCTGGGTTTATGCTACTCATATTAGGCTTGTGGCTCAGTTAAGAGCAGGGCTGCCCAGGAAGTCGATCGCGATCAACCAGTCGATTGCGGGACCGAAGGAGGTCGATCGCAGTCGGATGGGGCGCTTCTACCTTCTGGATTCCCCATTTGGATTACAAATATTGTTTTTGAATTGGACGCTTGGCGTCCCCCGTCTCGCCGACCCATTCGCCGTTGCGGACTATGTCTGGTTAAACTTTATCCTATTCGGAGTTCCAACACACGGGACTTTCGCCGCGTGAGTACGCGCTTGGTGATCGTTTCCCCTGCTACTGCTATTTAGAGCAAGTGTTATGTTCAGTTTCGATTGCTATTTACAGCAAGTTGCTTTATATGTTATGTTTATTATGCTTGATCTTATATGCTAAGCTCTACTGTGTTACTTACACCAGTCATTGTCAACCGGTGTGACGCCAGTGTGCCGTGGGGCATCAGCAGCTGTGCCGTTGGAAAGCCTCTTCCCCCTCCCCTCTTCCCCCTCCTCAGGGCGCCACGTGGCCAAGGGCGCATATGCCGCGGCCGCCAGGATCATGCACAGGCCAACCGAGGGGAAGGGAGTGGGGAGAAGAGAAGGAAGGAGGCCAGGGGGGAGGCCATGCCTCTTTCCCCGAGCATGCCTCTCCCCCCTCCAGCAGCGCGCGCGTAGCTCCCTTTCCTCCTCCAAGGCAGCTGCGTGTGCGCCCCCCATGCGCCAGGCCTGGGCGCGGAAAAGCCTCCCCCGAGCTTCCTTGCCAGCTGGCGAGAGCAAGAGAAGCAAGGAGCAGGGTCGCAGCAAGAAGAAGGGAGTGGGAGGGCGTGGCCAGAGGCGGCTCCAATCGCGCTGCATGGACACAGAGCTCTTAGTAAGCCGGTGAAGAGGGGCTTTTCTCCCATCCCTTTCTTCCTTCCCTCTTTCCTTCCTTCCCTACTTCCCATCTTTCTTCCCTTCCCTTCTTTCCCTCCCCTTCTTCTCTTCTTCCTTCCTCTCTCCTTCCTTTCCCTTCCTTGCTTCCTAATCTCCGTTCTCCCCTCCTTCCTGCCTGCCTTGCCTTCCTTCCTTCCGTTCCCCCCCTCCCTCCCTCTTTCCTTTTTTCCTTCCGTTCTTCCTTTTTCCCCCTCCCTCTTTCCTTCCTTCCTTCCTTCCTTCCATCCATCCATCCCTTCTTCATTTCCTCCTAACTAACTGTCTCACCCCATTCCTTTCTGGCAGGAGCGCACGAACGGAGCAGGGCTGGCTTCCCGCCCTCCCTCCCTCTTCATCATTGTTGAGTTTTTATTTGCTGTTGCTTGTGGGGCTTCTGTGTGGGAAGTTTGCCCCAATTTTGTTGTTGGTGGGATTCAGAATGCTCTTTGATTGTAGGTGAACTATAAATCCCAGCAACTACAGCTCCCAAACGTCAAGGTCTATTTTCCCCAAACTCCATCTGTGTTCACATTTGGGCATACTGAGTATTCATGCCAAATTTGATCCAGATCCATTATTGTTAGAGTCCACAGTGCTGTCTGGATATAGGTGAACTACAATTCCCAATTCTGCTTTGAACTGGATTATCTGAATCCACACTGCCAGACAATCCACTTCAATGTGGATTTTATGCAGCTGTGTGGACACAGGGCCCTTCCACACAGCCATATAACCCAGAATATCAAGTCAGGTCATCCACATTATCTGCTTTGAACTGGATTATCCCAATCCACACTGCCAGATAATCCACTTCAAAATCCCACATTTTCCGCTTTAAAATTTCCCCCTCTAGAGCAGTGGTTCCCCATAAAGGTTGTTCTTGTTATTATTATTACAAGTATTATTACAACATTATTTAAAAGAATAAATTCAGGGGGCTTATTATACTCACATTTAGTTGAATTCAGTCTTAAAATATATTATATGGCTCACTGAAATAAATTTCCAAATATTTTGCTTTTATGACTCTCCGAGTCAAAAGGTTCCTGACGCCTGGTATAGTGTTACTGCATTATCCTTACGACCTTTCTTATTGTCCTCTGTTGTTTGTTGTGAACCTTCCTGGTAAAGAAATATGTAATTTCTTTATGCTTGTGGATAAATAGTATTTCTTGTTGTTTCCTTGTAAGTGTACTTGTGGAGATTGTCTGGTTTGCTTACTCTGGAACATGCAATGCTCCAATTCCATCATTGGTGGGATTCGGAATGCTCTTTGATTGTAGGTGAACCGGAAATCCCAGAAACTGCAACTCCCAAAAGTCAAGGTCTATTTCCCCCCAAACTCCATCTGTGTTCATATTTGGGCATATGGAATATTCATGCCAAGTTTGGTACAAATCCATTATTATTTGAGTCCACAGTGCTCTCTGGATATAGGTGAACTACAAATCCCAAACTCAAAGTCAATGCCCACCAAAACCTTCTAGTGTTTTTTGTTGGTCATGGGAGTCCTGTGTGCCACGTTTGGTTTAGTTCCATCATTGGTGGGGGACAGAATGCTCTTTGCGGGTGAACTACAACTCCCAAATGACAAAATCAATTTTTGACTGATGGTCCCTCCTTGGGTTAGTATTAGTATGTTTTGTGGCCAAATTTGGCAGCAATTTGTCCAGTGGTTTTTGAGTCATGTTAATCCCACAAATGAACATATTATTTATATATATATATATATATATATATATATATATATATATATATATATCGAGAGAGAGAGAGAGAGAGAGCACAACAGCGCAGGCTCCGTTGTTTAAAGGAGCCGCCACCTTTTTTCTCTCTCGCGCTTTTACCTTCTGCCTGTGTGCACCGTCCAGGCGCCCCTCTCTCTCACCGGCAGCGGAGGCTCCAGGGTTGCTTCTGGACGAGAGAGAGGCAGGTGGAGCCGAGCCTCCGGGCCCCCCGCCCCCTCAGCCAGCTTCAGCTCTACCAGCAGCTTCTCCAGCCTTGAGGAGGGCAGGGCCAAGCCAGCCTTGTGCTAGCTATGCCACCACTGGCTTGGCACTGCCATCCTCATACCTGGAGATGCTGCTGGTAGAGCTGAAGCCAGAGGGGGGCGGAGCCAGGCTGCACCAAGCCCTGTCCCCTCCCCAGCTTCAGCTCTACCAGCAGCTTCTCCAGCTTTGAGGAGGTAGGTAGATCTTTCTGACTGGTTTCATTATAAGTAGCTCGCATGCTGAAAATGTGTGGGCACCCCTGGTTTAGAGCAAGAGAAGCCTAAAATGCTTCCTGGGAGAAAGCTGGGAGAAGCAGCTATGTAAATCTGCTTCTAGTTGAAGTAGCTGCAAAAGGCTTCACTGTTTTGCTTGGACAGTAAGTAGCTTCTGAGCAGAAGAGAAGCAGGGCAAAGTTTTATTTGTGTTTTGCCTTTATCTACTGTTTACTTTTTTTGCCATAATTGAAGCTGAAGTTTAAGCATGTTTTGTTGAAGCAAGCTGCTGGATGTTTTTGTTTAAAGTTTTTAGGGGGAAACACCTGTGTGTTTTTCAGTCTGCCGGAGTATACTAAGTCCATCCACGCACAACTTCCGCTGTGCAGAGCAGAGGATTATGAGTACAACTCACACAATCCCCTGCTCCAACATTCCCCTTCGCCGTCCTTGCTTGTAAAATTCGGTTTCTCACCCACTGATCACAGAGTGCTTTAATTGTGCTTTTTCTGCATGGCAGAAAGGGGTTGGACTACATGGCCCCTGGGGTTGCTATTGTTGTTGTTATTACAAAGGCTGGCTGGGTTGTTGTAGGTTTTTCAGGCTGTATGGCCATGTTCTAGAAGCATTCTCTCCTGACATTTCGCCTGCATCTATGGCAAGCATCCTCAGAGGTTGTGAGGCTGGATGGCCATCTGTTGGGAGTGCTTTGATTTTGCTTTCCCTGAATGGCAGAAGGAGATTGGACTGAATGGCCCCTGGAGCCTTCCACCGAAATACTGTTGAGTTTATGTTGGTGAAAAGGTTTGCACGTGCCTGATATATACATTATGTAATCTATATATATAAAAATGTAACATCCGTGGTTATAAGCTTATAGGCAACAAAACCACACAACGCAGACACACAAAACCAGGCGACACTGACACATAACCCAACGAGGTAAGTTTGCCAAAAAAAGAAAACCCCAAAAAATTAAAGACAACAGCCAAAAAACCCTACAAACGTTTGGGACTACAAGTCCCAGAAACCACTAGGGCAGGCCAAGAAACACTGCGCATGGCAAAGGCGGTTGGAACAGCTCCCTTCCCCCCCCAACAGATCGAGCGCACGCTGTGCTTCTTGCCACCTCCCCACTCCTCAATACATGGAGCGCGTGAAACCCCCAGCCAATCAGAAGGGCGGCGCAAGGAAAAGCAGTCAAAATCCCTTCTCTCCCCTCCCCACCCCAAAGGAAAGTAAACAAACAGGCTGCTGGTGGGCGGCCTGGGACGAAAGGAAAGGAAAGGAAGACAGAAAGGAAGACAGAGGGGAAGGGGGAGACAGAAAGAGAAGAGGACAGAATGGAAGAGGTAGCAGAGACGGAAAGAAAAAAGGCAAGGAGAGAGGGAGCAAAGGGAGGAGGGAAGGGAAGGAAAGGAAGACAGAGATAGAGGGGGGAGACAGAAAAGGATGGAATGGAAGAGGTAGCAGAGACAGAAAGAAAAAAGGGAAGGAGAGGGAGCAAAGGGAGGAGGGAAGGGACAGAAAGAGGGATGGAAGGAAAGGAAGACAGAGAGAGGGGAAGACAGAAAGAGAAAAGGACAGCATGGAAGAGGTAGCAACAGACAGGAAGGAAGGAGAGAATAAAGGAGGGAGGGAAAACGGGAAGAAATGCAAGAGGGAAAGGGCGAGAAAGGTCAGAGAGAAGGAGGGAGGGAAGGAAAGAAGGGGGTACCACAGGAAGAAAGAAGAGAAAGTACACAGGACAGAAAAATGAAAGAAAAGGTGATAAAGGAAGGACAACCTGGTGAGGGGAGGAGAAAAAGGAAGAAAAGAAAGAAGGAGAGGGAGGGAACAGAGAAAGGGAAATAAAGGGGAGGACTGATTGAGATAAGGAATGAATTGGAGGAAGGAGGAAACACACACATACCGACACACATATATACATGCACAAAAATATACAAATATACACATACACACATACATACACATATCTGTACTTACACACATCTACACATATACATGCATATACATATACAAACACACATACACATAACTACACACATATGCACACAAATACATATACACATATACATAAGTAAACACACATACATTATATACACACACATATGCACACATACACACAAATACATATACATACATACATACACACACACACAGGCAGTCCCCAAGTTACAAACATCCCACTTAGAAATGACTCATACTTAAGAATTGAATTGATTGCTGGATTGAATGGCTTTTAGGGGTTGCAAGTAATTTGATTGCGCTTTTCAACAACGCCACAGCAACGCGTGGCCGGGTCAGCTAGTATAGAATATGTAATGTTAACATTTCTTAGAAACTTTTGATTCAAAAAGAGCTCAGTTTAAAATCACATTATAAGGTGTTGAGATGGGGCCTAGGAGGTCTCTCATTCATAAGGGTTAGATACAGTAGAGATTTTATGCGGCTGACACCCAGCCAGCTGCACCACATTACCAGTGCTTATTTAAACAATATAAAGCAGAAATATAAATTCAATTTAAACAGTCGCAAGGTGAACTACTGTATATGATATATTCCTCCTCCGTAGTTTAGTAAGGTCTCATCTCTGCAGCTAAACAAATAATTTAAACGTTCCAATTCCATTTAAAAAATATTTATCTCTTAAGTTCTTATTGTAATGCATGCAACATGCTTATGCTTTCCTGAATAGAAAAGGTAATTTATTACAAGTAAGTTTAAAAAAATATTTACACACCATACATTGATTTGGTGGGACCGGTGAGATTCTCATGACGTCTGTTTTTTGCCCTGAGCTTATGAAAGGGATGGTGGAACAATTTAAATAAGGAATGTGGAGGGAAACGTGTTACAATGGGCACCTGGCATTAAAACAAATAGAGGAACGCAAAATGTGAAACACTATTTACTCCTGCCTTTGTGGTGTGAAATAAAACATTTGGCTAGTGAACAATCTTTTGTTTGGTGTTCTGGAGTAGCTACAAAGCCCATATTTCCCATGTGTCTTTTGGAAGCAAGTAAGAATAACATGACAATGGCAAGTATCTTATTAGTAGGATGTTGATTTTAAAAAAATATATGCAATGTCTTGCTATTGGGCAAATTGATTTGCATATACAAAAATAGCACTGGTATTGTCGTGATCCACACCGCCTTAAGAAGCACAGTAAAGTTAGCAGTTAGAGTTTATTTGAAAGAGTCCAAAAATTTCTCACTGTGACTCAAATGAGCCTAGAGGCACCGCAAACTGGTAAGAAAATGCAACAGAAAATAAACACCTGGTTCTGACTTCTTAACAACAGAAATAAGGCTGAGAGAGAGAGAGAGTGCACAGCCAGTCCAGGTTCACAACCAGCCAGGCAGAATCCAAACGAAGTAGAAGCGTCAAACAGTCCTATAGTCAAGCCAGGGGAAATGTAGACGGAGTAGACGTGCCAAACGGTCCTGTAGTCAAGCTAGAAGGAATACAAATGGAGTAGAAAAGTCAAAACAGTCCTTTAGTCCATCCAGGAGGAATGCAAACAAAGCAGCGAAGTCAGGTCAATCCAGAATCCAACACGAAGGAGCAGCAGAATCTAGCACAGAAGGGATTTAAGGTGGAGCAGCCGAAGACAGGAAACAAAGATGCGGAAACGCACGAAATACAATACCAATGTCCAGAATTCCACGTCCACAACCAGTCAAACGATTAATCCAGCAGCGATCCAGAACAGGAGGCAACGGCCTGGATGGCAAGAACAATGCCTTGCCAGCTGCCACCAATGGTTATCTGCAAGCCCCCTTTATTCAGTCCTCCTTGGGGCTTAATTGCACCAACGCCCCTTCCCCATCTCTTTCAGCTTCCAGCATGCTCGCCCGTGCTGCCCTTTGTCTCTCGCGCCAGGCAATACATCTCCTGCGGCGACGTAACTCTCCCCAGCAGTCCCCATGAGTCCCATTTCCATTCCCCCATTCCCCATCTCCCGTGAACCCTGCAAACGAATCACTGCTGGTGGATTCCAAGCAGATATCCTGTATCTGTTGCACATCAGTCCAATTCATCTCACTAGAGTCACCTTCAGTTCTCTGTGACCCCTCATCCCCACATCCCATTGCCTGCTCCTCATCCCCACTCCCATCATCCTCTGAAAAGCCCAGAAACGTTTCATCCCCAGAAGAATCACTAAGTATTTGCCTTAATCCAGTGTTTCTCAACCTGGGGGTCGGGACCCCTGGGGGGGGTCATGAGGGGATGTCAGAGGGGTCGCCAAAGACCATCAGAAAAGACAGTATTTTCTGTTGTTCATGGGGGTTCTGTGTGAGAAATTTGACCCAATTTTATCATTGGTGGGATTCAGAATGCTCTTTGATTGTAGGTGAACTATAAATCCCAGCAACTACAACTCCCAAATATCAAGTCTCTTTTCCCAAACTGTACCAGTGTTCATATTTGGGCATATTGTCAAGTTTGGTCTAAATCCATCATTTAGACCAAACTTGATTTAGGAGACTACAACTCCAAAACTCAAGGTCAATGCCCGCCAAACCCTTCTAGCATTTTCTGTTGGTCATGGGAGTTCTGTGTGCCAAGTTTGGTTCAATTCCATCATTGGTGAAGTTCAGATTGTAGGTGCACTATAAATCCCAGCAACTACAACTCCCAAAGGACAAAATCAATCCCCACCACCACCACCACCACCACCAATATTCAAATGTGGGCACATCAGGTATTTGTGCCAAATTTGGTCCAGTGAGTGAAAAATACATTTGGCATATCAGATATTTACATTACTATTCATAACAGTGGCAAAATGAGTTATGAAGTAGCAATGAAAATAATTTTACGGTTGGGGGTCACCACAACATGAAGAACTGTATTAAGGGGTCACTGCATTAGGAAGGTTGAGAAACACTGCCTTAATCTCTTCCTTTCTTGGTCCTCATCTGACTCTTGCTCATGAGTAGACCGTTTTGCGTTTCTAACTACAGACTCCTCTCTCTCAGCCTCAGGCTCAACTACCACCTCAATATTTATATAGATATGTTTGTGGGCATTACTTCTTTAACAGAAAAATTGACATCAGAGACAGAAATAATAGTGAAAGAATAAGCACATGCCCCATGCCACCAAAAGTAAAAGAATTTAAACAAGTTTCAGCAACATTTTTCAGAACTAAAAGTTGGCGTATGTGGAATTTAAGCAACCAGGCCAGCCAAACCTTGCATAATTCCTATTTTGTTGGTCAAACTTACAGACCTGTGCACTTTTTAACACACTGGAGGAAGTTGGTGAAGCTTGATAATTCTTTTTCTCTGTTTTACTCTTCAAATATGCCCGGTAAGGATTCCAAAATTAGATACTGTTTATCTTGCCTGCTGTAAGGGGGCACACATTGTCACAATTGGATCAGTTAGAGCTGTGGTTCTCAACCTGTGGGATGTTTTGGCCTTCAACTCCCTGAAATCCTAACAGCTGGGTTAACTGACTGGGATTTCTGGGAGTTATAGGCCAAAACATATGGCGACTCACAGGTTGAGAACCGCTGAGATCTAATAAAACCCTGTTCCTTTCTTGCTCAAGCATTATTGCATTGTTTGCTACAGGCACATGCTTTTGCAACACAACTCCAAAATCCTTGTGCTGGTGTTGCTAACCCCACCCCCCACCCCCAGCAACTCCTAGACAGAGGACAAGGAGGAGAGAAGGGCTGGGCAGGCATAAAAAGACAATAATAATAATATTTTATTTATATCCCGCCACCATCTCCCCAATGGGACTCAGGGCGGCTCACATGAGGCCAAGCCCAAACAACAAATTACAATAAAATAAAACAAAAATCTAAACATCAACAATAAACACAATGAAAATGCATACAGATAAATAAAAGAACAATATACAAATATCTAAAATCACAGATGACAAGGCGGGCCAGATGTACAGGGTGTGATAAGCAGAGTAGCTTCTTTGTGAGGGAGAGCACACATAAATATGTAAACAAGGAGGAGAGAATGGACTCCAAATGCGGGAGCATTAAGGAGAGCAATGGTAAGAAATTAAATGACTACTCTCCAAAGCAGGGGTGCCCACACTTTTTCAGCTTGCGAGCTACCTGTATAACAATCAAGTCAAAAAGATCTACCTGGCGCGCTCCCGGTCCTCCGCTGCGCGTGGGAGTGTGTGTGTGAAAGAGAAGGCCTCGCCGGAGGGGGATGGTCCCCACAGTGGGGCTGCAGCTGATGAGGCGACACTGGGCCCCCGAGGGCCGAGGCGAGTGAGAGACAGGGCGGAGCACGAGGCGGGGCCCCATCCTGGCTTCACTCACCGGCGTCGAGGGCGCGCTCGCCAGCTGCAGCCCCACCATGGGGACCATCCTCCTCCGGTGAGGCCTCCTCTCTCTCTCTCACACACACACACACTCCCGCAGCCTCGCATCCTATCCCTGTGCACGCCTTCGCCTTGCTCCTGCCCCCCCCCCGAGCAACCAATGGGCAGTCATGTCTCCACACCGTATCAAGAGACGAGCGCCAGGGATTGCCCACTAAAGCCTCCTTTTGGCGGAAAAACCCAGCGCGGGTGGAAGGTGGCGGCGGGAGCGTGCGCTGGGTGCGCACGTGCAGAAACGCTCCATCTGGCTGCGAGCTACCTCAAATGGACTTGGGATCGACTAGTCGATCGCGATCGACTTCCTGAGCAGCCCTGCTCCAAAGGCACAGAAGAAAAGCCAGGTTTTACGGTGTTTTTTTGAAGATCTCCAGAGTGGGGGCTTTCCTAATCTCTCCATGCAAGGAGTTCCAAAGTCGGGGGGCCACAGAGGAGAAGGCTCTCTTCTTTGTGCTCACCAGACGAGTCTGTGAGACTGGCAGGGGCAAAAAGAGGGCCTCCCCCAAGTAGCGGAGGGTTCAAGCTGGTCCATGGAGGAGGATCCAGTCACAAAGGTAGGTGGGTTTTATAGGTAGGGCTTTATAGGTGATCACCTGCACCTTGAATTGGGACCGGAAAATAAATGGCAGCCAGTGAACTCTTTAAACAGGGGGGTTGACCGCTCCCTGTAACTTGCCCCAGTTATTAATCTGGCTGCTGATTGCTGGACAAGTTGAAGTTTCCGGGCTGTCTTCAAGGGCAGCCCCACGTAGAGTGCATTGCAGTAATCCAGTCTAGAGGTAACCAAGGCGTGGACCGTCATGGTCAAGTCAGACTTCACAAGGTATGGTCGCAGTTGGCGAATATAAAAAGAAGTTTCCTTCTCGGAGACTTTGTTAACTGAGGTATGCTTCTATATATGTGTATGAACAGTAGGAGACTGAATTACACAACCTCTATGTCTGCACATGTTAGGAAATAATTTTAAGACCTGAACCGTCACTTATCAGTGGTTGCTCCTGCCTATACCGTGTTTCCCCGAAAGTAAGACAGCGTCTTACTTTCTTTCCCCCCCAAAAAGTCCCCCTACGGCTTACTTTCGGGGTACGTCTTATATAACCCAAGACGTACCCCGTCGCCACGCCGCCGCCGCCGTCACGCCGCCGCAACCGGCCCCATCGGCCGCGGCACACCTCCGCGGCACACCTTTTCGCCAGGCGTCCAAGCAAGGGAGGGGCGCTGCCTAGTCCCGCCCCTGGCTCTCTTTCCCTCCTTTGCTTGGACGAAAGGGAGGGGGGGAGCCAGGGGCGGGACCAGGCAGCGCGCGTCACTCTGACGCGGCGCTGCCTGGTCCCGCCCCTGGCTCTCTTCCCCCTCCCTCGTCTGCAAGGAGGAAAGAGCAGGGGCGGGACCAGGCAGCGCGTCACTCTGACGCCGCGCTGCCTGGTCCCGCCCCTGGCTCTCTTTCCCTCCCTTTCGTCCAAGCAAGGAGGGAAGAGGCAGGGGCGGGACCAGGCAGCGCGTCACTCTGACGCGGCGCTGCCTGGTCCCGCCCTGGCTCTCTCCCTCCCTTCGTCCAAGCAAGGAGGGGAAGAGAGCCAGGGGCGGGACCAGGCAGCGCGTCACTCTGACGCGGCGCTGCCTGGTCCCGCCCCTGGCTCTCTTCCCTCCCTTTGTCCAAGCAAAGGGAGGGGAAGAGAGCCAGGGGCGGGACCAGGCAGCGCGTCACTCTGACGCGGCGCTGCCTGGTCCCGCCCCTGGCCCCTCTCCCTCCCTTTCGTCAAGCAAGGAGGGGAAGAGAGCCAGGGGCGGGACCAGGCAGCGCGCGTCACTCTGACGCGCGCTGCCTGGTCCCGCCCCTGGCCTCTTCCTCCCTCCGCTCAAGCAAGGGAGGGGGAAGGAGCCAGGGGCGGGACCAGGCAGCGCGCGTCACTCTGACGCGGCGCTACCTGGTCCCGGCTCTGGCTCTCTTTCCCCTCCCTTGCTTGGAGGTCTGGCGAAAAGGTGTGCCGCGGAGGTGTGCCGCGGCTGATGGGCCGGTTGCGGCGGCGGCGGCGCGGCGGTGGGACGAGGTACGGCTTACTTTGGGCACGGCTTATATTAGCCGACCCCCCCGACCCCCCCGATACGTCTTACAATCGGGGGTGTCTTATTTTCGGGGAAACACTGTAGTAGTGAAAACTATAGGGGGAGAAAATAAAGAGCGTTCAGTAGATGGGAAAAGAATAAACAAAAGAGAGACTTTTTCTCTCTCTCTAAAAGATCAGAATATTGTTGCTCCAACTGTTTCCTCTTATTATAAAGATACTCTTCCTGTCCCATTTCTCAAGAGAAGGCTTTCGATTGCTAGGAAAATGTGATTAAGTTAGAATATGTGACTTCCAACCAGTGCTTTCATTAAAACTAAATCAGTCTTTGTTCTTGGGTTTAACTCCACAAGCATGTTTCAAGCTTTTGGGACAGGGCAATAAAGCAGCAATAGGAAGATTACCAGGCCAATTAGATTAGACGCAGATGACCAAGACGGTTTTAAATGGTGTATTTTAATTATTGAGATTAATGTTTTTAATGTTTATGCATGCATATATGAATTCTTGTCCTGGCACTGAATGTTTGCCATATATATGCTGTGCTCCTCCCTGAGTCCCCTTCGGGGTGAGAAGGGCGGAATATAAATGTTATAAATAAATAAATAAATAATAGTATTTTGTCCCCTTTTGCTAAGGGAGTTGCAGTCTAGGTCAGGACCACTAAAATGTCCCTTCCTTTCCCCTTACACAGTTGTCTTGCTTGAATCTGTGCCTTGGACCCTGGGCATGAACCCTGCTCAGACTAGACTGCGCAGGGCTGATCTTTGCTCAAAAAAGCGGCATTTTGCTTACTTTGTTGCTGTTGTGTGTCTTTGAGTCTTTTCCAACTTATGGTGACCTTAAGGCAAACTTGTGGTATTTTCTTGGCAAGATTTGTTCAAGAGAGGGTGTTCTTTTGCTTTTCTGAGGCTGAGAGAGAGTGATAATCACCCAATGAGCTTCAATAGCCAAGTGAGGATTCTAACCCTGGTCTCTATAGTCAAAGTCCAGCGTTCAAACCACCACACTGTTCTCATCTGCTTAATAGTGCTTATATATCAAGGAAAAGGGGAGTTAGGATAGGGGAGATATATCCGACCCGGGCTGGCTTCGAACTCATGACCTTTCGGTCAGTAGTGAACTTAATGCAGCTGACACCCAGCCAGCTGCGCCACAGTCCCGTTGTTATTATTATTGTTGTTGTTATTATTATTCTGGAATGCGTATAATGGTTTTAACAGATTTACCATATTTATACGTTTCTACTAGCTTGGGGACCCGGCGGTGCCTGGGTTATTTGAGAAAGGCATTGTGTGCCAAGGTTGGTCTTTATCAGTTGGTTATGTGGCTTGCAGTGGTCTCTGGAAGTTAGTGAGGGTACTTCAAGTCCCATAATTCATGGTCCATCCTCCTCCAAATTGCACCAGGATGTAAAGTGGGTCATGGGGGCTGTGTGGGTGCCAAGTTTGGTCTTGATCAGTCATTGGATGAGGGTCGCTGCAGTCTCGGGAAATGAGTGAAGGTACCTCAAGGCCCATCATCCGTGGTCCACCCTACTCTGAACTTCACCAGGATGTAAAGTGGGTCATGGGGGCTTTGTGTGCGAAGTATGTTATTCCTCAATCACTGGATGAGGGTTGCAGCGGGCTTGGGAAGTGAATGGAGGTACTTGAAATCCCATCATGCATGGTCCGCCCTCCTCTAAACTGCAGTCGGATGGAGTGTGGGTCATGGGGGCATTGTGTGCCAAGTTTGGTCTTTATTGGTCTTGGTTCTGGGCCGCAGTGGTCTGTGGGGAATGAAGGGTTTGAAAGTACTACAAATCCCATAATCCAAGGGGGAACATCAAGTCTCATCATCCATGGTCCACCCTCCTCCAAACTGCAGTACAATGTAGCGTGAGTCATAGGGGCTCTGTGTGCCAAGGTAGGTTACTGTCAATTCAGGCCATACACAATGTCCCATAAGCTGAGGCCAACTCAGGAAAATCAAGTTAATGAAGCCTTACTGTCAATTTTGGGCCTGGTCTGTGATTTATAGGGGCTACAATGTTGAATCAGGTAAAGGTAGTGCAAATCCCATCATTCGTGGCCCATCCTGCCCTAAACCACATCAGGTTGTGAAGTGGGCCATTGGGGCCCTGTGTGCCAAGTTTGGTCCTGATCCGTCATTGCTGTTGGCCACAGTGACTGACTGCCTGAGGCCTTTCCTTTTCCCTCTGCGTCATCTTAGAATGTTGGATTGACAATGGCCAATCAGAGTCCTTTATGCAAATACTCCCTCCGTGGGAACCAATCCCCTCTGTCTGGTGCCTTAGAATGTTGGACTTCTGAAGCTGGCCAATTCGTGTCCTTTATGCAAATAATCCCACAGTGGCAACCAATCAAAATGCTGGCACATATTCCTCCCTTCCTCCCTCCGCACCACCACACCACCGCCCGCAAACACTGACTTTATTATATACATAGATAGATAGATATGTTTTATGTACATATATGATGTATTTTATTTTATTTTATTGTATATCGGGCATTGAATATTGCCGTATCATAAGCTGCTCTGAGTCCCCCTTGGGGTGAGAGGGTGCGGGATATAAATATAGTAAATAAATAACCACATCTTCCCCTTTACCCCCATTGGCAGGTCCCGGGAGAGCATGTATCATGCCTTAATTTATGCCACTATTCTGGAGATGCAAGCCACAATGACCTTTGAACACGATGACCTTGTCCATGCTGCGCAGATGATGAAGGAGGCGCAGGACATCTGCCAGAGGTAGGAGTTACCTAGGACAGCATTCGAGACAAAGAGCTAAGTGAAAGATCAGAATCTTTGGGGTGACAGATGTGTATCCCTCTCAAGAATATGGCAGATAATTTATGACCACAAATGATCCTCTTGTTTCTCTACTTGTGGAAGGGTATTTATTTGTCTCGTTCAGATCCAAATTTAGGGATTAAGAAATCTAGGATTTAAAATACCAGAATATTATCGTCAACCCACTCCCTCCCTCTTCTGACTGCTTCTATTTTCAAAACAACATGTTCTTTACCTCTGTTTGAACGTAGAAACGAAAAGATTGCTGTGAAATGTGGAATGTGTAGCTATGGTGGTATGATTGATAGAAAGAGGAGCTATAAGAGGGGCACAAAGAGGGACTGACCTGCTTCTTTGTGTGTTTGTGAGGAGGATATGTTGGAGTAGGAGATATAGAAGGCCAGGAACCTAGCTTAGCAACTGCTCTTGGATTTTCTGCTAGGTTTCGAAGGAAAACCACTGTGAGCAGCTCCTTTTCCAGTCGGCAAAGTGGAGATGCGTGTACTGAAGGTGAGAAGTGTTATTTGGGGGTGTTGGAAAGCATTGGGGTCTTTTTGCAGTCCATCGTGGGATGGGGATGTGGTGTTTGTAACTTTCCTAGAGCAGGGGTGCCCACACTTTTTCAGCACGTGAGCTACTTATAATAAAACCAAGTCAGAAAGATCTACCTACCTCCTCAAGGCTGGAGAGGGGAGGGGGCGGGGCTTGGCACGGCCTGGCTCCACCCCCTCTGGCTTCAGCTCTACTAGCAGCTTCTCCAGGCTTGAGTATGGCAGTGCCAAGCCAGCCTTGTGCTAGCTATGCCACCACTGGCTTGGCACTGCCATCCTCAAGCCTGGAGAAGCTGCTGGTAGAGCGGAAGGCAGAGGGGGGCCGGAGCCAGGCCATGCCAAGCCCCGCCCCCTCCCCTCTGGCTTTGGAGCTCCCAGCAGCTTCTCCAGGCTTGAGGATGGCAATGCCAAGCCAGCCTGGTGCTAGCTATGCCACCACTGGCTTGGCATTGCCATCCTCAAGCCTGGAGAAGCTGCTGGTAGAGCGGAAGCCAGAGGAGGGGCGGAGCCAGGCCGTGCCAGGCCCCGGCCCCTCCCCTCTGGCTTTGGACCTCCCAGCAGCTTCTCCAGGCTTGAGGATGGCATTGCCAAGACAGTGGTGACATAGCTAGCACAAGGCTGGCTTGGCACTGCCATCCTCAAGCCTGGAGAAGCTGCTGGGAGTGCCGAAGCTGGGGGGAGGGGGCGGGGCTTGGGGCCTGGCTCCGCCCCCTCTGAGAAGCTCCCCATCCAGCTGGGATCGACCTCCTTTGGTCCCAGGATCGACTGGTCGATCGTGATCGACTTCCTGGGCAGCCCTGTCCTAGAGGCATCTAACCAGTTGTTGGAAACAAATATTGGATGGGATGCCCTGTATTACTGTGTGGGAAACTTGGCTAACCTACTCTACTGAATCGAGCCTTTTCTGTTACAGAGGAGCTGCATGCTGAAGTGTGCTATGCAGAATGCCTGTTGCACCGGGCAGCCCTTACTTTCCTCCAGGTAAGAGAAGCTTCCCTCCCTTGGATGCAGTGAATGCAGTAAATTCAGTCGTATTGCCCCAGTCGTCCCCAAATTGGCGTTTTGGGTTCTTGTTTCACCAGCCCCTAGCCAGAAAACTTGAGGTTGAATTCCAAAACATGTGTAGATTGCTGTCCAAAACGGCTGGATTAGTGTGGGGCAGAACCCCATATGAAGAGGGTATAAGATTAAATCAGGGGCGGGCAACCTACGGCCCGTGGGCCGGATCCGACCCGGCAGCCGATTCTGTCTGGCCCGGGGAGAAGGGGGTCGGGGTCGGGGCCAAGAGGAAGGGGTGCCGCTACCGCCATCCCATCGCGGGCTTTTTGGGGCCTGTGTCGGCAGACAGGCTGGAGGAGCGGCGGCTTTGGAGTGCCTGCCATTCCTAGAGGCGATCCGGACCTGTAGCGGGAGCACTCGGAGACCTGCGCGGGCTGATCGCCCTGGTGACCCGGAAAACTTGATCGTCTTCCGGATCGCCAGGGCGATTAGCTGCCCCAGATCACAGGGGTGCTCTCCTTTCAGGCCCGGATCGCCTCCAGGAATGGCAGGCACTCCAAAGCCGCCGCTCCTCCGGCCTGTCTGCCGACTCAGGCCCCAAAGAGCCCGCGATGGGATGGCGGCAGCGGCACCCCGTCCTCTTGGCCTCCAAAGATGGCAGGCACTCCATAGCAGGGCGATCAGTTGGAGAACAGCTGGGGGCGAGAGCGGGCGGAGGCCTGCAGCCTCCGATCACCTGCTGCACAGCTCTCCTCTGCTGCGGCGGCGGCTGGGTCTGCTTTACCATGCTCTGGGCTGGGGCCATTGGGCCATTCCATCTTGGGATCCTTCCTCTCTTGAGGATGTCAGTCTTCATCTTGGTTCGCATCTTGTCTTCTTGAATTTTATTTTATTTTATTTTAGTGGTTTTTATAATAATGTTATAATAATTTTATAATAATATAATAAATAATATAATATAATAATGTTATATTATATTATAATTAGAATATAATATAATGTCTATATATATACTATAATATAATAATTATGATATTAATACTAATAATATATGAATATTTCTTGATATATGAATATACGAATATTAATGATGTGTAATATATAGTAAATATAGTAAATAAATAAATAAATAAATAAATAAATAATGTAGATTAGAATGTAGTTCAGCCTTTAGGTGCGGCCCTCCATAATATTTTTTGTTTTTCGTGTGGCCCCTTGGAAAAAATAATTGCCCACCTCTCGGTTAAATAGTTCTAAACAGAGAGACCATACCTTGCAATAGACCGAGTGTGATGAATTCCCTACCTGGGAGGCTTGGAATAGCCTGGAAAAGTAGGCCCAAGAAATTAGCAGCCATTTTAGATAGGTGTCATGGGGGCATCCATCTTAGATTCTCATTTCCAAAAGGGGGCATGCCTAAAGAGAAGCCTGGAGGGAAATGAGGGGAGTTAGGATTGGCTGGTAGAGAATTGGTGGAGCCTAACTTAGAAAAAGAAAAAATGCCCTGAAGAGGAGGTGTTTCAAAATCTGACAGCAGTTGGTGTTTGGGTGTCAGAGGAGAAGCAGGAGGATTGTTAGAGAAAAGTTGGAAGAGTTAGTGTTAGAGAGAAGTAGTCTGAAATTGCTCAGGTAGCTAGAGTTAGCTAGCAAGTAGTTTCTACAGCTATCAGAGAAGATAGTGTGTAGAGGCGTAGAGATAGATCCAGAGTAGGACTATCTGTATTGGAGTTAAGATTTACTAGGCAGAGAGAAGATCCTGTCAGTAAATTCTTGGAGGGAGAAAGGAGTGATATTTTTTAATTAAGATTTGAACTGTTTAAAGAAACCATACGCTTTCATGCCAAAATCTCTGAACCATTAAGCTTAATACCTATTTTGTAAGTTCTCTTAAATAAACTTCATTGTTTTGTTGTTCAAAACATCTGCCTTATGTGTGCCTCTGTCAAAGAAGTTTCAAATCAGTTTCCTGCAGCAATCAAGAGTCTAATGGTGGCAGCGTACCTTCTGAAGAAGCAATCTCTTCAGTTTTACCTCAGTGCACAGGCCTGTATGCAAGTCCAGAGCATTCTTGCCTAAGATTACCCAAGAAAGCCAAAGGCTTAAAAGTGATTATATCTCCGGTGGTGGCCAGTGAGTTTTCAAAAGGTTTTCCGGCCAGAAGACTGTTCCAGCTTAGTGCAGTTTTAATTTCTGAATACACAATCTCCCCTACTTATTATATTTGGTGGCAGCCAAGGGTTCCAGCCCTTGTTCCATTTTAAGTGGTGACAGCTTAGGGCAGTGTTTCCCAACCAGTGTGCCGTGAGCGATCATCAGGTGTGCTGTGGGAAATTGGAGATAGGAGAGAAAGAGAGAGCCCTCCTGTCCTACTGGGAAGCCCTAGCCGGGACTCGATCCTTTGCCTGAGTCCCGCAAACACAGCCTCCTTTTGGGAAGCCTTGTGCCGCCAGACTCAGCACTTGCCTTCTTGGGCTTCCTCCTCTCCTCCGCTCCTTCCTCGGCCTTGAGCCGAAAGGCGGGGACTGCGTCAGGCGGAAAGAGCCACACTGAGAGAGAGAAGATCCTGGGATGGGACTTCCCCGGGCCCCCCGGCTGCCTGGGGGCGGATCTACATTGTAGCATTCATGCAGTGAGGCACCCCATGGTCTTCCAGGGCTCAAGGCTGGGGAATCCCGGGATTTGTAGTTTGGGGAGGCTCAGGATGGTGTTCAAACTACCACTCCCGTGATTCCCTCGCACTCAACCAAGGCGGGTCAGGGAGCCTTCGGGACACAGGGTTGAGGCACCTTTAAGCTCACTTAAGGCAGGCGTGGGCCAACTTGGGCCCTCCCTCCAGGTGTTTTGACCTACAACTCCCACCATTCTCTCTCTCTCTCTCTCTCTCTCTCTCTCTCACACACACACACACACACACACACACACACACACACACACATATTAGCTGTATAAATTTATTAGCTGTAACCGCCACGCATTGCTGTGGCCAACCTTCCCTTCCTCTTTCTCTCCTTCCCTCCCTCTTTCCTTTCTTCCCTTTTTTCTTTTCCTTCTTTCACTTTTTTCTTCCTTCTCTACTTGCTACTTTCCTCCCTTTCTTTGCTTTTTGGTTCCGTTCTTCCTTCTCTCTTCCCTTCCTATCTTCCTTATTGATGCATAAGAACACAGAGAGAGACTGACAGCTGTTGAGCAAGACCTTCGTGTGTGTCTTTCTGCCATTCCTGCCAGGATATCTATGTTGTGTTCATCAAAACAGGCCCAGGTTTCACACTGAGTGTATAAATACATTTAAAAACATATTAATTATATGTATTACTGTGTTAAGAGTGTCATTTTGTGTCATTTTGGTTGGTGGGGTGCCCCAGCATTTTGTAAATGTAAAAAATGTGCCGCGGCTCAAAAAAGGTTGAAAAACACTGGCTTAGGGGATTTGTCAACGTTTAAAATCCCCCCCCCCCTTTATACCGAGTCACACCATTTTCTTTCCAGTTATCCAGGAAACAGAATGATCAAAGTAGCCACTCAAACTTTTGCAGAATTTACAGGGAAGATCAGGCTGTAACAGCTGTTCCCTATTTTGCCTCATTGCCAGATCAGCTAGTTTTAAAATGGGTAGCCTTCTTGTTCCTCTTTAGCCATCTTGTAACAGCATGTGGGAATTAGTGACCCAACCCAGATTTGTAGCTGTATGCAAGGACTCTGTACCCGGCACCTGTGCAGAAGTGTTTATTTTTTATTATAGGATTGAGGATTGAATATGTATTGAGATGTTTAGATGTTTAGGGAAGGTGCACTTCTTCAGTGAAGGCCCACCTTGGGGAAGAGTTGTCATAGCAACATGGCTGTAAGGCAGGGGTGGGAGGAGTCAACAGCTTTCTGCCACAGCCAAGAATAGAATTCTGGGGAAGTTTGAATTTTGAGAGTTTAACTGTCAGCCCAGCTCTAGGAGAGAGCAGGTTCTGAGGGCAGTCTGGTTTTGGAGCTGTAGAGAGACAGTTCTAGTAGGCTGAGCTTGCGAGCCAGTCTGTTTGTATAGAGCCTGAGGGCTAGAGATAGGCAAGGTGCCTATAGGAGGAAAGAAGGTCTGTGTGTGAGATAGTTACATACTGATCTAACTGAGTAATAGTAACAGTCAAACATTTTAAACTTTGTATCTTCTACAATACCAACGTAACCATGATGAGTTGAGCCTCTAAGAAGTTATAACGTATCCATCACGCTTTTGTGCCAAGCTATAAATAAACTGTTATTGTTCTTTTCATCAACAATCTCTCTCTGTTCCGTATTTTAAAAGTCAAGCCTCAGAGTAAAGCAAGACAGGAAAGTGTTTTTAACCTGTCTTGTTACACAGTTTGAAGTCCCACAATAATTGGTGACAGACCCTCCTAGATAACAGATAACAACAACAGTCCTCACAATCTGGTGGCTAATCTCTTCATGTTTAAGGGATCCTTAAATTAAAGTTATACAACACCCTTTTACATTAGGTCAGATACGTAGTGACCTCATCGTTACAAATTTGTGGCAGCGGTGGGATCAGTAAAAGAGGGTCCACCCTGTCCAGCCGGTTCATCTGAATAGCCTCTTTACAGCACCTGTTGGGGAAATGAGTGCAGTTGGGCTGGGGATTGTGCGGAGACCAGTTTTAAAAACCCCAAGAGGCCATTCTTGATGAGGAATGCATGCTACAAGAGAAGAACCACTCTGGTAGTGTTACCAGAGATGGGGAGTGGAGGGTCACAGCCCCCAGTTTCACCAAGCATGGAATGGATGCTGTTTGACACTCACATTTGATTTGTCCTGGCAGTGGACGTCTGTATTAAATTCTCTTTGACCCATAATAGCATTGCTTTGGATGCAGCAAACCCAAGAACAGACCAACGTCTTTACACTTTTTGACTCATTTTCATTTTTACAGGATGAAAATATGGTGAATTTCATAAAAGGGGGAATCAAGGTGCGTAACAGCTACCTCATCTACAGGTAAGTTGGGATAGCAACTGACTGCTTGAAAAATGAAACTGTTTTAGTCATAATGTAGACATTTAATAATAGGGTAAAGGAAGCAAAGGGCACGAGAGGAAGCATAGCTAGGATGTTATGCCAGGATCTGCCTGCTGATGTTGATAGACTATGTCAGGGCTGTCCAACTACCGGCCCTGCAGGTGTTTTGGACTTCAACTCCCAGAAATCCTAGTCAGTTTACCAGCTGTTAGGATTTCTGGGATTTGAAGTCCAAAACACCTGCAGGGGCGGCAGTTGGACAGCCCTGGACTATATTATGCACCGGGAATGTGGCGCAGCTGGCTGGGTGTCAGTTGCATAAGATCTCTACTGACCAGAAGGTCATGAGTTTGAGGCCAGCCCGGGTCAGGGTGAGCCCTCAACCAATTGTGTAGCTCGTTGTCGACCTTTGCAACCCGAAAGATAGTTGCATCTGTCAAGTAGGAAATTTAGGTACCACTTTGTGGGGAGGCTAATTGAACTGATTTACAAGGCCATAAATCTCCAGGAAGTGTGTAAAAAGAGTGAAGGAGTGCGACAGCTCCTCCTGGTGGCCAGAAGCTGAAATGTTAAATTGCCTCTGAGTGTCTTGTCTTACATGTTTGTATGTCAAAGGGCATTGAATATTTGCCTGTATATGTGCATTGTGATCCGCCCTGAGTCCCCTGCGGGGTGAGAAGGGCGGAATATAAATGACGTAAATAAATAAATAAATGTATTGTGTTTTAATTGTTTTGACTCCTTCTGTTATATTATGTTTATCTGGTTTATCCTTGGTTAATTTCATTTTTTATAAGTTATATTTAGTTTGTTTCATGTTTTGTCTTGATTGTTAAAATTTGTTTGTTTTTGGCATTAAATTTTTGACATTTTGTTGTACTTTGGAAACCTCCCTGAGTCCCTTCAGGGAGAGAGGGTGGGTTAGAAATAAAGTGTTGTTGTTGTTGTTGTTATTGGAAAACCTGTGGGATGGTCTGACTGCATATAAATTCAGGTGAACTCAGCTACACATCTCCATGCAATTGAAAGTCTTGCTTTATCCCAGTGTTTCTCAACCTGTGGGTCCCCAGGGGATTTGGCCTACAACTCCCAGAAACCCCAGCCAGTTTACCAGCTGTTAGGACTTCTGGGACTTGAAGGCCAAAACATCTGGGGACCCTTAGGTTGAGAACCACTGTTTATTCGGTCACACTTGCTTACAGCTTGGTTACAACTCCTTCCTTCAGCAACATGTCCAGAAGAAACATCTTAATGGATACCCAAAATCACTTTACAGTGGTCCTAACAATATACAATTTTATGCTGCATGATAGGGAAACACAACACAGAGATCATATCCAACATGTTTATGAGCATTTTGTTTGGAATGCTAGCATATAGATGAGTCATATAATGAGCTATTTTTCTGTGTTCTGAGAGTTATTCGTTGTTGTGTGCCTTTGAGTCATTTCTGACTTATTGTGACCCTAAGGCTTGTCATAAATTTTAGGGCAGAGGTTCTCAACCTTCCTAATGCTGTGACCCCTTAATACAGTTCCTCATGTTGTAGTGACCCCCAATCATTTAATTATTTCAATGCTACTTCAAAACTTTGATTTTGCTATTGTTATGAAGCGTAATATAAATATCTGATATGCAGGATGTATTTTCATTCACTGGACCAAATTTGGCACATATACCCAATATGCCCACATTTGAATACTGGTGGGATTGGAGGGAGAGATTGTCATTTGGGAGTTGTAGTTGCTGGGATTTATAGTTCACTTACAATCAAAGAGCATTCTGAACCCCACCAATGGAGGAAATGAACCAAACTTGGGACACAGAATTCCCATGACCAACAGAAAATGCTGGAAGGGTTTGGTGGGCATTGACCTTAAGTTTTGGAGTTGTAGTTCACCTACATCCCGAGAGCACTGTCAACTCAAAACAATGATGGATCTGGACTAAACTTGGAATGAATATCAATATGCACAAATGTGAACACTGGTGGAGTTTGGGGAAAATAGACTTGACATTTGGGAGTTGTAGTTGCTGGGATTTATAGCTCACCTCCAATCAAAGAACTCCACCAAAGATAGAATTGGGCCAAACTTCCCACACACACACACCCCATGATCAACAAAAAATGCTGTGTTTTCTGATGACCTTTTGGCGACCCCTCTGACACCCCCTCGTAACCCCTCCAGGGGTCCCGACCCCCAGGTTGAGAAACACTGTTTTAGGGGATCAAGAGTGTGTGACTCACCCAGGATCACCCAGTGGGTTTCCACAACTGAGTGGAGATTCTGAGTCCTGGTCCCCAGAATCATAGTCCTATGCTCAATCCAGTACATGGCGCTGACTCCCCTGAGAATTATATTTAGATTAAGATTGGAGGAAAACTCAAACATGCAGTTCCATTTGCCTCTGCTGTAGTATAAAATCACACAATTCTGGGAACAGTTTAAAATATTATTTATCTCCTGAAATGTAGATTGTCACTAAAGATCAAAAATAAATATCAACGTTTAAAAAGTATCCTCTAAAAATGTCAGATGAGTATTTTCCAGTTTTGGAGAATGTGTGTTAATTCCCTTCCCAAAGTGGTGATAATCGTTTGCAGATGAAAGGAGAAAAGGAAGAAATGGCCACTAATCCAGTTATGCCTGTTCTCCTTCCAGGATAAGCATTTGACCTTTTCTGGATTGGCAGTTTAAGAAACATAGGTTAGACATTTGGATATAGGAAAGGGTACATCTCTGCCTTAAAGCTATCACACTCAGTGTCTTAGCAAGGGAGCAGCATTTCTTGCACACCAAAACCCTATTCAGGTGTTTCTTTGGTAGAGGGCCTCTCTTCTCTCCCCTTCTATTTTTGGGTTGCTAAGGGAAGGAGTTGTAACCAAGTGTGGAAAGAATAGTGGTTCATCAGTAGTTTTTTTAGAGCCTCCCAAAATGTATGTAAGCTTGTGAACTCTTCAAAACTGCTTCAACAAACTAGGCGCTTATCAAAAAAATCTGGGATGTTGACTTGTTGAGTGGCCTAGTGCAGTGTTTCCCAACCAGTGTGCTGGGGCACACTAGTGTGCCGTGAGCGATCATCAGGTGTGTCGTGGGAAATTACAGTGGAGAGAGAGAGAGAGAGAGAGAGAGAGAGAGAGAGAGAGAGAGCCTAGCAGGAAACTTCAGGCAGCGGAAATGAGGCTTTCCTGGCCGAAGCAGCAATGCCAGCCAGCCTGGCTGCAGTCAGGGAGAGCCCTCGGCGTCCAGAACTTTCCTCCCTCCCTCCTCTCTCTTTCCTTTCCTTCCTTCACTCCCTCTGCGCGCCAAGGGCTTCCTGGCCCATGGGCGCTCTTCTGCCCTCCTCCCCTTTGGCAGCAGGGAGGAAGAGAGGGATGAGGAGTCCGTGGGAGCTGCCCCCATCCGACCCCGCTCCCGGAGGCTCGAGGCGAGGCTTTCTACCCTCTAGCCCCTCTGTGCTGGGGAAGGGGAGCAACCCCTCATCTCCTGGCCTCTCCTGGCTGGGCTGCGGGTTCACTGCAGAGTAGAGCAGAGCAGAGCAGAGGCTGGGATGCGCAGCTCCACAGCCCAGCTTGGTTCCTTCCTGATCTGGCCCCAAGGCGACAGCAGGGTAGCCGAAGGGATTGGGGGGGGAGGCATTCCTGGGGGGCTGAACCCCTTCGGGAAGGAGAGCTGGGGGTGGCGATGCCTGCTAGCCTCCGCCGCAGTTTGTTCCGAGGCTCGGAGCCACCCCGTGTGCTCAATTCCTATTCGTCCTGCTCAGCCGAGCCCGCACGCGCTTCAGCTACTCAGCGCAGCCCTCCCCTGCAGGATGGTGATGGGCCCCCTGCGTGTGGGCCTCCCGAGGTAGGGGGGTTTGGCGGAAGCAGCGGCGTCACGAGGGGGGAGGGTGACAGTTAGTAAAATGACAGAGTGTCATTTTGTGTCATTTTGGTTGGTGGTGTGCCCCAGGATTTTGTAAATGTAAAAAATGTGCCGCGGCTCAAAAAAGGTTGAAGAACATTGGCCTAGTGGTCCAAAAGCTTTTGAACCAGGGGGGGGGGGGGCTGTAGGTTTTGCATTATCGCTCCTGAGAGTTGAAGGTGCAGTGGGATTCTCGTAACCATTTTATGTTTGCAGAGAACTCAACAGTTTCAGCCAACCCAATAAGTTGCCAAGAAGCTCC
Organism: Anolis apletophallus; assembly: GCA_030556195.1. Taxonomy (NCBI): domain Eukaryota; kingdom Metazoa; phylum Chordata; class Lepidosauria; order Squamata; family Anolidae; genus Anolis; species Anolis apletophallus. The sequence goes on along the minus strand of JARBWK010000006.1, from coordinate 137,259,828 downwards.
TCTCGTGTGCATCTGGAGGGAGGAATTGCCCTGGGCATTGGTGCTTTCAACTTGGTGAGTTGCAGTGTGCTTCCATCATAACATAGAGACAAAAGAATAAAAACTGAATCATAATCAGGAAGCTATTCTCATTTGTTAATTTAGTCACGGGGTGGAGTTGTCCTTGCAACTCAATTTAAGTTAATTTCTTTTAGCTTTTGACACTGTAACTTACCCCTGAAACACAGGGTAGTGGAATCAGTTTTATCCCTTGGTTTTCCTGGAAGGACAAATAGAGAAACCATATATTGTCCTAGTGAATATCCTAGTGAATATATTGTAATTCATTTATGGTATTTTTTATTGGTTGAACAGTGCAAAGGGTTCATGTTACCAGGAAAAGAGAAGGCAATGGATGATGGGGAGATTTGAGAACCAGAAAGACAGCTTTGGGACCACATATACCTCACTCTAAGCCAGGGCTGTCCAACTGGCGGCCTGCGGGCCATATACGGCCCCCAACCCTCCCCCACGGCCCTCTACCCTCCTGCAAGATATCTGCTTTTTAAGATTTTTTTCAAATATTTTTTCAAATATTTTTTATTTATTTTTTTCGCGGCAGGGGGGAGGTGAGGGGCGGAGAGGAGGAGCAGGCTCCCTTCCTCCTCCTCCTACTTCCCTCCCTCCCCCCTCTCCCTCCCTCCTTCTCTCTCTCTTTCCCCCTTTCATTCCTTCCCTTTTCCACCACTTGAAAGAAAGAGGGAAGGAGAGAGTGCACCAAGCGAGAGGGGGCGTGGCCAGAGCGAAAAGGGGGCGGGGCGAGTTCGAGCACGCGGGGTGCTCATCCATTCCCTTTCCGGCTTCCTTCTCTTCTGAGGATTCGTGCCAAGTTTGGTCCTGATCCATCATTATTTGAGTCCACAGTGCTCTCTGGGTGGAGGAGAACTACAACTCCCAAACTCAAGGTTCAGTACTTTCTGTTGCTCTCATGAGAGTTTAGGTTTGATTCAACATGGCTGAGGAATGCTTTGATTGTGTTTTCCCTTATAGCAGAAGGAGATTGGACTGGATGGCCCTTGGAGGTCTCCTATTCTAGGAACCCATTGTAATTATTATTATTATTATCATCATCATCATCATTAGAGGCTGAATGGCCATCTGTGAGGATTGCTTTGATTGTGTTTTCCCCTTATAGCAGAAGGAGATTGGACTGGATGGCCCTTGGAGGTCTCCTATTCTAGGAACCCATTATTATTATTATCATCATCATCATCATCAGAGGCTGAATGGTCATCTGTGAGGAATGCTTTGATTGTATTTTCCCCTTATGGGAGGAGATTGGACTGGATGGCCCTGGATGGCCCTTGGAGGTCTCCTACTCCAGGAACCTGTTGTTGTTGTTATTATTATTATTATTATTATTATTATTAGCAGAGGCAGAATGAATATTATGCCTTATCATTCAGGGTTATAGGCCTGTGTGGAAGGGCCTTGGCTTCTTATTTGACTTCCTTTCCACACATCTGAATAAAATCCCATGTTATTTGCTTTAAACCAGATTATATGAGTGTGGACTCCGATAATCCAGTTCAAAGCAGGTATTCTGGGTTATATGGCTGTGTGGAAGGGCCCTGAGTCCACACTGCAATATAATCCAGTTCAAAGCAGGTTTTGTGGGGTTTCCTTGAAGTCAAGTTGACGGGTTCAGAGGAAGACGCAAGGGTCCAATATGAGGTTGAAAATAATGTTTCAACAATTAAAGGCAGTATTCTGCATTCGTCGTTGTGAAACACACATATATTTTCCGAATTAATTGTCTATATTAGACATAATATCCAAAGCAAAATAAGAGTCTTGAGAAGCCACGAATTCTAATGGCAATATAAGGGTCCACAATGGGTTAAATTAATCTGGCATGGTTCTCAGAAGGGTCGACAGTCATGGTCCAAGCCGTTTCGCCAATCCTGGCTTCATCGGGACCCCAGACTCAATGCTATATATAAGTTTCACAGGTCCGGATTTCTGTTAATATAACATATACAAGAAGCAAATCAATACATAACATACGTTATTATACAATGTCCGTACATGGAACTACAATATGGCTGGAAGTTAAAATCAAAAATACGTACCAATCTAATTATTCTTAAGCATTTTGGTGTGGGCGCAGCCACCGACGCGATGTAACCGAACACTGGTAGATGGAAAAGCGCATCAATATAACTCCGTTTGGAAACACAGGTGTAATTAAACTAACAGCTCACTGATTGATAAACAGAGGGGGAGCATGAGGGAAAGTTGGAGGTGGAAACAAACGATGGGTTGAGTGGTCACTCTCCGAAGGCACATCGGAAGAGCCAGGTTTTCAGCTCTTTCTTGAAGACTGCTATCTCCCCAGGTAGTGAATTCCAAAGGCAGGGGGCCACAGCGGAGAAGGCCCTCTCCCTCGTACCCACAAGTCGAGCCTGTGATAGAGGAAGGGGCGAGAGAAAGGCCTCTCTGGAAGATCGAAGAGATTGTGCAGGTTTGTGGTAGGAGAGGGGTTCATGAAGGAAGGAAGGTCTCAACCTGCTTAGGGCTTTATAGGTGATGACCTGAACCTTGAATTGGGACCAGAAGATGAACGGCAGCCAATGGAGCTCCTTGAACAGGGGGGGTTGACCGCTCCCTGTAATTCGCTCCAGTTAGAAGACTGGCTGCAGAGCTTTGGACCAATTGGAGTTTGCGGGCCAACTTCAAGGAAAACCCCACGTAGAGTGCATTGCAATAGTCCCATACTAATTTGAACTAACCCACCAGTTCTTTGACTGAGGACTTTTAGTTCGCTTAGGTGTGCTTAGCTCCAACTTGGCCTGAAATGTCTAAAGTTTCAGCACTTCTCAAGGATTTTACAATAAATTACAGGAAGCTGCCTGAGTAGAATTGCCCAACTGCTTTGTGTACATGTGGCCAGCTGAAACTAGTCTGGGAGCTTGTAATGGTCACAAGAATGTGGCTTCTCAGCCAACCTCTGCCATCTCTTTTTGAATAACTCCATTTAATATAAGCTGTATTTTATTGCTAAAGGAAAACATACCAGGCATTGATAACTGCCAGCAGTATTCACATCATTTGCCCCATTCTTCTTAGAATCATTATGGCAAGAGGATGCATATAAATGTGAGAAATAAATAAAACAACACTATATCAGGTAGCTATTCTAATCTTTCCTTAAGTTGTCAGTTCCAGGCTTCTGTAAGTTCTTGTTGTGGCTATTAAAACCAAATCACAACACTATAATTACTATAATAGTATGAAAGAGACCCTGTACTGAATGTTAGGCCTGGGTAGGTTCGATCAGAATGCTCGTAAAGGACCCTTCCTCTCTTTGGGCTTACACATGGTACTTTTGGGAAACTAGAAATCTACTAATCCAATCTAATCAACACAATAAGACTTTGGAAGGACCCTTTCCTCTCCTTGGTCTTACAAGTTGTGCTTTGGTAAACTAGAAATCTACTAATCCAATCTAATCAACACTATAACGCTTTGGAAGGCCCCTTCCCTTTTCTTGGGCTTACATGGGGGTACTTTGGGAAACTAGAAATCAAGTAATCCAATCCTTTTCTTGGGAATCAACACTGTAAAGCTTTGGAAGGATCCTTCCCTCTCCTTGGGCTTACACGTGGTACTTTGGGAAACTAGAAATCAACCAGTCCAATCTAATCAACACAAGGACCCTTTGCAAGGACCCTTCCCTCTCTTTGGGCTTACATGTGGTACTTTCGGTACTTTCAATGTGATGAGATACATTCCATTTTCTCATATTCAGAGAGGTGTGCCCTAGACAAATATGCCAAAGCGAGAGATGGATTTAAATTTTCCAAAAGAATCCTGGAGGCAGCACATTTCTTCTTCTTGTAATATTCCTTATTAGATTACTGAAATTACTTAAAAATTGTCAAGGACCCAGGGATCTTCTAAACACGTCGAAAGTTCGTATGCTGATAGAGGAGAAACTTTTCTACCACTGTGGCAAGTTTTGTCAGTAGCGGTCTAAAGCGAATCCCCCCAAGTTTTGCCTGATCCCATTTGCAGGTTTTCGCGCATTGCGCAATCACAGATGCCATTAAAGAAGCGATTTGGAAATTTTGGAAATTTTCTTTTAAAAAATCGGAAATTTTCGGAAATCACTTAGGATTGAAACCACCAGCGCCCCCTACATCCGAAACTAGTTTTGAACCATTTTTTCCTTGATCAAACAGGCCTACTGAATGTAGCCAAGTAGAGAAAACAAGCATTAATTCAACAGCTGTAACAATTAGTATTTCGGGCTCTCTGGATCCATTGGCTCCAGATCTTCAATTTCCATCAACTGTAGATTGTCATGCTTCATATTATTAAATGCCGGTTTCAGCTGACATTTAATAATGTGAGGAATAATCATCCATGCGAGTTGATCCTTGCAGATAAAGTGCATCGACTAAAATTACAATTGTTCTTTTCACTGAAAAAGTCCGCTGATACTAATGCAAGGTTTCTTTGCTCCTGCTTTTATCATGTCCTTAAAAAACCTTTTTCTACATGTCTGCACTCTTTTTCTGTGACTAGTGGTGAAGATCTATCAAATAACTCTGTGGAGGTCCCCGAGTTAAAAACATCTGATGTACAAACAACTCATAGTTAAGAACGGGATTGAGACAATAAGAAGTGAGAGAAATCTACCCCAAGGAAGGGAAATTTACTCCTGGAAGAATTATGGGGGGGAAAGGAGTCTTAAGTGAATCTTTATCACCAATCTTTGCATCCACAACAAGCCTATTTTTTCAAAATCTGACAATCACAGGGACAGAAAGTGAAGTGAAATATTCTGATCTGGAGCACAGACAGCAAATAAACACCACAGGGGTGTTAACCTTTTTCTATGTTATCCAAAGCTTATGTGTGTGTGTGTACCTGGAGTTACGCTGAAAAAATGTATCTCTTTTGACTTATAAACAAATTCAACTTAGCATTTTGCCACCACTCAGCCATTTCGCTGTTTGGTAAGCGGCTTGAGTTCTGGCTGCGGTGGGGCTTTCCATCTGTTCCGAGAGGAAGATGAAGAGCTTCGGCAGGGCCTTGCCAATCGGCCCTGCCTCCACTGGCCATCTTAGCCGCTGGCTCTCAGCTGGAGGGCAGGAGGGCAAAGGCCGCACGCACAGCTCCGCTGGAGGCGGGGCCAGCGCCAAGCTCTCCACCTGTCCCTCACATGCCGGCTCTCAGCTGCACGCACTGCCTTCGCCCTCCTTCGCCTCAAATTCTGCATGTGCAGCTGAGAGCCGGCATGGAGAGCTTGACGCTGGCCCCGCCTCCAGCTAAGCTGCATGCATGGAATTTGGGGCGAAGGAGGGCGAAGGCGGTGCTCATTAGAGGCAAAGATTAAGTACTTTGGCCACATAATGAGAAGACAGGATAATTTGGAGGCGATAATGATGCTGGGGAAAATGGAAGGAAAGAGGAAGGGGGGCCAACCAAGGACAAGTTGGATGGATGTTGCACCGGGAATGTGAGTTCGAAGCCTGCCCAGGTCAAGGTGGGTGCTTGACCTTAAGTGTAGCCTGCTGTCGACCTTTGCAGCCCGAAAGACAGATGCATCTGTCAAGTAGGAGATAAAGGTACCACATTAAGTGGGGAGGCAAAATTTATGGGGCCATTAAAAACGCAGGAATGCGGAAGAACGACAAAAGGACGCTGGGAAAACACTGAGAGATGAGGAGTGCGTCCGCTCCCCCTGGTGGCCAGAAAGTTTGCCTCTATGTGTATGTAATATGTCAAAATGTATGTATGTAATATGTGATGTGTCAAAATGTATGTAGTGTACTGTGATAAATGTCATATGTCTATATGTCATATGTTTAACTGCAGGGATTGTCTGCAAGTATGTGTACTGTAATCCGCTCTGAGTCCCCTTCGGGGTGAGAAGAGCGGAATATAAATAAAGAAAATAAATAAAGCAACAAACTGACAGAATCTATTTTGTTCGTAGCTTGGGGATTGCCTGTAATGGGATGACAATGTTGTCTTTAGCCATGGGTTTCAACCTATGCCTTTGTTATGTTTTAGGCCAGTGGTTCTCAACCTGTGGGTCCCCAGGTGTTTTGGCCTACAACTCCCAGAATTCCGAGCCAGTTTACCAGCTGTTAGGGTTTCTGGGAGTTGGAGGCCGAAACATCTGGGGACCCCCAGGTTGAGAACCACTGTTTTAGGCTGAGAGAGGATAGAATAAGGACAGCTGACTCAGATCAACTGGACGTGACAGGTCCAAGCTGAAAACTGTGCTCAAAAGCATCTCAACTGTTTTTCATGTCGATGTCTTTCTTTCACAGACTCTTTCCCTTTTTCCACCCCGGATCCTAAAACTCTTAGAGTTTGCTGGATTTTCAGGAGATAAGGTATGTACAAGTGTGTGTGTATTTTGAGGAAGCAGGATTGCCATTGGTCCATATATCCTCATAATGCCTACTTTCACTTATGCCATCGGCCCAAAACCTGAGATGGAAAAACATCTCAGGAGTCAGTAATTTTAATGCATTTATTATATTTTAAATTATTTTAATGCATATGAGATTCATAGAATTTTGTCCTAGAGCTCAGGGCAAGTGACTTCCTTCCTTCCTTCCCAGGTTGGAACCAAAAGCAACCTACAGGCGGGTAGTTCCAGTGTGGCCTGTGTGGTTCCAGTATTTTTAGAAGCATTAATGATACACAAATACATATTGGTGATTAATCTCTGATTCCACATAGGAGTTTTTTTATGGGGTGGGTGCCACTGTTAGGTTCATGCTATATAGTTTCAGGTTATTTTGAGCTGACAAAATGTCTCAATATGTCTGTAGAAGCTATGCTGTCAGTCCAGAATAGTTACCTAATCGACTGTGATCTCTGCTTATGGAATTGCTGTCTCCTAGGCCTATGGTAGTCTTCTGCATGTTATCCTGGGAGGCATTGTTATGGCAATCCAAATAAGTAAACAAAAAGGAAATGATGTCTTGGCTATCTCAAAGGGAATCCGCTCCCTTCAGAAAAGTCATCTTCTGTAAAAAGAATACAGATGAAGGGGATGCCAGTCTGTCTTGTGTTGACCCAACCATTAAATATATAAATCCCATGTAATTATTTCCTTTTCCTCTACTCTATGCAGAGCACATTGGCAAATAAATTTTACTTTATCCCTGTGCGTTTTCTGCGTTGTATGACCATGTTCCAGAAGCATTCTCTTCTGACATGTTGCCCACATCTATGGCAGGCATCCTCAGAGGTTGTGAAGTCTTCACAACCTCTGAGGACCCCTACCATAGATGTGGACAAAATATCAGGAGAGAATGCGTTGCTGTAGGTTTTTTTGTGTTATATGGTCATAGAGCAGGGGTGGGCAACCTATGGCCCGCGGGCCGGATCCAGCCCGGTAGCCGATTCTGTCCGGCCCGGGAGAAGGGCGTCGGGGGCGGGGCCAAGAGGAAGGGATGCCGGTGCCGCCATCCCATCGCGGGCTCTGTGGGGCCTGTGTTGGCAGACAGGCCGGAGTTGCAGTGGCTTTGGCGTGCCTGCCATCCCTGGAGGCCATCCCTGGAGGCAATCCGCGCCTGCAGCGGAAGCACTCCGCGACCTGCGGGGACTGATCGCTGTGGTGACCCGGAAGACTTGATCGTCTTCCGGGTCACCACTGCGATGAACCGCCTCAGTTTGCCGAGTGCTCCCCCTGTAGGCCAGGATCACCTCCAGGGATGGCAGGCACTCCAGCCTGTCTGCCAACACAGGCCCCACAGAGCCCGCAATTGGATGGCGGCAGTGGTACCCCTTCCTCTTGGCCCCGCAGGGTGATCAGCTGGGGAACGGCTGGGGGCGAGAGCGGGCAGAGGCCTACAGCCTCCAATGGCCTGCTGCTCTGTTCTCCTCTGCTGCTGCGGTGGAGGCTGGGTCCGCTTTGCCATCCTCTGGGCTGGGGCCTTTGGGCTATTCCATCTTGGGATCCTTCCTCTCTTGAGGATGTCCGCCTTCATCTTGGTTCGCACCTTGTCTTCTTGAATTTAATTTAATTTTAGTGGTTTTTATTATTATTTTATAATAATTTTATTATAATATAATAAATAATATATAATGTTATATTATATTATAATTTCAATATATTATAATGTCTATATATATACTATAATATAATAATTATGATATTAATACTAATAATATATGAATATTTCTTGATATATTAATATGTTGATGTGGAATTTATAGTAAATATAATAAATAAATAAATAATATAGATTAGAATGTATTTCAGCCTTTAGATGTGGCCCTCCATAATATCTTTTGGTTCTCGTGTGGCCCCTTGGAAAAAATAATTGCCCACCCCTGTTCTGGAGGCATTCTCTGACGTTTTGCCTGCATCTATGGCAAGCATCCTCAGAAGTTGTGAGGTCAGGAGAGAATGCTTCTGGAACATGGCCATACAGCCCAGAAAACGCACAGCAACCCAGTGATTCCGGCCACGAAAGCCTACTGCAACACAAATGTTACTTTCCTTGCTCCCTCCCTCCCAGCTTCTCTAGATAATTTTTATTTATTTTTTTCTTTCCCTACTAGGAATATGGCCTACGACAGCTGCACCAGGGGGCCACCACATCCAACCTGAGGGCATTGCTTTGCACAATGCTGCTTCTCTGCTACTATACCTTCCTTACCTTCATCTTAGGTAAAAGCATGACAGTGCCTTCCCTCTGCTTTAGAGAGCAGGGTGGGGCAGAGGGAGGACTTGGCAACGTTGTAGATGGAAGATCTGGGCTCCTTTCCTGCAGTTGAGTTCCTTCTTCTAGCTTGAATTGGATCAAGGTTTCTCCACAAGGGGAACACATAGCATCATCATACACAATAGTTTGATTCATGTTAATTTGCATATGTACATCTTATTTTAAGTATAGAAGTCGAGGGGAATGAGGAGGAAACATTTATAGAATTGTAGGAGAGGCTTTGGAAGGGAAAGGGGCGAGAGTTAGAGTCCAAAATTCTCATCCTTAAGCTTTGTGGTTGAATGTGGGAATGACAAAATGAGGTCTATAGGAAATCAGTACAAGTTGAAAAGTTCTAAAGGTGCAAGTTTCTCTATAGCAGGGATGCCCACACTTTTTCAGCATGCGAGCTCCTTATAATAAAACCAAGTCTGAAAGATCTACCGAGAGAGAAGCAGGGCGGAGCAAGAGGAAGGGGGCGGGGCTTCACACGGACTGGCTCCGCCCCTCCCTCCTCTGGCTTTAGCGCTTCCACAGCTTCTGGAGGCAAGAGGAGGGTAATGCCAAGCCAGTGGTGGCATAGATAGCCACTACTGGCTTGGCTTTACCCCCTCTTGCCTCCAGAAGGTGCGGCAGCGCTGTAGCCAGGGAGGGTGCTGGGCTTCACGCGGCCTGGCTCCGCCCCCTCCCCCTCCCCCTCCCCCTCTGGCTTTAGCGCTTCCGCAGCTTCTGGAGGCAAGAGGAGGGTAATGCCAAGCCCGTGGTGGCGTAGATAGCCACTACTGCCTTGGCTTTACCCCCCTCTTGCCTCCAGAAGCTGCGGAAGCGCTGAAGCCAGGGGCGGGGGCGGGGCTTCACACGGCCTGGCTCCGCCCCCTCTGGCTTTAGTGCTCGCAGCTTCTGGAGGCAAGAGGGGGTAATGCCCAGTGGTGGCGTAGATAGCCACTACTGGCTTGGCTTTACCCCTCTTGCCTCCAGAAGCTGTGGAAGCGCTAAAACCGGAGGGGGCGGGGCTTCATGCGGCCTGGCTCCGCCCCCTCCCCCTCTGGCTTTAGCGCTTCCACAGCTTCTGGAGGCAAGAGGAGGGTAATGCCAAGCCAGTGGTGGCATAGATAGCCACTACTGCCTTGGCTTTACCCCCCTCTTGCCTCCAGAAGCTGTGGAAGCGCTGAAGCCAGGGAGGGGGCGGGGCTTCACGCGGCCTGGCTCCGCCCCCTCCCCCTCTGGCTTTAGCGCTTCCGCAGCTTCTGGAGGCAAGAGGAGGGTAATGCCAAGCCAGTGGTGGCATAGATAGCCACTACTGCCTTGGCTTTACCCCCCTCTTGCCTCCAGAAGCTGCGGAAGCGCTGAAGCCAGGGGTGGGGGTGAGGCTTCACACGGCCTGGCTCTGCCCCCCTCTGGCTTTAGCGCTTCCACAGCTTCTGGAGGCAAGAGGAGGGTAATGCCAAGCCAGTGGTGGCGTAGATAGCCACTACTGGCTTGGCTTTACCCCCCTCTTGCCTCCAGAAGCTGCGGAAGCGCTGAAGCCAGGAGAGGGGGCGTGGCATGGCGTGGCATGGCTTCGCTCCCTCAGAAGCGCCCCATCCAGCCTGGAGCGACTTCCTTCGGTCCTGGGATCGACCAGTCAATCGCGATCTACCTAATGAGCACCCCTGCTCTATAGAATCAAATCAGTGTGCTGTCCATCAGATAAAGAGCAAGCACTCCTTTCCAGTGTCCAAATAGTATGAGCAGTCTATCAAATTGGGAGGGGGAGTTAATACACCAGAGGAAAATATCAGAATCCAAAATAATCTTAACAGATTAAAGAGCTGGGCCTAACTAACAAATTGAATTTCAGCAGGGAGAAATCTCTGGCAAATAAATAAAATGCACAGATATAAGATGGGGGACAAAATAGTTAAGAGTAGAGACATTGCACTGTCAGTGAAGATCTGCTTAGTTAAAGCAGTGGTATTCCCCATAGTAACCTATGGATGCAAGAGCTGAGGTTTTGGAGAAAAATTCTGAGAGTGCCTTGGATCACAAGAAGATCAAACTAATCCATACTCCACGAAATAAAGCCTGACTGCTCACTGGAGGGAAGGATATTAGAGGCAAAGATTTATTATTTATTTATTTATTATTTCAATTTATATACCACGTTTCCCGAGAAGGCTCAGGGTGGTTTACAACAACAACCAACACAATCACAGTAAAAGATTAAAACATAAAAACAGCTTTAGACCAGAGTGGACTATGCAGCATTAAAGATTAAACACCTGTCGAAAAAGGTAGGTCTTACAGGCCCTCCTGAAGGCCTGCAGATCAGTTATTGTTCAGGTCTCCTCAGGAAGGGCGTTCCAGAGAACAGGCGCTACTGCAGAAAAAGCACGCTGTAGCGTCGATGATAAGCGGCAGACCTTGAGAGATGGAACCTCCAAAAGATTTCGATCCATGGACCGTAGTGGCCTCTGGGGAATGTGCGGGGAAAGGCGGTCCTTCAGGTACACTGGCCCCAGACCATGCAAGGCCTTAAAGGTTAGCACCATCACTTTGAAGGCAATCCGGCACTCAATCGGGAGCCAGTGCAAACGCTGCAAGACTGGCGTGATATGGTGTCACTCCAGCCAGAAGTCGAGCTGCAGCATTTTGCATCAGCTTAAGTTTCCGGATTACCGATAAAGGAAGGCCAATGTAAAGGGCGTTACAGTAGTCCAATCTTGAGATGACCGTGGTCTGGATTACTGTAGCCAGGTCATCACCGGAGAGGTAGGGCACCAGCCGCCTTGCCTGGCACAGATGGAAAAACGCTGCTCTGCTCACAGTGGAGACCTGAGCCTCCATCGTCAGCAGAGGGTTCAGTTGGACCCCCAGGCTTTTAACCAAGGGTGACGGAGTAACCACCCCACCATCCATGATTGGCAACCGGAGCTCCCCCCCCCCCCCCGGGATGACCCAGCCACAGGACCTCTGTCTTTGACGCGTTCACCTTCAACCTGCTGGCCCATAGCCACCCAATCAGTTACTGAAAAGGACATTCCCATAGCCACCCAATCATCCCCGACAACTGGTGGGCCACTCAAATGGCTAGATGGGCAGATGGAAAATGACTTAATCACAGATGGAAATAATCGGGTACAGAGTCTGGCCGGCCATCCATCCTCAGCACCAGCTGGGAGTACTGATGACACTCCAGACCAAAACTACGCACCAGTTGGGCCAGTGGATGCATATAGATGTTAAATAATAGAGGAGAGAGGATAGCCCCTTGGGGGACCCCACAATTAAGGGGGACCCTTTCCGAGACCATCCCTCCCCTCTCCACCCGTTGTCCCCGATCTTGGAGAAAGGAGGCCACCCATTTAAGAGCAGACCCCCTAACTCTCATCATGGCTAAACGGTGGATCGAGATGAAGTACTTTGGCCACATAATGAGAAGACAGGATAATTTGGAGGTGATAATGATGCTGAATGGAAGGAAAGAGGAAGGGGGGGGGGGGGCAACCAAGGACAAGTTAGATGGATGTTCTCCTTGAAGTGACTGGCTTGACCTTGAAAGAGCTGGGATGACGAGGGCCAACAGGAATCTCTGGTGTAGACTGATCCATGAGGTCACGAAGAATCCAAAAGGACGGAATCAATAAACAACAGGATGGGGGACATCTGGCTTGAAAACATTCCATGTAAAAGGGATCTAGGAACCTTAGTAGACCTTAAACTGAACTTGGTGTGATGCAGCAGTTTAACAAGCCAAAGCAATTCTAGGCTGCATCCATAGGAGTCGAGATCAAGGGAAGTCATAGCCCCACTCTTTTCTGCTTTGGTCAGACTTCACCTGAAATACTGTATCCCAGTGTTTCTCAACCTGGGGGTCGCGAGAGGGTGTCAGAGGGGTCGCCTAAGACCAACAGAAAACACAGTAATTCTGTCGTTGATGGGATTCAGAATGCTCTTTGAGTGTAGGTGAACTATAAATCCCAGCAACTACAACTCCCAAATGTCAAGGTCTGTTTTCCCCAAACTTCACCAGTGTTCACATTTAGGCATATTGAGTATTTGTGCCAATTTTGGTCCAGCTCCATCATTGTTTGAGCGCTCTCTGGATTTAGGTGGACTACAACTCCAAAACTCAAGGTCAATACCCACCAAACCCTCCCAAGTATGTTCTGTTGGTCATGGGAGTTCTGTATACCAAGATTGGTTCAATTCCATCATTGGTGGAGTTCAGAATGCCCTTTGATTGTAGGTGAATTATAAGTCCCAGCAACTGCAACTCCCAAATGATAAAATCAATATACTCCAACCCCACCAGTATTCAAATTTGGGCATATCAGGTATTTGTGCCAAATTTGGTCCAGTGAATGAAAATACATCTAGCAGATCAGATATTTACATTATGATTCATAACAGTAGCAAAATTACAGTTATGAAGTAGTAACGAAAATAATTTTATAGTTGGGGGTCACCACAACATGAGGAACTGTATTAAGAGGTCGTGGCATTGGGAAGGTTGAGAAACACTGCAGTATCCAGTTCTGGGCACTGGAATTCAAGAGGGATATTGAAGGACTGGAACGTGTACAGAGGAGGGCAACTACAGTGATCAAAGGTTTGGAAGCAAAGCCCTATGTGGAGTAGATTAGAGATCTGGATATGTTTGTCCTGGATAGAAAAAGACTGAGAACGGTGGCCGTGTTTAAATATTTGAAAGGATGTTACATTGACGATGGGGCAGGTTTCTTTTCTGCTACTTTGGAGACAAGGGCCCAGTGCAAAGGATTTCAATTTCAGAGGGGAAATTGCATCTAAACATTAGGAACAACTTCCTGATGGTTTAAAAAAAAAACCAGTTTCACAATGGAATATGTTGCTTCAGAGTGTGGTGGAGTCTCCTTCTCTAGAGGTTTTAAAGTAAAGGCTAGATGGCCATCTGTTGGGGGTGCTTTGACTGTGCTTTTCCTACATGGCAGAGGGTGGATGACTCTTGAGGTCTCCTCCAACTCTGTAATTCTATGATTCTATCTTTATGGATGGCTTTAAGGATTATTCAGTTGTTTTTTCAATCACGTCATTTCAGTAATCCTTAATGGCACACATAAAGAAGAGGTGCTTGGACTGTGCTATATAAATGATAATCAATGAAAATCCAAAAGATTTCTCCACAGCCTGCAGGCAACACATTTTCACTGCAAGTCGGGTATCAGTCTGTGATGAATTTCCGTGGTCATTGACAGTTCTGATGAATGAGGAAGGCAATATTTTCAGGGCTGAACACAAAGATGCGAGTTATCCAAATGATGCCACCAGGTTGTCTTAAGGCAGGGGTGGGCAATTATTTTTTCCAAGGGGCCACACGAGAGCCAAAAAATATTATGGAGGGCTGCACCTAAAGGTTGAACTACATTCTAATCTACATTATTTATTTATTTACTATATTTACTATATATTACACATCATGAATATTAACATATTAATATATCAAGAAATATTCATATATTATTAGTATTAATATCATAATTATTATATTATAGTATATCTATATAGACATAATATATTGAAATTATAATATAACATTATATTATTTATTATATTATTATAAAATTATTATAAAATAATAATAAAAACCACTAAAATAAAATAAAATGAAATTCAAGAAGAAATTCAAGAAGACAATCCTCAAGAGAGGAAGGATCCCAAGATGGAATGGCCCAATGGACCCAGCCCAGAGGATGACAAAGCGGACCCAGCCGCCGTCACAGCAGAGCAAAGCAGCAGACGATCAGAGGCTGCAGGCCTCCGCCTGCTCTCGCCCCCAGCCGTTCCCCAGCTGATCGCCCTGCCTGGGAGTGCCTGCCATCCCTGGAGGCGATCCGGGCCTGCAGGGGGAGCAGTCGACGATCTGCGGCGGCTGATTGCCCTGGCAACCCGGAAGACGATCAAGTCTTCCAGGTCGCCAGGGCAATCAGCTGCCGCAGGTTGGCGACTGCTCCTGCTGCAGGCCTGGATCGCCTCCAGGGATGGCAGGCACTCCAAAGCTGCCACTACTTTGGCCTGTCTGCCAACACAGGCCCCACAGAGCCCGCGATGGGATGGCGGCAGCGGCACCCCTTCCTCTTGGCCCCGCCCCTGACGCCCTTCTCCCCGGGCCGGGCAGAATTGGCTGCCGGGCCGCATCCGGGCCGTAGGTTGCCCACCCCTGTCTTAAGGGCATGGGTGGGAATTGTGTGGCCACCCAGCTGTTTCTAGGTTGTAAGTCGCAGAAGTGGCACAGGTAGTGGTGAAGAATGAGATTGCAAGCAGTGGGGAGGGAAAAACATTTTACTCCAGTCAACATTTACAACCTTCTTTTGTTTAGGGAAAAATATAGCCTTTTGGGATGCACATTAACTTTTTCTCTCCTCCCTCCCCCTGGTTTATGTCCTCCCCCCCCCCCTTCCAGGTATTGGTGAAGATGATTTTTGAGAGGCCGAAGCCCTGCTGAGTCCGTACCTCTCCCGTTACCCTCAGGTAAAAGAGCTGGGGAAGGTGCATCTGCTGCATTTTATTCCACATGTGTTCGTCACTGATAGGATTGCCTGCTTCATGATCCCAAGAAGGAGCAATTAGAATGTTCCTATTCTGCTTAGAGTCTTGAAATATATACAGAGGCTTCAGAAGGTGTGTGCCCATATGTATGTGCATACACTCTTACCTTTTTTTTGTCTGCATACCATTTTGAACACCAGGAGGAGAGACCACATTTTTCAAAATTTTCCCTTTTGTAAGCAGAAATCTAGTATACCAGTGAGAGTGGAGCAGACTGGAAAGAACTTTTCTTCCTGATGTTTTATTCTTAAGAGGGGTTTTCCCATATGAAAGCATTCATATGTGGCTACTAGGCCTGGTAGGTTTGTCGGTATGCTCGTAAAATCGGAATGAATTCGGATTAAATTCACTTTTGAAGTGGTTTCAAAGCAATGTAAGCAACCCGGAAGTGAATTTGCCATTTCGAAGCCACTGTCGCCATTTTCGGAAAGGAATCTGCATTATCTGAAGGACCGCCTTTCCCTGCACATTCCCCAGAGACCACTACGATCCATGGATCATAACCTATTAGAGGTTCCATCACTTAAGACCTGCTGCCTGTCAGCATTCGTGTCACACAGTGGCCCACTAGTTGTACACGGGGATCTCTAGCAGAAAGGAGGGCAAAACCCTCACCTGCTCCCGACCCCCCACAACCAGTACCCGGGAAAATCCTGCCTGCCTCCACCAACACAGAGGTGGCACTTGGATGTCCATTTCAGTAGCTACTGATTCCCTTGGTATCCATTGTTGCAGCACCTACCCCCTGGAACGCCCTCCCGGACAAGGCACGAGCAATAACGGATCTACAGGCTTTTCGGAGGGCCTGTAAGACCAGCCTGTTCCGCCAGACGTTCAATCTCTAAGCTGTAACCCCTACTCTGGTCTTAATCTGTTTTTATTCTGTTTTTATTCTGTTTTTAGTATATTGCGTTGTGTTGTTCACTGCTGTGAACCACCCTGAGCCTTTTCGGGAAAAGTAGTATAGAAGTCAAAATAAATAAATAAATAAATAAATATTAGATTCCTGCCCCTCCCGAGGTGCTGTTTAACCCAGTTTGGAGGCAGATGTCCTTCCCTCCGCATCAGAACTGGGGCGACAGCCGCATCCAAACTGGGTTAAACATGGCTGTCGGCCCAGTTCTGACACAGAGGGAAGACATCCCCATCCAAACTGGGTTAAACATGTGTGTCCACCATTAATGAAGCCATTCCGAAATTTCGGAATTAATTTGGGAAATTCAAAACAAATTCTGGAAAATTTTGGAACTAATTCAGTTTCGAATCGCCAGCACCTCCTACATCTAGAACGAGTTTTGAACCATTTTTTTTTATCAAACAGGCTTAGTGGCTACCTATGGTAGTAAGTAGCCGCTTTTTCACTTCAAGACTCTACTACAAACCAAGACCTATATAATCCATTGAGAGACATGATTTGTTGAGAATTTCTTCTCTTGGCAGGAGGCTTAGAAGAAGTTCTAGTGTCCAGACTTTCTGAAAAACCTATAATTGCATGATGCAGATTTGGTATGCCTAATATGGTAGTAGTATAGTTTATTGCATTAGCCGCAAGGCCATATCAATCAGAACAAACCATGCAAAAGAAATACATGTATCAAGCGTAGAACAGTGGTTCCATAATGTGCAACAGTACATTAAACAACCGTTCCGTAATAAAATAACTCTCCTGGCCCCTCTGCCTTTCTGCTTCATTTTGGTCAAAATTCCTAGCCTGTATAACCATCTATTTGTTCCTCCTGTATCCTCATCCCCTCTGCAATCAATCCCAATTGAGGCAATATATCATTGCCTACTTTTACTAGCTTTATAAAAGATTGTTGCTACTTTTATAATTAATAACTGGTGGTTTTCTTAGAATTAGATAATCTCTCACCGTTTTTTAGACTCTTTTTTAGACATGGTTCGCTCCTGACATGATAGATAAATAAATAAATAAATGGAATTAGGCTATCAGACACACTGTTGAAAAAAAACAGAGTTGGTCCTTAATTTCTCCCATCTTCAGTTCATTCCATTTCATGTTTTTCTTTTTTAAAAATCCTATTTTTGGTGCATTTTAGATAACAATGTACTCTCTGTGATAATAACATTGGAAACCTCTGAAAAATATAAATAAAGATGGGTGGCTGTGGGTTTTCCGGGCTGTGTGGCCATGTTCCGGAATGATTCTCTCTTGACTTTTTGTTCACATCTATGTAAGGTATCTTCAGAGGCTAGGGTTCCCATATGTCCCGCATTATACGGACGTCCCGTATTTTGGCTTTTTTTGGTGTCCCGTATTTACACCTGCTGTCCCTTATTTTTCGCTCCTCTGACCTGGCCTGTCATCTGGCTGGTGCTGGGAAAAGAGGGGCTGGCTCGGAACAGGCTGCCCTGGCGCGGGTAGGTCTCGAGGGTGAAGAGGGAAGGGAAGGACCCCGCGTTGGGGCGACTAGCGTGGTGCCTGAAATTTGGGAGTGTATATTGCAGTGGGTGGGGAGACACGCAGTCAGGCGAACGCGTTGGCCACCTCTTTGTGTCGAAAGGGGGCGGGGTGTGCGTGGCGAGGACCCAGGGCCCAAGATGGCGGCTGTGAGGGAGCCGGCTGCAGCTCCTCCTGGGCCTGGTCCCCGCCCTCGCTTGGCGGCGTGGCGGCGGAGGGAGCCCCCGGTGCGGCTGCAAGGGGCGCTGAGCGGCGGCGCGGAGCCCTTGGCCTGGTCCCAGGACCTCCGCCTGGCTGTCAGCGGCGCCCGCAGCGTGGCCGTGCTTGAGCAGCTCAGCCGGGAGTCCTCCCCTCCCCCGGCCTCCTTGGCCTCCCCGGCCCAGCCCGGCCTCCTCCTCCGCACAGCCCTCCCGGCCCCCGAGCACGCCTGCCCGCTCACGGTGCGTATCCAAGGGCCTCCCGCCAGGACAGAACCCTCCCCGCAGATGGCCAGGCAGAACCTGGGCCTGGTGGTTGTTCTTGGCTGTGAGGAATTGTGGCATGGGCGGATTTGGGCCTTCCTGGTGTTTGATTTTGATTTTCAAGTTTTTATTAAGTGTCCCTTATTTTTGCGAAAAATCCTGTAAATGTCCCTTATTTCTTCCATCACAATATGGCAACCCTATCAGAGGCTGTAGCCTGACATGGCGTTATCAGGCTACACAGAGAAACCATTGAAACCCACAAGCATGTGGACGATTTCAACAGAAAGGAGGAAACCGTGAATAAAATCTGGCTACCAGTATCTTAAAAATTCTAAAATCAGGACAGTAAATAAAGAGCAACACCCAAAAACATTTTGATCTAGATATCTTCTCTTTCCATTTTATAGAGTGCCATTTTCTTGTTCTTTGCCGGGAGGATAGAGGAGATCAAAGGAAACATCGGTGAGGTGAGAGTCTTTCTCTAAGCAGCCAAGGGAGGGAACCTTGGGAGTGGATATACTTTCCCACACCATTGAGGCTGCTTATGCAGCTAAGTTCCTGTCACTTAATGATTTATGTTTTCTATCCTGTTTACTTGGTTTGAGGCATGCACCTGGAGCATTTTGTCCTTTCTTAAGCATTGCATATGTTATATCAAGTTTACTTCACCTATCTGGAACGTTGTGTTTGCATACTGAGAAACAAGCTGTTTAATTTTATACATGTACATGCATATATATGCTGTGGAACGATGCCTAAAAGCAAGCAAAACATGCCTACCGAGAGCTCACAATATCTACATTTTCTACATGATCCAGGTGTGTTTTGGATTACAGCTTCCATCACCCACAGCAAGCATGGCCTTGTTTGTGTGGACCATGAGTGATGGGTAGTGTAGCTCAAAACAAAAAGCTGGATCCATGTCCTCCCTGATCACCACTCTCTTCCTAGAATCCCATTCTCTCCATCTTACCCACCTCTTAGCGCGATTCATTGCTTTATACTAGGGTGGAGAAGGAGATAGTTGTGCCATCTCAAAGTTTGAAAAACACCAAGTAATAATGTGATAGTAATAAAACTTTGAATGTTCCTTGGAGACATGAGAGAATCCTCCCACAAGGATAGTAAAACATCCAACATCCGGGCGCCCTCTGGGCAACGTCCTTGCAGACGGCCAATTCTCTCACACCAGAAGCGACTTGTAGTTTCTCAAGCCACTCCTGACACGAAAAATAAAAAGGCAAATGTTGATAATGTAATCGTCACTGTCGTTACCTTCATATGCCTGCTTTATGCATCTGAAATGGCTCTCTCATTAAATGCCATGCTATAATAAGCCTGTTCACATTTAAGGTGCCACAGGGATCTTGACTGATTTTGCTGCTTGAGAAGAATATGTATATAATGTCTACTCATTCTCTGCATTCGAATAATGCTGCCATGGTAAACCAGCAGCCATTGGGAAACTGATTAAGTGATCCCTATAGCTCAGTGTTTTTCAACCTTTTTTGAGCCGCGGCACATTTTTTACATTTGCAAAATCCTGGGGCACACCACCAACCAAAATGACACTAAATTATACTCTAATACAGTAATACATATAGTTAATATGTTTTTAATGTATTTATATACTCACTTAGTGTGAAACCTGGACCTGTTTCGATGAACACAAAATATATAGTTATATAGTATATTATTATATTGCATTACATTACAACATTTTCAATATTATATGTATACACAATATACGTACAGTATGCCATACTATATTATACTATAATATCATATACAACATACTATGTCATTGTCACAGTACAACAGTTACATACCACATTGTATAACAATTATATCGCAATATTATTCGCAATATTACATGTAACGTAAATATACAATTATAATATCTTAATTTTAAATTGTGGTGCCCAGAACAGGACACATTGTTGGAGTTGGAGTCCAAAATGCCTGGAGGAAGGCCCAAGTTTGACCATATCTAGTCTAAACCTTCTTCCAAGCCCTTAATAAAGATGTTGCCTGCCTTAATGTATAGCCAGAGTCTCTATGCCCATCTGTCGGGAGGGCTTGGATGGTGCCTTCCTGCTTGGCTGAAGGGGGTCAGGCTGGATGGCCTTTGGGGGACCCATATTTCTCCCACAAGTTCCCTTCCCTCCTTTTCCCCTTTAGCTGGCTGACTCCCTGCCTGCCTGCCTGCCTTCAGCGCTCAGGCTCCGCTGCTCTCTGACTCACACCTCGCATAGTGCCAACAGGGCTGGGCTGGGCTGGACCAGAAGTGCTCCCCACCGGAGCAGAATGGAAGGGAACGGGCCCAAACAGGTCTGCCCTACTGCACAGCCCTCCCGGAAACAGGGACCCGCACGCGGAGGTTCTGGAGACAGAGTAGAAAACTTTATACATGACATCGGATAGATTAGAATCTAATTTCCCACGGCACACCTGATGATCCCTCATGGCACAGTAGTGTGCCACGGCACACCGGTTGGGAAATACTGCTATAGCTTGATAGATTCCAGTGGCCTTTCTCCACTGGTTCAATAACCATTATTGAAAAGAGAAAAAAAGAGCCGCACAGTTTTCAGGAACCTGGATTCTCTGTGCCTCCCACTCTGCACTTCCATAAGAATCCTGCTTCCAGAAGGTCGTCCCTACCTCAACCCGCTTCAGTCTTTCACCAGCCCTATTGACCTCTCCCATCTCCATCTCTACCCAGGCCATTAAGAAGTTTGAGGAAGGCTGCTCGGTTCAGCAGGCCTGGAAGCAGTTTCACCACATGTGCTATTGGGAGCTGATGTGGTGCTTTGCCTACAAAGGGATGTGGAAGATGGCCTACTTCTATGCAGATCTGCTGAGCAAGGAGAACCGCTGGTCCAAGGTGGGGAACGTGTTCACAACAGGTCTGAGGAGGCAGGTGTTGTGAAAGTGATAAAAGCATGAATTGCAAGGTTCTCTATCCTAGCATATGAAGGTCTTTCCCTGTTCAAAAAGGAGCAAGAGAGGGCCTAGGCCAGTTTATACATGATGATGGTCATGATAGGTGAGGGGATTCTTGGAGTATTCATCCCCAAAGGTAACTTTTCCCAGCCGCAGCTTGAGATAATTCAACTTTTCATCAAAAGGGTTCTAGATAGTTGTGCAGCCAGAGCATTGGGATGTCTGCTAGCTTCAAGACCTGGCATTTCAGGGAGACTGAGGAAATTAATTACCTGTGGGCAGGCATGTAGCCGGGGGGGGGGGGGCTAAGGGGGCTTCAGCCCCGAAATTCCCAGGGTGGTCCGCGAGAAGGCCTTACTGGTACATTATTTAAACTG
This sequence comes from Anolis apletophallus, assembly GCA_030556195.1. NCBI lineage: Eukaryota > Metazoa > Chordata > Lepidosauria > Squamata > Anolidae > Anolis > Anolis apletophallus. The sequence continues at coordinate 137,238,332 of JARBWK010000006.1, read as the reverse complement.
TTATGTTTATTCATATCATGATCTGATCACCATGCTCATTATATCCCACATTAATGGGATTATTGGGATAACAATACAAAAGGTTTGCTAGGGTAGACCCTCTTCCACCCAGTCTCAGCCCCCCTCAAGCCAAACTCAGCCCCGAATCAAAATCCTGGCTACGGCCCTGCCTGTGGGCATTTGTTTCCAAGAGATTTTACAGGTGTGCCTGTGCCACTGTCCAGGGCTGTATGATAGCATCCTTTACAAGATGGTGATTGATCTGGGATTATTCTTTTCACTTTACTAAAATGGTTGTCAGCACACATGACTTACTGCATTACTTGTGCAGACATGCTAGTGCTGCTATTTAGTGGCTATTTAACTGAAGCTGAAAAATCCAGTTACCATTCAATTCCAATCTCCATAAGCCAACACTGTTTTTTGGGACCATATGTAACTTCATAACTCCCTACTACTACTACCTGTAGGCCTGCAGAGAGTCTCTGCACCGGGACTGTGGCGCAGCTGGCTGGGAGTCAGCTGTATAAGATCTCTACTGACCAGAAGGTCATGAGTTCGAAGCCTGCCCGGGTCGGGGTGAGCTCTTGATCAATTAGTGTAACTTGTAGTTGACCTTTGCAAGTGTTTGTAGTTGACTGTCAAGTAGGAAATTTAGGTACTACTTTGTGGGGAGGCTAATTTAACTGATTTATGAGGCCATAAAATCTCCAGGAAGTATGCAAAGAATGATGGAATGCAACAGCTCCTCCTGATGGCCAGAAGCTGGAATGTTAAATATTTATTTTATTTATTTACTTTATTTCTATTCTGTCCTTCTCACCCCGCAGGGGACTCAGGGCGGATTACAATGTACGCATTACATTTAGATACACAAACACAAAATAGCCTCAGTGTCTTTGTCTATAGTATATGAGGGCGGGTCAATAAGTCCATGACTTTTTGAACAAAACGTAGGTTTTTGGATAAAAAAATCATTTTATTTTTCAACGTAGTCTCCTTTGAGATCTATACACTTTTTCCAATGTTTCTCCAATTTTTTTAACCCTTCCAAAAAATAAGATTTGCCGAGGTCATCAAAATAGGTATTTGTTTGTGAGATGATTTCATTGGTGGAGTCAAATCTCTTTCCACCGAGCCATTTCTTCAGGTTTGGAAACAAGAAATAGTCACTCGGGGCTAAATCCGGAGAATAGGGCGGATGAGGGAGCAATTCGTATCCCAATGCATGGATTGTTGCTATGGCAACTGCACATGTGTGCACCCTTGCATTGTCCTGATGCAAAAGAACTTTTTTCTTGGCCAAATGTGGTCGTCGTCCCCCCCTCCCCAAATCCTCATTAAATCGACCCAATAGGTTGGCATAATATTTGCCATTGATTGTTTTACCCTTTTGAAGGTAGTCAATGTGGATTATACCGTGTGCATCCCAAAAAACGGTCGCCATGACTTTATTGGCTGACAAACCCACCTTGGCCTTCTTTGGCGCCGATTCACCCCGAGAAACCCACTGTTTTGACTGTTGTTTGGTCTCTGGTGTGTTGTGGTGGATCCACGTTTCGCCCACGTTTATGAAACGGCACAAAAACTCATCCATATTGCGGCTGAACAATGCCAAACACTCCTGCGAAATTGTCACACGATTCCATTTGTGGTCGATTGTGAGCAAACGCGGCACCCATCTTGCGGAAAGCTTTCTCATACCCAAGTAGTCATTTAAAATTGAAACCACTGAGCCATGTTAGATGCCTATGGCTTCCACAATCTCTCGCACTTTCAATCTCCGATCGGCCAACACCATATCATGAATTTTTTCAATTGTTTTGGGTGTAGCGACCTCAACTGGGCATCGCAAACATTCAGCATCTTTTGTGCTTGTACGGTCACAACAAAATTCAGTAAACCACTTTTTTACCATTGAAATTGATGGCGCAGAGTCCCCATAGTATTTATCAAGCTTTGCCTTGGTTTGAGTGATGGTTTTTTCTGCAAAAAATATTGCTTAATGAACACATGAAATTTACTTTTTCCCATTTTCTCCTCAAATCACACAGTAGTCTGCTATCAATGGCTGTCAAACACAAACTAAATGATGCAGCTTGTTCAAATTTTGACAGGAGTCAACTGACAGATGCCTGTTGACAGGAGCAGTGTTGCCCTTTCAGTTAAGAGGCGGGAAGTTCAAAAAGTCACGGACTTATTGACCCACCCTCGTATGTTGTGTGTCTATGGCATTGAATGTTTGCCTGTATATGTACATTGTAATCTGCCCTGAGTCCCCTGCGGGGTGAGAAGGACAGGATATAAATGATTTAAATAAATAAATATTTCCATATCCCACTCATACAATTGAAGTAGCCTCTTATCATTTTTTATATCTGGGGTGCCCCTCTCCCCTTTTCACTTGACACAAGTCCTCCCCCCCCCCCCTTATCCTGCATATTGCTGAGTCTCACTGAGCACAGTTTGTGAATTCTCCATATTGCGGTTTATGCCTTGGCCTTCCCTTTTTATACTGTCCTATTTCGCCCCAGCCGCAGTGAAAAGTTCCAGCTGCTAGAGTTGCCAGGCTGCTAAAGGCACCAAGAAAACCAGCTCTAACTGTACCTTTTTGGGGTCTTCCATTGGACTTGTCAAAGCAATAATAGCTTTTTAAAAGGTATACAACAATATCAGGGGACATTGTTACCCTATTTTGATGTCTAAGGAGTAATAGTTGCACTTTACACCCAAAATGTTGGTGGCAGAGAGATTTCTGACTGTCTTGGGACCCTAAATATCCATATAAATCAGAGGTGGGCAATTACCGGCCCTTGCTTAGAGCAGATCAGGTGAATAAATCAATTATATAAAGATAGACAGTATGCAACAAATATCAAAAGTAGTTTGTATTCACTGGTACACGAGTACAGTATAAAATTCACAGTAGAATCAATAGTTGGCATGTATACGTACAGTGATATTAACACAATGGTCAAGTTCTCATTGAGAAGTAGCATCAATGTACAACACAATTAACAATAATAGTTCAATACAGTCAGAGGTATAAGTTCAGCAAATCAAAATATAATGTTCAAAAGGTGAGAAAATAATGTATATCCTCTCACGTCCTGTTCCCTGCTATGGAGGTAGTTCTTTTAAAGTATCTTTATATTCAATCAGGCAGGGGAAAGGAATAAAGTCCGTGACGGACTAAAGACTAGAGGACCGCTGAAGTAGCCTTGAGCATGCAATGCGCATGCGTCGGTTCGAGCGCGTCAGAACCGCAAGGGTAGCTGGTCGCTGTAGTCAGAAAGAGACGCTTTGTAGGCGGTTTCTAAACACAGCGCGGCGTCGCTGCAATGGCTGGCCGCGGGGTTTGTGGTCTTGGTAGTTCTGGTCGTGTAGTATGAGCATCTATGGATAAGTTCAAGCTGACAATGCAGCGGAGGGAAAAGCTGTCCCTAGCTCGTCTCACCGTGGTGAGAGAGACCAAGGGGCGGTTGCCTATGCAATTACCGGCCCTTACCAGCCAGTTTACCAGCTGTTAGGATTTCTGGGAGTTGAAGCCCAAAACACCTGGAGAGCCGGTAATTGTAAATAGATCGACATACATAATATACACACACATACTACACGTGTGTGTATATAATGCATTTCAATAGTACTGAGAACATTACTAAAAGTCAGCATGTTGGCAAGATGGCACCATACTAGTAATAAGTAACAACAGAAAACTATTGGAAAGAGTTATGAGTTACTTTTTCAAAATCACAATCTAAGTTCAGGTGCCTGTTCCCTCCCACAGGCAATGTATGTGTACATGAAAGCGGCCTTCCTTAGCATGCTGCCTCCAGAAGAGCCTCGACCTTTTGGGGAGGACGAAGTTGAGCTCTTTAGGTAAGAGATCTACATACTTGTGAATTTTTGGGGACAGCATCAATGAAGGGCTTAGTCTAGAGCAGTGTTTCTCAACCGCTATTGGAAAGTAATGTGCCGTGACGGACCTCCTTCTGTGCCGCGAGAAAAAGCTCTCTGACCCCCTTCCTTCCCCCTCCTCCTGCCGAACTCCTGCTGCTTGGGGGAGGAGGAGGAGGAGGAAGGGCCGGGCTAGGCGGCGGCGAAGAAAAAGAAGAAGGGGCCAGCCTCCAATCCGCCAATCGGCCATTTCCCCAGCCAGCCTCTAATCTGCCATGACTTCCATCCCTCGCTCGCTGAAGCCGCGCGGCGGAGGAGCCCCGCCCACTGAAGCCCGTCCACCGCTCATGCTCCTCCTCCTCTGCGCGGCTTCAGTGAGCGAGAGGCGGGAATCATGTCGGAGAGCGGCGCCAGGGACGGGGGCCATGACTCCTGCCCCTCGCTCGCACTGCCCCCTCAAGGCTGGAGAAGCTGCGGAAGAGCTGACGCCGGGGGAGGGGGCGGGGCATGGTGCGGCATGGCTCCGCCCTCTCCCCCAGCTTCAGCTCTCCCACAAATTCTCCAGCCTTGAGGGGGCAGTGCCAAGCCAGCATTGTGCTGGCTCTGCCACCGCTGGCTTGGCACTGCCCCCTCAAGGCTGGAGAAGCTGTGGGAGACCTGGGGGTGGGGGGGGGGGCATGGCATGGCCTGGCTCCTCCCCTTCCCCGGCTTCGGCACTCCCAGCAGCTGCTCCCAGCAGGCCACCATTCCCCAGCCGTTCTTTACTGTGTTAGCGTGTCATTTTGTGTCATTTTGGTTGGTGGTGTGCCCCCGGATTTTTTTAATGTTAAAAGTGTGCCGCGGCTCTAAAAACGTTGGGAAACACTGGTCTAGAGAGGAAGAGCAAGGTGAAGCTACTTTGTGCCAATTTTATGGGCACTGGATCACTCCTGAACAAGTTTTTCAAATGTTCTGCCTAAAGATTTGCTATGCCCCAGACTTGTGTTACTGGAAGACTGAAGTGTGAATAATGGTTGCAATTGCAATTTGAATGATGCTGCTGACCCTATTTAGATTCTTTAGATGAGCCTTGAGGAGTCCAAATAAACCGTATTCATGTTCTTCTGGGGCACAAAGTCTCATTAGTTTCCAAGAGGCTTGTGTATATGTTGAAAGTGAAGCTCTCCACCTGTCTTCCTCGCAGGCAAGTTTCTTCCTTCAAGCAGAAGATTGCAGGAAAGTCTCCACCCACTGAGAAATTTGCCATTCGCAAAGCAAGGCGCTACAAAACCAGCGAGTATGTCCCCTTGCCTGTGCCTGCCTTGGTAAGGATGGGAAACAGGGATGTAACTCTGGCCCATAGGACGGTCTCTGTGGAAGGGGTGTCCTGGCCTTAAGCAAAAACCTCTCATGTCTGAATTACGTATAGCCAGCTGCATTCACTGCCATTGGTGTCTATTCAATTGCATGCCAGATACGAGGGTTGAATGAAAAGTAATGCCTCCACCTTCGTAACTCAACAGATGGCAGTACTGGTATGCGGCAGGTACTGGCTTGTTCAGTAGACTCTCCTCTACAGTTCCAGCTTGGCGGGAAACAGGCCCGGATTACCCATAAGGCCACACTAGGCCATGGCCTAGGGGCGCAAGCCGGGGGGGGGGCGCAGTTCACATGGACCAAAAACATCAACGTTGAAACAAAACTGCAACATGCGGCATGGAGATGACTCTCTCTCTCTCTCTCTCTCTCTCTGGGGAGGATGGGGAGAGCGCTGTGAGGGGGTGAAGGAGGGAATAGTGCCCTCCCTCGCCATCACCCCGCCCCCTTGTCAAGGAAGGAGGGCACGAGGAGGAGGCGGCGAAGGGAAGCCACCGGGGCTGCTGCCGGGCATGTGCGGCACCCAGGAACATGGCGGAGGAGGCAGAGGCGCTCGTGCCCTCCTGCTGCGCATGCCCGGCAGCGGCCCCAGGGGCGGGGCTTCCCTCCGCCTCCTCGCGCTCCTTCCTTGACAAGGGGGCGGGGCGATGGCAAGGGGGGGCGCCATTCCCTCCTCCCCCCCCCCATCGCAGCGCTCCCCCTGCTGCGCATGCCCGGCAGCGGCCCCAGGGGCGGGGCTTCCCTCTGCCTCTTCCTCCTCACGCCCTCCTTCCTTGACTCAAGGAAGGAGGGCGCGCCGCAAGGGCCTGGGGCTTCCCTTCCTTCCTCCTCCTCGCGCCCTCCTTCCTTGACTCAAGGAAGGAGGGCGTGTGGCGCCGCGAGGAAGAGGAGGTGGGGAGGGTGCGGTAGAGGTTGGTTTGGGGGCGTAATTCCAAAGTGTGGCCTAGGGCGCCAAAAGGGGTTAATTCGGGCCTGGTGGGAAGCCTTAGCTTGAACGGTTGTGTTGTTAAAGTGTGAAGTTTGGAACCCTGCGCAGAGGGTCAGACAGTGCGACTTTATGCAAGTTAACGATTGTCGTATCACTCAGAGAAAACTTTCAAGCATAATTGGCATTTCACAAGAACGTGTGGGTCAGATTATTGCTTTGCTTCACTATTGGAAGATCTGTGCATGATGGGTACCCAGGATGCTGACGCCTGAAATGAAAACGCACAGACTTTGCCTGTGACGGCTTCAGAAAACGTGTTCATTGTTGGCAGAAATGTATCCAATTGTCTGGTGGTTATGTGGAAAAGTGAATAGCGGTAGTTAGAGCGCACATTGTAAGGATTATTTCTGCATTTGATTTATTAAAATATTCCCATCCAAACCCAAGTAACAGATGTGGAGGCATTACTTTTCATTCAACTCTCGTATGTGTGAATGAATGCATCTTAAGACCTCCTGTTGCAGAGATGAGAAAAGGCATTAACATAGTTTGGCCTTGGGGAATCAGGGTTTTATTCCTTGATGTATAGCAGCAATTTCTCTTCCCCAATGATTGTCATCAATATGATTCCCTTTCTTTACTTCCTCCACCCCAGGAGATGATGTATATGTGGAATGGATTCACAGTCCTGGGCAAGCGGAAGGAACTGCTAGAAGGGACTCTGGAAACCTTGACACAGGCTGAGAAGCAGCTACAGGAGGCAGCAGGTAACAGGCTGGTTACATGGACATTACAAAGGAGGAGGGCAGGGGCACACGTATAGATTAAATGAATCCCCAGTACAACTTTTTGCTATGTCCTCCTTCTCACTCCTATAAGTGACGTGTGCTGCTATCTATTCAGAGGAGCGGATGAGTTGTGAAGCCCAAACAGACAGAGAACAAAGCCATTGATAAAAAATCTTGGAAATACCTTTCCTAGGCAAACTCCCTCTTGATTTTCAAGTCACTGGCAGAGAGCTCCAGCTTCCAACCCTGGATGCCGTGGCCTTATGCCCATCGCCATCAGTAAAGAGCCCCGGAATCCATTTGGACACTCAGCTTTCAATGGAGATTCATATCGCCATGGTTAGCCGAGTTGCATTTTTCCATCTTCGCCAGGCTCGGAGGCTGGCTCCCTACCTGTCCCATTGTGACTTGGCCTTGGTGATCCAAGCAACGGTCATCTCAAGGCTAGACTACTGTAACGCTCTTTACATTGGCCTACCTCTGTCGGTGACCCGGAAACTTAAGTTAGTGCAGAACGCCGCAGCTCAATTGCTCACAGGCGTTCCTGCGAGCCACCACATTACACCTATCCTGCAGGAGCTGCACTGGCTGCCTGTCACATTCTGGATCACCTTCAAAGTGTTAGTTTTGACTTTCAAGGCCTTACATGGTCTGGGGCCAGTGTACCTGAGGGACCGCCTTATCCCATGAGATCGCTGAGATCAGAACATGAGAATTTTTTCCTCATTCCGAGTGTTAAAGTTTACCACCTTACCTTGACAAGGAGAAGGGCGTTTTCTATCATTGCCCTCAAGCTTTGGAACTCCTTACCGCCGGAGATTAGGTCACTCAGAGACCTTATGGCATTCCGGAAGGCATGCAAGACCTGGTTATTCTGACAGGCCTTTGTAACCTGAGATGGTCTCAGCTGTATATATTAATTTTAATGCTAAACAATTTGCTGTATTTCAATGTTTATTCATGTTGCTGTATTGTGTCGTGATTTGTGAGCCGCCCTGAGCCACCCAGGAGTGGCGGCCAAGAAATCGAATAATTTAATTAAATTAACTATTAAATATGTTCATATTAGAACAGCATTATAACTCAGATTCCTTCAGCCCTGGATACAAGATCTGGATATTTTTTGTGTAAGTTAAGCAGGTTCATATGAAGGAAGTTCATATGAAGAGGGACATCATTGCTTCACCTTTTACCTGCAACATTGGAACGGAAATGATGGGAGCCATCATTGGACTCCTTACTCATCATCTCAGTGGAAAGGGGAAGTGAGACTTGAAAGGCACTGGGTTTTTTTATGCAGGTTTATAACCAGGGGCGGTCCTACAAGATAGGCCAAGTAGGCGGCCGCCTAGGGCGCCATCTGGGAAGGGGGCGCCATCCTGGCCGCATGGGGCACCATCCTGGCCCTGCCGATGTTCCTCAGACAGTGCTGCAGCTGCCTGCTTTTTTGACCCCGGCCTTGTGCGCTCCGACGCCGCTTCTGGGCATGCGCGGAGGTTTTCGCGCATGTGCAGTTGCTCAGGAGCTGAAGTTGAGCGCAGGAGCAACTGCACATGCGCCGAAAACCTCCGTGCATGCCCAGTAGCTCCCTTGCGCAGAAGCCTGTAAGCAAAGCTCTCCCTATCGGGCAGGCAGGGAGTGCTTCCCCTCTCGCTTTGTCTCCGCCGCGCGCGCGCGCATTTGCAAGGAAGGAGAAAAGAATCAGTGAAGGAAGTGTAAGTGAGGGAATGAATGAAGGGCTTTCCTCCTCCTCCTCTGTGACCTCTTCTCTCCCTCCTTCCTTTCTTCGGCTCTATTTCTGTCTAGACCTGAGGGGCCTGAGGCTATGAGGAGTTGTGGGAGTTGGAGGCCAAAACACTTAGAAGGAGGGAGAGAGGGCCCAAGTTTGCCCAGGCCGCGCTGCCTGTATTCGACCTCATTTGAACATTTTGGCTGTTTTCCTATTTACATTTACATTGGGATCCTAATTTTGGACTTATGGGAGACTCCTATGAATTATGAGTCGGGTGATAGGTAATATATTCTGATTTTGATGCATTTACATTGCATTTCTTGTTGATTATTATACAGTTCTGCTTAATATTGTCATACAATACAATACAAATACAATATAACAATAGAATGATGATATATTTTATATTACATGTAATATTACAAACAATATTGCAGTATAGTGATATTGTACAAAATAGTAATATATAATATTTTATTTTACTTTATTTTGGGTTATTTGAGTTTTATAGGAGTAATGAAAATATTTAGTAGAGGATAATTTTATTTAAATAAATAATGTTATTATTTTATAATAATAATATAATAGAATGTTACATTATATTATAATGTCAATATATTATAATTATATTGTAATGTAGTATAATATAATTATGATATAATATAGTATGAGTATGGTATAATATATTGTATATACATTGATACAATATAATACTACTAATGGTATTGTGATATTATAATTGTATATTTGATTTACATGGGGGGCGGCAAAATAATGTTTTGGGGGGGGGACCAAAATAATGTTCGCCTACCATTTAAAATTACCTTAGACCGCCCCTGTTTATAACAAGACAGCATTACTACATCAGTGATATGGGCCATGTTGTAAGTGGCAATGGAGTAAGGCACCATCTACTTCATTTGATTCACCTCTCCTTTGTGCTCTTTTCTTCCCCTTCCCCACTCCCACAATACTCTCAGCCAGTGAGTACCAGGTGGATGACCAGTGTTTGGTGCTGCTCCTCAAAGGCCTGGTGCTCAAGCATTTACACAGTTCCGCTGAGGCTGAGGCCTGCTTCAGTGCTGTCCATGGCAGGTGAGCTATTAGTTCTTGGGAAGGAGATATTAGGGTTGGGGAGAACAATGCGGGGTAATGTCTTCCCACTGAAAATGTGGAAGTGTCAAAGGTACAGAGATGATGTTGAAGAAGAAGAGCGGGAAAGCACCATAACCATTTGTTGTTCCTATATACTCACCTCTTCCATCTGAAAAGTCCATAAAGGGATTAAATCTAGGGTTGTAAGAAGGAAAACTGGAAATGACTGTACCTTGAATAATTGTGTAGAAGGGGACATTTCAGCAAGTTTTGCTTGTCGAGCAATTTACTGGCCAACACACATTTTGATGCCTTACGTGTTAGCTCTGGTTCTGGGTATAATAGAAAACAAAGGCGGGCTAAGTCTGGTGCCGCTAAACCAAGCCAAAAGGGAGAAACGGACCAACTAGGTAGAAATCATATAATATTATTTTTAAACGTGTTTCACAAAATCCAAATCACGGATATGAAAGATCAAACCTTGTTCAATTCAATTATATTTAGTTAATCCAAAATCAAAAGTACCTTTTGGCTTATGTGGCTATTCAAAGCTTATGTGTGCAGACGCAGGTATGCAAAATCCCTCTATGGAGGTTCGTTCCACTGTGAGTGGGACAAACCCGGGTTATATCCAACACTATCTAGTAAATAGAGTATATACTGAAATGGTCAGGGTACTCACGAATACAAGTATACGCAGTGTCCGTAAAGAGTTGCAAACAGGCGTAAATGAGTTAGTAAAGTCCGTGATAGTAGGTCCACACACACAAAAAGGAATAGTCCCAAGTAGAATCACAAGTCGGATGCAAAGTCTCTTAAAGGAATCACATCAAATGAAGAAATCGTATCCAAACGTTGAATAGTTCCGTGAAATGAAAAAGTAGCATAAACTCCTCTAGTAATTCAGTATATTATTATCTGAGTGGAAACGCCATCTCACAACAAGTAAATAGGGAGCCGAGTTGACGGATTTAGCGTATCAGGATCTCGCTCCGTTTCGCACCGTTCGTGCTTTGTCAAAACCCCAAACATCAATATAGGCACAGTGTGGGCATCCACATTTCGGTAACACTTCGTATTCAGGTGCGGGCCAGACTCAGTAGGAGTTTCTCCCGATCAGCTCTCATTTTTTTGAGATACAGAACATATGCAATCTACCGGTTGTACGCCCATAGAAAATCATAACCATTCCTAAGAAACTAGAGCTGATGTGGTGCCATTTTCTGAAACAGTGCCCCAAATAATCTCAGGAACGGGCCTTAAAGCCATTTTGATTATTTCTGCAGTTTTTGAACCAGTGGGTGCTGCTGAAATCTCTCAAGCTATAGAAATCACTTAATTGAATTTCCAGTGGTTGCACCATGGCAGCATTATTTGAATGCAGAGATTGAGTAGACATTACATGCATGTCCTTCTGAAACCAACTAAGAGCCCTGCGGAACCTTAAATGTGAACCTTAAAGGTGTATTCATAGCATGACATTTAAAACCAAGACACCAAGAATATTTTTGTTGTGCTGTGTGTTGTTGGTGTTTATACATTCAGTTACTTCCGACTCTCCGTGACCTCATGGACCAGCTCACACCAGAGCTCCCTGTTGGTCATCAAGGTCGAGTCAGCCTAATGAAATATCCATTTCTATAAAATCATTGAAGGTGCAGGGAGCCTTTCCAGTTCTGGCAATCCATATTAAATCCCTAATCACTTAAGTCAGGACTATTTTGCATTATGGAGAAAACAGCTACTCCCGGATATTCAGCACTTGGTTCAATGTGGTCTGGACACCACTGCTTTATAAAATTCTTTATGTACTTTGCTGTCAACGTATGTTCTTCTTGCAATCCAAATATGATTCCTATATGCATTCCACCTCATAACTTTCTCCCTTTCGCCTCTCCCCTAAGTCTCATTTTAACTACATTTCTAATCTGAAGACCAGTAGGCCTTGAACCACAAAGCAGGCTTCCTTTGTCTTTATGCCTCGTTATCTGCCCACAGTGAGAAACGGATCCGGTATGATCACTATTTGGTGCCCAATGCACTCTTGGAATTGAGCTTGCTGTGTGTGTCCCAAGGCCGGAATGAGGAAGCTGTACAGCTGCTCCGTAGAGCCAAGTAAGTGAACAGTCCACCGATCTCATGATGCTGTGAAAGCAGGACAATTTAGGTAGAAGCTATTGCAACTCAGGAGTGTACAGGTTGAGTATTCCTTATCTGAAATGCTTGGGACCAGAAGCGTTCAGTATTTATTTTTTCCTCCAGATTTTGAAATATCTGTATTTGCATATACGTCCATAATATATATGGAGATGGACCCAAGTCCAAATAAAAAATTCATTTATGCACTTAGCCTGAAAATAAGTTTATACAATATTCATAATAATTTGTCTATTAAACAGATTGAACTATCAGAAAGCAAAGGTGATACTATCTCAAGCACCCATGTGCACAGTTTTGGATTTTTTTTAGTATTATGGAATTCCAGATAAGAGATGCTCAACGTGTAATAATAATTAAGATCTATCAACTTAAAAGAGGATAGATATGAAGGATGTCTGTCTGAAGAACAGGCAGTCATTATTTACTTGATCCAGCTAGTAGGAACTAATAGGTTTAAGGCTAAGCCAGGTGGCCCCATATGATCTAGTATTGTTTACTCTGTAGAGCAGGGCTACCCAGGAAGTCGATCGTGATCGACCAGTCGATCCCGGGGCCAAAGGAGGTTGATTCCAACCGGATGGGGCACTTCTCAGAGGGGGACGGAGCCAGGCCGCGCCAAGCCCCGCCCCTCCCCGGCTTCGGCACTCCCAGCAGTTTCTCCAGGCTTGAAGATGGCAATGCCAAGCCAGTGGTGGCATAGCTAGCACAAGGCTGGCTTGGCATTGCCATCCTCACGCCTGGAGAAGCTGCTGGGAGCTCCAAAGCCAGCGGGGAGGGTGGGGGGGCTTGGTGTGGCCTGGCTCCACCCCCTCTGGCTTCCGCTCTACCAGCAGCTTCTCCAGGCTTGAGGATGGCAGTGCCAAGCCAGCCTTGTGCTAGCTATGCCACCACTGGCTTGGCATTGCCATCCTCAAGCCTAGAGAAGCTGCTGGGAGCTCCAAAGCTAGAGGGAGGGGCCGGGCTTGGCATGGCCTGGCTCTGCCCCCTCTGGCTTCCGCTCTACCAGCAGCTTCTCCAGGCTTGAGGATGGCAATGCCAAGCCAGTGGTGACATAGCTAGCACAAGGCTGGCTTGGCACTGCCATCCTCAAGCCTGGAGAAGCTGCTGGTAGAGCTGAAGCCAGAGGGGTGGAGCCAGGCAGTGCCAAGCCCGCCCCTCCCCCTCTCCAGCCTTGAGGAGGTAGGTAGATCTTTCTGACTTGGTTTTATTTATTTTTTTAAATTTTTTAATTAATTTTACAGCTTATATATACAAACAGGGGAACATACTCATAAACTGTGGAACATTGGGGGTATACTGTGAGGATAGTCTGAGGTTTTGAGTGTGGGGGAAGGGTAAGGTAGGGGGTTTAGGTACGCATGGCGGGATTACGAGGTAAGGGGGTAACAGCCACATTGAACATGTAGGTTGACTTCTTTTTTCAGTCTCAAGAGTGGTTTTCGTTACTTCCGTTTAATCTCTGGCCGGGCTGTTATCTTATAAGTAGACAGCCGGGCATTTGTGCTTTATTTTCTCCTACTGGCTATAAAATAGCCGGCTTTATCCTTCACATAAATTTATAGAGGTCTATAGGACTCCAGTCTATACATCTTCTTGTAGAGCTTGTATTTTTTCTCAGCAGGGAGGTAAGGGTATCCATATCTTTGATGTCATGCAATTTAACCTTCCAGTCGTTTATTTGAGGAGTTTTGTCCGTTTTCCAGAGTCTGGCATATATAATTCTGGCCGCCGTGGCCATGTGGAAGAAGAGGGTCTTTATCGCCTCTTTCTTTCCTCCAATTTCCTGGCTTTGTGATTTACTCACTTTGCCAGCCCCTTTAGTCCTCTTTATTTCTCCGTCTGGATAGGTTTATCTCCATTAATTGCTGTCTCTTTAAGCTCTGGATTATTTTCCTTTCTTTTGCGGGTCTCGCCTGGATTTTCCGCCCTCTTCAGAGTCCGGTTCCGCCCTTGTCTTGGCCTCTCCTTTCCTTTACTCGCTTCTGGCTGCTTCAGCTTTCCTTTTCCGCCCTTGTCCGTCCTTGTCCGGGATCGGATAGGTAAGCCTCCTCACCCTTCTCGTGAGTTTCAAGTCTCGCGAGTCAGTTTATCAGTCTCGCGTTCTTTCCCATTCCGGGTGCTGTATTCTCGGCGCTCACTTCCGGGGACAATCTCTTCGGCCGGGTGACCCTCATAGAGATCTGCTGGCGGTATGATTTTTTTGTATTTATCTATCTTATTTAGGATTGGGGGGGGCCTGTAAGTGCTATAGAGCTGTTAGTTTGTTGGCGTTCCGGCTTGACCTCCAATGTCGAGCTTTCCTTCTTCCCCCCTCTCGGTTTCTCCCTCGCCGACCAGCCTTTTAGGCCCGGTCTGCTTGCTTTCGCTCACTTCCTGGGTTCTCTGGTAGAGCTTTCTTTGAGTCTTAAGAATTTTTGACTCACTTTTGAGGCTGAGCTTCTCTTTCTTCCTTGGCTTGCGCCTTCTTTCTTCTGTTTCTTCTTTGCGGGAGTGCGGGGTATGCAGTGTGTGCGTCCCCGAGGACACTTCCCCCCGAGCCGTCCGCGTCTTTCCTGGCCAAGCCCTGGTCCCTTTATCACCTCACCCTTGAGGGGAGAGATTTCGGGGACCTGGGGGTCTGGAAGACGACGTATCCCCCGGCGTCTATCCACCGGTGGGGGGGAGCTTTGGGCTCTACCCGACGGTTTCTAGGGGTTGGAGGCAGGAGCTCCTGCTTTCCGTGCCTGCAACCTTCACCGCTCTCCCGGAAGTCCCCCTGACTTGGTTTTATTATAAGTAGCTCGCGTGCTGAAAAAGTGTGGGCACCCCTGCTGTAGAGCTTGAAAATTTTCTTTCTTGTACAGCAGCTCTAATAATCAGGAAAAATAGGAAAATAAGGGCACCTTCAAGAGGGCATAGATTTTGTTTCCATGAAATTAGAATGGGATATTTGAATATTTTTTTCTTAAAATAGGAATTTTACTTTTGTCTTATGTAAAATGATATCTGGAAAAATTGATAACCAACAGAGAGATGATTGAGGGTTGGAGGTCTATGAAGTCACCAAGACAGGCAAAAAAGTTCCATTTTTGAAAACTAACCTTGCCAGCATTGCTTAATAGCTGGGGGGGGGGGGACGACTAGAAGTGTACATATAGTAAAAAAATCTTTTGAATGATGTACGCTTTTATTCTGATTTGACCTATGAGGATTCTCTAGCATTCTATTTATGGAGAAATACAACCCCATCAGTAAATGACCTTCTGTGTGCAAGCAAAACTTTGAACAGTTCTGTAAAGCCAAACTGAGTATACCTTGTAATCTACCTAATAAAAGACATGCAGAGTTGCTCAATTTGTAAACTTCCTGTAGGTGCATGACTTTGATTTTCTTGGAGTACTTCCAAGGTTAATCCAAGTTTTAAAGTTGTTGTTTTTAGTTGTGAATTGAATACATACTGTTCTGAGATTTGTGTGTGCGCAATGTGACAGCTATTCAGTGCTTCTCTTAACAGGAACCACTACAAGAACTACTCAATGGAGTCACGGACCTTGTTCAGGATTCATGCTGTGTTGTCCAAACTGAAGGCTGGCCAGGAAGAAAATGGTGCAGATGGAGCCAGCCCTTCCTAGGGAATGAAAGAGGAGCGGCTGTGGTTCTTATGAGTACCTGGACCAAAGAGACAATCTGCCAAAGTACAAGGGCATGGGATGCTGTCTCCTTCCAAGAGTGGATCCACTTGGAGGCCTGAGTATTGTCATCTGTTGTGCCACTTGGCTATCGGTCTGCTGTTTGATACTTGGTATATGGGAAAGGATATTTTTTACCTATTTGGATTTCTGCTCTCAAAACCAGTGAGCAGCTGGGGAAATATTGCTTGGTAATTAATGAAGTTGAAAGGAGCTGTCTGTCTTCATTAATCAATTTCCTCTCTCAGGGTCCTATTAATGAGGGCTAAGTCCTCTTCCATTCTCATGTCGAATTGAGAATAGACTGAAGATACAAAAAGGACATAGTGCCCCCTATGTCCTTTTTGGGGCTTTCACTTTAGTATTTGTTAACTGTTCTATTTTGTCTTCTCTCTTTGTCTGCTTCTTCGCTCAAGAAATCCCACACTACAAGGTCGCCCTTCATTTCGCATTGGTCTTGAACTCAAGAGTGCCAATAACTTAGAAGGGACTCTCAGCTTTGGCTGGAAACTGTGTTTATCTCAAGTACTGGGGACTCTACACTCTGCTGTGGCCTTCTCTTTTTGAAAAGTGTAGAGGCTTGCTTCTTTTTAAAGAGTAAAGGACAGTGTTTTCATGTGTCGGAAAAGAGAAAACAAGTTGTTTACTAGCCCTTAAAAGTTTACAGACTCATACTCCTAAAGCAGAAAAAACTGATTGTCATTGCACGCATAGACAGATTGAATAGTTTAAAGACTTTCAGAATGAAATGTCCTGAAATAATAACAGCTAGGCCACTACAGAAACAAGAAGCTAAGTGTGGATTGACTTCTTCCGTCATTCTAACAAAGACTCGGCACTTGCTCTTACAGAACGTCCAAAAACTACTGGTGGACTTCCCTGTTGTATACCTTTCAGTCAGTTTATTGCAGGGGTGCCCACACTTTTTCAGCATGCGAGTTACTTTTAAAGGAAGCAAGTCACAAAGATCTACCTGCGTGCACTTCTCTCGCCGTGCACGCGCATTACTTGCTGCCGTTTTTCGCCCACGCGGCGCTTTTTCCGCCCGCGGGGCATTGTGGGAAGGAAGGAATGCGAGGCGGGTCCTCCGGAGGCCCCGCCTCGCACTTCACCCTGCCTCTCTCGCTGGCAGCGGAGGCTGCACAGCTGCTTCCGGACGATAGGCAGGGCGGAGTGCAAGGCGCTCCCTCCGGAGGCTCCACCTCATGCTTCCTCCTTCCTGCAATGCCCCGCAGGCGAAAGAAGCACCGCGAGAGCAGAAGCCAGCAGCAGGAGCACGCGCGCATGGCAGGAGCGCCACATCCGGCTGGTGAGGCCCGAAGATCTACAGGAAGAGGGCCGAAGATCTACTAGTAGCTTGCGATCTACCTAATGAGCACCCCTGGTTTATTGCATCAGCCTCTTGGAGTGAGTTCTACAGATTCACCAGGGAATTCAAATACTATGTGTGCACATTTGATCTGTGTTAGATTGTAGCTCTCCTGTGGATCTTGTGCATACTTTGGCAGTGACTTGCTATTTGTATTTTTCTCAGGGGTGCTGATTAAAGAGGTATTGAAACCTATGTCAGAGCCTGAATTGGCTCCACGCAATTTTAGCACTACTAGTTTTAAAAGTACTTAGGCTGTAAATTATGTTATAAAGTAGCATGCATGGTAGCAGAGCAGGAAGCCATGAAAAGGACCTCTTCTCTCCACCACCCCCACTGTTGTTCAGTCACTGCACTCTTGTGAAGTCTGATCCTGCTTCTCCCTTGTTAAAATGTCTTCTAGAAAGTCCCTTGTTATGGAAGATTCTGCAATTACTCTTTCTTGCTGCTTTCATTTGCTTTTCCCCCCTCTTCCCCTCCCCATGGCTGTAGCCTGTTGCTTTCCAAGCAAAAATATTTTCAGGGAGCAAGTTAAATCGTTCACACAACTGGCACTTTCCCATTGTAGTGGCACTTCACCTATAGGCCTTTTGATTGTGAGCCAGATAAAGATGGAGTGAGGCTCCAAGACAAGACAAGGACGGACTGCCTGTGACTCATGACCATTGTAGCTTGCCCACCCTGAAGCTTGCTAACATAAGTCTTTTTCTCTGTGTGCAACCTTCCTCCTCACTGCAACTTTTAAAATATTTTGAAGTACTTTGAATTGTTTACTTTTTGCAAACCCATGCGAACCCATTCACAAGTGTCTCCCCAGTGAAGGTCCCTCTGATTTCTCACATATACAATATTACCCATCTAAAAGTCCATTTCCAATGGATAAATAACATTCATGCATTAATTCATGGTAATTTGGAACACACAATTCAATAAAGGGAGCTCTGACACAACTTGGAACAGTAATCACACAAAGAGGTACTGTGAAAAGTAACTATCTGAAAACACACTAGGGATATACAGTAGATATCAAAAATATCAAGTATAATTCTTAGTGATGTGTAAATACAATCAATAATACAACAAAATAATATGCAGTAAGCTCATGAGCAGCACATATCGCGAACCAGTATTGCAAAACACAGGGTTGTCATAGGAACACACTGAGGATGGGGAAATGCAGACTGGAGAATAGGAAAGTTCAATAGGGGGTAGCCACAAAAAGTCCGAAATCACAGTCCATATTATGAAGACAAGGGCGATACCCCAAATATAAAGAAAGCCTCCGTAATGGTGAGCCCATCCAAAGGTGACGAGTGTTACCGGTTGCGTAGAAGACTGCAGATGAGGTTTGCGCCAAAGAATGTGGACCCGAAGGACGCATTTTGTGTGACTAACAGCATGGCCTGCATTATTACTTTCCTGTGTAACACCGATATTTTGCCTGTTATCTGCCCCTTGAGAAAGCCCTATTGAGGGCGAAACGTGTTCGGGCCCTGCAGTTCGACCGTCGTGGTCCGCTCGGCTTAAAAAAACATTATTTGGCGCAAACCTCATCTGCAGTCTTCTACGCAACCAGTAACACTTGTCACCTTTGGATGTGCTCACCATTACGGAGGCTTTCTTTATATTTGGGGTATCGCCCTTGTCTTCATAATATGGACTGTGATTTCGGACTTTTCGTGGCTACCCCCTATTGAACTTTCCTATTCTCCGGTCTGCATTTCCCCATCCTCAGTGTGTTCCTATGACAACCCTATGTTTTGCAATACTGGTTCGCGATATGTGCTGCTCATGAGCATATTGTTATTTCGTTGTATTGATTGTATTTACACATCACTAAGAATTATACTTGATATTTTTGATATTATATCCCTAGTGTGTTTACAACTTGGAACAGAGCAAGTTTAGCTCTAATATATATAGAATCTTGCAGCACCATACATTTTATTTATTTGTCACATAATATACTGATCCAGTTATTACTTGGCTGAAAGCTCATGTCCAATTTTAGACATTAAGCTGACACTAGTTTTGCTGTTTTGGCTGCAAGAGACAACACAAATACCCTTAATGTAGTTTATTGCAGTGGCAACTAGACTATATTCTGCTAAATGTGCATCTTGTTATAAATACAAATGTACCGCAAGAGAGATTCTGAAAAGGAGAGGCATGCAAACAGTGTCGCCCTTGTAAGAATTTCTAAATATTAGGTGGTTAGCAGTAAGTTGTGTGAAAGACAGGATAATATGAAGAACAAATCCATTTAAATAAAATCAACTCTACCTCACAGGGATAGACTGCTAATACAGAGACAGACCCAGCCTTACCTTAGGTGTTTTCTGCCTTATATAGGTTCTGGAGGACCTACCTTGTATAGAACTCCCAACTGCTTTTAATTTAATCCGCATGCATGTATTTCTATGCCTTCTCTTTGTGAACAGTTTCATGAACTGTAACTTGGCCCAGAAAGTGCCTGTTTCCTCTGCTCCAAGTCACTCATACAGTCAATAATAAAATACCACTGGAACATAGTTCTGAACTACTCCAAAAAGAGCAATCCAGGGCTTCTAACTGGGCACCTACATAATGTTTATTGGGAGGGGGGAATAGAAGATTTTGCTGCTCTTAGTGTTGTATTCATGACAGAAATTATCCCACCTTTCAACAGCTACATGTACATTGTAGTAAACCATCACTATTTGTATGTTATTGTATGTATTGTGGGAGAAGATCCTGGGTTATGGATCAATCATTCTTTTGTGTATTTGAGCAGATTGTTTTGCAATTTGAGATAAAGGAGTTGTCACATAATGAAAGTGATAACACCATCTAGTTATTTTCTATCAGAGTTTTAGGTATCCCCTCCCCCTGCTGCAAGCTGATTGTTAAACTCTTGCATAGGGTTATATTGCAAACCGAACTGCATTTCCTGCCAATTTAGCAAAGAGTAGCTCTCTGCTATAGGTTTAAAGCTTGAGTGCATCTCAGATAAAAACATAAATATAAAACACTATGGCTACTACCACCAAAAAAAAGAATCAAGGGTACTAGCTAAAAAAAAGTTCAGGAACTGAATTATATTTTTGTCTTTTAGCTTTTGAAAGAGATTTGTTCCAATACTAGCTGGTTTTAATTACGATGAATGTGTATAAAATAAAATAAAAACAATTTATAGAAAGGGCTTTGGTTTCATTTAACAAAAAAAGCAAGATTTGGCGATAGTTATTTATTTCTCCTGTCCACAAAAATGGGATGATTTTACAGGTCACCTGGAAAGAGATAGTACAGAGAGGTTAGTTCACCTTCATTTATGTAGCCATAGAATGATTGCTGCAACTGGAAAGAACCAAATGCACTGTATGACCTGCATATGCTGTAATTGCAAAAATAGGATAGAGATCAGTAGGGTTTTAACTTTGCTGTTTTCTTGCATCTACTTAGCTGTTTTGAAGTTGAGCAATGCCGTGTTGGAGAGCATGGGTTGATTCCTTTCAAATCTGATTTTCTATTTCCACCATTTCATACTCATTAGGATTAAACGAAGATTGCTTTTACAAAATCCAATCATCCCTGTATATTTTCTCAATTGTGCCACTAGAGGGAGGCCGCTTCCCATGATTACTAGCTCCTCTGGGCCTACTCACTATGGACACTAAACTAGAAGGCAGACTGAGGTGGAGAGAGCAACACACAACCTGCTTTCAGCAGGATGCCATACCAGGCAGGATGCCTTTGCTGTGGCTGCAGCAGTACAATAAGAAAGTTGTAGGTAGTAGGCTGGGATGCATGTAAATAGAAGAACATTTGCTGTTTAAGGGAAGGCTTCTGGTCAGCAACTTCATTCCCCAACAGCTCTGCTAAACTGTCTCATTTCAGCAGCAGAAGATTTTAAAACATGCATATGGGGAGGTGAGGGGGGGATGTCAAACAAGAGCCAGAGCTTGTGTTTGGCGGAAGGTAATTTGGCTAGCTGAAAGAGCTGCCCCAGCTGTGCAGAATGGCACAGGAGATGTGCCAGCATTGAGTCCAGCCTCCCCTACCTGCTATCGGCTTACATGGTGGAAGAGGCTTCATCAAGACAGACAACAAAGAGGGGAAGAGGTGCTAGAGCAAAGACACACAATACTAATGGCAGAATCCTTTCAGGGTACTATACATTTCTCCTGAACCTTGACGCACAACTCTATAGATAGAATTTGATTTGAGTAAACTATAGAATGTGAAGAAAAACAAGGTTTTGTCACTTTGGCCCATTTAAAGGCTTCCTAGTGAAGTGACCAGTTTCAATATTAAGCCATAATGTTTGCTTTAAATAGCTTCTGCAGAAGAAATGACATCAGGAGGCAGTTTTACCTACCCCTGTGCTACAATGACTGAAGGTCTTACTCTAAAAATGCTTCTCCCTGTACAACCATTGAAGACACAAACTATTTGTTCCAAGCTGAATTAGCAACATTGCTTTTATAAATGCACCATGTAAGGCTCCATTGATGGGCTGCTTTAAAATTAATCTTTAAACATTGTAATTTAACTAATGGGAGGTATTTTTGAAATTCTGAAAAGCCAAGGTTAATATACCAAGTACGTTTATTTAACCGAATACAACACATCAGCCAGCTTGCCAATGCAATCAAATGTAGTCAGCAGCAGCAATTATCATCAAGCCTTCTCAGAATCCACTGGCAGAAAAGACTTCCAATTTCATTAGTGGGAATGGTGTCAGAACTCAAACCCCTTATTTGACCAGAACTGGATAGTCAAAAGATCCAGAGTATTGACTATGTCAGCAGGTCCCACCCTTGCAGAACATCTGGAAGCTGGCCTTAAGTCAATATCATATTTTGCAAAAAATGCATCAGGCCTTTGGGAATCATGTTGAACTGTTACGCTAAAGTCATTGCCTGGAGGCTACATTTATTTCAGGAAGACTCTGTAGTCTGTGTAACCTGGTGGTGCAGGACCTCTGTAGTAGCAATCCTCATGTTTGGTGGGAACAGAGGCAACAGCTGCTCCTTCCATTGCTTTTTTGACCAAGGTCTCTTCTCTGCGCTTCTTCTTCATCAGCTTCTGCTCCTTCCGTCTAGCCTTCTCCATCTCTTGCACCATCTCTTGGAACTGGGTGCTGCGGTGGTCCAAGTTGTAGCCAAATCGCTCACGGGCCTCAGCCAGAAGGTTCTGCCGCCGCTCCTTCTCTTCCAGCTCCTTTGCTTTTTTCAGAGCCTTCTCCTGCTGCCACTCTGCTATCATCTGGGGCATCTTGGCCATTTTTGAAGCAATTAGCTCTTCTCTGTAAGTGAGAAAGAACAGAATGTCAAAAACCAATTGATTCTTCAAAGACAGAGATTCTCTTTAGATGCTTCCTGACATATTACATTTTCTTTAACTGAAATTATTAATTCACACATTGCTTGGTTGTTGGTTTTTTTTTGCCTTGGTAGCATCCAGATTTGTTGGCTATAATTCTAATTATCCCCAAGATGGGCCATGCTGGCTTGGGTCAAGAAGAGCTGTAGACCCAGCATTCCAGAGAGGTAACTTCCTCAAGAGAAGCAATACATCTGAATTAAGGAATTAATACATGAAATATGCCCACAAGTAGTAGTTTGTAAATTTTGTCTTGTCTTGCTTATAAATCCCAAAGTTCTAATTGCCAAGGTCTTTCCCTCTCTTGGCTTGATGGGAGCAAATGCCTTTATTATTAGCAAAGAAGGCTTTCCTAGTGCTTTTGGTGGTAAAGGCAAGCTGGGAACAGGGGCTTGTTTGTTTGGTCCTGCATGGCTAACCTGTTTCAGGAGACTGGGCCACATAGTGGCTAACTCCTCTCAGGTGTCCTCCCAACATTGATGGCTAGGGAATATTGTGAGGATTGCTACATTACTGCAGTTTCTGCAGCTTCGGAGCTGGAAGGAATGTTACCTGTTTATCATGTACAAGTAGATCTATTGTCGACACTTAATGTGTGTTGCCACCCTAGACTATATGTAATAGAAAGGACCTATGTGGGTTAATCACTATAAACAAGAAACTTGAGTTTTACTCCAATTTGTGAATTTTAATTGTTTACTCCACATAATGGCCCATCCATCTACAATTGTTAGATTAGCTTTATAGCCTAAGATCATAAGATGTGCGTGCCTGCTTGCTTTTCTTCTAGTCCTGAAATTCATGCATTACACCAGAGTTTTCCAGCCATCTAGTTGGTGACACGCTTTTTAGACATGCATCATTTTGTGGCACAGAAATTCATCTTTACTAGCAAAACGAATGTTAATCTAACCCAGGGGTGGGCAATTATTTTTTCCAAGGGGCCACACGAGGGCCCAAAAATATTATGGAGGGCCGCACCTGAAGGCTGAGCTACATTCTAATCTACTTTATTTATTTATTATATTTACTATATATTACACATTAATATTAACATATTAATATATCAAGAAATATTTATATATTATTAGTATTAATATAAATTATTATATTATAGTATATATATATAGACATAATATATTGAAATTATAATATAACATTATATTATATATTATTATTCTAAAATTATTATAAAATAATAAAAACCACTAAAATTAAATTCAAGAAGACAAGGTGTGAACCAAGATGAAGGCTGACATCCTCAAGAGAGGAAGGATCCCAAGATGGAATGGACCCAGCCCAGAGGATGACAAAGCGGACCCAGCCGCCGCAGCAGAGAAGAGCAGAGTAGCAGGCGATCGGAGGCTGAAGGCCTCTGCCTGCTCTCGCCCCCTACCGTTCCTCAGTTGATCGCCCTGCTATGGAGTGCCTGCCACCCCTGGAGGCGATCCGGGCCTGCAGGGAGCAGTCGGCAATCTGAGGCGGCTGATTGCCTTGGCGACCCGGAAGACGATTAAGTCCTCCGGGTCGCCGGGCGATCAGCCCCCGCAGGTCGCCAAGTGCTCCCGCTGCAAGCCCGGATCGCCTCCAGGGATGGCAGGCACTCCAAAGCCGCCGCTCCTCCGGCCTGTCTGCCGACACAGGCCACACAGAGCCCGCGATGGGATGGCAGCAGCAGCACCCCTTCCTCTTGGCCCCGCCTCCGACACCCTTCTCCCCAGGCCGGACAGAATCGGCCGACGGGCCACATGACCCGCAGGCCGTAGGTTGCCCACCCCTGATCTAACCCCTTCTAAGGAATACAGACATATACATAACTTGTAGTAATGAAATGCATGGGGACACAACATATCTCATTAATAACTTTCAATTATATATTTAAAAGTAGAGTATTTGTAAGATAGCACACCTTTCCAAGATCTTTGTCATTTCTCGTTATGTTTGCTGCAGCCAACATACTAAGGTGTCATGATGCACAGTTTGGAATGCTCTGCCTTACAAACACATTGCTAGCTTTTAACTAGCTTTTCCTCTGCCCATCCCATTCACACCACAGGGATATAGCACTACTTTCCACTTTAACTGCCAAAGTTCAATAATGGAATCCCAGTTTAGGGACAGACATTTAGAGGAACCAGTCAGAAAGCTTCACTGAAACCCCAGACAAGTTGAACACCCCCAAAGCATCTCAAAAGTGTCCACATGGATGGATGCGACAATGACACATTTGCCATCTGACGGGTCAATCCATACAAACGTTTCATGCGCACAATTATTATACATGTGCATAAAATCACCTTCAAGATGTAGAGCAGAGCTTTCCAAACATTGCATAGTGGTGACATCCTTTTTAGACTGGCACCATGTTGCGACACAGTAATTGAATTCTACTAGCGAACCAGAGGTTCAATCAACTCCTTATAAGAGATACGGACACACATCACAAAATCCGTTACAGAAATTGTAGTAACAAAATGTATGGAGAAACAACACATCTCGTGAAAACCTTTATATTTATAAAAATATACAATGTGTGTTGCTTATTTCACAGATAACATATTAGATATGAACGACACACATCCACACTGGCTGACATACAAATGTGTTGTGACAAGCAGTCTGCAATGCTCCAGTGTCTATGAAATATACAACAAATTTATTTTCAGACCTGAGCCACATCTTCAATATGTATAGGCTAGTATTCCAAAACAAAAATGATCCAAAAGACAGAACACTTATTGTCCCAAGCGTTTGGATATGAGAAAAATGTATTACACTAGAGCTGAAAACGTAGGCAACAAATGTGCATTCTGTGACTGCTTCCTACAGGATTCTGGGGCTTGTAGTTCAGGGGAGGGGCTTTTTAAAATACTCAGCCAGAGAGGCCCTGGGTCTCACCAAACTACAAACCCCAGAATTCTGCAGAAAAAGGCAGCCACAGGGTTTCACTTTTGTATTGCTCTTCTTAAAACTGTTTAGTTGGATAGATGTTAGCCACCTTGAGTCCTCATGGGGAGAAAGGTGGGATATAAATACAGATAATAATAATAATTCATACTGACAGAGTTTTGGAGCACAATATTTATTTTATTCATTTATTTACTGCATTTTTATACCGCCTTTCTCAGCTAATGGCGACTCAAGGTGGCCTCACGATACTCCTGACCTCACAATTGTGTTAAAAAAACCAAGTATGGATTGTTGATGTTGCTATCCCAGGCGACGACAGGATTGAAGAAGAACTGGAAAAGCTGACAGGATATGAGGATTTAAAGATCAAACTCCAAAGACTCTGGCACAAGTCAGTCAAGGTGGTCCCAGTGGTGATTGGCACACTGGGTGCAGTGCCTAAAGACCTTGGCCTGCACTTGAACACAATCAGCACTGACAAAATTACCATCTCTCAGCTGCAAAAGGCCACCCTACTTGGATCTGCACGCATTATTTGGCGATACATCACATAGTCCTAGACACTTTGGAAGTGTCCGACCTGTGATCCAATACATTCAACAACCAGCATAGTGATCTTGTTTGCTGTGTACTAATCTTGTGTTTCTGATAATAATAATAATAATAATAATGGATTGCATGCTCTTTGCCTATTCTTTCAGCTCTAGTGGGTTAATGCACTCAACCTGTACAAATTCTATGCATCCAATAGGAGGCAGTCGGGGAGAGAAAGTGGAATAAATAGCAGAGCTACAATTCTACACTTACTGTCTGGTTTACAAGAAGCACTGCTTAATTATGAAGTAAAAAGTGGGGGCTAGAAATAATATCATACGAAAGCTGACTGGCACGACCTGGGGATCACAACCAGACACAGTGAAGACATCTGCAACTCTCTTCCTAGCGATGTACGGGCCATGCAGGACCTACTCTCCTTCCGCAAGGCCTGCAAGGCTCCTCTTTTCCGGCTAGCCTTTGATTGCTAGGCCAGAAATCTTTTTTAAGCTAGTTTAAGTACAAGTCCAAATAATAAATCTGCTCTTGCGCTTTGCTATTCTGCTGCTGAGTACGCATGCCCAGTGCGGACTACATCTCACCATGTTAAAGCAGTGGGCATGGCTCTTAATGAGCCATGCCACATCACAGGATGTCTACTCCCTACACCACTGGAGAAATGATACTGTCTAGCCAGTATTGCACCACCTGACGTCCGCCAGGAAGTAGCAGCCAGTAAAGAAAGGACCAAGGCATTGACATCTCCGGCCCATCTCCTATTCAGATATCAGCCAGCAAGGCAACATCTTAAATCAAGAAACGGCTTCCTAAGATCTACAGAGATACTCGCAGGAAAACCTCAGCAAGTAAGAGTCTAAAAGTGGCAGGCTAAAACCTGGAACCTTGATCAGTACACAAAAGACTGGGCAACCTGGAAGAAACTGAACAGGCTGCGCTCTGGCACCACAAGATGCAGAGCCAACCTTAAGTAATGGGGCCTCAAAGTGGAGTCCCCAACATGCGAGTGTGGAGAACAGCAAACCACAATGCAGCCTGAGCCCTGCCACATGCACAATGGAGGACCTTCTTATGGCAACACAAGAGGCACTCAAAGTGGCCAGCTACTGCTCAAAATCCATTTAGTATAATTTATTTATTTCATGATATTTATATGCCGCCCTTCTCAACCCCGAAGGGGACTCAGAGCGGCTCACAAGCAAAATGCAAATACAATGAACTATAATTATTGCCACAGTACAAAATCAATATTTTGTATCACATTGTACTATAACAATATCACATTGAACTATACAAATACAATAAACTATATTATTGCCACAGCACAGAACAACATCAATATTACATATCACATTGTACTATATAACAATATCACATTGAACTATAACAATTATATCACAATAGTATTAGCAATATTGCATGTAACACAAAATAGTTATAGTATATTATTATTAGTAATATATTGAACTACATTACCAATATTATATGTATACACAATATATTATACCATGCTATATTATAGTATCAAATAATAATAATACACTTTATTTATATTCCGCTCTTCTCACCCTGAAGGGGACTCAGAGCGGATTACAGGTACACATACTTAGCAGACAATCCCTGCCGTTTCCACATACACACATAGAGACGAACAGAGGCAAACTCTGGCCACCAGGGGGAGCTCACGCACTCCTCATCTCAAAGCGTTCCCAGCGTCCCTTGTTGTTCTTCCACATTCCTCAGCATTCCTGGAGTTCTTTAATGGCCTCATAATTCAGTCATAATTTTCCTCCCCACTTAATGTAGTACCTTAATCTCCTACTTGATAGATGCAGCTGTCTTTCGGGCTGCAAAGGTCGACAGCAGGCTACACTTAAAGGTCAAGCACCCACCTCGACCCGGGCAGCCCTTGAATTCATGACCTACTGGTCAGAGAGATCTTATGCAGCTGACACTTAAGCGGCTGAGGGGAAAAGGAAGAGGCCTGAGGCTGTGAGGAATTGTGGGAGTTGAAGTCCGAAACACCTGCAGGGCCCAAGTTTGCCCAAGCCTGGCCTAGGCCCTTCCAATTCCTCACAGCCTCAGGCTTAAGCGGCTGAGGGGAAAAGGAAGAGGCCTGAGGCTGTGAGGAATTGTGGGAGTTGAAGTCCGAAACACCTGCAGGGCCCAAGTTTGCCCAAGCCTGGCCTAGGCCCTTACAATTCCTCACAGCCTCAGGCTTAAGCGGCTGAGGGGAAAAGGAAGAGGCCTGAGACTGTGAGGAATTGTGGGAGTTGGAGTCCGAAACACCTGCAGGGCCCAAGTTTGCTCAAGCCTGGCCTAGGCCCTTCCAATTCCTCACAGCCTCAGGCTTAAGCGGCTGAGGGGAAAAGGAAGAGGCCTGAGACTGTGAGGAATTGTGGGAGTTGGAGTCGGGGAAAAGGAAGAGGCCTGAGGCTGTGAGGAATTGTGGGAGTTGAAGTCCAAAACACCTGCAGGGCCCAAGTTTGCCCAGGCCTGGCCTAGGCCCTTCCAATTCCTCACAGCCTCAGGCTTAAGCGGCTGAGGGGGAAAGGAAGAGGCCTGAGGCTGTGAGGAATTGTGGGAGTTGAAGTCCAAAACACCTGCAGGGCCCAAGTTTGCCCAGGGCTGGACTAGCCCCTTCCACAGCCTCAGGCTTAAGCGGCTGAGGGGAAAAGGAAGAGGCCTGAGGCTGTGAGGAATTGTGGGAGTTGAAGTCCAAAACACCTGCAGGGCCCAAGTTTGCCCAGGGCTGGCCTAGGCCCTTCCAATTCCTCTCAGCCTCAGGCTTAAGCGGCTGAGGGGAAAAGGAAGAGGCCTGAGGCTGTGAGGAATTGTGGGAGTTGGAGTCCAAAACACCTGGAGAGCCCAAGTTTGCCCAGGGCTGGCCTAGGCCCTTCCAATTCCTCTCAGCCTCAGGCTTAAGCGGCTGAGGGGAAAAGGAAGAGGCCTGAGGCTGTGAGGAATTGTGGGAGTTGGAGTCCAAAACACCTGGAGAGCCCAAGTTTGCCCAGGGCTGGCCTAGGCCCTTCCAATTCCTCTCAGCCTCAGGCTTAAGCGGCTGAGGGGAAAAGGAAGAGGCCTGAGGCTGTGAGGAATGGTGGGAGTTGAAGTCCAAAACACCTGCAGGGCCCAAGTTTGCCCAGGCCTGGCCTAGGCCCTTCCAATTCCTCACAGCCTCAGGCTTAAGCGGCTGAGGGGAAAAGGAAGAGGCCTGAGGCTGTGAGGAATTGTGGGAGTTGAAGTCCGAAACACCTGCAGGGCCCAAGTTTGCCCAAGCCTGGCCTAGGACCTTCCAATTCCTCACAGCCTCAGGCTTAAGCGGCTGAGGGGAAAAGGAAGAGGCCTGAGGCTGTGAGGAATTGTGGGAGTTGGAGTCCGAAACACCTGCAGGGCCCAAGTTTGCCCAAGCCTGGCCTAGGCCCTTCCAATTCCTCACAGCCTCAGGCTTAAGCGGCTGAGGGGAAAAGGAAGAGGCCTGAGACTGTGAGGAATTGTGGGGTTGAAGTCCAAAACACCTGCAGGGCCCAAGTTTGCCCAGGGCTGGTCTAGCCCCTTCCAATTCCTCTCAGCCTCAGGCTTAAGCGGCTGAGGGGAAAAGGAAGAGGCCTGAGGCTGTGAGGAATTGTGGGAGTTGAAGTCCAAAACACCTGCAGGGCCCAAGTTTGCCCAGGGCTGGCCTAGGCCCTTCCAATTCCTCACAGCCTCAGGCTTAAGCGGCTGAGGGGAAAAGGAA
This sequence comes from Anolis apletophallus, assembly GCA_030556195.1. Taxonomy (NCBI): domain Eukaryota; kingdom Metazoa; phylum Chordata; class Lepidosauria; order Squamata; family Anolidae; genus Anolis; species Anolis apletophallus. Next base: position 137,208,777 of record JARBWK010000006.1, on the reverse strand, counting down.
GAGGCCTGAGGCTGTGAGGAATGGCAGCCTCAGGCTTAAGCGGCTGAGGGGAAAAGGAAGAGGCCTGAGGCTGTGAGGAATTGTGGGAGTTGGAGTCCAAAACACCTGGAGGGCCCAAGTTTGCCCAGGCCTGGCCTAGGCCCTTCCAATTCCTCAAAGCCTCAGGCTTAAGCGGCTGAGGGGAAAACGAAGAGGCCTGAGGCTGTGAGGAATTGTGAGAGTTGGAGTCCAAAACACCTGGAGAGCTCAAGTTTGCCCAGGCCTATCCTAAGAGAAAGGTCCCCGGGCTCTCTTTATGTTTTCTGGAGAGAGAAAAGGCGCCTAAACGAAATGAGGCGAAGAGAGCCGAGCCAGGCGAGGCCCACACACTTCCTGAGGGCCAGGCCTAGGCCTCTCTCTGCCTGACTGACCTCTTCCGCGCCTTGGCGTCGGCCTCGCGCTCCCTGGCGTCGGCGCGCTCCTCCATGTCCCTCAGGGGCGGGCACCAGGCCCTCTCGTCTTCCTCCATCTCCTTCAGCTGCGCGGGCGAGGGCCAGAGCCGGGCCGGGTCCACCCCGGAGGCCGCCCCGTACCGCCCGAACAGCTTGCGCTCGTAGGCGCCCGTCAGCTGCCAGGCCGGCGTCTTGGGGTCGGCAGGGTCCGGCCGGTAGACGCCGCCAAGATGCCGCTTCAGCGGCCTCGCGTTGTAAAAGCGGACGCTCCCAGTCAGCGCTAGCCGGCTCGCCCGCGCCGCCATCTTGGAACAGACCTTCCCGCTGGCCAGGACGGCCGCCATCTTGGAACGAAGCCCCTCCCTCCCTCCCAGTGGGCGGGGCAACCCGTGACGTGGTCGATGGCCGCCATTTTGGAGCCGTTGCCTCGCCGCATCTCCAGCATAGGCAAGGCGCCTCCATTTTGGAGCGTGACGTCACCGCCCAACGATTGGCCACGGAGTTTCACCATAGAGATAGAAAGGTTAGAGAGATGCAAAGCATTGCCTTTTCATTTGGAAGTCTCGTTTGACGTTGCTAGAGTAACACACATAATAAGACAGGCTGTATCTACATTGCCCTATGCCTTAGGTCAGGACTGGGCAAACCTTTAGGTCAGGCCTGGGCAAACTTTGGTCAGGCCTGGGCAAACTTTGAGGTCAGGCCTGGGCAAACCTTTAGGTCAGGCCTCAGGCCTGGGCAAACATTTAGGTCAGGCCTGGGCAAACATTTAGGTCAGGCCTGGGCAAACATTTAGGTCAGGCCTGGGCAAACTTTGGTCAGGACTGGGCAAACATTTAGGTCAGGCCTGGGCAAACTTTGGTCAGGACCTGGGCAAACATTTAGGTCAGGCCTGGGCAAACTTTGGTCAGGCCTGGGCAAACATTTAGGTCAGGCCTGGGCAAACATTTAGGTCAGGCCTGGGCAAACTTTGGTCAGGACTGGGCAAACATTTAGGTCAGGCCTGGGCAAACATTTAGGTCAGGCCTGGGCAAACATTGGGCACCCCTGGGCGAACAATTTGGTCAGGCCTCGGCAAACATTTAGGTCAGGACTGGGCAAACCTTAGGTCAGGCCTGGGCAAACTTTGGTCAGGCCTGGGCAAACATTTAGGTCAGGCCTGGGCAAACATTTAGGTCAGGCCTGGGCAAACATTTAGGTCAGGCCTGGGCAAACATTTAGGTCAGGCCTGGGCAAACATTTGGTCAGGCCTGGGCAAACTTCAGGACTGGGCAAACATTTAGGTCAGGCCTGGGCAAACATTTAGGTCAGGCCTGGGCAAACATTTAGGTCAGGCCTGGGCAAACTTTGGTCAGGACTGGGCAAACATTTAGGTCAGGCCTGGGCAAACATTTAGGTCAGGCCTGGGCAAACATTTAGGTCAGGCCTGGGCAAACTTTGGTCAGGACTGGGCAAACTTTCAGGTCAGGCCTGGGCAAACTTTGGCCCTCCAGGTGTTTTGGACTTCAACTCCCACAATTCCTAACAGCTTCAGGCCCCTTCAAGCGGCTGAGGGGCAAAAGGAAAGGGCCTGAAGCTGTTAGGAATTGTGGAAGTTGAAGTCCAAAACACCTGGAGGGCCAAAGTTTGCCCAGGCCTGCCTTAGTTTCAGATCCCAGTTAGTAAATAATAATAAATACAGTGTTCCCTCACTTATTGCGGGGGTTACATTCCAGGACCTCTCGCAATAAGAGAAACACCGCGATGTAGGGGGACTCTATTTATTTTAATATTTATACATTATTTTAGTAGTTATGCACTATTTTAAGTCTTGATAAACTTGAAATAAAGTGAACCCCTTCTTGGCTTCGTGGCCTGTAGTCAACTTCTATTAAATAGAGCATTTTTTTGTTTCTATTTGTTTCTCAACTCATCTGCTCTTGATCTCTCTCATGGATTTCATAGCTACGGGGGCTTTAATTATCCTGAAATCTGTAGGGAGACTAACTCTGCTAAGCATAGGCTCTCCGACGTATTTCTGATGTGACTTGCATATAATTTATCATTTACACCAGTGTTTCCCAACCTTTTTTGAGCCGCGACACACTTTTAACATTTAAAAAAATCCGGGGGCACACCACCAATCAAAATGACACAAAATGACACTATAACACAGTAAAGAACGGCTGGGGGATGGTGGCCTGCTGGGAGCAGCTGCTGGGAGTGCCGAAGCCGGGGGAGGAGCCATGCCGCGCCATGCCCCGCCCCCCCCCCCGGCTTCCGCTCTCCCATAGCTTCTCCAGCCTTGAGGGGACAGTGCCAAGCCAGCATTGTGCTGGCTCTGCCACCGCTGGCTTGGCACTGCCTCCTCAAGGCTGGAGAAGCTGTGGGAGAGCTGAAGCCGGGGGGAGGAGGAGGAGCATGAGCGGTGGACGGGCTTCAGTGGGTGGGGCTCCTCCGCGCGGCTTCAGTGAGCGAGGGGCCAGAGTCATGGCGGAAGTCATGGCAGATTGGAGGCTGACTGGGGAAACGGCCGAAGGAGGCGGCGCCCCGGCCCCTTCTTTTTCTTCGCCGCCACCCGGCCCTTCCTCCTCCTCCAAGCAGCAGGAGTTCGGCAGGAGGAGGGGGGAAGGAAGAGGGGCATAGAGCTTTTCTCATGGCACAGCAGGAGGTCCATCACGGCACACTACTGTGCTGCGTCACAGCGGTTGGGAAATACTGATTTACACAACAGAAGAAGGAACAATATAGTCAAAACGGATCTTGCATTTCAGGAAAACCGATTTTAACACATTCAAGGAATTGTTGGGTGAAATCCCATGATTCGAGATGCTAAAGAAGAAAGGCAGCTGGCAAAGCTGGGAGTTCATGAACAATGAGTTGCAAAAAGCATAAACACAAGAAGCAGGGCTGGACTAAGGCAATTTACAATGGTACACCAACATTCTTTTGGTGCCCCCTCATGCTCCAGCCTTGCGCCGTGTGTGCATGCGCGCCAGTGTACACATGCGCAGGGCCACCTAGTTCCGCGCATACGCCATTGCTGCGGCGCGACTCCAGGTGGACAGTGACGCAAAACGCACTCCACGAGGCTGAAAAGGAGGACGTTTTAAAGGGGAAATTGATGCTTTAACAGAAGAAACGTCAGGGAAAGGTGCTGCTTTAGAATAGAAACAGAGTAGCAGAGTAAAGAGATAGTTCGCCAGCAACAGTGACGAAAATAATCCACTCTGATTGGTCCACACAAGCACAGGCTGTGATTAGCCCAGAGAACATCATGTGCCTCTAGATAAGAAAGTCTTGATTGGCTTAGCATTCACCATGTGCGTTTGTTTACAAAGTTAGCAATTGGGTTAGGAGATGCGCATGGCAAATGAGGTTTCCACTTGGCAGGCTTCCAGTGGGAACTCGGTAGCAAATGTATCGATTCAAGTACAGTCTGCACATAGGGCAGATAACATAGAAGAAAGATGGAAATTTACACTGCGCAACGTTTGTCAGCAAATAGGATTGAGATGCTAAGAATGCTTTGTTTAATTGGGTAGAGTAATATGGGTTCATGAATGCTAGCCAGTAACAATGCATGAAGAAGAGAGGGACTGAAATATTGTCGCCATGGTTTGTATAAAATCTGTTTACTGGGAAAGATCGGAATCTGTCTTCCAGTGGCATTGTTCCGTGAAGGGGACAGGCCCATCAGCTGATGTCATGCAAATAAAGCTGGTTTCCTGAATCGCAGTAAAATTGTCGCGTCATCCGTCCTTGCGCTCGCTAGCAACGGCAGCCTAGCACAAAAGGTATTGCCTTCGGAGTTCTGGGACTCCAGTTACCGCTACAGTTTTACAGCCGGAGGTGGGAGAAATCTGGGAGAACAGGATCGGCACCAAAATAATTGGAAAACGTTGTTTCTTACTTCAAAAAAGGCCAAAAAGAAGATCAAGGAAACTAGAAACGATGCAGAGTAACCTTAATATCTGGAAAATATTACAACAATACAGGAGCCTGTCTGCAAATGTCTTAATAACAATGCAGTACTCAGTAGGCACCAGCATGAGTTTGTTAAAAACAAATCTTGCCGAACTAGTGTAAGCATTCCTACCATCTGGATTTAGTCAAAGCATTTGAAAAGATCCCCTGTAATATTTGTCTTAGAAAACTAATTAAACGTGGAATAGATGGGAACACCATCAGATAGATCCATAGTTGTCAGGGAAAGCGAGCTCAAATTGTTGTCATCAGTGGCTGCACTTCAAACTGGAAGAAGGTCTTGACTGGAGTGCCTCAGGGTTCTGTGTTAGGGCCATTGCTCTTCAACATTTTAATCTCTGATCAGGTTTGCAGAATGACAGAAAACTGGGAGGGGTAGCTAACACATTGAAATACAAGAACAAAATTCAAAAGGACCTAGAGAAACTAGAAAGAAGCAAATGCAAAATTCTGCATTTAGCCATAAAAACTAAATACCCAAATATAGGATGGAAGATCCATGTTACTGCGGTACTACAAGTGATGTTGCAGGTAAGTATCTGAATTCTATTTTAGCTTGCATTAATATAAGCGTAGTTTCCAAGTCAAGCGAAGTAATAGTTTTGCTATATTCTGCATTGGTGATGCCTTATCTATAGTACCGCATTCACTTCTGGGCATCTCATTCCAAGAAGCATTTAGGAGGTTCAGAAAAGGGCAACAGGGATGATTAGTTTGGTGAAGAGACATGATATGATTGCATTCTTTATCTCAAGGGCCGTCACAGAAGGGATGGGACAGGTCTGTCCTCTGCTGCTCTAGAGCAGTGTTTCCCAACCAGTGTGCCGTGGCACACTAGTGTGCCGTGAGCAATCATCAGGTGTGCCATGGGAAATTGGAACATCCAATACCCTTTCTTCCCCCTCCTGCCGAACACTTTTTCTTCTCCACTCGGGCTCCCTTCTTCCCAGCCTCGCTCTACTCGCTTTGCCTCACTTTGCTCTGGGGCGAGTCTGTGCAGTAGCGCCCGCATGGGTCACGTCTTCCTCCCTCCCCCTCCTCCTGAACACGCTCACGCTGCCCCCTCGGATCAAAATGGCGGCAGAAGCGGCAGTGTAGAAGAAAAAGTAAGTGTTCGGCAGGAGGGGGAAGAAAGGGCGTGAAGGGGAAGGGGGAGGAAGAGGTCTCTGTCGAAAGCTGGCATGGGCAAACTTGGACCTTCCAGGTGTTTTGGACTCCAACTCCCACCATTCCTAGCAGCCTCAGACTCTTTTCCTTTCCCCCCCTCAGCCACTTAAGCAGGAAAGGGCCTCAGGCTGTTAGGAATGGTGGGAGTTGAAGTCCAAAGCACCCAGAGGGCCGAAGTTTTCCCATGCCTGTTTTAGGGACCTTAAAGTGGTGAGCCTCCTTCCAGCTTTGTGATTCTGGATAGAAAACAAACAACAACATAACATAACATTGTTTGAGTCCACAGTGCTCTCTGGGTGTAGGTGAACTACAACTTCCAAACTCAAGGTCAATTCCTAAGCAAACCCTTTCAGTACTTTCTGTTGGTAATGAGAGTTCAATATGCCAAGTTTGGTTCAATTCCATTGTTGCAAGAGTTCAGGATGCTCTTGGATTGTGTGTTAACTAAAAATCCCAGAAACGGTAACTCCCAAATGTCAAGGTCTATTTTCCCCAAACTCCATCTGTGTTCACATTTGGGCATATTGAGTATTCATGCCAAGTTTGGTCCTGATCCAACATTGTTTGAGTCCACAGTACTCTGGATATAGGTGAACTACAACTCCAAAACCCAAAGTCAATGCCCAACAAACTCTTATAGTATTTTCTCTTGGTTATGGGAGTTCTGTGTGGGAAGTTTGTGTCTTTCTGCCATTCCTGCCAGGATATCTATGTTGTGTTCATTGAAACAGGCCCAGATTTCACACTGAGTGTATAAATACATTTAAAAACATTAAGTGTCATTTTGTGTCATTTTGGATGGTGGTGTGCCCCAGGATTTTGTAAATGTAAAAAATGTGCCGCGGCTCAAAAAAGGTTGAAAAACCCTGCTCTAGAGGGTAGGACCAGGTATGGTGGTTTGAAATTAAAGGAGGGTATATTTTAATTGAAGGAATTTGTTGACAGTAAGAGCGGTTTAGCAACTGAACCCATTGACTACTAGACAGGTGATGGGTCTCAATTTCTGGACATCCAGAAAGAGGCTGGACAGCTCCCTGCTGGGAATGCTTAAAGATCCTAGACCTAAACTGAGCAGGAGGTTGGACTAAATGGCTCATGGGACCCCTTCCAACTCTATGACATTCTCTCAGCTTCAGACAAAGGCAATGAATAATTTAATCGGAATAAATCTCTCTAGGAAAATCTGCATGATAGGTTCTCTATCAGTTTAGACATGACTTGAAGGCATACCACAACAGAATTGTTTGAAAGGTGTGGGTTTCAAGTTGGAAATGCAAGTGTTTCACAAGTAGCTTAAGAACAATGGAAGTGAGCACAACGTCCTTCTTGACCCATCTGCACATATTCCCACCCGTGGCTTCATCTGGTGTGCTATTTCCTTCTTAACAGGCATGAATTTGAATCAGAGTTGCATAGATGTGGTTCTTTTAGGAATACAATGGAGAAAAAGCCTTTTAACTAACCATTTTACTTCTGCTTCTCAGGATTTTTAGTCTTTTGAGTAAGAAGCTGTATTACATCTTGCTCTATTATAAAAGGTTAACAATGGAACAATTGATCAGCATCTCTCTCTCTCTCTCTCTTCATCCACATACACACACACACACACACACACACACCTTGTTCTTTGCATTTAGAAACCAGGCTCTTGTTTTATGAGATAGTTTTACGTCCGTTTTGGGCTGTGAGAATAATTATTTCTCCCAATTAAAATGAAAAGGACATGCAATGGACTGTTTGCTTTGAACCTGATGGTTTTTAATGAGATACCAGGATTGCTGTACTGGAAAAATTGCTCATTTCTATGGGAGAGTAATGATCTCTGTTCAAAACTAATCCAAAAAAATGTCAGCACCCCCACTGACCTGTAATTATGGTGTGATTTCTACACAGCCCCCTCCAAGGCAATCTGAGCTCAGGGTTGCATTCTCTCACACATATACGCACACACTTTGTTTCTGCTTGGACTAGCTTTAACTGCAGGAATGATCTGGGGGCATTTGCAGTCATTAAATATTCTTGGTTTAACTTTTCCCAAGAGCCAGGGTGTTAACCTGCTTCCTGGCTGGGCTCCAGTTTCATCAATTATATTCTTTCCTCCGAATTCCACTGCCCCTCCCCTTCTATTTCACGTTCCTTATAAAAAAGCACGTTTTCAGCTTTTGCTGTTATGAAATGGGGCTGAATGTTTCTGTCCCTCCACCCCATCTCCTCACAATCCCTGCAAAGTTTCTACATGTAGAGTTTTGTACATGCCACATATTTTGTGCGCAGCATATGGCAACTGGATAAAGCTGACTTTGAAATTCAAAACCTATTTTCTTATCTGACTAATATAAAGCGTGTGGTTTTCTCTGATGAATATTTGAATGACATTTAAAAAAATACTTTCTGGAATCTGCAAATGTTGAGACATGGCGTCTCTCTTCCCTGAATTTGAGACTTAGACTGATTGAATTCCCCAAGTGTAGAGTGCAAAAATCATCGAAATAAACCCATCTATATCTGCTACAAACATTGGTCAGCTACCAGGGCGTACACTGGCTCCAACCTCTTGCACTGAACTTAACAATTTGGATTTGTTTATATTGCAGTAGCAATCCTATAACTTTTTCCCCGCTATACTTTTTCAGCTCATAAAGCAAAAATTTATTATTTATTTATTTATTTCAAACATTTGTACCCCACCCTTCTCAACCCCCGTAGGGGGACTCAGGACGGCTTACGGCCGGCACAATTCGATGCCACTACATACAAGATAATACATACAGTAACTACATATGAATGATACATTAAATTAGTATCATTAAATTAAATTAAAAAGCCATTTACAATAATACTGGCCATAGAATAAAATTCAGCGAACACAACACAATTGGAAGCCTATTCATAGTCCATTTTCCATAGCATTATGTCACGATGCACAGACTTGGCCCGCCCCTTAATCACACACACAGAGACGGACTGAAGGCTAACTACTTTATTGAATATAAAACAGTTCAAAAGGTAATGTCCAATAGAATATAAAGCAATCCAAAAGCTTGAAGTAACAATGTCCAAGGTAACGTGGCAAATAGGCCAAAAGCTTAGCAAGGCTCCACGCAAAACTATGCGGATCAGGAACACGGCAAGGCTCCGCTCAACCAGGCGGATCAGGAACAAGGCAAGGCAAGGCAAGGCAAGGCTTGATGACCACTGGCTAGCTTAGCCGTGGTCCCACTCCGCTCACGCCTATTCAGATGAGACGTGGCCGGGCACTGAGGATTCGTTCCCACGGATCCTATACTTAATCCTTCGGCCCGAGGTCCCCGACGTCTAGGCTCATTCGTCTCCAATCCCTGCTGACGGACCTCGGCCGGTCTAGGGCCCTCGACCACCCCTCCTACTAGACTCGATGTTCTGTCTCCTATCAAAGGTTCGACCTTGTCTCTCAGCAGCTGTGTGGCTATCTCCCCCGAGAGCTTTCCTCTCTGGAAACTTCCCAGCCGCTTTCTTCCATGTTTTCACTTTCGGGCTCCTGGGAATCTCTCCCACCCGGGTGCTCATAGCTGCCAGAATCACTGTCTTCCATCTGCACCTGGTTATCTATGTCTTCGCTAGGGCCAAACAACATTTCTTCCCATGCCAAGCTCTCTGTGGGTGAAGGAGGCCCATCAGGGAAAGCTGCCCTTCGCCCCAGTCATCTAGCTCATCCTCTGAATCTAGTTCTGGTACTGCTGGCCCTAATGCTAATGGGACCCCGGGTCCTGAACCCTGCCCTCCAGGCACAAACGAGAACTGCTGTGCTACACATTATCATTATTGTCATTGTCAATTATCTGCGTGCTACCCAAAGGACTGGTCCCACAACCACATTTTCAATTTCCTCCTGCAGGAGAGGAGGGATGTTGTTGACCTGATTTCGGTGGGGAGTGAGTTCCACAGGCAGGGGCCACTACCCAGAAGGCCTTGTCCCTCATCCCCTCCAAGTGTGTTTGCGCCAAAGGCGGGGCCAAGAGCAGGGCCTCCCCAGAAGATCTTAAACTTCGAGGTGAGTCATTGAGATACGTTCAGACAGGTAAATAAAATTCAATTCAATTTCTCACTTACTAATCGCCCTCCATTAAATGCTCCTGGCGATTTACATAAAACATTGCATAAGAACGTACAGTAGTAACCATGTAGACTGTATTAAGCATTAAAGACTCTGCTAAAAAGCCAAGTCTTAAGCTGAGCAAAGGGCCTCAAGTCACGCATGGCCCTCATGGGGAGGCAAAGAGATCCACAGGTCAGGGGCAGAGATGGAGAAGGCCCTACGTCTCGTGGATTCGAGGCATACTTCCCTGGGGCCTGGGATATGCAGTAAGTCTAGTTGGAGGAGTCTTGGCGCCACTGGTGGTGGAGAGGGGAGAGGCGGTCTCTGAGGTATGCTGGCCCCTGGCCATAAAGTGCTTTGAAGGTCAGAAGCAACAGCTTACACAGAGCTCGGGATTCTGTTGGAAGCCAGTGCAGATGTAGTAGAGTTGGAGTTATGTGGCATCTCAGGGGTGTCTTTGCAAGTAATCTGGCTGCAGCATTCTGAATAATGCGGATCCTCCGAGTAGTCGACGGGAAGATCGACATACAAGGCATAACAATAATCCAACCTAGATGTAACTGTTGCATGGATGACTGTAGTCAAGGCTTCCTCAGAGAGGTAAGGTGCCGGTTGTCTTGCCTGTTGAAGGTGGAAAAAGGCTTGCTTACTAACAGCAACGATCTGGGCCTCCATGGACAGCTGTGAGTTCAGAACGACACCCAGGCTCTTGACAGTAGAAGATGGATGCAGGGAGGCACCGTCAAAGTTGGGTAAAGCGAGCGCCACACCAGGCAGGCGGCCAGGCCACAGGATCTCTGTCTTTGTAGGATTCGCTTTCAATCTACTGGCCTGCAGCCATCTCGACACAGCCTCAAGACACAGGGTGAAATTGTCCAGTATTGCGGTGACTCCAGGCTCCAACCGCAGAAGCAGCTGACAGAAGAAACAAAGGCTGATTCCACACTTGCGGTTTTGTTTGAAATTGATGTCATTTCTACATTCCATGATTACAGAGAAACTACGGGCATTTACTGCCAAACTCTTGCATCCTAGAGAATTGTGTCTTCTTTAAAGACATGGTGCTTCAAAACTAAGAATTTTCACTACTGCTGAAAAACTGATGATTTACAACAGGGGTGCTCATTAGGTAAATTGCGATCTACTGGTAGATTGCATAGGGTGTCCTGGTAGATCGCAGGCAGGGCGGGAGGAAGGCTCAGTCCCGCCCCGCAGGCTTCCGACGCCGCCCAGGTGCAGAAGGAGGTTGGACTGGATGGCCCTTGGAGGTCTCCTCCTATTCTAGGAACCCATTGTTGTTCTTGTTATTATTATCAGAGGCTGAATGGTCATCTGTGAGGAATGTTTTGATTGTGTTTTCCCCTTATGGCAGAAGGAGAATGGACTGGATGGCCCTTGGATGTCTCCTACTCTAGGAACCTGTTGTTGTTGTTGTTAATACTACTATTATTAGTAGTAGTAGTAGCAGAGGCTGAATGAATATTATCATAATTATTATTATGAATAAATTCAGGGGCTTATTAATCTCACATTTAGTTGAATTGAGTCTTAAAATATATTATATGGCTCTCACTGAAATAAATTTCCAAATATTTTGCTTTTATGGCTCTCTGAGTAGTGGGTAGGTAGATCCTTTTGACTTGGTTGTTTTATAAGTAGCTCGCATGCTGAAAAAGTGTGAGCACCCCTGATCTACTACTACCGGTACTAGTTGACAACAGAATGAACATGATGCTTCCGCACAGCATGTAATGTGGCACTTCCTCATGGACATTATTTAAAGGGTGCTTACACTGCTGCAAGAACTTTCTTCCCCAACAGTGTGCTTCATCCTAGTCTTATAAAACACAGGCCTATGGTCCCTGGTAAAGTCTTCTTAGGACAACACAAACCCATCTGTGGGGGAAAGAAGGAGGTCTGCTGGTGGAAATCTTGTCTTTCCAGTGTCTGAAGATTCTTCTGCTATTTTTGTTCAGCTGTTGATGCTACAATAGTAGTAAGGAGTGTGTGTTAGAATTGGATTGAGAGAGGATCTGGACATGTAGCCCTGGATCTACCCTCGTTATTTCCTCTCTAGGTGGAAACAGAAGGTAAAAAAATGAGTAAGCCAACAACTATAACAAGAAAAGAAAGAAAGCTTCCCCACTTTCTCCCCTGGCCAGTAAGGCTTTGGATTTTGGAGCCTGCAGTGGAATCCAACCTTTTCTTGGCCAATTGTCTCTTGTTCACTCTCCACCTCAGCAGTACCGAATCAGCTATTAATTCATCTTCTTAGATTTGAAATAATGTGCTTCCTCTGAATGCAAAGCAAAAATGAATTATTAAAACTGCTTCTTCGTGACTGCAGAACTGGCCAGTTATGGATTGATTTGTTATTGCTAAGAAGTAGGAAACCACGAACTCTCTGTGCCAGCATCTTGATAAAGTGATTTGCGAGTGCTCAGGTGGGTCCTATTGTTTCTGAGTGTAATTCCAAGTTGGAATAGAAATGCACAAAGTAAGGGATTATATGCCATAGCCAGGAGCCATCTTATTGCACCCATTCTAAGCAAAACTTCTATACTCCAGAGAATGCCACTTAATGACAGCTTTCTAGGTAATCATGCCCACCAAATACAGCATTTGCATTACATTAGATGGGAGTTATACCAGAAACCAGAAAAATTCCCCAGAAACTGCCTCTCCTTTTGTTTTCATGGTAAAGTTCAATTGCAATATTAAAAAAAAAATCAAAATAATCAAGATCTAATTTGCTCTAGCTACAAATTACAGACTGCTGATTAAAGGACTGATTTCAGTGATCTTAATTATTTATTTGAGGTCTTTCTATTTAGTCGGCCACATGCTGCATGACGAGATTTTTTCTCACTTAATGTTGATGTTCTAAGCACATTTTCTTGAACTTAATGGAAATCATTTGTGAGTAAATATTCTGAAAAGAAATTGGCCATAGGGCATACAGCATTATGTTTTTTACCATGAGGAAACCAGAGTTCTAAATCTGTTTCCAGTTTATAACGGAGAAAGCAGTACCTTTGCCGCATTAAAGGGATTGTATGTTAAAAAGTCCTTCAAGGGGACCTTTAACATCCAGTTGCTTTCATGCCGACTTGCTCAGGTTGCATGGAGAAAGTGATTAAGATGCTGTTGTTACTTCCCATAAAGTTGACTTTGACTTATGCTTGACAAGAAGAGGAAAGGATTTCCCAGAGTCCTGATCATCATCGGCCCTGTTCAGTTCTTGAAAACTCATGGCTTCCTTAATTTAATCCAGTGTTTCCCAACCTTTTTTGAGCTGCAGCACACTTTTAACATTAAAAAAATCCGGGGGCACACCACCAACCAAAATGACACAAAATGACACTCTAACACAGTAAAAGAACGGCTGGGGGATGGTGGCCTGCTGGGAGCAACTGCTGGGAGTGCTGAAGCCGGGGGAGGGGGCGGAGCCAGGCCGTGCCCTGCCCCGCCCACTCCCCCGGCTTCAGCTCTCCCAGCAGCTTCTCCAGCCTTGAGGGGGCAGTGCCAAGCCCTCGGTGGCAGAGCCAGCACAATGGGCTTCAGTGGGTGGGGCTCTTCCTCCACAAGGCTTCAGCAAGAGAGGGGCGAGAGTCATGGCGGGAGTCATGGCGGATTGGAGGCTGGCTGGGGAAATGGCCGAAGGAGGCAGCGCCCCTGCCCCTTTTTCTTTTTCTTCGCTGCCGCCCGGCCCATCCTCCTCCTCCCCCAAGCAGCTGAAGCCCATCCACCGCTCATGCTCCTCCTCTGTGGGAGAGCTGAAGCCGGGGGGAGGGGGCAGGGCATGGCGTGGCCTGGCTCCGCCCCCTTCCCATAGCTTCGGCACTCCCAGCAGCTGCTCCAGCCTTGAGGGGGCAGTGACAAGCCAGCCTCCCCACTCAAGTGGTACCTACATTTCCTACATGACAGATGCAACTGTCTTTCAGGTTGCAAAGGTCGACAATGAGCTACACAATAGGTCGAGACCTCATCCCGAAGCAAACCTCCTCTGGAAAAAAAAAGTCAAAACAAGCCCATCAAAAATTTGCCTTAGAGTTAACCTATCTTCTCCTTTAATTTCCCCCTAGTGCACTCTTTTAGGAGTAGCTTCCACTTTTCACTAGCTTCGCAATTACATGTTTCTTTTCTTTGTGGCTCTTGCAGTCCAGGATTTTCTCTTTAATTCAAACCTGGGGGATAAATGTCCCTCCAAATATTCTTGGATTGCAACTGCTTTCGGCCAGCATTGCTAGTATGAAGAATAATAGAAAATGCAGTCCACGATGAGGAGCACTACACATTCTGCATCCCTGAGAAAGTATCAGCCTTCCCCTTCACATCCTTCAACTCTTCGAATTTGGCAGTGACAGTCCTGATTAATCCTCTATTGCAGCGTTTTTCAATCTTTTTTGAGCCGCAACACATTTTTTACATTTACAAAAACCTGGGGCACACCACCAACCAAAATGACACAAAATGACACTCTAACACACTAATACATATAGTTAATATGTTTTTAAATGTATTTATACACTCAGTGTGAAACCTGGGCCTGTTTCGATGAACACAACATAGATATCCTGGCAGGAATGGCAGAAAGACACAAACTTCCCACACAGAACTCCCATAACCAAGAGAAAATACTATAAGAGTTTGGTGGGCATTGATCTTGGGTTTTGGAGTTGTAGTTCACCTACACCCAGAGAGCACTATGGATTGAAACATTGTTGGATCAGGACCAAACTTGGCATGAATGCTCAATATGCCCAAATGTGAACACAGATGGAGTTTGGGGAAAATAGACCTTGGCATTTGGGAGTTACAGTTTCTGGGATTTATAGTTAACACACAATCAAAGAGCATCCTGAACTCTTGCAACAGTGGAATTGAACCAAACTTGGCATATTGAACTCTCATTAGCAACAGAAAGTACTGAAAGGGTTTGCTTGGGAATTGACCTTGAGTTTGGAAGTTGTAGTTCACCTACACCCAGAGAGCACTGTGGACTCAAACAATGTTATGTTATGTTGTTGTTTGTTTTCTATCCAGAATCACAATGTTGGAAGGAGGCTCACCACTTTAAGGTCCCTAAAACAGGCATGGGAAAACTTCGGCCCTCTGGGTGCTTTGGACTTCAGTTCCCACCATTCCTCACAGCCTGAGGCCCTTTCCTGCTTAAATGGCTGAGGGGGGAAAAGGAAAAGAGTCTGAGGCTGCTAGGAATGGTGGGAGTTGGAGTCCAAAACACCTGGAAGGTCCATGTTTGCCCATGCCAGCTTTCGACAGAGACCTCTTTCTCCCTCTTCCCCTTCGCGCCCTTTCTTCCCCTCCTGCCGAACACTTACTTTTTCTTCTACACTGCCGTTTCTGCTGCCATTTTGATCTGAGGGGGCAGCGTGAGCGTGTTCAGGAGGGGAGGGGGGAGGGAGGAAGACGCGACCCGTGCGGGCGCTACTGCGCAGACTCGTCCCAGAGCAAAGTGAGGCAAAGCGAACAGAGTGAGCCTGGGAAGAAGGGAGCCCGAGTGGAGAAGAAAAAGTGTTCAGCAGGAGAGGGAAGAAAGGGTATTGGAGGTTCCAATTTCCCACAGCACACCTGATGATCGCTCACGGCACACTAGTGTGCCATGGCACACTGGTTGGGAAACACTGCTCTATTGCACCACTTTCAGTTTCTTTCAACATGTTCCAGTTTCTCTCCCCTCTTCCCCCTTTGTCCTTAGCTTATCTTGGCTGGATCTACACTGCGCTATATCCCAGGATCTGATCTCAGATTATCTGATTTGAACTGGATTATATGAGTCTACACAGCCAGATAATCTGGGATAAACACATAATCTTATATCAGATCCTGGGATATAGGGCAGTGTAGATCCAGCATCCATTTGGTAGAAACTGAGTTCAAGGCAAAACAGTAGTTTTCACTCAATTAACTCAACAGTAGGGGTGAAGGGCAGATCCTTGACTTTCCCTGTAGTCTTAGTCAAAAGCTAACTGCTGCAGTTTCTTCTAGCTTGTATGTTCTTCCTCCTTAATAACCTTTGTCATCTTGACTACACTGTGATGTTTCTTTTGGTGATACTCAGTGATATAAAGTAGAGAAAGAAGAGCACTGTTATGCTCCCAAGCATTTCTGGTGGGTGGGGAGACCTTTGCTCCTTGAGAATGTTTCGCTATTTGACTCACGTTAGTCTCATTCAACATGGCCAGTGATAAGGGATAATGGCAGTTTTGGTCCATAATATAAAAATTTTCTTCGCCCCTAACCTTCTCTGGCTCTATCTGTCCCTCTCTAGGAAGGCTAATTTCTCACAAATAAGGTTTGTTACAGTTTACATCTAATGCAGAGGTTCCTAAACTTGTTTGGCCTACCGCCCCCTTTTCACTAAAATAATTATGCAGAGCCCCTTTGGAAATCTGCCTTTTAAAAAGTGAACAAACAGAAAGATGCAGTGACAAGTTTTCTTTTATGTATGAGTATATTTCTAACTTTATTATTATCACTAGCTTGGGGACCTGGCGGTGCCCGGGTTATTTGAGGAAGGCATTGTGTGCCAAGGTTGGTTCCTATTAGATGTTTATGTGGCTTGCAGTGGTCTCATTAGCCATGGTCCATTCCCCTCCAAACAGCACCAGGATGGGGAGTGGGTCATGGGGGCTCTGTGTGTCACATTTGGTCTTGATCATTCTTTGGATGAGGGTTGCAGCGATCTCGAAAGGTGAGTGAAGGTATTTCAAGTCCCATCATTTGTGGTCCATCCTCCCTGAAACGGCATCAGGGTGTAGAGTGGGTCAAGGGGGCCCTGTGTGCTAATTTTGGTCTGTAGTGGTCATTGGGTGAGGGTCGCGTTGTGAAGTGGGCAATTGGGCCCCTGTGTGGCAAGTTTGGTCCTGATCCGTCACTGCTGTGGGCCGCTGTGTCTGACTGCCTGAGGCCTTTCCTTTTCCCTCTGCATCACCTTAGAATGTTGGAATGTGGATGGCCAATCGGAGTCCTTTATGCAAATACCATTTCAGTGGCAACCAATCCTCTCTGTCTGGGGCCGTATAATGTTGGTTTTCTGAGGCTGGCCAATCAGAGTCCTTTATGCAAATATTCCCTTAGTGGCAACCTATTGAAACGCTGTTTCGCATATTCCTTGGCACCTCCGCACCTCCCAGAAAATGAACATTCCATTTCCAACGGAAAAAAACTGTCATTTGGGTAAATCAAGCATTCAGTTGCATTCTGTTTTGCTGACCAATCAGAGTCCTTTATGCAAATTGTCTCTCAGTGGCAACCCATTCCCTCTGTCTGGTGCCATAGAGTGTTGGAGTTTTGAGGCTGGCCAATCAGAGTCCTTTATGCAAATAATCTGGTGCCTTAGAGAGTTGGAGTTCTGAGGCTGGCCAATCAGAGTCCTTTATGCAAATAATCCCACAGTGGCAGCCTATCGAAAAGCTGGCACATATTCCTCCGCACCTCCCGCTCTCTGCACCTCTGCAAACACTGACTTTTATTATATACATAGATAGATTATCATTATTTATTTATTTATATCATACTTTTCTTCTCTATTGAGGATTCAAAGCCACTAACTACAAGGTATAAAACATACAAGGTACATTGGGATAAAAGAAGTAGACATAATTTTAAAAAAACCAATTGAAACATAATGAAGCAGTTAGACCATAATAGAACACGTTACAGTTTAAAACACATTCCGTTCTTCAGGTATTGTTAAAACTAAATAAACATACAGCAATTATCCATCCAATTGCCACTTGTCCATGAAGTTATTTCACAAAATAAGGTTCAGTCCAAATGTTACTATATCATGAATTGAAAGCCACTAACAGCAAGGTATAAAATATTTCACAAAAAGGTTCAGTCCAAAGGTTACTATGGCATCTAACATTCTTGTATTATTCTTCATCAAAGGCCAAAGTCCAGAAAAAAGTTTTTAGCTGGCACCTGAAAGTTTGTAGGGATTGGGCCATTTTGACGTCTTTCAGAAGGGAGTTCCAGAGCTGTGGAGCAACCTCTGAAGAGGCCCTCTCACTTGTTCCCACCAACTGTATTTGCGACGGTGGTGGGACTGACAGACGGACCTTTCCTGTTGATCTCATGGCTTGTGCAAGTTCATAGAGAAAGATGCGGTCTTTTAAGTAGACTGCGTCCGAGTCGTCTAGGGCTTTATAGGTAAAGACCAGCACTTTGAATTTCCCTCGGAAGCTGACTGGTAGTCAGAGCACTTGTTTTAACAAGGGGCAGGCCCGTAGCCGGGGGGAAGGGGGGCGCTTGAGGGGCTTCAGCCCCACCCCCCCATAAATTCTCAGGGTGGTCCATGAGAAGTCCTTACTGGCAGGGCCGTAGCCAGGATTTTGATTGGGGGGCTGAGTTTGGTTCGGGGGCTGAGACTGGGTGGAAGAGGGTCTACCCTAGCAAACCTTTTGTATTGTTATCCCAATAACCCCATTAATGTGGGATATAATGAGCATGGTGATCAGATCATGATATGAATAAACATAACAGTTTAAATAATGTACCAGTAAGGCCTTTTCGCGGACCACCCTGAGAATTTCCGGGGGGCTGAAGCCCCTAGGCCCCCCTGGCTACATGCCTGCTTACTGGTACATTATTTAAACTGTTATGTTTATTCATATCATGATCTGATCACCATGCTCAATATATCCCATATGCATGGGGGGATTGGGATAACAATACAAAAGATTTGCTAGGGTAGATCCTCTCTCACTCAGACTCAGCCCCCCCATCGATTCAAAATTATTGCTATGGGCCTGGCAAGGGGGTAGTTCTTTCCCTGTAGCCAGCCCCTGTAAACAATCCGGCTGCTGACCTTTGAACCAGCTGGACCTTCAGAATGCTCTTCTGAGGCACGTAGAGCTCATTGCAGTACAAGCTTTAGCTGTACAAAGGCCCTCCTGGCCACCATCAACACCTGGGCCTTCAGGGTCAGCGCTGAGTCTAGGAGGACCCCCAAGCTGCAGACCTGCATCTTTATGGGGAGCATTACCCTATCTAACACAGGCTGTAGCCCTCTACTCTGATCTGCCTTATGACTGACCAGGAGGACCTCTGTCTTACCAGGATTCAATTTCTATTTGTCAATTTTCCTTCAGTCCATCACAGCTGACAGGCACTGGTTCATGGTCAGGACGGCTTCCTTAGCTTTTGTTGAAAGGAGTAATAGAGTTGGGTGTTGTATGCATACAGATGGCACCGAACCCCAAAACTCCGGATGATCTCTCCCAGTGGTTTCATGTAGATGTTAAATAACACAGGCCAGGATTACCCATAAGGCCAACCTAGGCCATGGCCTAGGGGTGCAAGCCAAGGGAGGGCGCAGATCACGGACCAAAAATATATATAATAAAAACGTTGAAACAAATAAAAACGCAACGGAGGTCCTCCTTTTTGGCGCCGCCCCTGCCCCTTCCTGAATACCAGCTCCTGCCTCTGCTATTGTTGCGCAAACGGCGTATGCGCAGGGGCTCTCGACACTGGTGTCGACGTCGACAGGAGGAACAATTAACTCCCTCGATGCTGACAGCATCCACTTGCTGGCTCCTTCAGTGCAAGTACAGGAAACTCCATTGCGCAGTCTGCGCATGCCCTAACACCATGAAAGCTGGTATTCCTCCTCCAACACAAGGAGGAGACTCCTCCTTACTGGAGAGAGAAGCGCAACTGCCAGCTACGGCACATGTGCAAACCCCAGTACAGGAGAGAAGCCCAACGTGACAAGCTCCGGTATCGGGGAGAAGTGTGGCATCGGTACAGCTGCTGACTACAACGCATGGGCAATCCCCGATACCGGGTAGGAGCCAAGTGCCTCAAGCCCTGGCATCGGGGAGGAGGCCCCTCCCCCCATGCCTGCACCCATAGTGCCTGCCGAGAGGGAAACTCCTGTGGCGGACCTAGTGGGGCCACACCTGGAGAGCTGGATGCGGGGCCCTAAGGGGGACGAGTGGATGAAAGGATGTGTGTGGGGGGGGGGGGTGCGGTAGAGGTTGTCTTAAAGGGGGCGTAATTCCAAAGTGTGGCCTAGGGTGCAAAAAGGTGTTAATCCGGGCCTGAAATAACATCGAGGGGAATACTGAGCCCTGAGGGACCACATAGGACAAAGGAAACCCTGGAGTTGTGAAGTCAACACACGTTCCAGAACCTTGCTCAGAAAGGGGTTTGAAATGGGTTGGTAGTTGTTCATCAAGGAGGGGTTTAGAACTGGTTTTACTGTAGCCTCCTTGAGGCATGTTGGTAATACGCCTTGAATCAATGAGGCGTTAATTACCATGCAACACGGTAAAGAAAGATGTTGTAATTAAGACTCCTTGAAGCTTGAAATTACAAAATTATTTATTAAAATCGCCCGTAGTAAAATTTTGCCATTACACACATAAAATTAAGATAATGAAGAATAATATTAACATAAAAATTACATATAACATTCAAAATAATCCCAAATGAGAAGAATGAACCTGGTGTGCTCTCAGTTTAATAATGTTCAGCTCTATTATTGCCAGCAATATGAATTTTTTAAAAAAAAACCTTATTGCACTTCCACTATTGTTGATTGTCACACAATTTAGAAACAATTTAAATTAAATTTCATACTTGTACGTACTGTAAGCAAGTCATTGCATGCAGTTATTCCTGCATGTGGGACCTCCTGACAACATGTCAACAGGCGACACAATGCTTGCTTGTTAAGACCTATTGGTCCATCACTTCATCACATTTACTAAAGGGAAGCCACTCTTGTCATCATATTAGTTTGGCTTCAAGTGTAGGATAGAGCAGGGCTGTCCAACTGGCGGCCCCGGGGCCGGATCCGGCCCCGTAGCCTGTTGGACACGGCCCCACCTATGCCCTCAGCCGCCATTTTTAATTTTTTTTTAAAAAAACGATTTTTAAAAAAATGGCGGCCGGGGGTGGGAGGCGGGGCAGGGAGGAGGAAGAGAGCTAGCTCCTCCTTTTCGGCGCCCCCTCCCTACCTAGGCGCGGGGAGCCGCCGAAAAAGGCAGAAGGCGGCGCCAAGAGCAGCGCGTCACAGGCCTGGCGTGACGCGCTGCCCCTGGCACCGCCTACTCCTCCTTTCGGTGGCTCCCAGCCTAGGAAGGGAGGCGCCGAAAGGAGAGAGGTAGGCGGGGCAGCGCGTCACGCTAGGCCTGTGACGCGCTTCCCTTGGCACCGCCTACTCCTTCGGCGGCCCCGGCCTAGGAAGGGGAGGCGGGCGCCAAAAGGAGGAGTAGGCGGTGCCAAGGGGCAGCGCGTCATGCCAGGCCTGTGACGCTGCCGTTGGCGCCGCCTTCTGCCCTCGGCGGCTCCCCGGCCCAAGAAGGGAGGGGCGCTGAAAAGGAGGAGTAGGTGGTGCCAAGAGCAGCGCGTCACGCCAGGCCTGTGACGCTGCTCTTGGCGCCGCCCTACTCCTCCTTTTTTCGGCGGCTTTAGGAGGGGGGCGGGCCTGGGCTGGGGGGGGCCTGGGGCGGGCCGAGCGGCCCCGCAGGTCATCAGTGACCTCTTATCCGGCCCTGGACCCGCCAGAAGTGGGACAGCACTGGGATAGAGCGTTCTTTACATATTTTAAGTGTGCCAGCATTCCTTTCAAACGTTTCATGAGGTGGTGGGGAACTGTATTTTAACTGGCATTTTAAGGCTCAAATATTAATATATTATAGTATTAATATATTACTGATGTGCTGTGGTAATAATATAATATATTGTATACACATATAATTTTGATAATAACATAATGTAATACAATGTAATACTACTAATAATAAAAATATAAGAATTATATTTTATATTACACGTAATATTACTAATAATATTACAGATAGTGGTATAGTACAATATAGTAACACATAATAGTAATATTGTGCTGTGGTAATAATGTAATACAATATACTAATAATAATACAATATAATAATTATATATTTCATATTACATTTAATATTACTAATATATTGCAGTATACTATTGCAGTAGTATAATAGGGAAAGTATGTTACTAATATTGTGCTATGCTAATAATATAATATATTGTATTTACATATAACTTGTAAGCTGCCCTTTGGGGTGAGAAGGTTGGCATATAAATGTCGTAAACAAACAAACAAACAAATCATCAGGATGTTTGACCATTTCTGTAATGCAGTGTTTCCCAACCAGTGTACCGGGGCACACTAGTGTGCAGTGAGCGATCATCAGGTGTGCCGTGGGAAATGGGAACCTCCCGGGGGGAGAGTCTAGTGTGTTGAAGTATAAAAACCCTAAGAAACCTACCTCAATAAAGGCACAAAATTACAAACACCCCCCCCCCCACCCGTTGTCTACTTGGCCTCTCCCTCTCCATGCATTGGGAAGACCCGCCTCCCTTTCCCCAAGTAGAGACCTCCTCTTGCCTCCTGCGGGTTTTGTGTGGGAAGTTTGGCCCAGTTCTATAATTGGTGGGGTTCAGAATGCTCTTTGAATCCCAGCAACTACAACTCCCAAATGTCAAGGTCTATGTCTCCTGAACTCCATCTGCGTTCATATTTGGGCATATTGAGTATTCATGCCAAGTTTGTTCCTGATCCTATTTATTTATTTATTTGTCATGTTTCTATACCGCCCCACTCAGCCCGAAGGCGACTCGGGACGAGTCCAACATTGTTTGAGTCCACAGTGCTCTCTGGATATAGGTGAACTACAACTCCAAAACTCAAGGTCAATGCCCACCAAACTCTTATAGCATTTTATCTTGGTTATGGGAGTTCTGTGTGGGAAGTTTGTGTCTTTCTGCCATTCCTGCCAGGATATCTATGTTGAATTCATCGAAACAGGCCCAGGTTTCACACTGAGTGTACAAATACATTTTAAAAACATATTAACTATATGTGTTACTGTGTTAGAGTGTCATTTTGTGTCATTTTGGTTGTTGGTGTGCCCCAGGATTTTGCAAATGTAAAAAGTGTGCCACGGCTCAAAAAAGGTTGGGAAACACTGCTGTAATGTGATGGAGATAGGAAAATCACCTGATCCATTGAAAAACTGAGCTCTGCTCAACCAAACATTTTCATCCGTTTCATTGCATCAGTCTGATGAAGTGGGTGACTTGTATTTTGTGTGTTCATTTGGAAAATAAAGTAATCACTAAAATGTTAACTCTGTGTTACACAACAGATAAAGCATTTTCTTCTTCTTTTATCTTTTTCACTGCCCCTTTAGTGTAGTCAGTGCTTCCAATTGAACCCCACGTTACAACTCCCCTCCCCAAAGTGGGTGGGAAACATCACCCACTTTGGGGAGCACTAATCTGATGGGTAGGGAGCCCCGGTGGCACAGTGGGTTAAACCGCTGAGCTGCTAAGCCTGTTGATTGAAAAGTCGCAGGTTTCAATCCAGGGAGCAGTGTGAGCTTCCACTGTCAGCCCCAGCTTCTGCCAACCTAGCAGTTTGAAAACATGCAAATGTGAGCAGATTAATAGGTACCGCTCTGGCAGGAAGGTAACAGTGCTCCATGCAGTCATGCTGGCCACATGACCTTGGAGGTGTCTACGGACAACGCTGGCTGTTCGACTTAGAAATGGAGATGAGCACCACACCCTGGAGTCGGACACCACTGGACTTAATGTCAGGGGAAAACCTTTACCTTTAATCTGGGGGAAAAAACTTGGGAGACCTGCCTTTTTGCCTTTAGCAGTCATTTGATGGACAAAAAACAACAGGTGGGGTTGTGTGTGGCATACAGATGAACATCTCTGTAGCTAATATTTGCGGGTCAAAACCTGCCATTTAAGACACAAATATGGGGTTGGGAAGATGGCAAGTCAATTTATATGTAAATACTTCTACATCAAGGGTGGTCCTTTGTGTGGACAACAATCAAACTCCGATTTTGTCAGTGTTACTTCCTTACTATTATTTAGCTGTCCCTGCTGGTATATCTTCTAGCGTTCACTTGTTCCCTCCTTGGGCTGCCAGGTTGCTTCTCTGCTTCTGCTTCCACCCATCCTTGCCTTCAGCACCGCTTGACACCTTAGACCAGGGGTGCTCAGAACGGTGATCGGGATCACCAGGGTGATCTTCGGGCCTCATCCTGGTGATCTTCAGGCCCCTGACCAGGTTTTTTGCTATTGGTCCTCTTCACGCGCCCCTGCATGCTGCAAAGAAGTCCTCGGTCGTTGCTCCTCCCCGCTCCCTGTTCTCGCGCCGCCTCCAAAAGCTGCAGAGTCAAAGAGGCAGAATGGGCCCCCTCTTTTGGATTCCTCCTCCTCCCTCCGTCCTTCTCCAGCCACTCAAGAGTCATAGGAGACCAAAGGGGGCGGGCCTGGATGATGCGATGCATGGCTGGCCCTGCGCGCATGCACAGAAGCGCCCATTCTGCCCCTCGGACTTCTCGTGAGCTCTTGGAGGCGGCACGCATGCTGGCAGCATGGAAATAGGAGCAACGACGGAGGAGGAGAAGAAGGACGCTTTGGGGTCATTTCCTTACCGCATCTCAAAGTTTGGTCTTTTTACTTTGGGGTGGGTGCTTGATTGTTCTGTGGCATGTTTCTTTGTTTATTTTTAATGTTTAAAAATGGCCTTTTAGCTCCAAAGCCTCTCTGCTTGCTTTGTTCCTTGAGAAATATATGTTGGGGAATATGGAAATGTGGGAGAAATGGGGTGGTATTTATGCATGCCCCTTTGTTTACCTTGCTGAGTATTAAATGGCCTTGCAGTTCAACAGCCTCTCTTCTTACTTTCTGGCTGATAATATGTGTGGTAATATGGCAGTGTGGGAGAAATGGGGTGGTTGGATGTATTTATGCATGCCCCTTTGTTTACCTTGCTGAGTATTAAATGGCCTTGCAGTTCAACAGCCTCTCTTCTTACTTTCTGGCTGATAATACGTGTGGTAATATGGCAGTGTGGGAGAAATGGGGTGGTTGGATGTATTTTTATGCTCTGTTTTATATTGTTGTTATTAAATTGAAATGTTTATGTTGTATAACTTCATTTTATGTAAGCTGCCCAGAGCCTGCTGGAAGGAGCGGTACATAAAAATAAATAATATAAATAAATAAATAAATAGTTATACGTTTTACATTTCTGGGTAGGTGATCTTTGGGACTTGGTTTTTAATCAGTAGCTCCCATGCTGAAAAAGTGTGAGCACCCCTGCCTTAGACCTTTGCTAGGGTTGCCATATTTTGATAGAAGAAATAAGGGACATTTACGGGATTTTTCGCAAAAATAAGGGACACTTAATAAAAACTTGAAAATCAAACGTTAGGTATAAATACTTTTATTAACAGAATAAGATAATGATTGAAATTCACAAAAGAATCTGACGTACACCCTCTTAACAGTACATGGTATGTTTCTGCATGTTTTATCATGCAGAAAAAACATAATTAGAACTACCTAATTTACTCCATCTGTACAGGTCCTTCTCAAAAAATTGGCATATAGTGCTAAAGTTCATTATTTTCCATAATGTACCGTATTTTTCGCACCATAAGATGCAGTTTTCCCTCCCAAAGTGGGATGAAAAATCAGCTGCGTCTTATGGAGCGAAGACGCAGGCCGGGGGAGGCGCTGGAGCAGAGGGAGGACGGCGATATACTTACCCTGTCGCTGCCTCTCCTCTTCTCTGGTCCGTTCTTGGCGGCGGCGGGACGCTGGTTCACTCCCCTTTGGCTACTTTTCCGTCCCCCCCCCCCACCTTTCCTTCGCTCGAGGAAAGGTGGGAGGATGGAAAAGGAGCCAGGGAGAGTCAGCCAGCGCCGCGTCAGAGCTGACGCGATTCCTGGTTCACTCCCTCTGGCGCCTTTTCTTTCCCTCCCACCTTTTCTTCGCTCGAGGAAAGGTGGGAGGGATGGAAAAGGAGCCAGGGGAGGAGTCAGCCAGCGCCGCGTCAGAGCTGACGCGACCCTGGTTCACTCCCCTCTGGCGCCTTTTCCTTCCCTCCCACCTTTTCTCCCCTCGAGGAAAGGTGGGAGGGATGGAAAAGGAGCCAGGGGAGGAGTCAGCCAGCGCCGCCTCAGAGCTGTTGCGACCCTGGTACACTCCCTCTGGCGCCTTTTCTTTCCCTCCCACCTTTTCTCCTCGAGGAAAGGTGGGAGGGATGGAAAAGGAGCCAGGGAGGAGTCAGCCAGCGCCGCGTCAGAGCTGACGTGACCCTGGTTCACTCCCTCTGGTGCCTTTTCTTTCCTCCCACCTTTTCTCCCCTCGAGGAAAGGTGGGAGGGATGAAAAGGAGCCAGGGAGGAGTCAGCCAGCGCCGCGTCAGAGCTGACGCGACCCTGGTTCACTCCCTCTGGCGCCTTTTCTTTCCCTCCCACCTTTTCTCCCCTCGAGGAAAGGTGGGAGGGATGGAAAAAAGAGCCAGGGAGGAGTCAGCCAGCGCCGCGTCAGAGCTGACGCGACCCTGGTTCACTCCCTCTGGCGCCTTTTTTTTCCTCCCACCTTTTCTCCCCTCGAGGAAAGGTGGGAGGGATGGAAAAGGAGCCAGGGGAGGAGTCAGCCAGACGCACCTGCTGATAAGATTTACCTAGATTTTAGAGGGGGAGCGAAAATATTTTTTTTTCTATTTTCCTCCTCTAAAATCTAGGTGCGTCTTATCAGCAGGTGCGTCTTATGGAGCGAAAAATACGGTAATGATAAAAATTAAACTTTCATATATTTTCAATTCATTGCACACCAACTGAAATATTTCAGGTCTTTTTTTGTTTTAATACTGATGATTTTGGCATACATATCTCAAAAAAATTAGCATATTCCATCCGACCAAATATGTTAATTTTGAGACAGTATTTTTGGGTTTTCAGGAGCTGTATGCCAAAATCATCAGTACAAAACAAAAAAAGACCTGAAATATTTCAGTTGGTGTGCAATATATGAAAGTTTAATTTTTATCATTACATTATGGAAAACAATGAACTTTAGCACTATATGCTAATTTTTTGAGAAGGACCTGTATTTAGTACTTGACTTTGCTGACTTTAAAAGTGCACTGTCTAACTTTATCATGCCATGGAACTCTCTACAAGACATGTTCATGTTTGTAGCAATTAGTAGTTCACTTTTAATCAGATCTACTGAACACCTGTTTCTAGTGTCTGACCACTTGTTAGACATTAAGGAGAAAATGCGTTCAACAAATGCATTTGACCCAGGAACACTCATTACAAAAGACACAAGTTTTTCTAATTCTATTAATTTCTGTTGTCCTTTATACATCTAAAAGTGAGCAAACAAGAGAGGTATTTATTTATTTTATTGTGTATTTACTTTCTTTTCATCCTGCATTCGGGATGCTCCTTATCCAAATGTTCGGTAATAGGGATACTATGCATTTTGGACTTTTGGGAATCACTACATTAGAATACTAACATAGTGAGATATCTAAAAATTCTTTTTTTTAAATTCCACAGATATATAAACCTCACTTATGTTTCCAATAGACCTCACAACCTCTGAGGATGCCTGCCATAGATGTGGGCAAAACCTGGAAAACTCACAGCAACCCAATTCATGTTTTGTATCATATGCATTTAATATCCATAGATTGAAAGTCATTTTAGACATCATATTTTTGATAATTTTGTGCAGCAGACCAATTGTGTGTCCATTCGACCACCAGAAAGCAAAGATATCCCTATCTCAGGAGGACAATATTGGATTTTGGAGTATTTAAGGATCCCGGAGGAACTTGTAGCAACACCTTCCCTGTCTCCCTCTCTTTCTAAGGGAACTAAAAACTGCCAGGAATACTTTGTGTATCTGGGTACACTTCCAGACTAAAGAGAGGGATGTTCCCCTGCTTTTTCTCTGCCCATAAGAAGGGAGAGGTTGTCTTATTGTCATTTATTCTTTAGCTGTCCGCTTCAGAATGGAAGTTCACTTTTACACACCACCACAGAGGCTCCCCCAGAGAGCTCCTCACTCTCCTCCCACAAACTGAAAAAGAACACAAGGGGGAATCCAGGACCAGCGGCCATCCGACGCCGCTCGGCGCTGATTGGCCCACCCGCCTAGCCCTGCCTCCGCCGCCAGAGCGATTCATCGCTCAGAATCCGAGCCGCGGCTTTCTCTTAGGCCGGGCTGCCCTGCCAATCACCTTGAAGGATGGGCAGTTGCTCCTTCCCTTTCACCCCACCCCCTTCTCTCTCCCCCCTTTCCTCCCTCCCTTCCACGCACCTATTGATATTATTGGAGTGTGGCTCGAGCGTCCGGTCTCCAGTCAGAGACTTGCAGGCAGTAAAGACGGAGGAGAAGGCAAAGGGAAGCGGAGAAGGAAGAAGGCAAAGCGGAGAGCGCGGCGAAGGCAAAGCCCCCCCACCCCTCCTTTCCCAGCACCAGCCAGAGGACAGGTCAGGAAGAGCAAAAAATAAGGGACAGCAGCTGTAAATACGGGACACCCAAAAAAGGGCCAGAATACGGGACGTCCCGTATAATACGGGACTTATGGGAACCTAACCTTTGCTATAGTACACCCTTCAATATTTCAGAGATCAAAAACTGAATTTCTGTGGCAAAGCAGCATCAGAGTGTGGTCAAGATAGCAAATGCTCCTAATGAAAAAGAACACAAAAGCTAGAAAGGGCTGAGGCAGGTTGCTTTTGCCTGAACCTTCTGGGAAAGGTATGATTCCACCTCCTCTTCTTTTGCACTTTGAACTCAATTTGCAGCAATGAGTCGGCTGAGGATAAAGGAGAAAATGGAAGGGGGAGTGAAAATCGGAGACATTTTAAAATCAGCTGAAAAGTGGGACTGCCCCTACTGAATTGGTACAGTTGAAGTGTATGGTACTGTCAGGCTGCTGCTTTGCTTTACCTTCCCGTGCCACCTTGAGGCTCGTGCCCTCAACCTAAGCCCTAGTTCCATCCTAAACATTTCCCTTATGTTGCTGGGATTCATACTTGCTGCCATCTGTGTGCTTGGCAGCTGCATATAGCGCAGCCTGGCCTTTGGCTACCTGAGATTTCTCATTCCACCACCAAATGGAGGCTCAATGAATTAAACACGCTGCCATGTTTGTATGCAGTCCCCGTCCCGTTTGCTTTCTCATCACCCCTGTATCTTTCTTTTCTTTCGGCTGACAGGCCCTGGCAGTGGCTTCTCTTACCAACGGGGACCTGGAGTCTAGAAAGCAGCAGCTCCCTGAATAGCGTTTGCCAACTTTAAACTGCCTTTTACTTAATTGTTTAGCTGGCGTCCCTTGCCCCTACCCCTTGGAGAGGGAGCGAGTCAGGGAAGCTTAAGAGCCCACTAATAACATTGTGCTCCCCGGTGAGCCGCATGTGGCAAAGGAAAAAGGAGGACAAATTGCTTCTCTCGACTTCTTTGCCATTCCCAAGCTTGCACCATCCTCCCTGTTCCTCCCATCCCCAGCACCCCAAGAGGCAGACTCAGCTAGTCCACTTTGAGGGGAACTCAACTTTCCTTTTTTCAAGCTAATTAAACTCTTCGGTTTGGATGAACGCATTTGTCAGCAGCAAGAACAGCAACCAGCTGGGACTGTTGCCGCTCAGTCTCCTTCTTCCATTTTCCCATTCTCTCGCTTTCATTCTCTTTAAGGCTATTTGTTTCTTGTCAGCACCTGTCTTTGGAGACTCCCTCCTCCTCACTTTCTCCATCCTCTTAATGGTTTCTGGCATTGAAAGACAAGGAACAGACTCAGATGGACCTCTTTGCCTCTAGGCTTTGCGTTGCTGGCTTGACAAGAGTCTCCACTGCACCCCATGAACCCCTTCTGGTGCCGGCTCCCCTCCGGCCCTCCTGCAACTTCATTTGGTGCAGAAGAACGGGATAAAGCCTACTTGGGTTGGTGGAAAGAAACCATTCTGGCGGAAATCCTCCAGTGCAAAACGAAACCATAAAACAGGGATAGTATCAATTACATTCAACGTTTATACATGCATATTCCCTCAAAGAGTAGTTTCACTCAATATTCACTATACAACGTACATAAGGCACTAGCAAAGCATTCACGCATCAACACAAAATTATGATATATGCACCACAGTAAGGTGCTTGTAGTCCATAATAGTCCTGAAAGGGGGCCATCAATTATAGGAGGCCAGTATATTTAACACAATTAACAGCCTGTGTTCAGTGTGGTCTCTGGTTGAAAAGGAGAAGTTATAATTCAAAGAAGTAGCGATAATAGTTCAAACCGCAATTGCGGAACTCAAACCACTCAGGTCAAACAACCGCTGGGGTGTTGCCTTGCCGACGGCTGCTAGCAAAATCTCCGAAGTCAGCTGATCGGGCCGTTTCGTGGTATCACTTCCTCGGGGCCAGGGTAATTCAGTATTTTAGATGTCCTCACATATTCAAATTCTGAAAAGCAATAATAATAATATAGTATCATAATCATGTCAAACAATAATCCTGTCTAAACGGTAACCATATTAAACAGAAGTGTAGCATAGTCACCATAGTCGAAGTAGTCAGTTACACGGAAGGATCGTCATGACTCCCAGATGGAAAATGGTGAGGGATAGCCTTACTCCTCCTCCAGTCTCTTGTATCCAGGCCCAACTGTGTGCTCAGTGTGTTCGAACTCATTCATTGATGCTGTGATGTTCCATTGGATTCACTACAAGATATGTGGCTCTTTGGCCACCAAAAGTAAAGGGAGGTGTTGCTGGCTTTCTTCTATTTTTGAGGGGAGTATGCCAAAGGACATCAGCTCCTAATCTTCAGAGCTAAGTGGAGTCAGCCCTAGTTAGTACTTGGATGGGAGTTAGCTTGTACGAGAGGGTTGAATGAAAAGTAATGCCCCCACCTTCGTTACTTGGGTTTGGATGGGAATATTTTAATAAATCAAATGCGGAAATAATCCTTAGAATGTGCTCTTTAACTACCACTATTCACTTTCCCACATAATCACCAGACAACTGGATACATTTCTACCAACAATGAACAAGTTTTCTGAAGCTGTCACGGAAGAAGTCGACACTCTGTTTCCGCAACTAGCGTCTCACAGTTCTCTCAACGTCTTCATCAGAAGCATAATGATGTCCCCACCGATCTTCTTTCATTATCGGGAACAGATGGAAGTCAGGCGGCGCTAAATCTGGTCCGTATGGAGGATGCCGTACGGTGGTGAAACCCAGTCTCTGAAGTTCTGCTATGTATCCATCGTGCAAGATCTTCCGATAGTAAAGCAAAGCAATAATGTGACCGACATGTTCTTGTGAAATGGCAAATTTTCTCTCTGCTTGAAATTTCTCTCTGAGTGATACGACGATCATCCTGAATCAATCTGTCAACCTTTTGCTTGTGAAACTCATTGGTTGCTGTCACAGGACATCCAACTCTTTCTTTGTCACACAAGTCAGATGTTCCCACATCTTTAAATTTCCTCGCCCAACAACACACAGTACTCACACCAACACAATCACCATAAAAAGCTTGCATTTTCCGATGAATCTCCTTTGGGGTGAAACCTCCTGCTATCAAGAATTCAATGACTGCACGTTGCTTAAGTTGCATTGACCAACCATCTGTGCAGGGTTCCGTACTTTGCACTTTAACAACACAACCATTCAATGCTAAGGCTTCCCGCCAAAATGGAACTGTAGAGGAGAGTCTACTGAACAAGCCAGTACCTGCCACATACCAGTACTTCCATCTGTTGAGGAGTTACGAAGATGGAGGCATTACTTTCCATTCAACCCTCGTAAATACCAGTGGTGTAGGCTATACTTCAGAGAAAGGAGCTAGCAAAACCATTTTTGTGTATTTCTATTAAAGAATACTAAGAAACTCCCATTAAATTCATGGGTTTGCCATAAATTGATGAGTGATTTGAAGAGCTACACTTAGTTCAACATTCTGTGTAATTTCAGTATCCTGGGGTCTGAGATGTGTGTATATTTTATGTTAGGTGTTGCTAATGTATTTATAAAGTTTGGGTGGTTAGCTACTCTTAATAATTATATTCTTTAAGTCAGTATTTTTCAACCTTTTTTGAGCCGTGGCACATTTTTTACATTTACAAAATCCTGGGGCACACCACCAACCAAAATGACACAAAATTACACTCTAACACAGTAATACATATAGTTAATATGTTTTTAAATGTATTTATACACTCAGTGTGAAACCTGGGCCTGTTTCGATGAACACAACATTGAACATATATATGACTTCCTCTCACATATTTATGCATGGCTATCATGTCTGTTCTCAGCCTTCTGTTCTTCAGGCTAAACATGCCCAGCTCTTCAAGCCGCTCCTCATAGAGCTTGTTCTCCAGACCTTTGTGAAATTTCACACTGAGTGAAATTTGCTTCCAGTTAACTATGGATGTCATGAAGCTGTTATACACAGTTGGCACACTGGTTGGGAAACACTGCATTAAGTGACAGACTATATGTCTATGTTTGAAAACAAAAAGAATGGTATTTGCATGTTTTTAAAACACCTTAAAAATATTTTGAACCAATTACCTTATTTCAAGAATCCCATTTCATTTAAGAGTCATACAAAGAAATATTCTAAGCTTCCACCTTGGATATAATGGACTTTTCCTTTGTACAGGTAAAGAATGCAGAAGCTGATAAGTTTTGTCAAATATAAATGTCTGTTTATTGAACACTGTCCCTATATCTACAGACATATTTTAATAATATTTAATAATATTAACAATGTTCCCGACTTCTATGGATTCTTGTATTTTTAAAGCTTTTCCCATACATGACATTGATAATTCTTTATAGCAACTGTGAAAAGTAGACCAATGTTACTGCTGTTCCCGCATTGCAGTCGGAGTAGTCCAAGGGAAGGAATGAAAAGCTTCAGGCCACTTGGGGAATTTGGGGCTTAGACAAACTCAGCAATGCTGCCCGAATTGCTGGACAATTTAAATATAAAGCAATTTACATTATAGGGGAAAATATAATAACAGTTAATGGATATTGGCCATTAACTTGCATCTCCAAGGTATGTAACAGGAAATGCATGTTTTAGTTTGCATTTTAGTCTTGTTTTATATGTGCAAAAGTTCTTTATCATCCTAAAAGGGTTCTCCCTCTCCTTCTTTCTCCTCTCAGTCTTGTGTTTGTATGTACAGTATGTGTGTGTGTATTCTCCAGTGGCTTTGGCAAGGATGATGCTGAGTGGGAGCTGCTAACTCTGCCATGTGGAGAACAGGCCCAGGCACGGCAGATGGTGAAGTCTGGCATGCTAGCCAGGCCATTTGGTAATGTTGCTGTTTTCAGGCTTTGCTGCTGCACGCATGCACACACGTCTCCTTGTCCGCATGTCTTCCAGTCATGCAGAAGAGCAGCAGCTTTTTAACCCCATCCAGCTGCCACTAGCTACACATGTCAGGGGCTGACCTGAGGGATTGAAAGGAAAACTGCCTCACCTCCATGGTAAGAGGGGCAGCTCAAAAGGACCATTCTTTCTCTGATTAGAGTGCCTGTATTGGAAGAGAGGATAGTAGGGAGTCTGGTGAGACTCAGGCCGCCTTCCAGCTTGGAGCTGGCCAAGTCTAGTTACACATCCAGAGCCAGAAGGTGTGAGGTTGCAGCTGAGCTTCTCCTTGCTTCAGATCTTCTAAAGCACTATTTCCCAACCAGTGTGCCGGGGCACACTAGTGTGCCATGAGCGATCATCAGGTGTGCCGTACGAAATTGGAACCTCCAATACCCTTACTTATTAAAGGAGCACCGCTACGTCACAGTACAAAATGCACAAGTAATCATAAGAACATAAGAACATAAGAAGAGCCATGCTGAATCGGACCTCAGCCCATCTAGTCCAGCATTCTGTATCACACAGTGGCCCCTAGTTGTCGACAGAAGGGAGGGCAAAACCTAACCTGCTCCCGACCCCCACAACCAGTACCCAGGGAAATCCTGCCTACCTCAACCAACTCCGAGGTGGCACTTGAATGTCCTTTTCAGTAACTACCGATACACTTGGTATCCATGAATCTGTCTAATCCTGCCTTTAAGTTGTTCAGGCTGACAGCTGTCACAACCTCTTCTGGAAGTGAGTTCCATAACCCAATGACCCTCTGGGTGAAGAAATATTTCCCTTTATTAGTCCTAATTTTCCTACCTTGGAGCTTCAGGGAGTGCCCTCTAGTCCTAGTGTTTTGTGACAAAGAAAATAGTTTTCTTTATTCACCTTTTCTATCCCATGCATGATTTTATACACTTCGATCAAGTCACCTCTCAGACGCCGTCTTTCAAGGCTGAAAAGACCAAGGCGCTGCAACCTGATTTCATAAGGGAGCCGCTCCATCCCTTGGATCATTCTTGTTGCCCTTCTTTGTACCTTTTCCAGTTCCGTTATATCCTTCTTAAGGTGCGGTGACCAGAATTGTACACAGTACTCCAAATGTGGCCTTACCATCGATTTGTAGAGAGGTAATACAACATTTGCTGACCTATTTTCGATTCCCTTCCTGATCATGCCAAGCATAGAATTTGCTTTTTCACTGCTGCAGCGCACTGGGTTGACATCTTCATTGAGCTGTCCACCAAAACCCCAAGATCCCTTTCCTGGTTTGTCTCGGAAAGCTTTGACCCCATCAATTGGTAGGTGTAGTTGGGGTTCTTTGCCCCGATGTGCATGACTTTACACTTGTTTAGGTTAAAATGCATTTGCCACTTTGTTGCCCATTCACTCCATTTCGAGAGATCTTTTTTAAAATTTATTTTATTAAAACAAGTTTTATTGGTTAAAAATAGACATTTACATAGAAATCACAACACATATTGTCTGTGGTACATATACCCAGACTTACACGTAACTACAAAGTGGTGGGTGGGTAAGGGAAAGGGGGTTGGGAAAGGATACATAAGGTTGGACCATAAACATAAAACATCTAAAAACAAGTTGACTTCACCTGGAATCAGAGGGGGTTACATTGATATTGGTCAAAATAATCAAGATTAACTTGGGCTTATAGCCAGAAGCCTTGCAACTCTATTTTTTCCTTATTCTTTATATAACATAAAAATGGTTTCCAAGTTTCCTCAAAGTCTAGACTTGAATTGCCTCTCACAAGATTCGTTAGTTTATCTAGTTCTGCAAATTCCATAATTTTAAATAATAATTCTTTTTCTTCTGGCATTTCGGTGCTCTTCCAATACCGTGCTAGCACAATTCTGGCCGCCGTGAGAATGTAGCAGAGTAGTTTTTCCATATGTCTGCCCATTGTTTGTTGTTCTATAATATTCAAAAGAAATAACTCAGGTATTTTTTCAATTTTCTCTCTCAATATTTCTTGCACTAAATTATGTATTCTGCTCCAATACTGTTTTATAACTTCACAAGTCCACCATTGATGATAGAAGGTGCCCCTGTTCTTTTGGCACTTCCAGCATCTGTCGCTGGTATTTCTATAAATTTTTGATAATTGTGCTGGGGTCAAATACCATCTGTACATGAGTTTTAACTGATTTTCCCTTAATATATAGGCATACATGAATTTTGGTATTGTTTTCCACATCTTTTCCCAGTTTTCCCTGGGGATATTATGGCCTATATTTTTGTGCCATTTTTCCATGTATTCCCTTATGGGGGCCTTATCGTATCTCTCCGCTAAGATATATTTATATAACTTACTTACTCTTTTATTTTCTGAGCACATCAAGATCTTTTCTCCTAGGGACATTTTCTCCGTCCATCCCACTTTGGTGTCTGTTTGGTATATCTTTCCCATTTGGGTGTACTGAAACCAGTTTAGCTTTCCTTCACACAAATCTTCTCTCTTTTTTATTATCATCTTGTTATCTTCCTTCTTTAATATATGCTTATAGGTTGGCCATCCTTCTTTCCCTGCCTTCATCATCTGCATCGCCTCAACTGGTGATAGCCATAATGGGAGTTTGGGTGAGATTTTCTCCTTATATTTTTCCCAGATTTTAAATAGGGGTGCTCTTATTATGTGGTTTTTGAAGTTCTTGTCCTGATGATATTTGTTGTAAAATAGATATCCATGCCAGCCATATCTCATTCCGCAACTTTCTATATTTAACAATTTTCTATCTTTTAGATCTAGCCAAATGCTCAGGTTATCCAGACAGTTTGCATCATAGTAAGCCACTAGGTCCGGGAGTCCCAGTCCTCCATTTAATGGGAGATCTTGCATAAATTTTTGTTTTATTCTTGCCTTTTTCCCGTTCCATATAAACTTGCTAATCTCTGATTGCCACCTTTTTAAAATAGTGTAATTTTTTAGTATGGGAAGTGATTGAAATAAGAAGTTTATCTTCGGAAATACCTTCATTTTAATAGTTGAGATCTTTCCTAGCATTGAGAGGTTTATATTCCTCCAGGCTTTTAGGTCATCTTTTATTTGGTTCCAGGTTTCCTCATAATTGTTTTTAACTAATTGGCAATTTTTTGATGTTAATTGGATTCCTAAATATCTAACTTCTTTTGAAATCGGGATATTAAATCTTTTTTCTAATTCTTCGCTTTCTTTTTCATCAATATTTTTTACCAGAATTTGTGATTTTGTTTTATTCAGTCTGAAGCCAGAAATCATTCCATACTCTTCTAGTTTTCTGATCCAGAGTTCCATGTTTTCTGTGGGGTTATTGATGACACATACCATATCGTCGGCAAAGGCTAATATTTTGTAAATAACATTTTTTACTTTTAGGCCTTTTATTTCTTCGTCCGACATCATATCCTTTATTAGAAGTTCTAAAATGAAATTGAATATCAGGGGCGATAGAGGACATCCCTGTTTCGTTCCTTTTTTAATATCAATTTTTTTTCGATCTTTGTCCATTTACTATGATGTATGCCTCTTGGGTCTTGTATATTGCCAACACTGCCGCAATGAAATTATGGTCCATATCCAGTTCAGTCAGGAGTCTCTCTATTAGATTCCAACTAACTTGATCAAATGCCTTTTCGGCATCCAGAAAGGTGCAGGCTATCTTTGTACCGATATTTTTGTCTAGATGTTCTATTAGGTCTATGATTATTCTGATATTTCTCTTCATCTTCCTTTTGGGCAAGAATCCCGTTTGAACCTCTGATATCCACCCATTTAAAAAAGCTTTAAACCTTGTGGCGAGAATATTAGTAAAAATTTTATAGTCCAAATTAAGCAACGATATTGGTCTGTAGTTTTGGACCTTTTCTAGATCTTTCCCCTCCTTATGAATTACTATTATTTCGGCTTCCTTCCATGAGTCCGGAATTCTTTGTTTATTAATGACGTAGTCAATTACTTTTTTTAGTTGGGGTATTAATTCTTCCCTTAGTATTTTGTAATAGCAATCCGTGAGGCCATCTGGACCCGGGGCCTTCCCTGATTTTAAATTGGTGATGGCAAGTCTGATCTCTTCTTCTGTGACTTCCGCATTTAGTGCTTCCCTGTCTGTATCTAAAATTTTTGGCAACTTTTGTTTGTTTAAGTATTCTTGGATTTTTTCCATGTTTATATTGTCGTCGCTATACAATTTTTGATAGTATTCTGCGAATTGTGTTGTTATCTGATCATCTTTTGTATATGATTTTCCCTCATTTCTAATTTTTGTGACAATATTCTTCTGCTTTTTCTTTTTTAATTGGTATGAGAGCCATTTACCGGTTTTGTTTGCATTCTCGAAGTTTTTTTGTTTTAAGTATTTAAGTTTCTTTTCTATTTCTTCCATTGTGGTTAAATTTATTTGGCTTTTGATAAATTTTATTTTGGCTTCTATCTCTTTACTCTTGGGATTGATTTTTAATTTCTTTTCTAGTCTGTTTAGTTCATTTTCTAGATTCTCCTGCTCTTTTTTTTCTTTTTTTCCTCATGTAGTTAACCTGAGCTATTAAATTCCCGCTCATGACGGCTTTACTAGCCTCCCATACTATCAGTGTATCTATTTCTGGTTGGTCGTTTATTTGGAAATATTCCTTTAATAGTTCTTTATTCTTTTGGATACCCATTTCCGATTTCAATACCGAGTCTTGTAGCCTCCATTTATAATGCCTTATGCCCCTTTCTATGGTAATTTCCGTTGGGCTATGATCTGCTATGTACCTGGGATGTATTTTTGATTGTGTTATGTTTGATTGTGTTAACCCTTTTGAAATTAAAATTAAGTCAAATCTTGACCATGATCGCATTCTCCCAGAAAAAAAAGTATAATCTCTGACTTTTCTGTTTTGTTCCCTCCAAATATCAATGAGTGCGTTCTCTTTCAGCATAGTGAAGAACGAGTTTGGGAGTTTGCATTTACTTAGATTTCGAGAGATCTTTCTGGAGCTCTTTACAATCAGTTTCATTTTTAACTACCCTGAACAATTTAGTGTCGTCTGCAAACTTTGCTACCTCAGAATTCACTCCTACATCCAGATCATTAATGAATAAATTAAAAAGTAACGAACCCAAAACTGAACCTTGTGGTACGCCACTTCTCACTTCTTTCCACCCAGAGAAATGTCAGTTTATTACCACCCTTTGTTTCCTACAGTTTAGCCAGGTTCCAATCCAGGACAAGACCTGTCCCCTGATTCCATGGCTGAAGAGCTTATTTAGGAGCCTTTGGTGAGGGACTTTGTCAAAAGCCTTTTGAAAGTCAAGGTAAACAATATCAATTGGGTCCCCTTTATCTATGTGTTTATTTACACCCTCAAAGAATTCTAACAAGTTAGTAAGACATGATTTGCCTTTGCAGAAACCATGTTGATTTTCTTTCAGCAATGCCTGTTCTTCTATGTGCCTAGTAATTTTTTCTTTAATAATGGTTTCCATCACTTTGCCTGGAACTGAGGTTAAACTGACTGGTCTATAATTTCCTGGATCACCTCTGGATCCTTTCTTGAAGATCGGTGTTATATTTGCCTCCCTCCAGTCCTCGGGTACAGTGCCTGATCTTAGAGAAAGGTTATATATCTTAGCTAGAAGTTCAGCAATTTCACACTTGAGTTCCTTAAGAACTCTGGGGTGGATGCCATACATAATCATACGCAAAAAAGTACATTCAAAGTACCCAATCCTGCTGGAGAAAATCAAAAGTCTTACATAAGGTAGTTCGGCGTGGTCACCACAGAGAGCGGAGGAGTTGCGAACCAGGAAGTAGCAAGTTCATGGAGCGCTCCTCTACGGAAAACTCGCGATATTTGATGAAATCACGGAAGTGAGTGCAAAACACAAAGTGTATCGCCACGTTGTTATCCAATGTCAGTTCCGGGATCCGCACAATAACACAGTTAGTTTGCGGACAATTTAAAGAAGCAGCACCATAATCATAGCGACAAGGTAGAAAATCATGTAGATAATCACATATATTCAAACCGCCAGAGGCTGAAGATAGATGTGGCGATGGAATCGAAAGCTGGCATGGGCAAACTTGGACCTTCCGGGTGTTTTGGACTCCAACTCCCACCATTCCTAGCAGTCTCAGGCCCTTTTTCCTCCCCCCCCCCCAGCCACTTAAGCAAGAAAGGCCTCAGGCTGTTAGGAATGGTGGGATTTGAAGTCCAAAGCACCCAGAGGGCCGAAGTTTTCCTATGACTGACAGCTGTTGAGCAAGACCTTGGTGTGTGTCTTTCTGCCATTCCTGCCAGGATATCTATGTTGTGTTCATCGAAACAGGCCCAGATTTCACACTGAGTGTATAAATACATTAAAAAACATATTAACTATATGTATTACTGTGTTAGAGTGTCATTTTGGTTGGTGGTGTGCCCCAGGATTAGTAAAGTGGTCTCCCACATATAAAATTACAAAATCAACATTTGCTTTTGAGATTTTCAGGGGACAGGGAATATTTTAAAGCTATGGAATATTGAATCCATGGATTCAGGGCCAACTGTATCTTTTTAGCAACAGAGAGAGGGCATATTGTTTCTTAATGCTGTTTTGAAAATAAATACTTTCCTTATATATATAAGTTTATGCTGAGTAAAAGGCAAGTGAAAACATTCTGGGATCTGGAGGTAAATAATCCAAATACCTACTAAATTAACATGGGGCACAACCAAATGGAGAAATTTTCCTAGTTAAGACCCATTGAAATTAATCGGCCTTAAGAAAGTCATTTCAAAAGGTTTATATAGGGGGAAAAAACTTCCTGACGGATTGGTCTCCAAGGATAAAGACCATATGCCCCCTTGCTGTGAAACCACCCATGAAGCCTGTGCTGGATGGGGCTACACTTCCCCTAAAGGTGCAGGTTTGCAGTTTGAGAGTGATCCTGGACTCATCACTGAGCCTGGAACCCCAGGTCTCGGTGGTGGCCAGGGGAGCTTTCGCACAACTAAATCTTGTGCGCCAGCTGTGCCTGTACCTTGGTAAGTCGGAGTTGACCATGGTGGTCCATGCTCTGCTTACATCCCGTATAGATTACTGCAATGTGCTCTATGTGGAGTTGCCTTTGAAGACTGCTCGGAAGCTACAATTAGTTCAATGGGTGGCAGTCAGGCTGCTCACTGAAATGGTGTACAGGGAGCATACCACCCTGCTGTTGTGTCATCTCCACTGGCTACCAATCTGCTACTGAGCACAATTCAAAGTGCTGGTTTTAGCCTGTAAAGCCCTAAAAGGTCCGGCCTAGACTATCTGTACAAACGTATTGCCCCCATGAACCATCTCGGAGATTAAGATAGTCTGGGGAGGCCCTGCTCTCGGTCCCACCTTCTTCACAAATGCGGTTGGTGGGGATGAGAGACAGGGCCTTCTCAGTGGTGGCCCCTCAGTTGTGGAACTCCCTCCCTAGTGATATCAGGGCAGCCTCCTCCCTCCTATTGTTTAGAAAGAGAGTCAAAACCTGGCTCTGGGAGCAGGCGTTTGAAAAATAAAGCAGTGCAGGAATATTAGTATGGAATATGTGCACTACGGATATTAGTATTAACAGGAGCAGTGTACAGGGAGCACACAACTCCCTTGGCTCCACTGGCTGCCAATTAGTTTCCGAGCACAATTCAAAATGCTGGTCTTAACCTACAAAACCCTGTATGGTTCTGGCCCAGTTTACTTGTCCGAATGGATTCTCCCCTATGAACCATCTAGGACAGGGCTGTCCAAGTGGCGGCCCGGGGGGCGTATACGGTCCCCAGCCCCTTCCCTACGGCCCCCTAAGCTTTTTAATAAAAAATAAAAATCAAAAAATAAAATAAATAATAATTTTTTTTAAAAAAAACCTACTTCCGGGTTCGGAGCAAGTATCGCGAGAATATGCAATCCACACGGGATTTCGCTGTCAACGCGAGATCACGCCGGTGTTGACAGCGAAATCCCGTGTGGATTGCGTATTCTCGTGATACTCTTCGGCTACTCTACTACTGGATCGCTGAGACCCACAGACGCGATCAGGACCTTCTTCGACTCAGTCGGTCGTCGCCTCTCTCGTCGTCCGGGTACTCCTGGATCCTGCGCGTTTGGAAAAGGTAGGCCGAAGCAGGGGGCTCCTCAGGGGGCTCCTCATTCCCTCCCCCCATCTCCCCTCATGTATTAAATATAAAATTAAATATATTTAAAGATGAAATAAGGGGAGATGGGATACATTAAGGGGGGAGGGGAGGATGGAATTAAATATACAGTATTTAATATTAAAATAAGGGGAGAGGGGAGGATGGAATTAAATATATTTAATATTAAATTAAAATAATTTAATATCTTAATCCTGCATTTTATCTCAGTAAAAAATTATATTTGACTGTATGGATGCCCCTTTTGAATGCCCACCCTGCATTTTATCTCAGTAAAAGTTTATATTTGACTGTATGCATGCGGGGGCAGGGCAGGGGCGGAGCCGGGGAGAGGGCGGAGCTGGGGGCGGAGCCGGGGTGGGGGCGGAACCGGGGCCGGGGGCAGACCCTATGGCCCCCCAGGTCATCAGTGACCGGAATTCAGGCCCCTGGGCTGGTAGAAGT
This sequence comes from Anolis apletophallus, assembly GCA_030556195.1. Classification (NCBI taxonomy): domain Eukaryota; kingdom Metazoa; phylum Chordata; class Lepidosauria; order Squamata; family Anolidae; genus Anolis; species Anolis apletophallus. The sequence goes on along the minus strand of JARBWK010000006.1, from coordinate 137,167,323 downwards.
TGGACAGCCCTGATCTAGGACACTAAGATCTTCCGGGGAGTCCCTGCTCTCGGTCACGCCATCATCGCAAACGCGTCTGGTGGGGATGAGAGACAGGGCCTTTTTCGTGGTGGCCCCTCGGCTATGGAACTCTCTCCCAAGCGAGGTTAGATCTGCCCCCTCCTTCCTGTCCTACAGGAGGCTAGTAAAGACCTGACTTTGGAATGAAGCGTTCCCAGAAGAAGGCTGAGATTGGTTATACACCAAATGAATGACCACAGTTATAGACGGAGTTGAACTTGTGTTTAGTCGGCGATTTGACTTTTATGTATTTTATTGCTATGTCTTTTAATCATTTATTGATGTTAGATGTTTTAAATTTTATTGTAGCATTGCATTTTTGCTGTAAGCTGGTCTGAGTCCCTCAATGGATGTGAGAAGATCGGGGTTCAAAAGTTTTGAATAAAAATAAACAAATAAAAGTATGGAATATTTCACTACAGATTGGCCTTTAGATTACGACTCTGGATGATGTGATTCAATGAAATGTATTTTTATTATGCTTATTATGTTTTAATTTTTAACTTATGTTTTAACAGATATATGTTTTAGGGCACTGTGGAGGTGCGATTATAAGCTGCCTTGAGTCCCCCTCGGGGTAGGGAAATATATAAATAAGGAAAATAAATAAATAATAAATAATAGCAACACATAAAAACCCGACTTTCCTTTCCCTGCCTTCATGGTAAAGCCACCAAATCAGCAGTTTCTGGGAGTGTTGGTGACAATGGTCTGATCAGCACCCTTGCGCGAATAGTATAAAGGACTTGATCTAGTTAGGTTTTGGTGCTGTGTTCCAACATGGCAGATTGTACCTAGAAGAAGACAGGCAGATTTGGTGTAAAGTACCAACTTTATTTCCATGGCCTTTTTCATGTTGTACATGGTCAATATAGTTTGGAAACAGTATAACCAATACTTGATTCCCCCGGTCCCCGTGTTGGAGCCAGCTCTATCATTAGATACAAAGAGGCTCCTATCTCAGAGGGCAAAAAGTGCTGGCTGTCACATGGTGGTGGACTCCTTTGATATTTCTCACAGAACCTTATATCCCCCTCTGTTTGAGTATAGAATCGTGTAAGGTATTTAAATTAGGCTTCCTGGCTGTTGTGTGTCAGCTGAAGTACGATTTATTTGCCAGTCAAGACAGTGTCTGCACAAGGACTATACTGAGCAAGGAGTGCATTTGTGCCTCTTAGAGCAAAATGTCATGGGTCATCCTCGTTCCGATTTATTATTTATTTATTTATTTTATTTACATCATTTTTACCCTGCTCTTCTCAACCCCCGAGGGGGGACTCAGAGCGGCCTAACAAAAGGCAACAATTCGATGCCGAACACAATAAATACAATATAAAACCATAAACATTCAAGATTAAAATGCAATTAGCATTATCACATAATGCACATACACTTAAGTTAAAAACAAAATTCCATCCACCACATAAGCATTGAGCCATAACCATCAACTTACCCATTACAATTCCAATCCAAAGTGCTGTATTGTGCTACTGTGCAAAAGTCTGGTCCCAGAGCCACGATTTCACTTTTTTCCTGAATGCCAGGAGGGATGGGGTTGATCGTATGTCGCTTGGAAGCGCATTCCACAGACGGAGAGCCACCACCGAGAAGGCCCCCTCTCTCATCCCCACCAACCGCATTTGAGAAGTTGGTGGGAGCGAGAGCAGGGCCTCCCCGGTTGATCTTAGATTACGAGGTAGGACGTAGCGGCAGATGCATTCGGACAAGTAAGCTGAGCCAGAACCTTATAGAGCTTTAAAGGTCAAAACCAGCACTTTGAATTGAGCTTGGAAATGGACAGGCAGCCAGTGGAGCTGACACAACAGAGGGATGGTATGTTCCCTGTATGTAGCTCCAGTTAATAATCTGGCTGCCGCGCGTTGGACTAGCTGCAATTTCAGAATTGTCTTCAAAGGCAGCCCCACGTAGAGTGCATTGCAGTAATCTATTTGGGATGTGACCAGAGCGTGGGCGATCATAGCCAGATCAGACTTCCCAAGGTACGGGCGCAGCTGGCGCACGAGTCTTAACTGTGCAAAAGCTCCCCTGGCCACCGCCGAGACCTGGGGTTCCAGGCTCAGCGATGAGTCCAGGATCACTCCCAAACTGCGAACCTGCGTCTTCAGGGGGAGTGTAACCCCGTCCAACACAGGCTGTGACCCTAGCTGGTAAAGCATCCAAGACTACTCTAAAAAGAAGAGCTTGAAATCTATGTGGGGTGGCTGAGGTTTTTTTTTGCTATGGCTGAAATTCAGCCATTGACAGAAAACGATCCATCTGTTTTACTGAGTCTGGGGCACCAGTATGGACTGAAAATGAGTGGGGTGGGGGGGGTGGGGGTTATGGCACATGGCATGTTAAGATAGTCTGGGGAGAACATTCTATTGAAAAATTGGGTCAACATGGTTTGATTTCTGAGTTCATTTAGACTGCAGATTCCAGAGAGGGGGCTCCTAGCACTACCAAGCAAAAGATGTTGTGCAGCTATTCCATCTTTCCTTCTTTAAGGCCTCTCCCTGGTCCCTGGAATGATGTCACTGTTCAGATGCTTAATAGGAAAAATCATCCGAAAGCAGCCTAGCAATCAGCAACAGATAGACTGAAAGAATACAAAATCAAATTACATGAACTTTTGAACACTGAACGGACCAAGGTAGTTTTGACCAAGGTATATTAGTAGTTATTGAAAATTCTAATTTAGCTTGACCTAGGTTCCTTGTGTCTTTAATGAGAACACCAAGCAACACTAGAATTGTTTCCTTAGGCTGTTAGTCTTCTGGGTGACCATGTACATACCTCCATGCAGAACATGGAATTTAGATGGACATATTATGTTCAGGACACAATGACAATTTATCTGCCACATAAACCATCACTGTCCTAGTATGATTTATCAACTCAGCTTTGTCAGAAGTAGCTACATCTTTCCATGTATGGAATCAGTGTCACCATTTCCAGTCTGGTTCCATGTGCAGGATGCAAGCCCATTTGGATCACCTGCAGGCATGTATTCCCACCATTTGCTGAGTTTACATAGAGTGCAATAAATATGGATCATTCAGTATGCATGCATGACTAACTATTAATTCCTCTCATTCTGTCGATGCCTGTTCTTGCCAATCAGAGGTCAAGAGGTCTCCAAACAGAAATGGCTGCAGGTCACTGAGGGAGCTCTGTACAGTGTGGGAACAGGCCAGTGGGCTTAGTCACAAGAGGAGCGTGAGATGGGTCACAGAGGCACCTATAAATGCTGTCATGGGTTAGAGACACAGCTGCATCTCAATTTACATAGTGAGGTATTTCCTATTACTTCTGTAACATAACATTTGGTACTAGAGGCCAAATAAGAATAAGGATAGATTGCAATAACACAACAATCAAGCAAGTCAATATGTTCAGCAAACCATTTGTTTAAACCAGTGGTTCCCAAACGTTTTGGCCTACTGCCCCCTTTCCAGAAAAAATATTACTCAGCGCCCCCCTAGAAATTAATTTTAATTTTTTTAATAGCAACTAAACAGAAAGGCAATTGAGGCTGCGCCATGTGGCTTGGTCTCATGTGGAGACTCCTACCCAGCTCCCGGCTCCTGCAGCATGGCAGGCAGTGGGAGCCAGGCGATGGTGGCTGCGCCGCGCAGGCTAGCCTCACGGGGAACCTCTTGCCTGGCTTCTGCTTCCTGCGGCCTAGTGGGTGGTGGGAAACAGGCAATTGAGGTTGTGCCGCACAGCCCAGCCTTGCGAAGAGCCTGTCACCCGGCTCCCGCCTATTGAGGCCTGGCAAACAGCAAGAGCCAGATGATCGAGGGTGCGCCACATGGCCTAGCCTAGCGGGGAACTTCTCACCTGGCGCCGTGCCATTTTGAGGAAGCGAAGGGGGCAGGGCAAAGAAGAGGGCCTCGCAACCCTTCCTAAATGGCCAATCGATCCCTCTTGGGATCGCGATCCCTAGGTTGAGAATCACTGCACTACCGCAACCCAGTGATTTCAGCCATGCTTTCACCGCCCCCTTACAGTGATTCATCACCCCCCAAATGCACCTGTGGCCATCACTGCTCCCCTGGATCACTCCAGCGCTCTCCTGGGGGCGGTAACGCCCACTTTGGGAATGACGGGTTTAAACTAACAGTGTGGACATGTGAACCAAAACAATCGGTGCAGGTAAATTACATTTTAAATTATCTAGAGTGACACTACTTGAAGGCTTCTTACAAAATGGATACAGATTTTTTTCTTCCTTCTGTTTTCACTTTTATTGATCTTTATGAATTGATCTTTATGTAGCTTAGTAAGGAATTCTGGAGGCAACTTCTCATTGCTTTGCCTGTTGTAAACAGGCAGACGCAGCTAGAGTAGCATCAGTTAGAGCAGAATCTCCTTCCCCAATTCAAGCTTTCTTGCATTGTTTACTGCAGGTTTATTACTGCAACATAGCACTATTATTTACTATATCTATATCTTGTTCTTCTCGCCTCGAAGGGAACTCAGAGTGGCTTACAAATTGGCAACAATTCAATGCCGTATAAACAAACATGTAAAACAATATGCATATACATCTCTGCATTAAAAACAATGATTAAAACCACACAAATCCAAAGTCATAGTCATGAGAATTCTTTTCCAAATGGATGTGCTTAAACAGAGAGCATTTCCTTTCATCAGGACAATCTTCTCGGTCAGTCAGGAAAAAAAATTTACTTCACTGAAAGGGATATCTCTTAATGCATGGATAGCATCTGTTTGTGGTTCCTGATTTTTTGCATCATGGTCTGTATTGGTGTGTGTGGAATTCAGTGGGGCTCTATTGATCAATACCAAAGAGAAGTACTTAACCGATTCCTGTACTGACTAAAAGATATTCAGCCCTACAAATGCCAATCTTGCTTTAAAAAACACCTTGCATTTAGAAGGAGGAAAATTAAGGGAAAATGGTGGGGTTGGGCAAGCGCAAAGAGGTTTTGTACAAAGCAGATGCTTTGTCTGCAGCATTGCAAACTGGAAGTATGCCTGTATTGCCAGAATCTATTCTTCTGAATATTTATTAGTGTATCCTATTTCTTCCTCTGCTTCTTACTATAGCAAGGCAAAGTTGTCTTACAGGCTAAAAATAGAGAATATGTTCATATCATGGTGATATAGCCCACAGGTCTAGGGTGAGACTTGAAATCAGTTTTAAAATTAAAATGGTTGCAACATGTTTGTTTAGACCAGGGGTGCTCAGAATGGTGATCGGGATCACCAGGGTGATCTTCGAGCCTCATCCTGGTGATCTTCAGGCCCCTGACCAGGTTTTTTGCTGTTGGTCCTCCGTCGTTGCTCCTCCCCGCTCCCTGCTCGTGCGCCGCCTCCAAAAGCTCCGTCCAGAGTCCAAGAGGAAGAATGGGCCCCCTCTTTTGGATTCCTCCCTCCGTCCTTCTCCAGCCACTCAGAGTCGTAGGAGACCAAAGGGGGCGGGCCTGGATGACACGATGCATGGCTGGCCCCGCGCGCATGCACAGAAGCGCCCATTCTGCCTCTCTTCTCATGAGCTCTGGGAGCGGCACGCATGCTGGTGGCGTGGAAATAGGAGCAACGACGGAGAAGAAGAAGGACACTTTGGGGTCATTTCCTTACTGCATCTCAAAGGTCGGTCTTTTTACTTTGGGGTGGGTGCTTGATTGTTCTGTGGCATGTCTCTTTGTTTATTTTTAATGTTTAAAAATGGCCTTTTAGCTCCAAAGCCTCTCTGCTTGCTTTGTTCCTTGAGAAATATATGTTGGGGAATATGGAAATGTGGGAGAAATGGGGTGGTTGGATGTATATTTGCATGCCCCTTTGTTTACCTTGCTGAGTATTAAATGGCCTTGCAGTTCAACAGCCTCTCTTCTTACTTTCTGGCTGATAATATGTGTGGTAATATGGCAGTGTGGGAGAAATGGGGTGGTTGGATGTATTTTTATGCTCTGTTTTATATTGTTGTTATTAAATTGAAATGTTGATGTTTTATAACTTCATTTTATGTAAGCTGCCCCGAGCCTGCTGGAAGGAGCGGTACATAAAAATAAATAATAAATATAAATAAATAAATAAGAAAATAGTTATACGTTTTACATTTCTGGGTAGGTGATCTTTGGGACTTGGTTTTTTAATCAGTAGCTCCCATGCTGAAAAAGTGTGAGCACCCCTGGTTTAGACTATCTGAAGTTTCGGTTCAATTTATTATGATCACAGACCAGAGGTACAAAATGTAATCATATACAGACAACAGGATCAACATGATATTTTCACAGCATGTCCAAAACATGATACTTGCAAATAGAACATAATTAAAATCTATATACTAACTAAAACATATTGTGTGATGCCCAATAAATAAAATATGTAAACTAAAACTTCCATTAAGATCATTCACAACATGTAAGATTCTAAGCCCCACCTTTTGTCATTCTGGCTCAGAGTGAAAATAATTTAGTATCCGTTTTATTCACATTAGAATGGATTTAATTTGTCAATTGTTTTTTATTGTTGGCAAAAGTGTGAAATAATTAAAGCCTACCAAACACACCAAGATATAAAAATAAAAATACTTTTGTTAAAATATACTTATGTGCAAGGACTTTATCTGAAAATAGACTAAAAATATATATATAATACATTCTATCCAACATTTTTGGAGGAAGAAAGGGAAATATGAGAAAATAATATATTTATCCTATGCTATCTAATTGGAATAAATATCACTGGGTTCACTGGGACTTCCTCTCAAGTAAGGGCTTATCCAGAGTGTCCAAACGTTTAAGGCATGATAATTACGGCAGCTACCATTTCTACTTTAAAGATCCAAATGATACGTAATTCTGGTGGATTTCCCAGTAATTCCCATACTCCTGCATAGAAAGTAGTTTTATTATATTTTTGAGAAAACTACTGGAAAAGTGGTACTATCATTGTTCTCTCATTGTGTACAGGCAGTCCCCAAGTTACAAACATCCGACTTACAAACGACTCATAGAAACTGCAGGTTGCTTCTGGTGTGAAAGAATTGGCCGTCTGCAAGGATATTGCCCAGGGAACGCTTGGATGTTTTACCATCCTGTGGGAGGCTTCTTTCATGTCCCTGCATGGGAAGCTGGAGGTGACAGACAGGAGCTCACCTCATCGCGTGGCTTCGAACCACTGACTTTCAAGTCAGCAGTTCAGCTGGCACAAGGGTTTAGCCCAGGGGTCAGGAACCTTTTTGACTCAGAGAGCCTTAAAAGCAAAATATTTGGAAATTTATTTCAGTGAGAGCCATATAATATATATAATATATTTTAAGACTGAATTCAACTAAATGTGAGTTTATACGATTACGTACATATACTATGAGAAAAGGATTCCCACAGTAGAATGATGGGACGCTTCAGACCTGGCTCTGCAAAAGGCATGCTCAGGACTCTGGAAAGGAAGAGAAGACGGAAGGAAGGGGGAAAGAAAGAAAGACAGGAAATAAAGGAGGGAGGGGGAGAGGAAGAAAGTAAAGAAGAACAAACTATGGAAAAGGAAGAAAAGCAGGCGAGAGATGAGGGGAAAAGAAAGAAGGAAATGGGAAGGGAGGAAAGGAAAGGGTGGGGAAAAGAAAGGAAAGGGAGTGAGGAAAAAGTAAAAGAAGGAAGGGAAAAGAAAAGAAAGAAGGAGAGAGAGGAAAGTGAAAAGAAAGGAAGGAGAAGGAAAGGAAGACTTGAGGAAAAAGAATAGAAGAGGAAGGAAGGAAGAGGGAGGGAGAATAGAGGAAAGAAGGAAGGGGAGAGGGAGGGAAAAGGAAGGAAAGAATGGAAGAGGAAGGAACGAATGAAGAGGGAGGGAGGAAAGAAGGTAGGAAGAGAGGGAGGTAAAAGAATGAAAGAAAAAGAGAGGGGAAAAGAAAGGAAGAGAAAGAAAGGGGGAGGAGGGCATGGGGCCAAGGCGGACCTTGGTGTCGAAGTCGGCGAGGCAGTCCTTCCAGAAGGCGTCAAAGAGGCAGTAGCTCTTGAGCTGCCCGACGATGGGGGCGATGAGCTGGGCGTTCCCCGGGGACAGCGAGGCCGGGTCCGTGGCACCAAGGCCAGGCCCACCTCTGTCGCCTCCCCCTAGGCCTGTGGCGAAGGGCAAAGAGGAAGACGAGGATGAGGTGCCGCCGGGCTCCACCATCCCCGGCAAAGAGGGCACAGGGTCCCGAGAGCAGCAGGGGATGAGGAAGAAGCGCCGATGGTGGCACAGAAGCGGCAGTTGCGGCGCATTTGCGTCACTCCTCCCCACTGCATGCTGGGAAACCAAGGCCCAGGCTGCTCTGGAGAGCCAGATGCAATCATGAAAAAGAGCCACACCTGTCTCCCGAGCCATAGGTTCCTGAGCCCTGGTTTAACCCATTGCGCCACCACGGCTCCGTTATCTAATGTTGAAATCATGGCTAAATATATTTTACCTTGTGCTTCAAGCTCAATGACTCTTCTATCATGGCAACAGCCTCATGAAGTAGGTTGGGTAAACACAAAGTGACTGGTCCAAAAGTCAGCCTGGATGTTTTGCAGCCAATTGGGAGATTGACTAACTTCATTATCATACTACACTGCGGTATCACAAAGTAAGAGAAATCTATCTCTGGGAAGAGTAATTCACTCCTGAAAGAGTTATTATGGGGGAAAGGAGTATCCACGGAAGCTTTATCACCAATCCTTTGTTACCACAACAAGCCAAAATGTTCAAAATCCAATGATCACAGACACAGGAAGTGAGATTAAATCTTCTGAAAAGGGGCACAATCAACAAAACAAACATTACAGGGGCATTGACCCTTCCCTATGTTTTCCAAAGTTACACACACACACACACACACACACACACACACACAACGCGCGAGGGGGGAAGGGAGGAGTTACACTTCAAAACTGCACCTGTTCCGTCTTCAATACAGATTCAACTTGAAAACAAACCTACAATATCTTGTCCATAACTTGGGGGCTGCCTGTATTGGCACAAGATTACCCCCCCCCAATGCACACATACAGTTCTGTGCACAATGGGACATTGGGGGAGAATGACAATGGGGTGCATAGTGAAGGCAGAGATTTTTTTACTGGGGAAAAAAACCAGTAACAGAACTGTAAACATTTATAATCATACTACCATGGTTCTAGAGAGGCGTTAAAAATAAAATTGTCTAAAGATTAAGAAGACATGGGGGAAAACAGAAAGGGAAAGCATGTTTGATCATGTGGAGATGAAAGGCAAGAGACATAAGGTGGTTGGACAACTACCACACCTATATCATAATCCAGTGATTTTCAACCAGTGTGCCGCGGAACACTAGTGTGCCGTGAGAGATCATCAGGTGTGCCGTGGTAAATTATTTTCGAACTTCATTCATATATAAACCATAAGGTGCATCTGTCCCTTTAAGAAATGGAACCATTGCACTCTCGCGTCACCTATTTTGTGTTCATCGAAACAGGCCCAGGTTTCACACTAAGTGAGTGTATATACTGGGGAGTTGTCCTTCTCCTCTTAGGGCACTTGTGCCCGCTTTGTGCTGGTCTGTGACCGTAATAAAGTTTTGAAATTGAAAGTGAGTGTATAAATACATTTAAAAACATATTAACTGTAAGTATTACTGTGTTAGAGTGTCATTTTGTGTCATTTTGGTTGGTGGTGTGCCCCAGGATTTTGTAAATGTTAAAAATGTGCCGTGGCTCAAAAAAGGTTGAAAATCACTGTCAGAATCCATGTGACAGGCAAGATACTCACAAATGAACACAAACACACGGTTGGAAGCAACAAACTCGCAAATATCGAATAACATATAATATGACGGTTTCAAATCAATCAACTTTGACATAAAGCCCACATAGGCACAGTGACTGAGCAGTCCAAGTATCGCACCAGCCAAAAAACCGCAAGACAGGGAGTGTGGGAAAACAGTCCTGGGAGGGGATGAAAGTAGACGGAGAGGAAAGTCTTTGAGGGAAATCAAGTCCGTCCCCTGGGATGGAAAATACTCATCCAGGTTCACCACAAGATTTGAAACCGTCATATTATATGTTATTCGATATTTGCTAGTTTGTTGCTTCCAACCGTGTGTTTGTGTACAATTTCCACTGCAGTAACTAGTGTTTGTATACTCACAAATGAACCACAGTGCTGCACTTTACTGTAGTTTAAAAAAATATTTTGGGAGAACATTTGGACAAGTGAGTATCAAAAATGACATTAAATGGTTTGGAACAAAACAAAATATATTAGGATGAAGCTTGAAAAAACGATTACATGTATTTGTTAAATGGTCAATTAATTGGATTTTCCACCCCCTGGCTGAACTCGATAGCTTGTCAGAAACAAATTAACTATTATTGTTTGTTAGAATTCTTTAGGGGTTGAATGGCTCCATAATTTTCTCTGCAAGATACTGTCAGAGAAAGCTGGATTAGAATACCAGGAAATGTATCTCATGGCTTTGTGTTGGCTTATTTGAACCTACTTGTTGACTCATGGATTTTAGAACCCAAATAATTGAGTAGATAGATGGTATGTCCTTGCCTGGAATGGGGGAACAGACATGGACATGTTTTGTTTGCTTGGCAGTCATAGCCTTTTGAGAAAGTAGAGCTTAAGGCTGGTGTTTCTTTCCTTCCCTCTCATATTTTTAGCCCATATGGAAGTTGCTGGAGTCTTTCTGCATAATGAGGACAGAGGCATAGTGATTCTCTTTATTTTTATTTTATTTTATTCCAGTTCTGATTGAATACAGTATTAATCCTTGGTGTGAACTGCAATGAACTCATTTAAATTACAGTAAACTATATCTGGGGATATGTTCCCAGACCTTGTGTTCATCAACAAAACCATGGCTAATACCAAAACTATTAAAATGATGGACTTCCAGCTCAATAATGCCACAGAGTCTCACTGGAGAATCTAGAACAGAGCTTTCCAAACTGTGTTGCTACATGTTAGTGTATCGGCTGTAGTGTATACATGTGTCACCCGAACCTAAGAAGAAACATTTATATTTAAAATATAAATGAAAGGTTTTCATGAGATATGTTGTGTCGCCATACATTTCATTATTTAAATGTATGTATGTGTCTGTATCTCTTACAAGGGGTCTAGAACAGTGTTATTCAACCTTTTTTGAGCCGCGGCACAGTTTTTACATTTACAAAATCCTGGGGCACACCACCAACCAAAATGACACAAAAGGACACTCTAACACAGTAATACATATAGTTAATATGTTTTTAAATGTATTTATACACTCAGTTCACCCACAATCAAAGAGCATTCTGAACTCCACCAATGATGGAATGGAATCAAACTTTCCACACAGAACTCCCATAACCAAGAGAAAATACTATAAGAGTTTGGTGGGCATTGACCTTGAGTTTTGGAGTTGTAGTTCACCTATATCCAGAGAGCACTGTGGACTGAAACAATGTTGGATCAGGACCAAACTTGGCATGAATACTCAATATGCCCAAATGTGAACACAGATGGAGTTGGGGGAAAATAGACCTTGACATTTGGGAGTAGTGCCTGCATGGGTCACGTCTTCCTCCCTCCCCCTCCCCTCCTGAACATGCTCACGCTGCCCCCTCGGATCAAAATGGTGGCAGAAGTGGCAGCGTGAGCAAAGTGCGGCAAAGCGAGCAGAGCGAGGCTGGGAAGAAGGGAGTCTGAGTGGAGAAGAAAAAGTGTTTGGCAGGAGGGGGAATAAAGGGTATTGGAGGTTCCAATTTCCCACGGCACACCTGATGATCGCTCACTGCACACTAGTGTGCCACGGCACACTGGTTGGGAAACACTGGTCTAGAAAATGCCTTGAAATTGTGGTTGTCGGTCCTGTGAGTACAGAAGTTTTATTATATTCTAATTTGTTCATTGCTCACATAAATGCTAGGCACTTGAATAATTAAGTGAAAAGATTTATTTGTCTTATTTTCAAGCACACAGCCCTCCCTGCCCCCTTAAAAAAAAATCCTGAAGGTTATTGTCACTGATCTGTGCTCTTCCTCTTCCTCATCTCAGCAATCACAACAAAGCCGATACAGGAATATTTTAACCTTGAGGTATTCTTTTTTTCATCACTTAGATAAGTTACACCAGTGTACCTAGAAGAACAATCACAATGGCACATTTGCCTCAAGAAGAGAGTAAAGTTATATCTTGTGAAGATACAATTGTAATGTAATTTAGTTACGCTTTAGTTATTGGGAATAAAACGAGGAATACATGCTATGATTCCTTGAGATAGAGTGATGTAGAAGTTTGAGGTTGGACTAAGGTTTCCGGGCACCAGGGTCCAGATCCCTGCTTTACTATGAAAACCCACTGGGCAACCTTGAGCAAGTCACAGCTTAAGAAGGAAGGCAATGTCAAAGCTCCTCTGAATCAATCTTGCCAAGGTTGGATATGTTTGCCATCAAAGCCAACTTGACAAACATTTGTTACTACCAGACTCTGGGTATAATAGGCCAAAAAAAGGATAAATATCTTATTATTTATAAAAATAGAAAATAACCGTTTCCTTCGTGGAGTTTATATGTTAATAGCTGCCTTGATGGTGTAGAAAAAGAGAATTCAAAAGCAATGGTAGGGCTGAGTTTGATTATGGAAATGGCAGTTCTGTTTGCCTTTTCTTTTATGCTAATAAAGAGCAGAAGGTTGTGAAAGTTTATTTTGAAAACTAGGTGTTGCTTAATTTTCTTGTGACTATTTGGAGTTTGCAGGAAACTCTGAAGTATCCTTGGGTTTTGCAATCATCTGGGCATCTAGGTTAGGTCCCATTTGTCCCAATACATTGTCCACATGCACACTGCTACTGTCACTCTGTCCCTACACTGCTCAGCACAGGGAAGGAGATGCACTGTCAGTCTGGCATCAGTTACACAACAAACAACAAGGAGTTGAGCATGTGGGTGTTCCCAATATAAACTCATCAGAGTGACCACGATGGCCTGATGCTCACAGATAGCTCTGTAGTTGATAAGGAGCATCAACAGCAACATGGAGGACAAGGGGATTGCCCAACTTGCCCAACGTAGTCTTGTCTTATCTGGACACCACTGCAGCACCACAGACAGCTCAGTCCAGTGACTGTGGCTGCCCATCATGGTTGCCAGTCTGGAGTATAATACCCAAGTTTAAAGATGAGTCTACATGTGATCAGAAATCATAAATACTCAGGATCATCTCATGAGCTTCCAATTATAACAGAGACTCTCCTCTTCTGCCTATGCAGGTAAGAAGCATAGCAGGGGATGCAAAACTAATATATGTCTTTCCGCTAATGTTGATTTAAACAGGCACTGTGACACTTCCAGAATACTTGGTTCTTGAGAGCCCACTCACTTGATGATGTTGTAAAGGTTCATCTTAAAGGACAAATAAGCTGATGAAGCATCTTATACAGGCCCGGATTAACACCTTTTTGCGCCCTAGGCCACACTTTGGAATTATGCCCCCTTTAAGCCAACCTCTATCACAACCCCCCATCCTTTCATCCGTTTGTCCCTCTTAGGAGCCCGCATCCAGCTCTCCCGGTGTGGCCCCACTAGGTCTGCCACAGGAGTTTCCCTCTCGGCAGGCACTATGGATGCAGGCATGGGGGGAGGAGCCTCCTCCCCGATGCCGGGGCTTGAGGCAATTGGCTCCTACCCGGTATCGGGGATTGCGCATGCGTTGTAGTCAGCAGCTGTACCGATGCCGTGCTTCTCCCTGGTACCGGGGCTTGTCGCGTTGGGCTTCTCTCCTGTACTGGGGTTTGCGCATGTGCCGTAGTCGGCAGTTGCACTTCTCTCTCCAGTAAGGAGGAGTCTCCTCCTTCTGTTGGAGGAGGAATACCAGCTTTCATAGTGTTAGGGCATGCGCAGACTGTGCAATGGAGTTTCCTGTCCTTGCACTGAAGAAGCCAGCAAGTGGATGCTGTCAGCATCGAGGGAGTTAATTGTTCCTCCTGCCGACGTCCACGCCAGTGTCGAGAGCCCCTGCAGATATGCTCTTTGCGCAACAATAGCAGAGGCAGGAGCTGGTATTCAGGAAGGGGCAGGGGCAGTGCCGAAAAGGAGGACCTCCGGTATCCTTCCTTCCTCATCTCCATGCGCATTGCATTTTTATTTGTTTCAACATTTTTTTTGGTCCGTGATCTGCGCCCCCCCCCCCCCGGCTTGCACCTCTAGGCCATGGCCTAGGTTGGCCTTATGGGTAATCCTGGCCTGATCTTATACTATGGAAAAGTGGAATCTGGAATATCTCCCAATAAATATTTAAATCTATGAAGCTGAGCTGGAGATGATGAAGATGGTGGTGACGATGGTGGTGATGATGGTAGTGGTGATGATAGCCAAAATATAATAAAAAATGGTATTCCCATCCATTTCTCCTCAAACCAAATCTACTTAGCTTTTCTGATTTTTTTTTTTTTGGCCTGGTTGTGTTCTGCTTCTCTCCATGTGGGCAAACTTTGCAACTTTTGCCCACTGAGTTCAGTTTCTCAGAGATTTGTATGCTTGCTTTGTGGGAAGGGGATAGATCCTTCTGCACCATTTCAACATGGAAGGGAGAGCATTCATAAGTGCCAGGCGCATGCCAGCTGTTCAGAGACCTCCTTCCATAAATGCATGTGGCCTAGAAGGACGGAAGCCAAATTCTGAGTGGAGGAGGCCTTTCATTTTGTGATGCATTTGGGGAGTGGGAGTCGTCCTGTTGGCACAGGAGCTGCAGAAGAAGAAGGGAACAGCCGTGGCAAAGGCCAAAGGGAATAAGAAAGGCTTTTAGAGGCTTTTAAAAAGGCTCCAAGGATGGGAGCTGGGAGAGAGGGGGCTCTGCTTAAAAGCCCCAGTATTGTTGCTGGAACACACACAACTGCCCTTTGCACTTAGAAACGGCAGATGCTGAAGGCTTGCAATTGCCAAGGCAGGAGAGAATTTCTAAGGCCTCGGAAATGTGGCATATTCCCAGAGTCCTCTGAGCTGGTGTGTGCATGCCCGTGTGTTTGTGGTTAATTTCCCCACGCCCTTCTGCTCCCTGTTGCTAGCGCATGCTGCTCCACAGTCTGGAGCAGGAGATGCCAGACGGAAACACTAGAAGTAGGTCTACCCCACCCCCTCCCCACTGCCACCCCCACCTCAAGAATTATAGTTGCAAAGAGATGTGTGACCTTAGTTAGTTTTCCTTCCTGTCCCAGCCTGTGCTGTAAATATTTTCCCTCCTTTGGAGTCCATTCCAGCAGGGCATCATGATGCAGTGCCAGGTGTCTTCCTCTGTTTCTGAGCGTGGAAAGAGGGTGGATGGGTGGGCTGGTTTCACCCAGCGCCCCCTCTTCAGATCAGGTCCAAGGCCTTGTAATCCAAGTGAGGAAACAGATGGGAAGGAATCCTCTCTGTGCCTGCCACCACGACAGATGGCAGAAGCTGGCACTCAGTCACCTGGGCATATCCATCTTGTCCTACAGTGTGGTTTGTCCTCAAGTCGGCCTTCTTTGCAGGGGGCGTTCATGGTCCATCCAAGCTGTTGTAGTATTCACCCAAGGGTGCTGGCATGCCCCTGCTGTTGAAGGTGACAGGGAAGGGAGACTGGAATTTACTTGCTCCCTTTCTCCACAACACTGCATTTGTATCCCCATTTTCATTCTGAGCATTCAGACCAAACTTTGGGGTACTACAGGAATGTAAATCCTCATAATTTTCCTTTTCTGCATAAAAGAAACCCCACAGAAGATCCTGTATACAAAATAAAAACATTTGTTTCTATTCAGAAAACCAACATTTTTCATGTAGAAGAAATCCTAAATTGCGAAGAATCTCAGATGTTTAGGATTGTCACAATCAGAGTTTCCCAGCACTTAAAAAGCACATTTTTTTTACTATTTCTCAAATATTTTTGAATAATTTTCTATACCCACAACCCTCTCAGATATCATTGCCAAAAAATCAGTATTTATTTATTATTATTCAAGTATGTGACACATTCCTATATTCTTCTCATTAGCAAGGCGAGATAATCTAATTCTGCACTGCCATCCCAAAGTTTGTTTTCACACATCCAGCAATTCACTACCGATAGGGTTTAATCTAATTTCTGTACCACATGTTGCCTACTATTCCTGCTACTCATTTAAAATCAGTTTCCCCCTGCAATGCTGGCCTGCGCTTTGAGTATAATTCAAGAATGTTGAAAGATCTTGGCTGCTTAAGACCACAAAATCACCTGGTCTGACAAACTCTTTTCTGTAGTGGCTGCCTGACCAGATGCTTTTCTGAAACCGATTAGCATAGTCCGATGACACATGTGCTCTCCATCTGCTTGTGCTCCCTGCAGTATCTGGTAACCAGAGATGTACTGCCTCTGCCTGTGGAGGTTCCCTTTAGTGTGCTTGGCCGACTTACCGGCTGAGCGGGTTGTGGGGCGGGGTCGCCCTCGCCACCATTTTGCGGAGTGATGCGGGGGTTTCTCCTTCCCAGAACCCCTGGGATGGCGGGAAATTTTCCCGCCACCAAATGCCAGTTGGCCAATGACGGGGCTGGCCCTGCCTCACCCCCTCTCTGCGCCGGCTGGCCTGCACTTCCGCCTGGGCAGCCTATTTAAGGCTGCCCGGGGCTGCCCAGGCTACACGTGGGGGCCAGCTCTGTTTTTCCTCCCACCCTCCCTACTTATTGCATTGCTTGTTGGTGTCCATTTTGTTCATTCTTCATGTCATTCTTGCATTGTTCATGGTTATGCGTTATTATGTTCTTTGTCACAACTCCATGTTTTGCGTGTGGCATGGCCCCTGGATCAGGCTGGCTTATCACCCCTTGGTTGTAAGGGGGATAACGCCCAGGCCCCCTGGGGTGCTGAGTTTCCGTGGACAGGCATTGGGCCGCTCGCACCCCAGGCTTGCATACGCCTTTGGACATTCGTGGGGGCTGTACGAGCCTGATCCTGGGCCCATGCGTGGCCGCCAACCCTTTGTTCCTGTTTTCAATAAATGAGTTGTGGCCATTTTCATCCAACCACTTGTGCCTGTGTTATTGTCCTTGGCACGAGGTGTGTCACCCTAGCACACGCAATTATAATGGTATATGTTGTCTGATAGACCAGCCCACTCTGATGAATTCGTTTATCAGTTCCAGCTTCTCATGCAGGGGCATGAGAGAAGCCTCCCACAGGATGGTAAAACATTTGGTCAACATCCTTGCAGATTGTGAATTCTCTTAAACCAGAAGCGACTTGCAGTTTCTCAAAAAAGAGAGACAAGAATTTGTCTTATCTTTTGACAAAAGCACCTGAGCAAGTCAGAATGCCCATGAATTGTGCACACTTTTATTTTCTCTGTCCTGCATTTAGTCCTAAGAAGCCATGTGGCTGTAAAAAAAAAAGAAAAGAAAAGATAAGCAAGGCCCAGATTTTGTTCCTGTCCCATTTGATTACATTTCGGAGATCTATAGTTTTGGTGAGATCCTGGTATGATCAGACACTTATTATACTATTACCAGCCCCAGATTTGTTGCCTATCACCGTATATAAAATTAGAGAGCACAAGAACAAAATGTGGGACTTTTCCTTTCCTCCAAACTCTTGCATTTTTCTCTGTTCCCATTCCTATCCCCTCCTCTAAAGGGGTCTTTTGAGAGCTTTCTTTTGCAACAGTAGCACAAAGCTGACATTATTTCATTGTCTTTTCTGCTATGCAAAAAGGTGTTGAATTAGATTTTAACAGCGAAGGGGTTGAGTTTTCATTATCTTTTATTGCAGCTGATAATTGTTAAAGAATATATGAGTTCCCCTTTCATTCTGTATTGTAAGTAACATTAAAGAATAAAGGTACCTTTATTTCGTGCTAATAAAATGGAACAAAAATTGACTGACAAAAATATCACCTTTTCTTTTGTATAGCTTATCCTTGCTAGCATCTGCATTTATTTATTTATTTATTTATTTGTCACATTTCTATACCGCCCCTCTCAGCCCGAAGGCGACTCGGGACGGTTTACACAGGCAGTCTCTGCCCTCAATACAACACAGCAACAAGTCAACCCCCCCCCCAAGAAAAAACATATTTACTGAAATTGTTCAGTGCTCAACCACCATCTCACTCAGTTGAGAATGCTGTCCCAGCTCCCCTTTGTGATTCTCCTACAGAAGCCATAGGAGATACTAGATAAAACTTGGCGGCTGTCGGGAAAAGTGTTGTGGGTAGGTTGCTGTTGGGGGATCCACCACCAGGAAGGGACAGTTCCATGGAGGCTGTTGCTGTCCTGTGATGAATGGAGTTGGCCACTGGATGTCACCTGGGAGCCACGGGCTGGTGGCAGAACAAGCAAAAGGAAAGGAACCCAGGACCAGGCTGCTGCCCAAAGGTTGTTTCAGGATGCTGGTAGCCAACTGTTTCTATTGTGGATCTTCTATTGTGGATCTTTAAAATGCTGGCATGAGAAGGCTACTGCTAAAACAGTGGCCAGATTGGTCTGGGAAGTATTTGTCCTAAGGCAGTGTTTTTCAACCTTTTTTGAGCCGCGGTACATTTTTTACATTTACAAAATCCTGGGGCACACCACCAACCAAAATGACACAAAATGACACTCTTACACAGTAATAAATATAGTTAATATGTTTTTAAATGTATTTATACACTCAGTGTGAAACCTGGGCCTGTTTCGATGAACACAACATATACTGTATATGACTTCCTCTCACATGGCTATCATGTCTTCTCTCAGCCTTCTCTTCTTCAAGCTAAACATGCCCAGCTCTTCAAGCCACTTCTCATAGGGCTTGTTCTCCAGACCCTTGTGAAACTTGCTTCCAGTTAACTATGGATGCCATGGAGCTGTTATAAACAGTTCCTTGGGGGAGGAACTTCCGAAAAATCCAGTAAAATAGTAAAAAAAAAAAAAACAAAACAATTTCCAAGCGGAGAGGCTCAATTTGTTTCTTGGAAACCTGTGAATGCTTCAGCCTCCCGATGCTCCCAGGTTTGCTCACTGCCCAATTCACCGACGTGGAGCTTCCGGCTTTGTTCTTGTGAGAAATCCAAGCCAACGCGAAAACGCCGACTCAATCACTTCCGCCCTGTGCTCTGCTTTCGCGGAGGGAGGAGGGAGGCAGCGAAAGAGGCCACACAGATCTATGAAATGTATCGGGAGGCTGAAGCAGCCCTGAGCGGGAGCTGGAGCCATGCTGAGTCGAGGCTCCTGAAGGCTTCCTCAAGGCGGGCCTGGCCCTTCCTTTGCCTCGGGGAAGATCTTTGGGGAGGGAAATAGGGAGAAAGAGCTGCTAGGAGGGGGAGAGAGTGCCAATTTCCCACGGCACACCTGATGATCGCTCACGGCACACTAGTGTGCCACGGCACACTGGTTGGGAAACACTGTCTTAAGGGATGTGAAACCAATATTGCTGTTGTTATATTTATTTATATCTTGTGTTATTCCAGTCTTGAACTCAAAACGGCTTACAACATACAAACGCCAAAAAGAAATCAAACCGTTATTAAAGTGACACCAAATAAAATAAATTCAGACAAGAAGAAATCAACGTCTGGCCTATTATACAAGGCCCACTTCTCCTGGAAAATCAGTTTCCAAAGGCTTTTTAATCTGACTTCCCAGCACAGGAAGCAAACTGGCTTTTTAAAAAGTGAGGGTGGGTGCTTTTTATGGACTCTACTCCCAAATACGCAACAGAATTTAAGAGCTCTGTGCGTTATAGCTGAAAGCTCAGTGCCTTATTTTCACTCCTAGATTTGAAGATTATTTTAAAACCAGGGATGGTATGAAAGCATGCCTGCTTTAATCCTTCTCCTTATTCTTCTGCCTGTCTTGGCCGCCTCTCTCTAAAGATCTGGCGGGAAGATAAATCCATATTTACAGGCAATCTGTTTGCACCCATCTGGTAAAGTTGTAGACCTTCCTTTATAACTTGCTTGGCTTTCCACTTCCTAAAGGCATGTGACTCAGGTGCCTAAATACCCGAAACCCATCTGACTTGTAATAACCAGCCAACCTCTTCAGATTTCTCTTCATGTGAGCATGAAACATAAGCATGCCTTTCTCCTCCAGTAGCCCAGGGCAATAGAACAGACTGTTCTGTTTCATATGCACACATAATTCTTATACTCAGGTCAGCACTGCTTCTCTCATTGTAGCAGTTTGTGCAAGCTTCCACTCACCTGTCTTCTGGGTATATGTACTCTATCTAGCCTTCCTAGAGGATTTGTAACTACCTCCATGTGAGTCTACAGGGAAGGGCAAGATTCATGATATATGAAAAAAAACTGGGGGAAAGGGATTTCTGGTTCTGAAATGGGATTTATTTTTTATTAAGTATCGAAAGCATTGCATAAATTAGTATAAAACTGATAAAAATAGAAGGAGCGCAGGCGGCTAAATATATTTTATTTATTTATTTATTTCGACTTCTTCGTCGCCACTCCTGTCTGGCTCAGGGCGACTTACATATGATAAAACACAATAGGATACAGACATAATAAAAACAATTGAAAACAGCAGAGTTTACACCAAGATTAAAATCAAACTATAAGACAAAAACAGGCAACAACAACGGCATTGTCTGTAGCCTCCAACAATTCCTCCTCTGTACATGAGCCAGGGCACAGTGGACAAGCATACAGATGCAGAGTTGTCTGTTCTGCTCCACAGTCACATGAGGTATGGGATTCCTTTAGGTAGTTACCATTGGGATATTGTTCCACCTTTTCTAGAACAGTAAACTTAAAGGCACCAGGTCGATGGTTCACTGTAAGGAAATGTTTGTATAATATGGAATTATCAGCCCTGGACTTCATTCTCGAGCGATGTTCCGCCAATCTCAACTTCAAAACGCGGGAAGTCTGTCCAATGTAAACCAAGCCACAAGGATCGCACACGAGCGCATACACACAATTTTCCGTGGCACAAGTAGAATGTACTCTTATTTCAAAGGGCTTGGACCTACCAGGGGTAGATAAGGTCTTATCCCTATACACCTGTGGACAGCAAACGCAATGGCCACAGGGTTTACAACCCGGGCTCAGAATGCCCCGGGAAGGAGGGGGTGCGCGGCAGGTGGAATGCACTAACTCGCCCTTAAGACTCCCAGTGCGTTTGTTAGCTACAATGGGAAAATGTTTGAAAGGTTCTATCTCAGGCAGGACACTCCAATACTTTTTTACTATACCCACAATTTGTTTAGGATGAGGGGTCAGAGTGACGGGCCAGATTACCCTATCCTGGATTTTCTTGGGTTTGGGGGTAAGTAAGAACAGTTTGCCCTACAGCCAATTTCTACGTTTGAAAAGGAATTCTACTTCCCCGGAGGATTATGTTCTTTCCTCTGAAAGGCTGTCCCAGGAGCTCCTTACCAGGGGCTACCCCACATCTATAGTCCATAGAGCGAGGCGTAGAGCAGATCTACAATCGAGAGCGCCATTACATTATAGCAGTTATCATTCCTTTAGGTAGTGCCATTTTTCCAGGTTGTCTTTTGATCTGCCAGTGGCGGAAACATGATTTCCAAAGGATCCTCCGAGGCAGAAACCAGCCAGGCTTTGAAGCTTTTGGGCAAAAGATATTGGACAGATATTGGACAGAGCATATATACATATCAATGGGAAGAAATTTGGAATAAAAAAATCAAGTATTGCATTGCATCAGACATTAAGGAAAATTGGTTTAAAATGTACTATAGATGGTACTTCACCCCTAAAGTGTTAGCTAAATTCTATTTAAAAAATATCCAACAAATGTTGGAAATGTAATAAAGCAATAGGCACCTTCTTCCACCAGTGGTGGGAATGTAAGAAAGTTAAGAAATTCTGGAAGGATATTCATTAGGCATGGTTTAGAATCCTAAAATGGCGATTCTTATATCAAATGGGGGATTTTTTTTTATTAGTATATCAAAGACTTACAAAAAATTTCCCCAAAATTTCTGGAAATGTAACTTAAGTACTAACGAAATTCGTTAGTAATTCGTATGCCAGAGCATGCGCATTCCAGATGGTTTTGGCCTACAACTCCCAGAAATCCTAACAGCTGGTAAATTGGCTGGGATTTCTGGGAGTTGTAGGCCAAAACTTGAATAAACCACACTGAATGGGACTAGATGGGACTCTCCAAATAGGAAGGAGGGAGGGAAGGAGGAAGGGAGGGAGGGGGTATTCTATTCTTGGAAGCAGCAAAAGAAAAGGAGGAGGAGCCCCCCTCGCTCCTCGCTGCCTCTCTCTCACCCCGATCCTGAGGGAGCGAGGGCCCAAGTTTGCCCAGGCTGAGAGGAAAAGGAAGAGGCCTGAGGCTGTGAGGAATGGTGGGAGTTGAAGTCCAAAACACGTACCTGGAGGGCTGAAGCTGGCCCCTGCGATGGGGCATGGCAGAGCAACGGGGAAGAGAAGCATCTGAGAGAGCGCAGGGAGAGAGAGGAGAAGCGCGTGCGTGTGTGTGAAGCAGGCCCCTGCGATGGGGCATGGCAGCAGAGCAACGGGGAGAGAAGGGGGAAAGCCTGGAGGACTACACTGTCCAGAATGCACTGCATAGCCTACCTAGCAGCAGCGTCACTTCCAGTTCCTCATAGAAATGCGGGAAAAAGAAGAAGCTGAATGAAGGCGGGAAGGAAATGAGGGGAGAAGACAGGGAGTAGTGAGTAGTACAGTAATGAATTAATTAATACTTAAGAATTTCTTACGCTCATCACGCACATTGGTGGCCTCAAGGACCGTAAAAGGAAGTCAACTTCCGGGATCGCGGCAGCGATACGTAAAACCTCAAAAGTCCCATTACATATGAATCTCTTACGAATCCTTTTAATTTCCGTTTCATTTTTCTCATGCCTAATATTCATAACTCATCCTAAAAAATAATTAAAACAAAATTTCCTCTCACTCCCAAAACCTTTGTCTTAGAGATCTTAGATAAAAAAATAGAGGCAAACCAAGACAGAATGCTCTTCCTGATGTGTACAGCTGCCAGATTACTCCTAGCAAGAGTTTGGAAACAGCATAAGATACCAACTGTGGAGGAAGGGATTATAAAACTACTGGACATGGTACAGATGGATCTACTTTCACAGAAATTGAAGGACTCATCCAAAAGTACAGATTGGTCAGGACTTAAGGAATTTATACAGAACATCGGATATTCAATTGTTATAGACTCATTCGATTTTTGAAAAAGACAGGCTTAATAAAAGGAGCTGAAAAACTAAGAAGCCTTTTGTTCTGAACATAGACTACACACTAGTAGCTATTTTCTGTTTTCAAAGAACGATGGGAAGTCTTTTTAACGTATGGTTTGTCCTTTCCCTTTTTTTCTTCTCCTTTTTTTCTTTTCTCTTTTTTTCCTTCTCCTCCCCCTATTATGAACACCTTTTTCATCATTCTTTACATGACGAAAATATGAAGACTCTCCGTGCGTGATTTTTTTTCATTCATTTTTTTCTCCCCCCCCCCCCTATATCTATATCTATGAAATTAAAAAAATTCAATAAATAATAATTTTTTTTTTTTAAAAAACGGCATTGTATGTGGCCTCCAACAATTCTTCCTCCGTACATGAGGCAGGGCATAGTGGACAAGCATACAGATGCGGAGTTGTCTGTTCTGCTCCACAGTCACACAAGGTGTGGGATTCTTTTAGGTAGTGCCATTTTGCCAGGTTGTCTTTTGATCTGCCCACTCCACTTCTGAGTCTGTTCAGGGTCTTCCAAATTGCCCATTCTTCATTTGTCCCTAAAGGAAGACCCTCGTGGAGGGCCATCCAATTGGGATTTCCTGGTTTAGCTGCCCAGAGGGATACCCTTGGGGGGATGCCAAGAGGAGTGGTAGTTCTCATAAAGCTTTTCCTTGATTTGAGTCTACAGGGAGGAGGCTGATAGCCATGTAGTGGATGGCTTTCACAGTGTTCAACCTTATTTTGCTCACATTTAGCAGCAACTTCCCATTGCACATAAGGGGGCGGGGGGAGGGGGCAATGCCAGCTAGCTTGTAGAGTTTATCAACAGGTGTAGGCTTAAGACATCCTGTGATTATTCTGCATGTTTTGTTCAATGCTATGTTCACCTGCTTTGCGTTGGCAGACTTATGCCAAACAGGGCAGGCATACTCAGCAGTTAAGTAAGACAAGGCTAGGGCTGATATTCTTATTAATTTTGGGTCTGCACCCCATGCGCTGCCGGTAAGTTTCCATATGATGTTATTGCGGTGCAGCAACTTTGTGCTTGGTGTTCAAGCAGTGTTTCCTATATTTTAGTGTTCGATCTAAGGTGGCAACAAGATATTTAGGATGGAAACAGTGTTCAAGCTCTTGACCTTCCCAGGTGACTTTCGATTTTCTGTTGGCTTCATGGTTGCATAGGTGGAAAGCACACATTTGTGTCTTGCAGGGTTAGGCTTCAGGTGCTTATCTTGGCAGTAGCTGGAGAGATCTTTCAAGGCATTAGTAAGTTGGATTTCAACTGTTTCAAATACTTTTGCTTGTGTAGTTAGGCTAAGGTCATCAGCATAGATAAATCTCTTGTGAGTGGTGGTTGTGGCTGATAACTAGTAAAGATATTAAACAAGGTTGGTGCAATAACGCTGCCTTGGGGTAAATCATTCTTTTGCCTCCTCCATTTACTTTTCCTGCCTTGAAACTCCACATAGAAACCTCCTTGAAGACTGAGTAAATACAGTCGGGCACCCCCCTGGGCAACGTTTCTTGTAAACGGCTAAACTTTTCAAATCCAAAAGCATTGCTTTTAAACATCTGAAATGGGATAAAAAGACAGAATCCAAACAATGAAGTGGTTGATTCATTCTCACCAGGCATGTAGCCGGGGGCTAAGGGGCTTCAGCCCCCCGAAATTCTCAGGGTGGTCCGCGAAAAGGCCTTACTGGTACATTATTTAAACTGTTATGTTTATTCATATCATGATCTGATCACCATGCTCATTATATCCCACATTAATGGGGTTATTGGGATAACAATACAAAAGGTTTGCTAGGGTAGACCCTCTTCCACCCAGTCTCAGCCCCCCCCGAACCACACTCAGCCCCCTCCGAATCAAAATCCTGGCTACGGCCCTGATTCTCACTATTCATTCACCACATGCAACATTTTGGCTTTGGATTCTCAAATGGCAGAAATTGACTATTTTCTCTGGGTCTCAGGCTGGATCTACACTGCCCTATATCCCAGGATGTGATTCCATATTATGCGCTTAGAACACAATTACATTAGTCTACAGTACCAGATAATGTGGGGTAAGAAGATAATCTGGGATCAGATCCTGGGATACAGGGCACTGTAGAGCCAGCCTTAGAAAGAGAGAGAGAGCGAGAGCGAGAGCGAGAGAGAGAGAGAGAGAGAGAGAGAGAGAGAGAGAGAGAGAGCAGGAAGTTCAGGGCAAGAGCACTGCCCAGAAAAATTGTGTGCTGCTGTCACATGTCATTATAAGCTCATTTATTATATTTGCTGTATCTGATGGTGATTATGGTAATGATTTTTCCCTCCTTTTAGTGTGGGTTTTAAATTTTTAAAATAACATTTTTGAATAACTGTAGTTTATATGTATTACATTATGCTTAATGGCATCACCAAGCACTCTTTCTGAATCCCAATTTTTAGCTGTGAAATCTCAGAGCCTGGGACACTCCTGACTTGACAACTCTACTTTGGCTGGAATCCTGTTAGTTTACAATGCTACACTAGCACTTACATTTTCTCCAGCATAGCAGTCATGGTGAGGGAGGGCAGACAAAATCTGTTGGCTCCAAGTAGCCTATTTCTCCAGTGTCCTTATTTTCTTCTCAACCGTAGTACCACCAGGTGACTTCCAGTACTGTACTATTCTTGGATAATGCACCAACAGGAGTTTATTTATGTATTTATTTATATTTATTATTTCGACTTTTATACCGCCACTCCCCGAAGGCTCGGAGCGGTATACAAAACTACCAGAAACAATATACATAAACACAATTTTAAAAAATTTAAGAACCCCAATCAGCAGAAACTAAAAGCTTTCCGGAAAAGGAATGTTTTACATGCCTTCCAGAAGGAAAGTAAGCTTTGGATGGCTCGTGTTTCTGCCGGTAAAGCATTCCACAAATTTGGAGCCATGATAGTGAAGGCTCTGCATCTGGTTGTCAAAAATGAAAAGTCCGGATGTTGGGGACTTCAGGCAGATTTTGGTCTTCCGACCGAAGTGATCTCTGGGGTTGATAGGGGGTGAGGTGGGCCCTCAGGTACGCCGGCCCCAGACCATATAAGGCCTTAAAGGTCAAAACCAACACCTTGAAAGTAATCCCGTGCTCAATCGGTAGCCAATGCAATTGCTGCAAGATTAGAGTAATGCGACATCTCACCGGCTCCCTGGCGAGAAGTCAGGCTGCAGCATTTTGCACCAGTTTAAGCTTCCAGATAATTGACAAAGGAAGACCAATGTAGAGGGCGTTACAGTAGTCCAATCTTGAGATGACCATCGCCTGGATCAGTCTTTCTCAACCAGTGTGCCGTGGCACACTAGTGTGCCGTGATGGACCTCCTGCTGTGCCGCGGGAAAAGCTCTCTGCCCCCCTTCCTCCCCCCTCCTGCCAAACTCCTGCTGCTTGGGGGAAGAGGAGGAAGGGCCGGGCAGTGGTGAAGAAAAAGAAGAAGGGGCCGGGGCGCCGCCTCCTTCGGCCATTTCCCCAGCCAGCCTACTATCCGCCATGACTCCCACCATGACTCTCGCCCCTCGCTCGCTGAAGCCACATGGAGGAGGAGCCCTGCCCACTGAAGCCCATCCACTGCTCATGCTCATCCTCTGTGGGAGAGCTGAAGCTGGGGGGAGGGGGTGGGGCATGGCGCGGCCTGGCTCTGCCCCCTCCCCCGGCTTCGGCACTCCCAGCAGCTGCTCCAGCCTTGAGGGGGCACTGCCAAGCCAGCAGTGTGCTGGCGCTGGCACCGCTGGCGTGGCACTGCCCCCTCAAGGCTGGAGCAGCTGCTGGGAGAGGTGAAGCCGGGGGTAGGGGGCGGGGCATGGCACAGCCTAGCTCCGCCCCCTCCCCAGCTTTGGCACTCCCAGAAGCTGCTCCCAGCAGGCCACCAACCCCCAGCCGTTCTTTACTGTGTTAGAGTGTCATTTTGGTTGGTGGTGTGCCCCCGGAGTTTTTTAATGTTAAAAGTGTGCCGCGGCTCAAAAAAGGTTGGGAAACACTGGCCTGGATCACCGTAGCCAGGTCGTTCCTAGATAGATAAGGAGCCAGTTGTCTAGCCTGATGCAGATGGAAAAAAGTTCCAGCATAAAGTCCAAACAGAGATCATAGTAATGGTACGTCTCTGGTTTTCTTCTCCCAGAACCCTCCAACCACCATGAATAGGGTTGGAGATTCTTGGAACAGTATTCAAGAAATAATTCTCCCAAGTTCTGCAAATGTTTTAAACTAAATATGAATGCTATGGTTAGGTATGTACAACCATGGAAACTGCAATAGTTTCAGATTGCTAGATTACTGGGGTGTTTTGTTTTGTTTTTGCATTCTATGTTTTCTGGCAAGGCAATCCCTTTCCAAATAAAGTAACTCCCTAGCACCAATTTAACCAACCGCAAAAGATCTTGCATTTCCCTCGTAACATTTTTGGTTTGTGTTTTAAGTTCCACTTTCCTTGTACCTTCCACCTGGATTTGTCAAAGAGAAATTTCTTCTGCCAAACAGACCACATGAATTCCTTCTGCCAAACCTTTATGACAGCCCTCTAGTAGATGTAGTTATTACCTTCTTCTGCATGGCTTCTCTAGTGTGAATAGGTTAGTAGACAGAGGTGGGGATGTCCTCAGAAAGAAGACGTAGTCATTGTTTCCTATGTAATGGCTACTTGGGGAGATATAAAATATGAATGGAATGTCTTAGGCCCCTTTTACACTGCCATAAATTCAAGATTATCAAATCAGATAATCCACATTATTTCCTTTGAACTGGACTGTATGAGTCTACACTGCCCTATAATTCAATTCAAAGCAGATAATCTGGATTTTATATGAAAGTAGAAGGGGCCTTAGATACAATGAGGAGCATCTCCTATATCACAGCACTTGTCACCATTTTGGGGCAGGGGCCTTGTTTGAAGCAACTTTAAAGAATCACCTCCAATGGGTTTTGCACACCCTACAACGAGCCCAATTTAGTAGGGCCAGTCTTGATTAATTCTCTGCCATCCCACTTTTTCAACTGATTTTAAAATGTCCCATTTTCTCTTTTTCTCCTCCCACTTTTTCCCTTTGTACTTGGCTTATTTCAGTAAATTCACCACCTTTCACCACCAGCGGTCACCACGACCAGCCCAAGAAAACCTTCTCTATATTCCGGGCCCCAAGGAGGTAGCTCGAAATAACTCACAAGGCAAGTCTCGGATTTTACTGAGAACTTTTACGAAAGGAAATCAAAACATTGTTAAAGCCAATAATGGCCAGTTACAGCGAATCACATCCTTATATACACTGCCCCATATGCAACGATAACCGTTCCCACATTACCACAGAGTGGTTCCCACCAGGGTTTGGCTTTCGTTTCCCAGGCCCAGTATGCAGGTGCTCTTATCTCGTGTTTTCCAATGTCAGGCTGACTTTCAGAGCCTTGTTTCTCAGTCTATGAAAATCAGTCAAGACAGGTACGCCTAGAATCTACAAGGCATAGAGCTTTTTCAATCTCCGCCCCAACTCTGTGGAATTCCCTACCTCCATAGTAAGAGCCATGCCCGACCTACGGTCCTTTATGCAAGCACTTAAAACATGGCTCTTCGGCAGAGCATTTAAATTGTAGCCATTTTAATGTCATTTGTATAAGTTCATTTATTCTGTCTTGTATAAGTCGTCCAGAGCACTTCGGTGGAGGGCGACTCATGAAATAATAAAATGAAATGAAATGAAAAGTGCAAAAGTACCGTAATATAAACTCTGTGAACTCAGCAGGAGGAAGAGAAGAGGAAAGGGCTGAATCTTATCTCCCCCCTACAGACTAAGGCAAAAGTGAACTGCTGCAGCCTCTCTCAACTTGTGTGTTTTTTCCCATTGATAACATTTGCCATCCTGAACACATTCTGATGTTGCTTGGAAACATGTACATCAGTTTTCAACTGTGAGTCTTGTCCATGATTAGGAAATGGTGTTGATTTCTGTAAGAGCTCTAGGTGAAGGAAAGGGGGAAACAAGGATCATGTGCAAAACATCTTCATAGCTGTCTACACAAACACATTGAAACCCTGTGGTTTTGTGAGATCTGGATCCTGATTCCCAAATTTTGGTTACTATTTAAAAATCTACCCTGTCTTCACAACACTATTTGCCCTGTCCTCCTTCCAACTATAGAAGACACCACTCCCACGCACCCCCATCCTGGATTGTCCAATGCTTCCCAAACTGTAGACCAGGGCATGCACATATGCTCAGGAAGAACAGCAAGTATGCCGTGGTGAGATATACAATACATTCATTAGGTCATTAAAGATTGCTGGTAGTCCAAAACAGAAAATGAAAATGAGCTCTGGGTTGCTGTGAGTTTTCCGTGCTGTATAATTCAAGCAGCATTCTCTCTTGACGTTTCACCCACATCTATGGCAGGCATCCTCAGAGGTTGTGAGGTCTGGTGGAAACTAGGCAAGTGAGGTTTATTTATCTACTAGCTGAGGACCCGGCGGTGCCCGGGTTATTTGAGGAAGGCATTGTGTGCCAAGGTTGGTTCCTATTAGATGTGTATGTGGCTTGCAGTGGTCTCAGGAAGTTAGTGAAGCTACTGCAAGTCCCATTGGCCATGGTCCATCCCCCTCCCAACAGCACCAGGATGTAGAGTGGGTCATGGGGGCTCTTAGTGCCACGTTTGGTGTTGATCATTCATTGGATGAGGGTCGCAGTAGTCTCAGAAGGTGAGTGAAGGTACTTCAAGTCCCGTCATCCATGGTCCACCCCCCTCCAAACAGCACCAGGATGTAGAGTGGGTCATGAGGGCTTTGTGTGCCAAGTTTGGTCTTCATTAGTCATTGAATGAGGGTCGCAGCAGTCTTGGGAAGTGAGTGGAGGTACTTCAAGTCCCATCATTCGTGGTCCATCCTCCTCAATACTGCACCAGAATGAGTCATGGGGGCTCTGTGTGCCAAGTTTGGTCTTGATCAGTGTTTGGATGAGGTTGGTCTGGTGAAATGAGTGGAGGTACTTCAAGTCCCATCATCCGTGGTCCGCCCTCCGAACTGCATCAGGACGTCCATTGGGTCATGGGGGCTTTTTGTGCCAAGTGTGGTCATGATTATGCACTGGATGAGGGTCGCAGCGGGCTTGGGAAGTGAATGGAGGTACTTGAAATCCCATCCTTCATGGTCCATCCTCCTCTAAACTGCAGTAGGATGGAGTGTGGGTCATGGGGGTACTGTGTGCCAAGTTTGGTCTTGTGGTTCAGGGCCACCTTGGTCTGTGGGGAATGGAGAGTTTGAAAGTACTACAAATCTCATAACCTGTGATGGTACTTCAAGTCCCATCATCCATGGTCCTCCCTACTCCAAACTGCAGTAGAATGAATCATGGGTCATAGGGGCTCAGTGTGCCAAGGTTGGTTACTGTTAATTCAGGCCATACACAATGTCCCATTAACTGAGGCCTAGTCAGGGAAATCAAGTTAATGAAGCCGTACTGTAAATTTTGGGCCTGGTTTGTGATTTGTAGGGGCTACAGTGTTTTCTGGGAAGTGAATTGGGATGCAAATCCCATCATTCGTGGCCCATCCTCTCCTAAACTCTCTTTTGGGGCCTGTAATGTTCTGGCCTGCTCTGCTGGTAATTGGTAACTTTAAAAGCCGGAATGGCAGGCAGCCGTTTTCTAAAAGCTGAGGGGGAGGAGAAAACGGGAATTCATTTTGTTTTCACAGAGCCAAGTGGGGAGAGAATGTTGATGGTGCATTTTTTCCCCTCAGTGGGAAGAAATCCTGTTGTTTGAATGTAGAGGCCTGGATTCTGGGATGCTGGCTAATCAGTGGCAATCAATGCCCTCTGTCTGGTGCTTTAGAATTTTGGAGTGGCAAGGCTGGCCAATCAAAGGACTTTATGCAAATAGCTGCCACATATCCGCCCTTCCGCCCTTCTGCCCTCCGCACACACACACACACACACACACAAACATTCCGCTTTATTAAGGTATACAGATACAGATATACAGATGGAATGTCCAGGGTGGAAGAAAGAACTCTTCTCTGTTGGAGGCAAGTGTGAATGTTGCAATTGCCCATCTTGATTAGCATTTAATAGTCTTTCAGCTTGAAAGCCTTGCAACTTCTAAGCAGTTGCAATTTCTCAAGTCGCTCCTGACATGGGGGAAAAAAAAGCTTCAAAGCCTGGCTGGTTGCTGCCTTGGGGGATCCTTTGGAAATCATCTTTCCTCCACTGGCAGATCAAAAGACAACCTGGAAAAATGGCGCTACCTAAAGGAATCCCATACCTCATGTGACTGTGGAGCAGAACAGACAACTCTGTATCTGTATGCTGGCCCACTGTGCCCTGCCTCATGTACAGGGGAGGAATTGTTGGAGGCATGCCCGGATTACCCATAAGGCCAACGAGGCCATGGCCTAGGGGCGCAAGCCGAGGGGGCGCAGATCACGGACCAAAAAACCCCCCTGGTTCGTGCCCCTCTTTCCCCCTTTCTCATGCCCCTCCTCGCTCCTTCTCCCGGCAAAGTCTCTGCTCCGTCTCGCGCGCGCTCTCTCGTGTGCGTGCGTGCTCTCTCTCTCTCTCATGCGTGCGCTCTCTCTCTCTCTCTCTCTCTCTCTCTCTCTCTCTCTCTCTCGTGTGTGCCTTTGGAGCGAGTTTGCACCCGCTGCGCTCTCCCCAAGCCTCCCGACTCCCGAGGAGACCTTCAGAGCACAGCGGAGCTTTCCAGCCAGTGGGAATGAATGGGGACCTTGGAGGTGGCGGGATGGTGCCTACTCGCCTGCTCCAGAGACACCATGGCAAAAGCCAGTCAAGTGTGGGTCTGAGTGGTATATGTGTGTGTGTGGGGGAGGGGCGTAATTCCAAAGTGTGGCCTAGGGCGCAAAAAAGTGTTAATCCGGGCCTGGTTGGAGGCTACAGACAATGCTGTTGCCGTTGCCTGATTTTGGCCAAAAGATATTTAGCCGCTTGCGCTCCTTCTAATTTTATCAGTTTTATACTAATTTATGCAATGCTTTTGATACGAAATAAAATACCACTGGCCTGTGGTCCAAATGTGTGTGTGAGGAGGTTTATTCCACCGAAGCAACATGAGGTGACTTTCTCCCGCATTTAGGTCATGATTTACCAATATGTGTTCCTCTGGGAATAGGTGGATAATTGCTGAGAATCTATGATAGATAGAAGTAAGAAGTATCTTTTAGTTTCCAAACTTGGCAGGATAATTAATACAGTAATACATCTTTTCTTTGACTGAGGCAGTGGGTGAGTTTTGTGGGTTTTAGTGTGAATTTCTATTTTCTCTCATTGGCCCTGTAGGTGGTAAAAGTCTGCGTTAATACTACATGGGTTATTTATTTTTCTTTTAAACAGGAAGAGCGAATGCAATTCTGTTATAAAGAAATCCGTGGCAGCCCAACTTGCTGCTAAATTTCACCTCCTCTTCCAAGAAATGTATTTTTTCTAGGTCTGCTCATGGTCCAGCATCCTGGAAATGTTGTTTTTCTTGCCTGGCTGAGTCATAATTTGTGTTAGCTTTTAGTGCTGCCCGTTCATTTTTTTAAAAGTTCCCCATCCCAGAACATTTGAGGTGGTTGGAAACTATGACTGGATCTCCACTGCCCTGCATGCCAGGATCTGATCCCAGATTATCTGCTTTGTGCTGTATTATATAAGTCTCCACTGCCATATAACCCATGATAACATGATAATCTGGGATCAGATCCTGGGATAAAGAGCAGTGTAGAAGAAGCCTAGTACTGTTGTTCGTTGTGCGTATTTTTATCCTAGATTCACCTCTGATTATGAAGTTTTATAATTTTCTGCAGGGGTTCGGAACATGCAATATCTGTCTGACAGTAAGACAGCAACATTTAGAAACACTCAGGCTCTCTTCTTAAATTTCTAACTCTTTAAAATATTATCAGTCTCTTTTTTTAAAAAAAAAACAAACCAAAATATTATGAAAAAGGAGTTTGCGATCAGAGTATTTATAGGGATTCCTGATTACCGTATTTTCTGGTGTATAAGACTACTTTTTAACCCAAGAAAAATAAAATCTTCTCAAGAGTCAGGGATCGTCTTATACACAGGAGTCGTCTTATATGCCGGGAGTCGTCTTATAGAGCAGGTGCTGAAATTTACAATCCAGATTGGAGAATCTGTGGTTTCCGCATATGGTGGGGGGAGCTCAAAAATGGCAGTGGTTGTGTCCCTGCTGTATGCAGCGACTGTATGAAAGCATTAGGGGCGATGCTGTACAAGTATGGTAGAAGAAAATCCATTCATCAGGATTCGTGGACTTAATGCGGACTCAATGGGGAGGTGAAGGGGCGCCTCATCGGGAAGGTGTAAGTGAAGGGCGGAGCAAGCTGCAGACGTCTGGGGCGTCTGGGGTATGGAAAAAAGAGATAGAGTGGCTCTGGGCCCAGACAAACACACCTCTTTTACCTGTCTGGCCCGCCCTTGTATCCTATTACCATACCTCCTCCTTTGCCTCTCGGATCTCACTCCTGAAGACTGCAGTGAAGCGGTGCAGGTGCACATGTGCAAGATCTGAGAGGCAGAGAAGGAGGTACAGTAACAGAAAAATTACCATATTGAAATCAAATCTGATGCTTTTAAATTTGTTATTTGGTGTGCGCTGGAAAAGGGGTAGTCTTATACGGTGAGTATATCCCAAACTATATTTTAACTGGAAAGTTGGGGGTCGTCTTATACGCCCAGTCATCTTATACGCCAGAAAATAAGGTACTTTAAGGGTTGACGCACATGTATTCATTTGCTCTCAGATAAAGTGTGCTGTATGGTGTGCTTTTTTAAATCAAAAAAGTGATGGAAAAAATAGCTCAGTAAAAATTCCTGAAATGGTTGAGCAACATTGATTGGGTTGAAGGAAGGAAGGTGAATTGCTGAGTTTTGAATTTTGTTTTGAGTAGTACTTTGCTGAATTTTTGTCGAGCTGTTGCTTCTTACTAAAAACAAACAAACCCAGTTTTCCACAAACACCACATTTTCCAGCTAATACTCTTAAAAACTTCATATGTGCAAAGAATATTACTGTTGTTGGTTTACTTTATTTATTTATAAGCCACCAAATAGCAAAGGGTCATGAAGGTAGGTTATACAAGGAAGTGTGTTAAAAATTGCGGTAAATAATACAACAAATACTTAAAAGGTCTCAGGATTGTGAACTAATAGTACTGTACTGTAATACAAATTGAAAATGCCTGATACAAAAGAAGTATCTCTCATTATGATGAAATTATAACAGTATTGGTAGTAGACAAGTTTCTTTGGGGGAGGCATTCCGTAACTGGGGTGCCACAGATGAGAAGGCTCTCTTTATCCTGCAACCCCCAACCTAAATACCTCTTGTAGGGCATTGTGCAGCTACCAGGGCCTCTAAATTTAGCTTTAGAGGGTGGACGTGCAGTCTTTTAGGCCCTGGGATGGCGAGATGCCTTCCTATGAAGCAAAGGAGAATTGGAAAGGCTTTAATGGAGGGCACTGGTCTCAGGATGGTAAAATCAAACAAGATTTATTGATTCACAACCAGTAAAACTGGTGGCTCAGATGCTTGCTTGGTTGCTAGGGGTTGCAGGGAAGTCTATTGGGGAAGGGGATGCAATAACTTGACTTTGGGTTACAGAGTGTAATTATTTTTTCCAAGGGGCCACACGGGACCTAAAAAATATTATGGAGGGCCGCACCTAAAGGCTGAATTACATTCTAATCTACATTATTTATTTATTTACTTACTATATTTACTATATATTACACATCATTAATATTAACATATTAATATATCAAGAAATATTCATATATTATTAGTATTAATATCATAATTATTATAGTATATATAGAGACATTATAATATATTGAAATTATAATATAATATAACATTATATTATATCATTTATTATATTCTAATATTATTATAATAAAATTATTATAAAATAATAATAAAAACCACTAAAATAAAATAAAATAAAATTCAAGAAGACAAGGTGCGAACCAAGATGGAGGCTGACATCCTCAAGAGAGGAAGGATCTCAAGATGGAATGGCCCAATGGATCCATCCCAGAGGATGGCAAAGCGGACCCAGCCGCCGCAGCAGAGCAGTGTAGAGCAGAGCAGCAGGCCATCGAAGGCCTCCGCCCGCTCTCGCCCCCAGCTGTTCGCCCTGCCATGGAGTGCCTGCCTTCCCGGGAGGCGATCCAGGCCTGCAGCAGGAGCAGTCGGGGACCTGAGGCAGCTGATCGCCCTGGCGACCCGGAAGACAATCAAGTCTGGCAAGCACTCCAAAGCCGCCGCTCCTCCGATCGTTCTCCGGAGCGATGGGCTGCCCCACAGCCCGCGATGGGATGGCGGCCCAGGTCTGTTGCTTTTGATGGCTCTAAGGTCACGAAGTCCTCAAGGCCCCCAAATCTACAGTTTCTATGTTGAAGGCGGACCTTCCTTTTATTACTGCAGGCTTGGTTGAAGGCGTTAGGTTGGTTTATTTATAGTGAACGAAGATGGCTTTGTCCAGGCTGGGCCAGATTTCCACCTCACATCCATGTGCTTCTTTGTTGGAATGGCCAGAGAGGGGAAGTTCAGCCCTCAGGTGACCTCAGAAAGGGGAGGGGTTAAGGTGCTGACATCATATTTGGCGCCAAACCACAGACCCCTCCCACCAATGCCCACACATATTGAAACAGAATAAAGGCATTGCAGGTAGGGACAAACCAGGTACAACAGGTAATACAAAACAGACCCAGTAGGAGCCGCAACAGGCATCTTGGAAGATGGCCAGTGGGTACAAATAGGATGATGCTTATGGAAATTGTCTATCCCAGAAACACTTAAAAGTTAACCATAACTTGGGTTTGGAAGAGGCCTGGAAGCCAGTGCCATTGATAAGGAATTGCTGTCGTATGACTGTGTCCCTACGGGGAGAAAGGCGAAGTAAATATGATAACAACAACAACCTATGTAGTCTAGTTTGCAGCTCTCCTTAGGGCCACAGGCTCCCAACTATTCTTGTGTGGTTGACATGTGTGCCCATGCTCTTATACCCATAATATTCTGTAACTCCATGTTTTCCCAAAGCTTTACAGAATATGACAGGAATGCATTTTGAGCATGCATTTTCTTTAAATGATGTGCAGAATTATTTTGCCACTTCTTTATGCCACTGAGTATATCTAGTGCATTTACATCCGTTAGAATGATGTTTGGCACAGGTTAGCAGCCATAACTATTGACTACCAAGGCTGAATCTACACTGCCCTATATCATAGGATCTGATCCCAGATTATCTGCTTATCCCAGATTATCTGGCAGTGAAGACTTGGGCCTTTTCTACATTGCCTTATAATCCCATGATCCGATCCCAATTTTTCTGCTTATCCCAGATTATCTGGCAGTGTAGACTCATATAATCTAGTAGTTCAAAGCAGATAATTTGGGATCAGATCTTGGGATATAGCAGTGTTTCTCAACCTGGGGGTCGGGACCCCCAGGGGGGTCGCGAGAGGGTTTCAGAGGGGTCGCCAAAGGCCATCAGAAAATATATATTTCTGAAGGCCTTAGGAAGCCCTTTGGCAGAGAAGGTTGAAGATCTCTCCGCTTGTCCTTCTCTTTCTTTTTGGAAACAGACTGCGAATTCTCCCACCTAAAGCTCTCCTTTGCTGTGATTGGCAGGCCTCCCAGCCAAGGGGAGGGCTGTTTCTGAGACTCCAAGCAGGGAGGGGATTGCTTGGCGCATGGCAGCATGATGCGCATGTGTGGGTGAGGGTGAGAGTGAGAGGTGGGATGGAGGCCCACGCCAGCTAGTCCCTTCAAGGCACCAGGGTTCTGTATAGGAAGTTTGACCCAATTCTATCATTGGTAGGGTGCAAGGGGCTCTTTGATTGTAGGTGAACTATAAATTCCAGCAGCTACAACTCCCAAATGTCAAGATCTATTTTCCCCAAACTCCACCAGTGTTCACATTTGGGTATATTGAGGATTCATGTCAAATGTGGTCCAGATCCATCATTGTTGAGTCTATAGGGCTCTCTGGATATAGGTGAACTACAACTCCCAAACTCAAGGTCAATGCCCACCAAACCCTTCCAGTATTTGCGGTTGGTCATGGGAATTTTGAATGCCAAGTTTGTTTCAATTCCATTGTTGGTGAGTTCAGAATGCTCTTTGATTGTAGGTGAACTATAAATCCCAGCAACTACAACTTCCAAATGACAAAACCAACACACACACACACAAATACTGTACAGTTATGAAGTAGCAATGAAAATAATGTTATGGTTAGGGGTCACCACAACATTTGGAACTGTATTAAGGGGTCACAGCATTAGGAAGGTTGAGAAACACTGGGATATAGGACAGTGTAGCTCCAGTCCAAGATTCCCTTGGGGGTCAGTGATCATAGTAAATAGCATTGTGTGAAAATAAGGACCAAGTTAAATTTCCGGCTGGAAGTATTGTGACATTACACATTGAATCCATGCAGAATTTTTTTGGGAGAAGTGGTGATGTATATTTATGTATGTATTTATTTATTTATTTATTATTTCGATTTGTTAGTCGCCCCTTCCGACAGGCTCGGGGCGACTTACATGTACTTAAAACCATAAAAACACTATAAAACAACAGTATATGGACACTGTTCCACCACATTTCTTAAAGAAAGGTTAGAGATCCCTTGTCTATTTGTAAAATGGAAGATTTGATCCTTTGATACTTTTACCCCCACTTTGTTTAAGCTTCTGAGGTCCTGACATTTCTGGCTGACTACTTTGTATTTATAGCTCAGGATGGTAGCGTAGCTCGTATCCGAATTATACACAAGTAACCAGTTCCATTTCAGGAACTGTTTTCTCTCACATGGATCTAGATCTAGATACACTTTCCAATGCAGCCCAATTAATTTGCTCACAAATATATTCTGGGTCCTTTAACTCTCTGCAGCTCTGATTCCAATTTTCTATTAGAGATTATTGTGCTTCGATTATTATTTTGGTGATGATCCTGTGCGCCTCATCTTCCTGGCACCCAGCTATCAGCTGCTCAATCTCTTCTAAAGGAAATACCAGAAGGTGCTAAATATTCTGGCACATAAAATTCTTCAGGTTGCAAGATTTATTATGTAGTTTTGCATTAAAAATGCCCAGGAGGAGCATAGGAGGTGACCCTATGATTTTGGGGGTCAAGATTGATTGTTTGGCCATGCTATTTGGAGACTTTTCTCAGTGTTTGCTTATGTATACTGAACCATGAAGTCTAAGACAGGGATGGGAAAGTGTGACTTACAGTTGCATGTGGTCCTGGGGCTTTTGGGGGTGGGGTGGGGGTGGGTGGGGTCCCCCCAGGGTTCCCAGTGGGTTACAACAGTGTTTTTCAACCTTTTTTGAGCCATGGCACATTTTTTACATTTACAAAGTCCTGGGGCACACCACCAACCAAACTGACACTAAATGACACTCGAACACAGTAATACGTATAGTTAATATGTTTTTAAATGTATTTATACACTCAGCGTGAAACCTGGACCTGTTTCGATGAACACAACACAGATATCCTGGCAGGAATGGCAGAAAGACACAAACTTCCCACACAGAACTCCCATAACCAAGAGAAAATACTATAAGAGTTTGGTGGGCATTGACCTTGGGTTTTGGAGTTGTAGTTCACCTATATCCAGAGAGCACTGTGGACTCAAACAATGTTGGATCAGGACCAAACTTGGCATGAATACTCAATATGCCAAAATGTGAACACAGATGGAGTTTGGGAAAAATAGACCTTGGCATTTGGGAGTTACAGTTTCTGGGATTTATAGTTAACACACAATCAAAGAGCATCCTGAACTCTTGCAACAATGGAATTGAACCAAACTTGGCATATTGAACTCTCATTACCAACAGAAATTACTGAAAGGGTTTGCTTGGGAATTGACCTTGAGTTTGGAAGTTGTAGTTCACCTACACCCAGAGAGCACTGTGGACTCAAACAATGTTATGTTATGTTGTTGTTTGTTTTCTATCCAGAATCACAATGTTGGAAGGAGACACACCACTTTAAGGTTCCTAAAACAGGCATGTGAAAACTTAGGCCCTCTGGGTGCTTTGGACTTCAGTTCCCACCATTCCTAACAGCCTGAGGCCCTTTCCTGCTTAAGTGACTGAGGGGGGGGGGGGAGGAAAAGATCCTGAGGCGAGTGGAGAAGAAAAAGTTTTTGGCAGGAGGGGGAAGAAAGGGTATTGGAGGTTCCAATTTCCCAAGGCACACCTGATGATCGCTCATGGCACAATAGTGTGCCATGGCACACTGGTTGGGAAACACTGGGTTACAAAATGTGCCAGAATTCTGCAAATGATATCTAGGAGGTTTGAAGAGAATTTCCACTGTTTGAAGCCTTCCTGGGACCCCTTTCCCCACAAAAGCCAATATGCAAATATGTGAAAAGATTACAGCATGGTTGGGATTCTGCTTGTTAGATTGTTATTTTAGGAAGCTTCATTTTTTGCACTCAGCAAGGCACCATCTACAGTGCCATTTAAAATCCAGATTATCTGCTTTAAACTGGATTATATGGCAGTGTAAACTCATATAATCTGGTTCAAAGCAGATAATGTGGATTATCTACTTTGATAATGCTGGATTATATGGCAGCGTAGAAGGGGCCCAGGAAGGCAGACAGTTTGACTTCCATGAGCAGGAGTTTCACAGGTGAGCTGTTGCGGAGAGATGCTCATTCAGCCTACAAGGTTGGCCAGTCTTTGCTAAAATTCTCCAATTCCAGGAATGTTCTAGTCTTTCAGATATCCTGGACCCAATCAACTGAGAGCTTTTGTAGGAACAATTGATGTATTGTAAGGAAAAAAATTAATCAAGCCAGCGCTATCATTGACTGTATACACCAGCCCTCTGTTGTATAGCCTAGCAAATACTGTGACTTACTTCCAGCTAGATACAGCTGGGGTCAAGTTGCAAATCTTTTAGAACTAAATACGACAGTAAACAGAAATTGGGAGTACAGGATCCAGTTGAGAGATATGACCCCATGGCTTCATTTATCTGGAACCTTTATTCTTACTAAAGTACTCTTTGGATTCCTATAGTTCCTTAGATTGTGACAGTAGAGAAAAATGGTTAAGATATTGTGTTTACTACTGGTTTTATTGGGAACTTTAATCTGAAATTTTAGTAAACACCCACTGTCTTTTCTTCTTTAGATGTATTATTTTACACCCCCAAAATCCAGGAAGCCAAGTGAATTACATTTTTGAAAGGTGCAATATAAACTGATTTTGAGAATGGACCATTTGGGGAGGGTGACATGAAAAATTATTTATTTATTAATTTCCAGTATTTCTACCCTGTCTCTTCTCTATCCCTGAAGAGGGTACTAAGGACGGCTTACATTTGGCTTCCTTTTATCTATATGGACCAAAGACGAGTATCCTTCATAAGAGAGGACAGAACTGGGACCAGTCTTGGGACTTCCCAAATGGGGACCTTGGGGACAAAGAGGAGAGCCCGGAGGTCAGAGTGGAAATCGGACCGACCGTTGCCCGTGGCAGCATTGAGAGGATGGCTGAGGGAGGCGGCTCCGAGCAGAGACCTTCTCAGAGCACGGGAAAGACCAGTGAGGCGCTACCCAAACACCTACCTGCTGTAGTAGGATCGTGCCTGGGCTCAGGCTCTGACCCAGCGCCCGGATGCCTGCCGCCGGGAAGTGGCTCTGACCGGCCCGACTTCCATGGCTCGGGGCCAACATTGAATATCACGGAGATCCTGGCTTCCGCTCGAGACCCTCCCCCCCCCGCCGCCAAGGCTCTGCGGGTGTGTGTGTGTGTGTGAGGGGGGTGGATGGGCGAGGGTCTACCGAAGATGGCGGTCGACCTTGAAGACGCCGGAGCAATCCGGATGTCTTCACCCTCTGAAGATCGGAAGCCACGTGACCGACCCAGGAGGCGGAAACGGCGCCGAAAGAAGAGGAACGCCCAAGACCTAACTTCCGGCCTCTCTAGGAGCGCCGGGAAATCTCCCAGGCCATCCAGCATTGGAGCAGGCCAGTGATCCTTCGTGACTATAGAACCACTAGGATTGTAGAGACCTCTGCTGGACCTCTAGGGTAGAAGAAGCCTAGAGTTCAAATCAAGGACACGTAGGACGTTCCGTTCCAGGACTTTCTGGAACACAAACTCCAGGTGCTGGGAGCACCCTCCGGTGAGTCCCCAGCCCCGGAAACAGGACATTTCAACAGGCAGGAGACTCATCTTTGAGACACTGGGACCAGAGGGTAGAGATGACTCCCCTCCTTCTAGACTAGAGATTCGTCTTGACTTTTCGGGAACCCCACAATTACCTTCTTTCAACTGTTTGACAGATTCTGCCATTGGACGGCCTCTCCGGCAGCACATCAGTCTATGCGGGTCCCTTAGTTTACCCAGACCCGCGTCTTGTCATTGTCCTTATGTCTTGTATCCCTATACCCCTCCCCCTTTTCACTATGTAATTAATCTTTTTTACTCTATTCTGCTGTTTTCCTGTTATGTGTCAAACTATGTAAACCGCTCCGAGCCCTCAGGGAGTGGCGGTATAGAAGTTTGAAGCATAAATAAATAAATAAATAAAATAACTTAAAAGAACTTCTAGACACTACACATGGTAATGCCATATACCACACTGGTTTATTTCTGCATATGAATAATACACTCAGCATAAAGTTTGTCCTGGACACTGGGCAGAACAGCCTGCTCTCCTGTTTTGCCCAAGATGCCTGGCAACGGTCACTACCGTAGCCGAGGTGGATGGGTGGCTCTATTTGGGCCATGAGCCATGCTCTGGAAGCATTTGCGCCATCTTGCATCATCTCACAACTGTTTAGGAACAGCAGCTGATGGGACTGTTTGATCCATTAATCTCCCTGAGCTTTGAACTCTCCTAAAAATAGGAGAGGCTAGGGGGATAAAATGCTGCTCCTGATCCAGCCACATCCTTTATCTGCATGTGTATTGATGTATTGCACATAATGATGTGCATTCAGGGGCAATCTAGGATGCCTATGGCAGCCTTAGAATGGAAGAATCACGACTGTCTTTCACTTCACTGTGTTTGTGATTCAGCAGCAACTCATCTCCTTCTCTGATCTGAATTTCAGTTACATACTCCTAGGATTTCATCAGATGGAGCTGGGGAACCACCAGAACTTTAGTTGTTTTAGAGCAGAAGTAGACCACAGTGGACCAGACATTTTCAGACAGCAGCTTCCATGATCTCTTACCACTGATGATGGCTCCAATTACAAAGACTGATGGAAATTGTGGGGGGAAATATTAGGAGGGTTACAGTTTCCCCTCAGTTTCAGAATATTTATTATTTATTTATTATTTATTTATTCCATCTTATATTCCGCTCCTCCCTGCAGGCTCGGGGCGGATCACAACACACAATAAAACATTCTGCGCAAACAAAACGTGCAGCCATACAATAAAAGCATAAAAACGAGGCGGTTACAGAGTAAATTTCATGGAGTTACAATTCCTCAAACACAGGGCACAGAAAGTATATATAGAAATATATAGAAAGCTGTTTGAAAATAAGCAAATACCAGAAATAGAGCATATAACGTTTTTTAATAATGTTAAAGTTAATATTCTCCCAGAAAAGAACATGTGTCAAATAAAAGGTGCAGTATTCTGCAAAAGCCAAATTGGTGTTTACATACAAAACACAGCTAAGTTAGTATATTCTTTTGTTTGATTAGTAAATTTTGATATTTTTGCCAAGTTCTTTTGCTTATTGCTTATACACATGTATAAGTAAACATCAAGAATAAGTTGAGGGCAGGTTTCGAGGCCCAAATTATGGATTTTACTATGACTCATGAATAAGTTGAGGGGAAAAACCAAAGTTGCCTGAATATTGCTCCTTCCTGCTCTCACTTTTCCATTGTTGAATAAAGTGGCACACTTTGCAGGTCTTCAGTCACAGTTATTTCATTATAGTGGAGTTTACTCAGTGACAACTACTGTTAAGAAGTTTTGGTTGTATCCTCAAAACCACCTACATAAAAAGTTGAGTTGCTGTATTTTGATAATTTTGATCCCGTATTGCACAACCACAACCATTAAAAAGGCTAGAAGTGGCACCACAATGGTAAGAGTAGGGTTGATGTTTCTTAGGTGCTAGAACAGACCTGGGCAACCTACGGCCCTTGGGCCGGATGCAGGCCGGCAGCCAATTCTGTCCGGCCCGGGGAGAAGGGCGTTGGGGGCGTGGCCAAGAGGAAGGTGCCGCTACCGCCATCCCATCGCAGGCTGTGGGGCCTGCATCGGCAGACAGCCCGCCGCTCCAGAGAACAATCGGAGGAGCAGCGGCTTTGGAGTGCCTGCCATCTCGTGAGGTGATCCGGGCCTGTAGCGGGAGCAGTCGTTGACCTGACTTGATTGTCTTCCGGTTCGCCAAGGCGATCACCCACCGCAGGTCGCCGACTGCTCCCTCTGCAGGGCTGGATCGCCTCACGGGATGGCAGGCACTCCAAAGCCGCCGCTCCTCCGATTGTTCTCCGGAGCGGCGGGCTGACTGCCGACTCAGGCCCCACAACCCGCGATGGGATGGCAGCAGCAGCACCTCATCCTCTTGGCCCCGCCCCCGATGCCCTTCTCCCTGGGATGGCAGGCACTGCATAGCAAGACGATCAGCTGAGGAATGGCTGGGGCAAGAGCTGGTGGAGGCCTGCAGCCTCCGATCGTCTGCTGCTCTGCTCTGCTCTGCTGCGGTGGTGGCTGGGTCCGCTTTGATATCCTCTGGGCTGGGTCCATTGGGCCATTCCATCTTGGGATCCTTCCTCTCTTGTGGATGTCAGCCTCTATCTTGGTTCACACCTTGTCTTCTTGAATTTCATGTTATTTTAGTGGTTTTTATTATTATTATTTTATAATAATAATTTAATAATAATATAATAAATAATATAATATAATGTTATATTATATTATAATTTCAATATATTATAATTTCAATATATATACTATAATATAATAATATGATATTAATACTAATAATATATGAATATTTCTTGATATATTAATATGTTAATATTAATGATGTGTAATATATAGTAAATATAGTAAATAAATAAATAAATAATGTAGATTAGAATGTAGTTCAGCCTTTAGGTGCGGCCCTCCATAATATTTTTTAGTTCTCGTGTGGCCTCTTGGAAAAAATAATTGCTCACCCCTGAGCTAGAAGGTACAGTACTCAGGTTTTTGAGATTGGGTTTGTTTTGGGGGATTGCGGGGGGTTGGCTAAAATTTCTAAATTTATACATGGGTAGGTTACTGATCTGTGAGTTCAGTTCAGTTTCTCACTTGTTAATCACCCTC
This sequence comes from Anolis apletophallus, assembly GCA_030556195.1. Classification (NCBI taxonomy): domain Eukaryota; kingdom Metazoa; phylum Chordata; class Lepidosauria; order Squamata; family Anolidae; genus Anolis; species Anolis apletophallus. Next base: position 137,122,774 of record JARBWK010000006.1, on the reverse strand, counting down.
CATTAAAATGCTCCAGGCGATTTACGTAAAACAAACGAGAGTTGTCGATTTTGTTTTGCTTCTCATTCTTCAGGAACTCCAAAATACTTCTGTCAGTTTTGTTGTTGCTGTTGTTGCTATTGTATGTTTGTACAGTATATGTAGAAATTAGAACTTTTCAATTATCTGAAAGAAACTGAAAATTTACATGTAATACAGTAGTTAAATTCACTGAAGTCCCTCATCACAAGCTATTTTTCCTACACTATATCCACCCCTATTGAAAGACTTCCACCAGAGTTCATACCACAAACATAAGTTTCTTTTTCTTCTTCTTCGAATTATAGTATCATAACGCAAAAGTGACATTTCTTCAATTCACTTTAGTCCCAATATTTTTTAAAAAAACAAAAAGAAAGAGAAGAGAAAGATATTTCCCTCTTCTAATATATAACATGCTAGATCAGTGTTTTCCAACCAGTGTGCCGTGGCACACTAGTGTGCCGTGAGCGATCATCAAGTGTGCCGTGGGAAATTGGAACCTCCAATACCCTTTCTTCCTCCTCCTGCCGAACACTTACTTTTTCTTCTCCACTCGGGCTCCCTTCTTCCCAGTCTCGCTTTGTCTCGCTTTGCTCACGCTGCCGCTTCTGCCACCATTTTGATTGGAGGGGGCAGCGTGAGCGTGATATATATATATATATATATATATATATATATATAGAGAGAGAGAGAGAGAGAGAGAGAGAGCACAACAGCGCAGGCAGAAAAGCAAACATCACAGGGAAGCATGTCTGTGTAGGAAAGTGAACATTAGGAAGAAATTCCTGACTGTGAGAGCTGTTCAGCAGTGTAACTCTCTGCCTCAGAGTGTGCTTCCGTCTGGCTGCTCTCTTTCCAGCCGGCTTCCCTGAGGACTGGGTACGTTTTTGTGTTTATGTTTACCAACTATTATTACATTTGGCATTTGGCCTTTCTAGTATATGTGTATCAACTCTCCTGTTCATTGTTCACCAATTATATAATGAGTGTATAAATACATTTTAAAACTTATTAACTATATGTATTACTGTATTAGAGTATCATTTTGTGTCATTTTGGTTGGTGGTGTGCCCCAGGATTTTGTAAATGTAAAAAATGTGCTGCAGCTCAAAAAAGGTTGAAAAACACTGTCCTAGATGATAGAAGTAAAATAATGCAGCTGGTGCCAGAAATTGCCGGAAAATAGTCCATGACATTAGAAACTTTTTTTGGGGGGGGGATATATATATATATGTGTGTGTGTGTGTGTGTATACATCTATATATATAAAGGAACAGTCGTCATGTGAAGACTACCTGAAACAGAGAAACCTTACAACGAAGAAACACAAAACTTGCCAACAGAAATAGGCCTCAAGCAAGGTACGTTTGTAGCAAAGAAACTTCCCCCCCCCCAACCTAAAAGGCCCCCAAAACAACGAGTAAAAATAAAACTACATTTCCCAGCATCCTCCGGGGCTGCCAAAGACTCCCCCAGCCTCTACATTCTGACAACATGATTGGCTGCCAATAAGGGTGGATTTGCATAACTGCTGTACTGGCCAGCCAACATGAACATTCCGACCCATAACAAACTGTCAGATGAGTGCCAGAGCCTCCTCCAACACTTTCAAATCAGAAGACCATGATGGAGATCAACACCATTCAATGGGAGCTCTTCTTCCTTTCCCAAAAGATCTCCAGTGGCTTGGAATTCCACATTAATAAGAGGACCATCCAGCAACAATGGGGTTTGCCAAGGAGGGTGCTCCAGCCCCTCTATATGCTGGCTCCAAGGGATGGAGGTCATCCCCAAGTAACTTCTGATGCCCAGCGCTGGAAGTGCTCCCTCAGATGGCCTGTCCATGAGGAAAGCCTCATCGGACATCGACCAATGGGTGCAAAAGACACAGAGCAGGATATCTTGAAAAAGAGAGGAGCAGAAAGTAAGCTAGACATGAAGATCTTGAGAAAGGTGGCTAAAAAGGATACGGAAAGGATTTTTAACAGTCCCCCAACAGACACTGGACGCACCTGTGAAGATAGAGATCCCCTGACAGGACAAGCCCTCCCAAGCTGATCTGTCCTGGCCATGGTACAAGTCAAACCCAAAGGACTGCAGGCAAAGAGCTGAGGCACAAACATAAAACACCCAATTCACTAACAACAATTCCAACCCTTACATACTCAGACTTTCTCGCATCTCCTAAATAAGGCACAGCAACGCGTGCCGGGTACAGCTAGTATATATATATATAACGAGATCTATAGCAACAAATACCATTATCTCCTGGCATATTTGCCCTAAAAGCCCCTTTTCCAAATGACCACTGTCTTGTTCTTGTGTTGGAAACAATACATTTTCCAAAAAGTCAATGTCTTCATAATTGTGTAAATAGGCAACTTGTTTAAATATTATTGCTCTGCTTTCTTGATATCTTTTGGTGCACCGTGCAAAGGGAAGACTATATCTAGATTTTGGCAAAAGTTAGAATTAAAAGTATTGCCTTGTTCTGATTACCATGACTGTTGTGAGTAAAACTACAGTCACCAGACAACCAGGAGTCCTGGCAGCAGCCGACAAGTATTGCTGCTTTTTGGTTTGTTTGTATTAAAGACACATTTTATGGGTCTCTGGATATAGAACTCAGCTAGGTGATTATTCTTTCCAATTCTACTGATTAGGTTCTGTCTGTCCATCTAATCTAGACTCTTGTAATATCCTGCTCGCGCGCACGCATACACACACACCACAAAGGGGAATGCCTGTCTGTCTTCAATATCCCACATGAGCAGGAGTCCCTGCTTTCAGTCCTGTTTGTCCTGACTTACTCCTTGGTTTCTCCCACCAGTTCTCGCCTGTGGCCTTGGAAGTCCTCCATGACTGAGCCTCTCTCTCCCTCTCTGTCCTGCCTCTGAAGTGGCTGGATAATGACTACTTTGGGGGAAGCAAAAACCAGAGTGGGGTGTGAGTATTGTAATGGAAGGGGAATGGGAGATGGTGAAGCTAGGGAGGGATGCAGGTGGCATTGGAGCTGGCACGGTGGCAGCTAATCAGGTTTGCCAGCGCCATCTGTCAGAATGTGAGCATCTGGGATTCAAGGTGACCCTGTCACCCTTCGTTAGAATTACGAGTTTGGCATCTGTATTAAACCACAACCAGCCACAGATGCGGTGAGGAGGCTCGGCCAGGGACAAGCACCGCTTGCGAGCAGCATCTCAGCTGGGCGAGTTGATAAATGGAACTAATTTGATCTTAATAATTCACTGATTCGCGACTGCCAAAGGTTCCTCTCTTACCTCTTTTCATACGTTTGGTCTGTCTCTCCCTCTTCCCGCGTGGCCAAATCACGGCTCCAGAGTATTTTTCGAGGGAGTGTCGTGAGCTTTGCTCATCCCTCCCAGCACAGATGGTGTTTCTCTTGTACTTTGTGTGGTTTTTGCTACCTCCTCTCCCCGGCCTCAAAACACAAACACACACCAATTTTCCCCCTCCCGTGGGCATGTGTGGCGGGGCGGTTGAGGCAGCAGCAGGCGCGCCAGGGTAGTGCTTGCACCTGGGTAAGATTCTGGTAGAGAGAGCCAGGCTGCCTTGGCTGCAGCAAATTCCTCTCCCTGAGGGATCAAACAGAGATTTTTAATTGCATGTTGATCCGTCCGCTTGGAGTCTCCAATGGGGTCTATTAGAGGGAGGTATGGGGTGGCAAGCGGAGTGAGAATAGCAGCATCTTTAGGCTGCTTCTATACATCTTTTTCTTCTTCTATCCATTATGTGCATTCAGAGAAACGGAGAGGCCCTCTGAAGCATGCTTCTTCTTCCTCTTCTTCCTTTCACCTTCCTCCCCCAGTGTTGCACCTTAGACCTGAAGGATCCCTCAGTAAACCACTTGAGACCAGCCGTGATTAAATGCTTGATTTAGAATAAGTAAAAAGAAGTAAAGAGATAAAAATATAGTCCTTTGATGCTCTTAGCATTAAGTATTGCAATGCAGTAGTCCAAAGAGTAAAAAGGTTCAAAAAGGAAGAAATAGTCCTGATGCCCCAATGGGCTAAATCCTGGTTAAGTCTCTGGCAACAAAGGCTTGGCAAATACTTGAGTACGAGGACTTGAAGGCCCACCGGCCCAGGCTGGAACTAGAGTACGTGGAACTTGACGAGGAAAGCTGAACGTTGACGAGAGATACCAAGAGCCAACGAGAAGCAGCTTAAATAGGTTTTCCTTGGTTTCTCCCTTGAAGACGCACACTGCATCGTAACTCTTTCCCATGGATAGTCTGTGGGCCTGGCCCTCCCTTGCCCTCCGAGAAGGGAAGGAATGTCTGCTCATTAGTAGTACCACCTGGGAGCTGGGGAGGCAACCCGACTTTGTTGTACCAGCTCTTCTTATTGGCCTGGGAAGAAGAAAGGCTGCGCTTGCCCTTGACCATTGGTTGACATAGAGGTTCATGCAGAGGTTTGCTCTCAGGCCTAGCTGATGTCCTGGAATTAACATGGCTTTGGTCTGGTTGGACTATGGGACCAGGATGGGGCCTGACACCCAGCTGCCACTAGGTTTTGCTCATGACTGAGTGCAATGCTATCATTCAAGTGCTTCTCACAAACAGTTGACACAATGTGTGTTAGGCAAAACTACGGTTAGGTGGATCTGTAATTGGTTAAGTGGACAAACCCAGGGTGCTCACCATTGCTTCCTCTTCATCCTGGAAAGAAGTGACGAGCGGAGTGCCACAAGCAGGGTTCCTTCCTGGGCCCGGTCCTGTTCAACATCTTTATTAATGACTTAGATCAGTGGTTCCCAACCTTTCTAATGCCGTGACCACTAAATAAAGTTCCTCATGTTTTGGTGACCCCCAACCATATTTTCATTGCTACTTCATAACGGCAATTTTGCTACTCTTATGAAGCATAATGGAAGTATCTGATATGCAGGATGTATGTTATAAATTGAACATAATTGAACATATCTCAGAGACCGCCTCTCCCCTCTTCGCCCCCAGTGGTCGCCACGACTCCTCCAACTAAACTTACTGTATGTTCCAGGCCCCAGGGAAGTACGTCTCGAGAGTACAAGACGTAGGGCCTTCTCCATCTCTGCCTCTGTCTTGTGGAACTCCTTGCCTCCCCACTTGAGGGCCATGCGTGACTTGCGACCCTATGCTCAGGCACGCAAGACCTGGCTTTTTAGCAGAGCTTTTAATGTTTAATGCAGTCTATTCGGTATTGTGTAATGTTTTTATGCAATTGTTTTATGGCTGGAGCATTTTAATGGAGGGCGATTAACAAGTGAGAAACTGATGATGATGATGATGATAATTAAAGCATAGTGATTGATCACAAAAACAATATGCTCGGGGAGTATGGACAATGGATGATGGGATTTACAGTACCTTCAACCAATTTAGCTCTGACTTCCACAGACTACTGAGACCCCCACAAATTATAGACCTGGAACGAACTTGGCACCCAGAAAGGCTGCCCAAATGGCCAGGCCGTGAGGGCAGCCGTCTGCCTTGCCCCCGTGCTCTTCCCAGCTGGGAAGGGTGCGGGGGTGGATCAGAAAGGCTGCTCAAACGGCGGTGCCGGGAGGACAGCCCTCTGTCTTGCTCTTGCGCTCTTCCCAACTGGGAAGGGTTCGGGGGTGGGGCAGAAAGGCTGCCCAAATGGCGAGGCTGCCTAAACGGTGGGTCGGCAGCCATTTTGGAGGGGGCGGGGCAACCAAGGCATCTTCGCGACCCCCCAAAAATAGCCCAACGACCCCACTGGGGTTCGTGACCCCCAGGTTGAGAACCACTGACTTAGATGAAGGGTTAGAAGGCACGATCAACAAGTTTGCAGATGACACCAAATTGGGAGGAATAGCCAATACTCCAGAGGACAGGAGCAGAATTCCAAACGATCTGAACAAATTAGAGAGGTGGGCCAAAACTAACAAAATGAAGCTCAACAGTGACAAATGCAAGATATTCCACTTAGGCAGAAAAAATGAAATGCAAAGATACAGAATGGGGGACGCGCGGCTCGAGAGCAGTACGTGTGAAAAAGATCTTGGGATCCTCGTGGACAACAAGTCAAACATGAGCCAACAATGTGATGCAGCGGCAAAAGAAGCCAATGGGATTTTGGCCTGCATCAATAGGAGTCTAGTGTCTAGATCTAGGGAATTCATGCTACCCCTCTATCCTGCCTTGGTTAGACCACACCTGGAATACTGTGTCCAATTCTGGGCACCACAATTGAAGGGAGATGTTGACAAGCTGGAATGTGTCCAGAGGAAAGCAACTAAAATGATCAAGGGTCTGGAGAACAAGCCCTATGAGGAGCGGCTTAAGGAGCTAGGCATGTTTAGCCTGAAGAAGAGAAGGCTGAAAGGAGACATGATAGCCATTTATAAGTATGTGCGGGGAAGACATATGGAGGAGGGAGCAAGCTTGTTTTCTGCTGTCTTGAAGACTAGGACAAAATCCGGATAGTTTCACCCTTAAAATAATCAACCCCAAGCCCATGAAGAATGGGCTTTGCTCACACACTTCCCTGCAAGAAATGATAAAATTATTTAGGCTTCATATTTTCTGAGTTCTGACATTGTCAAACTGGGGGCAGTGAACCATCAATTTATATGCTCCCACTGTGCATTCTTTATAGCAGGCACATAAAGAGATGGTTCTCCCAAACTTTTAGGTGTCCAAGACTGTTTCCAGATCAATGCTTGATCTGGATTTATTGTAGACTAGGTATCCCCTGCCACGTGTTGCTGTGGCCCAGTCCGGTGATCTGGAAAATAAAGCAACGAGAAATTGTTGGTTTCTAATATATGTAATTTCTTTATGCTTCTGGGTAAACGGTATTTCTTGTTGTTTCTTTGTCAGTGTTGATATGGAGATTGTCTTGTGTGGCTAGTCTGGAACATGAAACATATAATTGTCTTTCTATGATACAATATCTGTGTGGGTGTGTGAATTATATATATATATCTCTATCTATCTATCTATCTATCTATCTATCTATCTATCTATGGCTGGATGGCTCTTGGTCAGGAGGGCTTTGATTATGTTTTCTTTCGTGAAGGGAGTTGGGCTGGATGGCCTTAAGTATTTTCTGTTAGTCATGGGGGTTCTGTGTGGGAAGTTTGCCCCGATTCTGTAATTGGTGGCGTTCAGAATGCTCTTTGATTGTAGGTGAACTATAAATCCCAGCAACTACAACTCTCAAATGTCAAGGTCTATTTCCCCCAAACTCTATCTGTGTTCATATTTGGCCATATGGAATATTTGTGCCAAGTTTGGTCCAGATCCTTAATTGTTTGAGTCCACAGTGCTCTCTGGATGTGGGTGAACTACAACTCCCAAACTCAAGGTCAATGTCCACCAAACCCTTCCAGTATTTTCTGTTGGTCATGGGAGTCCTGTGTGCCAAGTTTGGTTCAATTCCATCATTGGTGGAGTTCAGAATGCTCTTTGATTGTATAAATCTACAACTCCCAAATGACAAAATAATTTTTTTGAGTGATGGTCACTCCTTGAGTTAGTAGGTGTCCTGTGGCCAAATTTGGTGGCAATTCCTCCAGTGGTTTTTGAGTTATGTTAATCCCACAAACGGACATTGCATTTTTATTTATATAGCTATCAGCATAATACTTGCTATGGCACTTGTCCTGAGATTAAAATATAGGTACATCAGAAGCTTCTCAGTATTTAAGAGCCCTTTGTTCAGTTTCTGATTAACCCCTTGAATACACAAGAAGTAAACCTGAAGAGTTATCTCTAAAGAACTTGTCAAACCTTCCAGGCTGGATCTATACTGCCCTATATCCCATGATCAGATCCCAGATTATCTGCTTTGAACTGGATTATATGAGTCTATACTGCCAGATAATCTGGGATAGGAACCCCTGGTGGTGCAGTGGGTTAAACCCTTGTGCCAGCAGTACTGAAGACTGACAGGTCGGAGGTTCGAATCCGCGGAGAGCACGGTTGGGCTCCCTCTGTCAGCTCCAGCTCTCCATGTGGGGACATGATAGAAGCCTCCCACAAGGATGGTAAAACATCAAAACATCCGGGTGTCCCCTGGGCAACGTCCTTGCAGACAGTCAATTCTCTCACACCAGAAGGCACTTGCAGTTTCTCAAGTTGCTCCTGACATGAAAAAAAAAAATCTGGGATAAGCACATAACCTGGGATCAGATCCTGGGATATAGGGCAGAGTAGATCCAACCTAACAAAGAATGGCATGGAAAACGGTTTTACAACGGTTTTTTCATTAACAGGAATTTTAAAACCTTACAAAATAAGCATTAATATATACAGTAGATTAGGGGTCGGGAACCCTTTTGACTCAAGAGAACCATGAAAGCAAAATATTTTGAATTTTTTTTCAGTGAGAGCCATATAATACACAAATCCCAGGAGCAACAGAAAATACTGGAAAGGGTTGGGGAAAACAGACCCTGACATACGGGAGCTGTAGTTGTGTGGATTTATAGTTCACTTGCAAGAAAAGAGCATTCTGAGCTCCACCAACCATTAAACTGAACCAAACTTGGCATACACAACTCCCAGAAGCAGCAGAAGATACTGGAGAAGGTTGGGGAAAACAGACCCTGGCATATGGGAGTTACAGTTGTGTGGATTTATAGTTCACCAGACATCAAAGAGCATTCTGTGCTCCACAAAATACTGGAGAGGTTTGGGGGAGGATGTAGAACAGATGATGGGATTTACTGTACTTCAGCTCTACATCAAAATCACCGGACTCTCTCTCTCACTCTCTCTCTCTCTCTCTCTCTCTCTCTCTCTCTCTCTCTCTCTCACTGCCTGCACAGCTGATAGGAGAGGCCTCCTTGCTGGCCCCTAGTGGGGTGCAGGCCCAACCTCCGGGAGAGGCTCACCATCGCACAGTGCGGCCATGGGCAGGAAGCACCCCGGTGGCGGCCTCTTTCCCTGCGCATTTGCAAACACACTGAGAAAGAGGGCTTGTGAAGTGTACATGCGCAGGAATGGGATTGGGCTGGATAGCTCCTCTGTTCCCTCTTCCAACCCTATGATTCCCTCAATGCAATCTGGGAACAGTGGGGAATCTTCCTTCCTTGACTGCACTTCCAAATTTCCAAGACACTGCCTCTTCTCCCAAGATCGTATCCCATATGCAGCTCCTTCCTATCCATCCCACACAAAACATTTCTTTTGCGTTTCCTTTGCAAACCCAAGCCCCTCCCATGTGGCTCCCCAAAAATCAAAGGCCACGTGCAATGGGGATGGGAGGAAACTGGGGCCTTTTCCTCTTTCCACCTTCGGGATTATTTCCCCTTCCCCTCTCTCTGCATTGTCCCACCGATCTCCCGCCATTAGCCACGGAAGGCCAGACAGCAGTAGCAGCAACAGACCCAGTCCCGCACTGACGTCACAAGCGAGGCAAGAGGAGGAGGGAAAGACGAAGAGAAAATCTCTTAAAGGGGCAGCACAGCTTGATTCCCAGGCGCTCAGACAAAGAGCAAGTGGAAGAGGCCACAAGGCTTGCTCAGGGTGCATTCTACAGTCATGCCTGTCAATACGGGACAGGAGCTGAGAGGGACTCTGGCAGAAGGGGGCGGGGCCTAATGAAGTGGCTCTGTGAGCCAGATGCAATCCTCAAAAGAGCCATACCTGGCTCCCGAGCCATAGGTTCCCTACCCCTGCAGTAGATAGATGAAAACATACCCTTAAGTTTTTTGTTTACAGACCTGAAGATGAAGACCAACTGTATTGCATGCCAGTCAGGCATGTAGCTGGGGGGGGGGGGGGGGGCTAAGGGGGCTTGAGCCCCCGAAATTCTCAGGGTGGTCTGCGAAAAGGCCTTACTGGTACATTATTTAAACTGTTATGTTTATTCATATCATGATCTGATCACCATGCTCATTATATCCCACATTAATGGGGTTATTGGGATAACAATACAAAAGGTTTGCTAGGGTAGATCCTCTTCCACCCGTCTCAGCCCCCCCCCAAACAAACTCAGCCCCCCCCCCCTGAAACAAAATCCTGGCTACGGCCCTGATGCCAGTCCAGCAGTGTGTCACACATAGTCCTGCCAGGATGATATTCCAGGGCACCGTTTCAGAAAACATACTTCCAAAAATAAACATGCTGGGCCAGTAGACCGCCAATCAAAGCACCTTTGTTCACAGAGTCAATAAACAGAAACCATATTTTGATGAAGGGCTAGTGAGAAGAGATGGGGCCTTTTGGGCTTTTTTTAAAAGGATAAATTATATCTTCACTTTTAGCTCTGTGAAGAGGGTACAGGTGAGGTTTTAAAGTACCCTGGTAATTGGTGTTGAGCTGTCCAGATAGTGGCTTATCAAACAGGAAAGCTTGTGAGTCGATCTAATCCTGTAAATATTAGACTGAAATCATAGTTGACCTATGCACATTTAACCTTTTCATACACTGCTATCACAAGATGAAATATGCCATTTTATTGCAGGTTAATATGGAAATGAATGACACTGCTGGCTCCATTTTCATTTCCACACAAGATACTTTTCAGGCACTCTTACGATCAGTCTAGATCAGTGTTTCCCAACCTTTTTTGAGCCGCGGCACACTTGTAACATTAAAAAAATCCGGGGGCACACCACCAACCAAAATGACACAAAAATGACACTCTAACACAGTAAAGAACGGCTGGAGGATGGTGGCCTGCTGGGAGTGCCGGGGGAGGGGGAGGAGCCAGGCCGCACCATGCCCCTCCCCCTCCCCTCGGTTTCAGCTCTCCCACAGCTTCTCCAGCCTTGAGGGGGCAGTGCCAAGCCAGCTGTGGCAGAGCCAGCACAATGCTGGCTTGGCACTGCCCCCTCAAGGCTGGAGAATCTGTGGGAGTGCCGAAGCCGGGAGGAGGGGGAGGAGCCAGGCCGCACCGTGCCCCGCCCCTTCCCCCGGCGTCAGCTTTCCCACAACTTTTCTAGCCTTGAGGGGGCAGTGCGACCGAGGGGCGGGAGTCATGGCCCTCGTCCCCGGCGCTGCTTTTCACCATGACTCCCTCCCCTCGCTCGCTGAAGCTGCGCGGAGGAGGAGGGGCATGAGCGGTGGACGGGCTTCAGTGGGCGGGGCTTCTCCGCGCAGCTTCAGCAAGCGAGGGGCGAGAGTCATGGCGGATTGAAGGCTGGCTGGAAAAATGTCCGAAGGAGACGGCGCCTCGGCCCCTTTTTCTTTTTCTTCGCCGTCGCCCGGCCCTTCCTCCTCCTCCCCCAAGCAGCAGGAGTTCGGCAGGAGGAGGGGGGAAGGAAGGGGGCAGAGAGCTGTTCTCACAGCACAGCAGGAGGTCCGTCACGGCACACTACTGTGCCGCGTCACAGCGGTTGGGAAACACTGGTCTAGATTAAACACATTTAAGGGATCCTAACAATGATGGTCTCTCAACGGTGTGTCTTTTGAGACTACAGGTGGATCTACACTGTATCCCAGGATCTGATTCCAATTTATCTGCTTTGAACTGGATTATATGAGGCTCCTTCTACACCTTCATATAATCAAATTATCGAATCAGGTAATCCACATTATCTGTTTGAACTGGATTATATGAGTCTACAATTCAATATAATCCAGTTCAAAGCAGATAATCTGGATGCAGTTATCTGAGGGACACTTTACAATCATTTGTTGTTACCATCAGATTGAATGACTTCAAGCAACCCTATGCATGAATGACTTCCAAGGTCCCGGGTCATCATCTGCCATGCTCAGGTCTTTCAAAACCAGGGTCCTGGTTTCCTTTGAAGCAATCCATTTGTAATGCATTTTCTCTCTTTTTGTATTGCCTTCCACTTTGTGCAGCAATATTGTCTTTTATTTTTGTTTTAATGTTTTTATTTTCAATTTACATATTCACAAAAAACAGTGAAACTAATCTATATAATGTATATATGCATGAACCAATACAATACTTCCAGATATTTACACAATATTCACATTTGGTTGTGCTCTCCCCTCCTCCCACCCAACCCCATTTAGTGACTTCCCATCCCTTGGGTTGGAGAAATTCATATATAATTCTGTTCTTCCTTCCTATTACATTATTTTTCTATTATTCATTCTGGTATAATATTTATTGTTTATAAATTCCTTACACAGATTCTAAATTATGAAGCCTTTTATAAAAAACTTTTCTTTTTTTCTTTTTTTAAACATAGTTTAGAAATGGTTCCCAGTCCTTGATAAAGTTTTTTTTGTTCATCATTGCTAATTTGTCCATTTCTGCTATTTTAAAGACTTTAACCCTCCATTCTTTTATCGTTGTGAGTTCTGCCTTCTTCCAGAAGTATGCATCATTGTATACTGTTCTCGGTGCTGTTATCATGTAGTGCAGGGGTCAGGAACCTTTTTGACTCAGAGAGCCATGAAAGTAAAATATTTGGAAATTTATTTCAGTGAGAGCCATATAATATCTGTATCTGTATACCTTTATAAAACGGAATGTTTGTATGTGTGTATGTGTGTATGTGTGTATGCGGAGGGCGGAAGGGCGGATATGTGGCAGCTATTTGCATAAAGTCCTTTGATTGGACAGCCTCGCCACTCCAAAATTCTAAGGCACCAGACAGAGGGCATTGATAGCCACTGATTAGCCAGCAACCCAGAATCCAGGCCTCTACATTCAAACAACAGGATTTCTTCCCACTGAGGGGGAAAAAGCCAGCAACCCAGAATCCAGGCCTCTACATTCAAACAACAGGATTTCTTCCCACTGAGGGGAAAAAAGCCAGCAACCCAGAAACCAGGCCTCTACATTCAAACAACAGGATTTCTTCCCACTGAGGGGAAAAAAGCCAGCAACCCAGAATCCAGGCCTCTACATTCAAACAACAGGATTTCTTCCCACTGAGGGGAAAAATGCACCATCAACATTCCCTCCCCACTTGGCTCTGTGAAAACAAAATGGATTCCTGTATTCTCCTCCCCCCTCAGCTTTTAGAAAACGGCTGCCTGCCATGCACCCTTTTAAAGTTACCAATAGCAGGCCATAACATTACAGGCCCCAAAATAGAGTTTAGAGCAGGATGGCCGGCGAATGATGGGATTTGCATCCCAATTCACTTCCCAGAAAACATTGTAGCCCCTACAAATCCCCTTCTCCCAGATAGGCCCAAAAGAGGCATCCATCTTCCCTCTTCAACACAGTGTCAGAGAAAGGCAGCTTCTGACAGGATCTTTAGAACAGGCACTGTCACTCTGCAAGGTAAGGCCCTACTTCACTCAAAAGACACAAGAGAAAACAATAAATACCTTTCTCTAATGCCTTTTAATGCTTATATAAATAATTCTGGCCCAAAGCCCCTCACCCAGCCTCATTGGACCTTACTGCTAATTCCATGCAGGCCTTTTCCATTTTTTAAACTCCTTTCTGTTTTACACCGGTATACTTTCACAGGCCAGGGCGGATGTGTGGCAGCCACTTTCACAGGCCACAGCGACCAGCGCGGGTGATGGACCTGCACCAAACTTGGTACACATAACCCCCCTATGACATGACCCACGTATTATGGGATTTGTAGTACTTTCCAAGACTTTGGTTCCCACAGACCACTGAGGCCACCAAAAAGGACCAATACAGACCACACTCAGCACACACAGCCCCCATGACCCACTCTACATCCTGGTGCAGTTCGGAGGAGGGTGGGCCATGGATGATGGGACTTGAAGTGCCTCTACTCACTTCCCAAGTCCGCTGCAACTCTGATCCAATCACTGATCGAGACCAAACTTGCCATACATAACCCCCATGACTGCCTTCACGTCCTGGTGAGGTTTGGGGGAGGACTGACAATGGATGATGGGATTTGTAGTACTTTTACACCCCTCTGTTCCCACAGACCACTGTGGCCCCCAACAAACACCGAGAAAGTCCACACTTGGCACACAGAGCCCCAGTGACCCACTCTACATCCTACTGAAGTTTGGAGGGGGACAGAACATGGATGATGGGATTTGCAGTACCTTCCCTCACTTCCCAATCCTGCTACAAACCTAATCCAATGACTGATCAACACCAAATCTGGCACACAGAGCCCTCATGACCCACTCTACAGCCTGGTGCAGTTTACTGTGAGACGGACCACGGATGATGGGACTTGAAGTACCTTCACTCACTTCCGAAAAACAATGCATCCCTCATCCATTCACCAATACAGACCAAACTTAGCACACAGAGCCCCCATGACCCAATCTACATCCTACTACACTTTGGGGGGGACGGGACACACAGAGATGATGGGACTTGCACTACCTTCAGTAATTTCATGATACCACTGCAACTCCCAATAATGATGGATCAAAACTAAACTTGGCACACAGAGCCCCCATGACCCACTCTACATCCTGCTGCACTTCTCAAATGACCCGGGCAGGGCCGGGTCCCCAAGCTAGTATATAATATATTTTACGACTGAATTCAACTAATTGTGGGTATATACGTACATACTATGAGAAAAGGATTCTCCCGGCAGAATGACGGGACATTTCAGACCTGGCTCTGCAAAAGGCATGCTCAGGACTCTGGGAAGGAAGAGAAGATAGAAGGAAGAGGGAAAGAAAGAAAGACAGAGGTAATAAAAAAGGAGGGAGGGGGAGAGGAAGAAAGAAAAGAAGAACGAACTATGGAAAAGGAAGAAAAGAAAAGCAAGAGAGAGACAAGGAGGAGAAAAGAAAGAAGGAAATGGGATGGGAGGAAAGGAAAGGGTGGGGAAAAGAAAGGAAAGGGAGTGAGGAAAAAGTAAAATAATGAAGGGAAAAGAAGAAAAGAAAGAAAGGGAGAGAGGGGGAAAGGAAGGAGGGAAGGAAAGGGTGAAGGGGAGAAAGAAAGGAAGGAAGAGGAAGGAAGGAAGAGGGAAAATGGAGGAAAGAAGGGGAGAGAGGGAGGGAAAGCAAGGAGAGAAGGAAAGGGTGAAGGGGTAGAAAGAAAGGAAGGAAGAGGGAGAATGGAGGAAAGAAGGAAGGGGAGAGAGGGAGGGGAAAAGGAAGGAGAGAAGGAAAGAATGGAAGAGGAAGGAAGGAACTAAGAAGGAGGGAGGAAAGAAGATAGGGAGAGAGGGAGGGAAAAGAATGAAAGAAAAAGAGAGGGAAAAGGAAAGGAAGAGAAAGGAAGGACGGAAGGGCGAGGAGGGCGCGGGGCCAAGGCGGACCTTGGTGTCGACGTCGACGAGGCAGTCCCTCCGGAAGGCGTTGAAGAGGCCGCGGCTCTTGAGCTGCCCGATGATGAGGGCAAGGAGCTGGGCGTCCCCCAGGGGCAGCAAGGCTGGGTCTGCGGCGCCAGGGCCAGGCCCACCTCCACCGCCTCCCCCGATTGCCTGTGGCAGAGGACGAAGAGGAAGATGAGGATGAGGCGCCGCCGCCATGCTCCGCCATCCCCGGCAAAGATGACGCAGGGCGCCAAGAGCAGCGGGGGATGAGAAAGAGGCAGCGATGGCGGCGCGGAAGTGGCAGTCTTGGCGCATTTGTGTCACTCCTCCCCACTGCATGCCGGCAAACCGAGACCTGGGCTGCTCTGGAGAGCCAGATGCAATCATGAAAAGAGCCACACCTGGCTCCCGAGCCATTGGTTCCCTACCCCTGATTTAGTGAAATACTTTGTAGTTTAACTATTTTGTTTGGCAATTTGACACTTCCAATAAAAATAATTCAGGCTCCAATTGTATCTTTGAATGAAAAATTTCTTGCAGGGTTTTTTGTATCTTGCCTCAGTATTCTCTTGGTTTTTTACAGGACCACCACATGTGGAAGAAAGTGCCTTCATGTTCCTTACATTCCCAGCACTTTTTTCCCCCTTATACATTTTGGCAAGTTTTGCTGGGTTCAGGTATCGCTTCATTATTTTAAAAAATCTCTAAGGTCATAGCACTGAATCTTCTTTAAGCCAACATTTCCCCCCGTTTACCTGGTTTTATATTGTGCCCGACATTTTGTGCCAATTTAATCATACAATCCTTTACCAGTTTTGTTTCCATTTCCATCTTCAGTAATACTTTACATATTTTTCCAATAAGATGTTATTAATTAGTATTTATTTATTGTTCACTTTTGTATTCCGCTCCTCCCAGCAGGCTCGGGGCGGATCACAGCAAAATACATGGGCGGCATGTTGCAACATGTCAACATGCGACCCTACAATTGATAAAAACATAAAAACATAAAACCACATTTAAAACAGGTTACATCGTCAAAGCATGGGGTGAGAGGACATATATCATAGTTCTTAGTCCGGTGTGCCTAATTAAAGGCCAGCCCGAAAAGGGCCGTCTTGCAGGCCCTCCGGAACGGGCCCAGTTCCGAGATGGCTCGGGTACTGTCCGGGAGGGCGTTCCAGAGCACCGGTGCCGCCACAGAAAAAGACCTTTGTCTAGTCGTCGACAGGTGGCAGGAGCGGACTGATGGAATTAACAACAGATTTTGCTCATCTGAGCGCAGTGATCTCGGGGGCAAGTACGGGGTAAGGCGGTCCTTCAGGTATGCAGGCCCTAGGCCGTGTAAGGCCTTAAAGGTCAAAACCAACACCTTGAAGGCAATTCGGTACTCAATAGGAAGCCAGTGCAGTTGCCGGAGAATAGGTGTGATATGCTCCCTCACCGGCACTCCTGCCAGCAAGCGAGCGGCGGCATTCTGCACTAGCTTGAGTTTCCGGATTGTCGACAAGGGAAGGCCAACGTAGAGGCCATTACAGTAGTCTAGTCTCGAGATGACCGTCGCTTGGATTACCGTGGCCAGGTCGTCCCTGGACAGGTAGGGTGCCAGTCGCCTAGCCTGTCGGAGGTGATAGAATGACGTCCTGCTGACCACGGAGACCTGGGTGAAGTACACATTTCCTTTTCAAATTCTGATTGGTCTCTTTCAAATCCCATATTTTTATTGTTTTATGTACATTGTTCTTTCAGTGCCTATATCTGCACCACTGTAGGTGAAGTCCTGCATCCTTCTGTTTTTCTTAAGTTTTAAACCTGTATTTATTATCTTCACATTTTATTAAATCTCTGTATCTAATCCAGTGTTTCTTCTCATCTAACTTGTAAAAAGCTTCTTCTGTTGAAACCGATAATGGGGCTTTGGGACATAATTTAATTTTGTACTTGTACCAAATCCTTAGTATGGCTCGTCTTATAAAATGGTGATTAAAATCTGTTTTTTGATACCATATGTAGGCATGCAATTCAAAACGTAAAGCATGACCTCTCATAAGGTTAGCCAATCTTTTATCCAAATTGGTATGCATTGTCTATATCAGTGTTTCCCAACCAGTGTGCCGTGAGCGATCATCAGGTGTGCCGTGGGAAATTGGAACCTCCAATACCCTTTCTTCCCCCTCCTGCCGAACACTTTTTCTTCTCCACTCGGGCTCCCTTCTTCCCAGTCTCACTCTGCTTGCTTTGCCTTGCTTTGCTCATACTGCCACTTCTGCGGGAGGGGGGAGGGAGGAAGACGGGACACGTGCAGGCGCTACTGCGCAGACTCGCCCCACGTCATCCTCCCTCCCCTCCACAGTACTCTCTGGAAATAGATGAACTACAACTCCAAAACTCAAATTCAGTGCCCACCAAACTCTTAGAGTATTTTCTCTTGGTTATGGTAGTTCTGTGTGGGAAGTTTGATTCCATTCCATCATTGGTGGAGTTGATTACGGGTGAACTATAACTCCCAGCTGTTGAGCAAGACCTTCGTGTGTGTCTTTCTGCCATTCCTGCCAGGATATCTATGTTGTGTTCATCAAAACAGGCCCAGGTTTCACACTGAGTGTATAAATACATTTAAAAACATATTAACTATATGTATTACTGTGTTAGAGTGTCATTTTGCGTCATTTTGGTTGGTGGTGTGCCCCAGGATTTTGTAAATGTAAAAAATGTGCCGCGGCTCAAAAAAGGTTGAAAAACACTGGTCTATATCAGTGATTTTCAACCTTTTTTGAGCCGTGGCAATCCTGGGGCACATCACCAACCAAAATGACACAAAATGACACTCTAATTGTCATTTTACTAACTGTCACCCTCCCCCCTCGTGACGCCGCTGCTTCCGCAAAACACCCCCCCCCCCCGGGTGGCCCATCACTGTCCCACGGGGGAAGGATGTGCTGAGCGGCCGAAGTGCACACGGGCTCGGCTGAGCAGGACGAATAGGAATTGGGCACACGGGGTGGCTCCGAGCCTCGGAACAAACTGCGGCGGAGACTCGCAGCCGTCACCATCCCCAGCTCTCCTTCCTGAAAGGGTTCAGGCCCCCCCAGGAGTGCCTCCTCCCCCGCGTCCTTTCGGCTTCTCTGCTGTCGCCTTGGGGCCAGATCGGTAAGGAACCAAGCTGGGCTGTGGAGCTGCGCATCCCGGCCTCTGCTCTGCAGCGAACCCGGAGCCCAGCCAGGAGAGGCCAGGAGATGAGGGGTTGCTCCCTTTCTCTGGCGCGGAGGGGCTAGAGGGCAGAAAGCCTCGCCTCGAGCCTCGGGGAGCAGAATCGGACAGGGGCAGCTCCCGCAGACTCCTCCTCCCTCTCCTCCTCCTTGCTGCCAGAGGGGAGGAGGGCAGAAGAGCGCCCAGGAGCCAGGAAGCAGGAGGAGCCGCAGCCCGGCCAGATAGCCCTTGGCACGCAGAGGGAGGGAAGGAAGGAAGGGAAGGAGAGAGAGAGGAGGGAGGGAGGAAAGTTCTGGACGCCGAGGGCTCTCCCTGACTTCAGCCAGGCTGGCTGGCATTGCTGCTTCAGCCAGGAAAGCCTCATTTCTGCTACCTGAAATTTCCTGCTAGGCTCTCTCTCTCTCTACACTGTAATTTCCCATGACACACCTGATGATCTCTCATGGCACACTAGTGTGTCGCGGCACACCGGTTGGGAAACACTGGTCTATATGAGATAGTAAAATTATCTCATGATATGACCAAAGTATAATGACCTCAGTTTATTCAACTTTCCAACTCATCACATTGGGGGTTTGGGTTCTTTTTCCTGTTCTGGATGGGGCCTGAGTGCCATCAAACGACGCTGGCTTGGCCTGCCCCTAAAGTGGAGGGGAAGTGTTGCAAGAAGTGGAGAGGAAGTGTCGCAAGATGCTTCCTTTGCCATGATGGAGAGGTAAGTGTGTTTTTGATATCTCCAAGGGATCTACCTGTACTTTTTTGCCTTCCCGCATCTGATAGGGGAAAGGGCAACGCGTGCTGCCACCCTTTCACCCATCTGATGGGGACAGGGACAGGGTACCAAGCTATAGAAAAGTGGGCAATTTTGTGTCTTTCTTTGAGGAATGAAGCTATATCAGATGTTGCCTTTGCTCTCTTCACTCCTTACAATATTGGAAAACAATATAGCAGGTCTGCCTGGATCCTGCTAAGATCACATGCCTCAAGAGGCTATTTATTTATTTATTTCCATTATTTCTACCCCTCTCTTCTCTATCCCCGAAGGGGGACTCAGAGCAGCAAAACAAAAAGGCAACGATTTGATGCTGATACAAATAAATACAATATAAAAACCATAACATTCAGCATAAAATACCATTAAAATTAACACATAATACACATACATTTCAATTAAAAACAATACTTCGCCCAAGACATAAGTACTGAGCCATATCCATCAACCTGCCATTACAGTTCCACTCCAAGGTGCTGCCTTGTGCTAATGTGCAAACGCCTGGTCCCACAGCCACGATTTCACTTTTTTCCTGAATGCCAGGAGGGATGGGGTTGATCATATGTCGCTCGGAAGCACATTCCACTGACGGGGAGCCACCACCGAGACGGCCCTCTCTCTCGTCCCCACCAGCCGCATTTGAAAAGTTGACGGGAGCGCAAGCAGGGCCTCCCTGGATGATCTTAGATTCCGAGGTGGGACGTAGCAACAGATGCGTTCGGACAAGTAAGCTGGGCCAGAACCGTATAGAGCTTTAAAGGTCAAACCAGCACTTTGAATTGAGCTCGGAATTGGACAGGCAGCCAGTGGAGTATGCTCCCTGTATGTAGCTCCAGTTAGTAATCTGGCTGCTGCCCGTTGGACTAACAGCAATTTCCGAACTGTCTTCAAAGGCAGCCCCACGTAGAGTGCATTGCAGTAGTCTGTTTGGGATGTGACCAGAGCGTGGACGACCGTAGCCAGATCAGACTTCCCAAGCTACGGGCGCAGCTGGCGCACGAGTCTTAACTGTGCAAAAGCTCCCCTGGCCACCACTGAGACCTGGGGTTCCAGGCTCAGCGATGATTCCAGGATCACTCCCAAGCTGCGAACCTGCGTCTTCAGGGGGAGTGTAACCCCATCCAAACACAGGCTGTAACCCTATGCCCTGTTTGGCCTTTAGACTGACCAGGAGGACCTCTGTCTTGTCTGGATTAAGTTTCAGTTTACTAGCCCTCATCCAGTCCGGCACAGCAGGCAAGCACTGCTTCAAAGTCTGGACAGCCTGCTTAGTGACAGGTAGAAAGGAGTGACAGATCTGGACGTCATCAGGCTAGGGGTTGGGTGGCTTCCAAAATATTCTGTCCTTCCTTATGCAGTTTACTTTTACCAACTTCTTGTGAGCTTAGCTCCTTTATTCTACAGAGAGAATGTAATAACCACTGAAGCAACAATGTTGATGATAACAAACCATACTGAAACAACTCCCGCATATCATTAATTTCTTACTAATAACAGAGTTAAAACTTAGTAACTGAGCCCTGGCCAGAATTTTTTTTTAAAAAAAAAACACAGAGCAAAAGCGGAGTATTATCCTTCTTTTATACCTCATTCCAGAATTCCTTTTCTTTCTGTTCCTTTTTCTTTCTTTTCCTTGATTTATTACGGTACTCTCAATTTGCGACTTAGTGGTCTTTTCTCCTTTGCCAAGGAAGCTTGAATTAGGATAGTGGGTGAGTGTGTGTGTGCCAGTCAGGGGAGGAAAGGGGAGGGTAGGTATCCTTTCTCCATTTTCAAACTCCCTTCCCCTCTCTTTTTCACCTACACCCTTCTTTCTCTCCCTGCTGCTTCTCCAGATATGCACACGAGGGGGTGCCATTGCACAGGAGTCAGGTTGCCGACTCCAGGGCCTGAAACATCCCCTTTCAAGGAAAGGACCACAATCATTTGCTCAGCTGGGATGGATGGAAGACAATGGTGTTGTCATGGGTGCACACTATCCAACATACGTGATCACCCAGGTGTTATGTCAATAAATACAGCATACAACTGGTGTGAAGAAGACACTTCATGCCAGCACTGCCCAGATGGCTCAAAGAAATGAGTCAATTCTGTCCGAAAATATCTCTCCTTACAAACCACCTAGAAATTTAAGATCTTCTGGGGAGGCCCTGCTCTTGGTCCTGCCATCTTCACAGGTGCAGCTGGTGGGGACGAGAGACAGGGCCTTCTCAGTGGTGGCCCGTCGGCTGTGGAATGCCCTCACCACGGACATTAGATCAGCCCCCACCCTCTTAACTTTTCATAAAAAAGTAAAAACCTGGTTATTTGAGCAGGCGTTTCCAAACGCAGTGTAGCTACAGTATGACCTCTGATCTCGGAATGGTTGGACAACGCGGTTGGACAATGATTTGGTAATGAAGTGCGGAGGTTTTATAATGTTTTTATTGATGTTTAATATGTATGTGAATTTTTAAAATTTTGTTGAGTGTTTTATCTGCTTTTATATTGTTACTAGCTTGGGGACCCGGCGGTGCCTGGGTTGAGGAAGGCATTGTGTGCCATAGTTCGTCATTGGTGTGGGCCACAGTGCTCTAAGGAAGTGAATTAAAGTACTGCAAGTCCCATCATCCATGGTCCATCCTTCCTCAAACTGCACCAGGATGTAGGGTGCATCTTGGGGGATCTGTGTGCCAAGTTTGGTCTTGTTCTGTCATTGTTGGGGGCCTAGTCAGGAAAATCAAGTTGAGGAAGCCTAACAATATCCCATGAGCTCAGGCCTAGTCAGGAAAATCAAGTTAAGGAAGCCTTGTTGTCAATTTTGGGCCTGGTCTGTGATTTACAGGGGCTGCAGTGTTGTTTGGGAAGTGAATGAGTTGAAGGTACTGCAAATCCCATCATTCGTGGCCCATCCTGCCCTAAACCACACCAGGTTGTGAAGTGGGCCATAGGTCCCTTGTTTGCCATGTTTGGTCCTGATCCGTCATTGCTGTGGGCCGCAGTGGCTGACTGCCTGAGGCCTTTTGCTTTCCCTCTGAGTCACCTTAGAAGTGTATTGGGTGAAGGTACTGAACATTCCATTTCCAACAGAAAAAACTGTCAACTGGCTAACTTCAACTCCAGCCATTTATGCCTGCTTCAGGCCCTTTCCTTTCCTCTCTGTGCTGTGTTGGAATGTTGGGTGGCTGGCTAGTCAGAGCCATTTATGCAAATAATCCCGGAGTGGCAGCCAATCGAAACGCTGCCACATATTCCTCCCACCGCTCGGCTGCAAACACTGACTTTTATTATATACATAGATAGATGGGCATTGAATAGTGCTGCTTGTAAACCGCCATGAGTCGCCCTCGGGCTGAGAATGGCGGTATAAAAATGTAGTAAATAAATAAATTCATACAATACTGGGGAATATCAAAAGCCTTCATCACTTGATAGCCACCTAGGTCAAGGATTCTCTATTTTTCATCTTCCCTGTGATTTGGACCTTGATGGCCAGAAGCTTCAACCAATATGGCCAGCCGGTAGAAATTCTGTGACTTGCAATTTCAAACTTTTGGAAGACAAAAGCTTGAGAGCCACTGATCTAAATTTTTCCACTCACAACCTCTTCCAATCTTGGAAGACAGTGACAATGGCAGCTCCCCTGTGCCAAGTATCTAGCTCAGTGGTGTCTAATTCATTTTAATGAAGGACCACATCAGCCGTAGGGTTGTCTTCAAAGGGCCATTGAATATATGGATGGAAAATCTGTGGATACAAAGGATCAACTGTATTTTTTAAAAAACATAGTAGTTTGTGCTCTTTAATTTTCTCCCAGCTTGATTCATTAGATGTTAATTGAACAATAACTCCCATAGCTTTTGATTATGCACCAGGTAGACTGGGGATGATGGGAATTACAACCCAACAGCACTTATATCTCCAAGGGTGAAAGGTTAATAATAATGATAATTTTATTTCTTACCCACCTCTCCTCGTGGCTCAAGGCAGGTCACTGCACGGTCAAAACACACAAACATTGTAAAAATTCAATAAACACATAAATTAAAATGAAGTTCTGTGGTGCAGCTGGCTAAGTGTCAGCTGCATAAGATCTCTCTGACCAGTAGGTCATGAGTTCGAGGCCTGCCCAGGTCGGGGTGGGTGCTCGACCTTTAAGTGTAGCCTGCTGTCGACCTTTGCAGCCCGAAAGACAGTTGTATCTGTCAAGTAGGAGATTAAGGTACCACATTAAGTGGGGAGGCAAATTTTGACTGAATTATGACGCCATTAAAAGAACTCCAGGAATGCGGAAGGAACAAAAAGGGATGCTGAGAGATGAGCTCCCCCTGGTGGCCAGAGTTTGCCTCTGTCTATGTGTTGTGTATGTGAAAAACTGCAGGAATTGTCTGCTAAGTATGTGTACCTGTAATCCGCTCTGAGTCCCCTTCGGGGTGAAAAGAGCGAAATATAAATAAAGTAAATAAATAAAATAAATAAATAAGGTTAAAGGACATTTTTAATGCAGATATCATAGAATCATAGAATAATAAAGTTGGAAGAGACTACATTGGGCATCTAGTCAATTCTCTTGCAATGCAGGAAAAGCACTATCAAAGTATCCCTGACAGATGGCCATCCAACTTTTGTTTAAAAGTTTTGAAGAAAGGAGCTTCCACTACACTCCAAGGCAGAGAGTTCCACTGTTGAACAGCTCGTATGGTCAGGAAGTTCTTCCTAATGTTCAGGCGGAATCTCCTTTCTTGTAATTTGAACCCATTGCTCTGAGTCCTAGTTTCATGGGCAGCAGAAAACAAACCTGCTCCATCTTCCCTACGACACCCTTTCACATTTTTATACACTGCTATCATATCTCTTCTCAACCTTCTCTTCTGCAGGCTAAACATACCCAGTTCTTTAAGACGCTCCTCATAGGGCATGGCCTCCAGGGCATGGTCTCCTGAAATGCTGAGACACAAAGGAACAGAAACAGGACCCCAAGACCTCTGTGCACTGAGTCCCTTAGTAGCTATCAACCAGTAGTTTCCTAGTTTATATCTGTTTTTGTATTTGCCGAATGAGTTCTCATGTGTTTTACCATTTTCCTTCATAAAGAAATTTCATGTTTTAAATAATTTTATAACATTTCACTTAATATTTTGGCATTGTCTTCATGATAGTCACACTGTAAACTTCTTGTGGTATTATTGCTGCTATTACACTATGTAACACAATTATAAAGATTGTAAAGAGCTCCAGAAAGATCTCTCGAAATTGAGTGAATGGGCAACAAAGTGGCAAATGCATTTTAACCTAAACAAGTGTAAAGTCATGCACATCGGGGCAAAGAACCCCAACTACACCTACCAATTGATGGGGTCAAAGCTTTCCAAGACAAACCAGGAAAGGGATCTTGGGGTTTTGGTGGAAGGCTCAATGAAGATGTCAACCCAGTGCGCTGCAGCAGTGAAAAAAAGCAAATTCTATGCTTGGCATGATCAGGAAGGGAATCGAAAATAGGTCAGCAAATGTTGTATTACCTCTCTACAAATCGATGGTAAGGCCACATTTGGAGTACTGTGTACAATTCTGGTCTCCGCACCTTAAGAAGGATATAACGGAACTGGAAAAGGTACAAAGAAGGGCAACAAGAATGATCCAAGGGATGGAGCGGCTCCCTTATGAAACCAGGTTGCAACGCCTTGGTCTTTTCAGCCTTGAAAGACGGCGTTTAAGAGGTGACTTGATCGAAGTGTATAAAATCATGCATAGGATAGAAAAGGTGAATAAAGAAAAACTATTTTCTTTGTCACAAAACACTAGGACTAGAGGGCACTCCCTGAAGCTCCAAGGTAGGAAAATTAGGACTAATAAAGGGAAATATTTCTTCACCCAGAGGGTCATTGGGTTATGGAATTTACTTCCAGAAGAGGTTGTGACAGCTGTCAGCCTGAACAACTTCAAGGCAGGATTAGACAGATTCATGGATACCAAGTGTATCGGTAGTTACTGAAAAGGACATTCAAGTGCCACCTCGGAGTTGGTTGAGGTAGACAGGATTTCCCTGGGTACTGGTTGTGGGGGTCGGGGGGGAGCAGGTCAGGGTTTTGCCCTCCCTTCTGCTCGAGATCCCCGTGTACAACTGGTGGACCACTGTGTGATACAGAATGCTGGACTAGATGGGCTGAGGTCCGATTCAGCATGGCTCTTCTTATGTTCTTATGTTCTTATATGGATCTATCAGAAAAACATGAAAAAGTTTTATCAAACAGCAAAAACTTTGTTTTTGCAGGACATTCTGCAGCACATTTTGCTCGAGTTTTTCAGTGCATACCTCGTAGAGGCTTGACCAATTCAAAATAGTTTGTGGCAGCCACAAAAATGAAATTTCTGGAGTATAGCAACAACTTTCAAAGTAAGTACTGCAAGGAAATAACACTTTCCAGGAACAGAATTTCTTTTCAAATTTTGTTACATAGTGTTATTCACTGTATTCTGTGTTTTGGTTTTGTGCCTTCATATGTTTCCCACTTGTGTTGTTTTTAAGACAAACCTATGTTCAAAAGATTGTTGTTATTATTATTATTATCTCCCTCTGAAACTGAGAGAGTGTGACTTGCCTGAGGTCAGCCAGTTGGTTTTCGTTGGCCTTGTGCTCTCTGGGGTTCAAACCTTATTGGCTTTCTTTCTAGGTTTTGACTGTCTATATGTAAGATAAAGCTAAAGGTTTCCCCTTGACATTAGGTGTAGTTATGTCTGACTCTTGGGGGTGATTTATCTCCATTTCTAAGCCGAAGAGCCAGCATTGTCATGTGTATATGTATGTGTATGTGCAAGTATGTATGTATGTATGTATGTACTGTATGTATTTGTGTGTATATATACAGTACACACACACATATATATACATACACACACGTGTGTATGTGTCTTCACATCACCTGTCAGCTTATGCCAACGCTATGAATACTCAAAGTTTTTGTCACTTCCTTCCTCTAGGAGCCCCCAGTGGTGCAGTGGGTTAAATCCTTGTGCTAGCAGGACTGAAGACCGACAGGTCAGAGGTTTGAATCCAGGGAGAGCACGGATGAGCTCCCTCTGTCAGCTCCAGCTCCCCATGCAGGCACAAGGGAGAAGCCTCCCAAATGGATGGTAAAACATCAAAAACATCCATGCGTCCACTGGGCAATGTCCTTGCAGACGGCCAATTCTCTCACACCACAAGCCACTTGCAGTTTCTCAAGTTGCTCCTGACACACACACACACACACACACACCTCTTCCTCTAAAACATAGCCTACAGCAGTGTTTTTCAGCCTTTTTTGAGCCGCGGCACACTTTTTACATTTACAAAATTCTGGGGCACACCACCAACCAAAATGACACAAAATGACACTCTATGTTTTTAAATGTATTTATACCCTCAGTGTGAAACCTGGGCCTGTTTCGATGAACACAACAAATATATATGACTTCCTCTCACATCTTTATACATGGCTATCATGTCTTCTCTCAGCCTTCTTTTCTTCAGGCTAAACATGCCCAGCTCTTCAAGCAGCTCCTGATAGAGCTTGTTCTTCAGACCTTTGAGAAATTTCACCCCGAGTGAAACTTGCTTCCAGTTAACTATGGGCGGGAGGGGGGGGGGGAGGCAACTCTCGAAAAATCCAGTAAAATAGTTTTTTAAAAAAACATTTCCATGCAGAGAGGCTCAATTTGTTTCTTGTAAACCTGTGAGGGGGCTGCTAGGAGGGGGGAGAGTGCCAATTTCCCACGGCACACCTGATGATCGCTCATGGCACACTAGTGTGCCACGGCACACTGGTTGGGAAACACTGTTCTAAAACATAGCCTACAACAGTGTTTCCCAACCAGTGTGCCGGGGCACACTAGTGTGCCGTGAGCGATCATCAGGTGTGCCGTGGGAAATTGGAACCTCCAGGAAGGGGGGGGGGGGGAGAGTCTAGTGTGTTGAAGTATAAAAACCTTAAGAAACCTACCTCTATAAAGGCACAAAATTACAAACACCCCCTCCCCACCCGTTGTCTACTTGGTCTCTCCCTCTCCATGCATTGGGAAGGCCCGCCTCCCTTTCCCCAAGTAGAGACCTCCTCTTGCCTCCTGGGGGTTCTGTGTGGGAAGTTTGGCCCAGTTCTATCATTGGGGGGTTCAGAATGCTCTTTGATTGTAGGGGAACTATAAACCCCAGCAACTACGACTCCCAAATGTCAAGGTCTATTTCCCCTGAACTCCATCTGCGTTCATATTTGGGCATATTGCGTATTCATGCCAAGTTTATTCATTTATTTATTATTCAATTTTATATTCCGCTCCTCCCTGCAGGTCCTGATCCAACATTGTTTGAGTCCACAGTGCTCTCTGGATATAGGTGAACTACAACTCCAAAACTCAAGGTCAATGCCCACCAAACTCTTATATAGTATTTTCTCTTGGTTATGGGAGTTCTGTGTGGGAAGTTTGATTCCATTCCATCATTGGTGGAGTTCAGAATGCTCTTTGATTGTGGGTGAACTATAACTCCCAGCTGTTGAGCAAGACCTTCGTGTGCGTCTTTCTGCCATTCCTGCCAGGATATCTATGTTGTGTTCATCGAAACAGGCCCAGGTTTCACACTGAGTGTATAAATACATTTAAAAACATATTAACTATATGTATTACTGTGTTAGAGTGTCATTTTGTGTCATTTTGGTTGGTGGTGTGCCCCAGGATTTTACAAATGTAAAAAATTTGCCGCGGTTCAAAAAAGGTTGGGAAACACTGGCCTACAGTACTACTTAGTATTAATTGGCAGTCCCAGATCCCAGTATTAACCAAGCCTGGCCCTTCTTGGTTTCCAAGATCAGAAAGGATCTGCAGGAACACAAAATGTATATTGACTTGCCTGTCAATCTTACCTGCTCCCCAAACAAACACACACACAGACACACACACACAATGTTTCCGGTGCCTTTGTCTGTCTTTGAGAAGCAGCAGCCTTCAGTGATTCCTTTTCGGGGGAGAAACGTGTACAGTCATTTTATTCAAGGGTAATAAGGAGGAGAGTCTTTGGACGGAGATGATAAGCAGAGTCAAACAGTCAGAGGCTGGAAAAAAAAACTTTCTAGACTATACTTTTCAGCAGTTGTATTACCTAAGAGTTTCCAGGAAATGTAATCCAAACCTACCTTTTCAAAGTTCTTGTTACGATGTAATAATGTATGTACAAAGAAAGTTTACAAGAGAAGCTAAACATTCTAGCTTTGCTCAAACATGTCTATGGCCGTCTTTCATTTTTAAAAAGCTTTTAGCAGCTAGGATCACTTACTTGGGTTCTTTCGCCAAGTGCTCGATTTTCAGAAAAGAGTGGGCAGTGGCTGCATGCTTGGCACTAGACAAGGGCAACTGGTTTAGTGATAATTTGGGTGAAACTGGAGCCAGAGGGCCACAGCTCATTTGCATAGTTTAGCTGAGTGCAACCAACCATTGTGGCATAAAAGCAACTGATGAAGTGGTGGCTGCACAAGATTTCTATGTATCCCCTTTTGCTCTTTTGCTCTGAATCCAAAACATCTGCAATATATTGTGAGCAAATGTATTCAGTAACTGACTGACTTATAAAAAATAGATTTTACTGATAGGATACTGCCTTAAAAATTAAAATAGACATTGTGTTTTGAAACTTTTAAAGTTTAATCGTGTTTTTGTCTTATAAATGTTGAATACAGAGTGAGCATCGCTTACCTTACATTCTGATATCCAAAACATTCCCATGGGTGGCAAAGATACTGAAACCTTTCTTTTCCGATGGTTCAGTGTATAGAAACGTTGTTTCATGCACATAATTATTAATATCAGTGAATACAAAATACCTGTAGGCTATGTGTCTGAGGAGTATATGAAACATAAATGAATTTTGTATTTGGATTTGTGTCCCATCTCCAAGATATCTTGCCATGCAGATATCCCCAAATCCTTAAAAAATCCAAAAGACTTCTGGTCCCAAACGTTTCAGATAAAGGATATTCAATATGTAGTGTTCGAATACAGTGGAACCTTGACTTACAAGTGTCTTGACTTAAGAGAGCTTTGAGTTAAGAATCAGTACTTGCCTCAGACTCACTTTGACATAGGAGCAGCATTTTGAGTCAAGAGCTCATGCCTTAGGGCAGTGTTTCCCAACCGGTGTGCCACGGCACACTGCCATGAGCGATCATCAGGTGTGCCGTGGGAAATTGGCCTCTTCCTCCCCCCCCCCTCCCGCTTCCTGGTGCTGCTGCTGGCGGAGGCCGAGGGAGAAGGTGGCAGCAGAGGCCCTGAAGCTGAGGAAGCGCAGCAGCCGCAGCAGGAAGGATGCTCACACCGCCCCCTCCTCCTCCATCCTCCTAGTTTTCTTTTCTCTCCGGGGCTTGCTTCCTTCAGGGTCATCACCATGTTGTCCTCCTCCTCCCGCAACAGCAGCGGCGTGGGACCCCTCCACCCCAGCCAGAGCCGTGCCCTCCCCACCCGGACGGTGCCCATCAGCGACTCCTCGCAGCTACCTCACGACATCACGTCCGGGGGGACCCTCTTCTCCACCATGCTTGGAGGTAAGAGAGCAAGCCAGGAAGAGCCCCTCCTCCCCTTCACCCTTGCCCCGAAAGAGAATGGCCAAGGGAAGGAGGCGTGGGCTCAAGGCCCTTGCTGTGCGAGATGCATCCCTCTCGCTGCCTCGTGCATGCGTGCTCCCAAGGCATGCACGCGGACAGAGTGGGGGGAGGGGTTTTTTTCCTTTCTCTTTCTGCTTTTGCAGCACTTGCAAGCGTGTGGTTCAAGGCTGCATGCAGGCTCTTCCAGGCTTGCCTGTGGCTGCCATATGATATAATGGCGTTTGCAAGGGCATGTTGTGGGCAGTGGAGACCCCCACAATGCAGTCTGCATGTTATGGACAGTGGAGACCCCTATTAGGCATGATGTGGACAGTGGAGGCCCCTTTAATGCATGATGTGGACAGTGGAGACTCCCTATAATGCATGATGTGGACAGTGAGACCCCCTATAATGCATGATGTGGACTCACCATGAACCTGCATGAAGCTTCTGAGTGTATAAATACATTTAAAAACATATTTAATATATGTATTACTGTGTCATTTTGTGTTATTTTGGTTGGTGGTGTGTCGCAGGATTTTGTAAATGTAAAAAATGTGCCACGGCTCAGAAAAGGTTGAAAAACATTGCCTTAGGGAGTGCTGGCATGAGAGTACAGGGCTTTAGGGCTTCAAGGGAGCAGCCTCTGTCCCTTGTGCCTTGTGCTCTTGTCTGCTTTGGGAGATTGCTGTCTGCTTTGCTCTTGTCCGCTTTGAGGAACTTTTGGGTTAGTTGATTTTGTATGTGTTTTTAAAATTCCTAGTATGTTTTGCTTCTTGGAGAGAGAATGGAAGAGAGAGCAAGAGAGGTAATAAGGCTGGAATGGGTACAGTATGAAGAAAATGGTGCTTCTGCCTCTTTGATTTGTGCTTTGTTCTTCCTTGCCATTTTAAAATTGATCTTTCTTTTTCATTGTTTCACGTGAATGTGCAAGTTATTAATACATTATTTGTTATTTCTAAAATACATTTTCTTATTTAAAAATACATAACAAAATAGATGTGGGATGAGGGGCCGGAATGGATTAATAGCATTTCAATGCGAAAATTCACTTTGAGATAAGAGTGATTTGAGTTAAGAGATCAGTCACAGAACACATCAAACTCTTAACTCGAGGCATCACTGTACTAGAACTGACTCCTTTTGCTCAACATCGGGCTGCAAAACAACGTACTGTTAAAATGAGTTCAATAGAATTAAAACTATACAAAAGGTCAACAGAATTAAATTATGAAAAAGCAATTAAAATATATTTAAAATATGTTTAGAAGTTAAAAATGGTACAATTGAAATAATACAGAACCTTCTTAAAAGCTATTTCCTTAAAATATTCCATTCCAGAAGCATTTGTTTTCTGGGGTGCGGGGTGGGTGTGTTTTTGGTTGAAAAACCGCAAGAAAGCCGTTCTTGGAAGCTAGGGACAGCAACCAAAAAGGCCCTTTTGAATCACCATCTGTGAAGGCAATGGGATCGAAAGAAGGGCTTCTTATGAGAGTCACATTGCCTATGCGGACCCATATGGGATAATACCCTGAACCTAAGCTGTGTGGGGCTTTATAGGTCATTGACAGTGCTTTGAATTGGGCCTAGAGCCAGTGGAACAATTCCAGCAATGGAGCTTTGTGTTCCCTGTAGCCAGATTGGTTAACCATCTGGCTGCAGCGTTTTGTGCTAGGACCTCCGAGAGCCTGTAGCCTGAGATCCCTGTATACTCTCCAATGTTTCACAGTGACAGAACACATGTGGCTCACCAACATCAAAGACTAGTCACAAAAACAAAAGTAGCTAGAGACGACCTCAGCTAGGAGTGGCTGCAGCAGTTTACTTTTGCCCGAGTCTATTGGGAACAGTAATATTTGGCCCCTCCGTTCTCTGTTTGTTTGTAACATTTGTAACATAAGTCAGGGACAAAAGAAGGAATGCAGAAGGAGGAGAAAGAAACGGGGACATTTTAAAAGCACCTGGAAGCAAAAGAAAAATATATATGTATTTACGTGGCTGTTGTAGAGAGTACCAACCCTGATGTATTGCTACTTTTGTTTTGTTTTGTTTTTTTATTTCCCCCCTAGTTATCCTTCCCTGCTTTTATCTTTTCTTTTATTCTCTTTTATCTTTCTTCTTTTAACCCCCCTTCCTATCCCTTCCCTCCTCTACTTCCCTCTC
Organism: Anolis apletophallus; assembly: GCA_030556195.1. Lineage (NCBI taxonomy): Eukaryota > Metazoa > Chordata > Lepidosauria > Squamata > Anolidae > Anolis > Anolis apletophallus. The sequence goes on along the minus strand of JARBWK010000006.1, from coordinate 137,090,899 downwards.
TGATTCGATTGTTGTTTCTATACTTCTCTACATAATTATTGTATATTTGTACAAGAAACCATAATAATACGTGGAGTATTTCATTTAAGATACTTCGTTGTGTTGTAGTGTTGATGTTTTTGTTTTATTTGTTTTATTTGTTTGTTTGATGTCTCTGCGTCAATGTTGTTGATGTGTCTTGATGGTTTTCATTAATTATTATTATTATTATTATTTTTAAAAGCACCTGAAAAGGTTAAAGGAACAAAGACTAATCAGGACTTTTTTCTGTGCCAAATTGGGACAATTGGAGGACATGCCGCTGCCTCCCTTTGCTTGATAGCAGGGCCTTCCCTGTCTCCTGCAGGAACTTCTCTCAGTTGTCAGGATTTCAGCAGTTCATATTTGTACCGAATATCTCATTTCTGGAAGATGGCAAGGAGAGTGTGATCCTTGGCTAGTGTTTCCTGCGAGGTCACACTGCAGAGGCTGGGGCTCCTTGAAAGCTCTTGATTGGGTTGCTGTAGGTTTTTTCGGGCTATATGGCCATGTTCTAGAACAGGGGTCGGGAACCTTTTTGACTCGGAGAGCCATGAAAGCAAAATATTTGGAAATGTATTTCCGTGAGAGCCATATAATATATATAATATATTTTAAGACTGAATTCAACTAAATGTGAGTATATACGTACATTCTATAACAGGGCTGTCCAACTGGTGGCCCTGGGGCCGGATCCGGCCCCGTAGCCTGTTGGACACGGCCCCACCTATGCCCTCAGCCGCCATTTTTAAATTTGAAAAAAAAAACCGAATTTTTTTTTTTTTAAAAGGCGGCCGGGGGCCGGGGGGGGGGAGGGGGAGGCGGGGCAGGGAGGAGGAAGAGAGCTAGCTCCTCCTCCTTTTCGGTGCCCCCCTCCCTACCTAGGGCGGGGGAGCCGCCGAAAAAGGGCAGAAGGCGGCGCCAACAGCAGCGCGTCACAGGCCTGGCGTGACGCGCTGCCCTTGGCACCGCCTACTCCTCCTTTCGGCGCCCCCTCCCTTCCTAGGGCGGAGGGGGGCGCCGAAAAGGAGGAGTAGGCGGCGCCAAGAGCCGCGCGTCACAGGCCTGGCGTGACGCGCTGCTCCTTGGCACCGCCTACTCCTCCTTTTCGGCGCCCCCTTCCCTTCCTAGGGCGGAGGGGGGGGCGCCGAAAGGAGGAGTAGCGGCGCCAAGAGCCGCGCGTCACAGGCCTGGCGTGACGTGCTGCTCCTTTGGCACCGCCTACTCCTCCTTTCGGCGCCCTCCCTTCCTAGGGTGGAGGTGGGGGCGCGCGAAAAGGAGAAGTAGGCGGCGCCAAGAGCCGCGCGTCAGGCCTGGCGTGACGCGCTGCTCCTTGGCACCGCCTACTCCTCCTTTCGGCCCCCTCCTTCCTAGGGCGGAGGGGGCCGAAAGGGGGAGTAGGCGGCGCCAAGAGCAGTGCGTCACGCCAGGCCTGTGACGCTCTGCTCTTGGCGCCGCCTACTCCTCCTCCGGCGCCCTCCCTACCTAGGGCAGGGGCCCCGAAAAAGGGCAGAAAGCGGCGTCAAGAGCAGCGCGTCACAGGCCTGGCGTGACGCGCTGCCCCTGGCGCCGCCTACTCCTTCCTTTGCGCCCCCCTCCGCCCTAGGAAGGGAGGGGGGCGCCGAAAAGGAGGAGTAGGCGGTGCCAAGGGGCAGCGCGTCACGCCAGGCCTGTGACGCGCTGCTCTTGACGCCGCCTTCTGCCCTTTTTCAGCCGGGTTAGGAGGGGCGGGGCCTGGGGTTGGGGGCCGGGGCCTGGGGCGGGGCCGAGCGCCCCCCTAGGTCATCAGTGACCTTTTATCCGGCCCTGGACCCCGTAGAAGTTGGACAGCACTGTTCTATAAGAAAAGGATTCCCCCAGCAGAATGAAGGGACTCTTCAGACCTGGCTCTACAAAAGACATGCTCAGGACTCTGGGAAGGAAGAGAAGATGGAAGGAAGGAAGGAAGGGGGAAAGAAAGAAAGACGGAGGATGTAAAAGAGGGAGGGGGAGAGGAAGAAAGAAAAGAAGAACCAACTATGGAAAAGGAAGAAAAGAAAAGGAGGAGACAAGGAGGGGGAAAGAAAGAAGGAAATGGGAAGGGAGGAAAGGAAAGGGTGGGGAAAAGAAAGAAAAGGGAGTGAGGAAAAAGTAAAATAATGAGGGGAAAAGAAGAAAAGAAAGAAGGGGGAGAGGGAGTGAAGTGAAAAGAAAGGAAGGAGAAGGAAAGGAAGACTTGGGGAAAAGAATAGAAGATGAAGGAAGGAAGAGGGAGGGAGAATGGAGGAAAGAAGGAAGGGAGAGAGGGAGGGAAAAGGAAGGAGAGAAGGAAAAGGTGAAGGGGAGAAAGAAAGGAAGGAGAACGGAGGAAAGAAGGAAGGGGAGAGAGGGGAAGGGGGTGAAGAAGAGGCAGCGATGGTGACGCGGAAGCGGCAGTCGCAGCGTATTTGCGTCACTCCTCCCCGCTGCATGCTGGGAAACTGAGGCCCGGGCTGCTCTGGAGAGCCAGATGCAATCATGAAAAGAACCACATCTGACTCCCGAACCATAGGTTCCCTATACCCTCTCCTGACGTTTCGCCTTCATCTATGGCAAGCATCCTCAGAGGTTGTGAGATCTCACAACTTCTGAGGATGCTTGCCATAGATGCAGGCGAAATGTCAGAAGGGAATGCTTCTAGTACATGGCCATATAGTCCGAAAAACCTACAACAACCCAGTGATTCCAGACATGAAAGCCTTCGACAAAGTTCTTGATTTTTTGGGGGGGGGCTGGCTTTCCTTGGGGTCTTTAATGAGCCTGCACTGGCTGGAACTGGACTACCACCTGACTTGGCAACCAGGAACCCCCCCCCCCCCAAAAAAGAGCTGCTGCCTCCCCCTCCTAAAAAAGGCTGTGAAGACAAGGCAGTGGCTCCCCCAGGTTTGCATCGTGTGGCTGAATGAGAGATTATTCCTTCTAATAACCTGCAGTTTGGGAAAGTTCTGAAACAATAATAAGTCAGCGTAATGGTTTCCATGCCTCATTCCTGGGCAGGCTAGCAGCAAAATCCGGTTTTAATTAAAGAAAGGGAGAGGAGAAAAAAGAAAGTTAGGGAAGCGGAGGGGAGGAGAGAAAATGGGAGGGAAAGGCTGAACGGCTGTTAGCAGACATGATTAGTGGATGAGAGGATCTTAGAAGAACAGTCCTTACCCTCGTCCCCTCCCCATCTAAAATGTGGTTTGGTTGAAATGTTCACTCTAACGGATACAATCCAGTAGGAATTTCTGTACAAGCGCTGCTGAAACAAACAGGACATGTGGAATGTGCCACTCAGGAACAAGTCATTTCCCTTGGTTAACAGCATAGTGGGTGAGCAAATTTCTGTATCTCTGTTGGTGCTCACAGGGTCATACTGAGACATTTTGATTGACAGGCGCAATGATGTCATCCATCCCCTGCCAGCCCACATCAGGCTCCCTTAACTCTCCCCAATTTTAGCTATAGTCCTCAGATTGGGAAAAATAACAATTTTTTCCTCCATATTGCAATTTGGAATTGTACGCTGTCCCCGTTGTCATGCAGAATCTTTTGTGATTTCGTGATCTCGTCCAGTTCCTTAAGACCAATTCGTTGTACAAAAGACGCACTTCTGATGGAAGCGAAAACAGCTCAATCTGGATTTTTAAAACTGATCAACATAACTGCATTTTTGGATTCTCCTTGGAGACGACATTGTGAGGAGCGTTTCCACATTAAACATTACTACGAGATTTCTGCTTTAGGTCAGTTTTCCAAAGCGTTCGATTTCTCCTCCTTTTCCACTCTGCGACACTATTCTGATTCTGTGTCGGTTTATTCATTTTTAATGACAGTGTTTCCAAATTGTGTTTCATCCTCCCTGCACCCACAAAAAAAAAAAATCTATAAAACCATATACAGGATAAATGTTTCAAACTAGTTAAAATGTTTTTTAAACTTGCCGTTTCAAACTAAATAAAAAAACAGCCAAAGACATATTACAGCCAGAAATTAACTCCCAAATGCCCAGCATTTTTTGTGTGGAAGAAATGTGTTCATTTGCTTCTAAAGAAAGAACTTTCAAAGATGATATGTAGTTCAGTTGTGTAACTCCAGTTGCCCCAACTGTAGACAGGTCCGGACAGGGGCGGTCCTACAAGATAGGCCAAGTAGGCAGCCGCCTAGGGCGCCATCTGGGAAGGGGGCGCCATCCTGGCCGCATGGGGCACCATCCTGGCCCTGCCGATGTTCCTCAGACAGTGCTGCAGCTGCCTGCTTTTTTACCCCGGCCTTGTGCGCTCCGACGCCGCTTCTGGGCACGCGCGGAGGTTTTCACGCAGGCGCAGTTGCTCCGGAGCTAAAGTTGAGCGCAGGAGCAACTGCACATGCGCCGAAAAACCTCCGCGCATACCCAGTAGCTCCCTTGCGCAGAAGCCTGTAAGCAAAGCACTCACTATCGGGCAGGCAGGGAGTGCTTCCCCTCTCCCTATGTCTCCTCCGCATACGCGCGTTTGCAAGGAAGGAGAAAAGAATCAGTGAAGGAAGTGTAAGTGAAGGAATGAATGAAGGGCTTTCCTCCTCCTCCTCTGTGACCTCTTCTCTCCCTCCTTCCTTTCTTCGGCTCTATTTCTGTCTAGACCTGAGGGGCCTGAGGCTATGAGGAGTTGTGGGAGTTGGAGTCCAAAACACCTAGGGGGAGGGCGGGCCCAAGTTTGCCCAGGCCGCGCTGCCTGTATTCGACCTCATTTGAACATTTTGGCTGTTTTTCCATTTACATTTACATTGGGATCCTAATTTTGGACTTATGGGAGACTCCTATGAAATATGAGTTGGGTGATAGGTAATATATTCTGATTTTGATGCATTTACATTGCATTTCTTGTTGATTATTATACAGTTCTGCTTAATATTGTCATACAATATAATACAAATACAATATAACAATAGAATAATGATATATTTTATATTACATGTAATATTACAAACAATATTGCAGTATAGTGGTATTGTACAAAATAGTAATATATAATATTTTATTTTACTTTATTTTGGGTTATTTGAGTTTTATAGGAGTAATGAAAATATTTAGTAGAGGATAATTTTATTTAAATAAATAATTTTATTATTTTATAATAATAATATAATAGAATGTTACATTATATTATAATGTCAATATATTATAATATAATTATATTGTAATGTAGTAGAATATAATTATGATATAATATAGTATGAGTATGGTATAATATATTGTATATACATTGATACAATATAATACTACTAATGGTATTGTGATATTATAATTGTATATTTGTTTTATATGGGGGGGCAAAATAATTTGGGGGCACCAAAATAATGTTCGCCTACCATTTAAAATTACCTTAGACCGCCCCTGGGTCCGGATTACGCAATTGTGGCACCCTAGGCCACACTCTTGAAGCGCCGCCCCCGCTCCGGGGGGCGGGGCCGCTCCTGGGGGCGGGGCCGCTTGCGGGCGCCCCACTGCTCGCACCGGCCTCGCCCCTCTTCCTTCACTGACTGAAGGAAGAGGGGCGGGGCCGGCGCGAGCAGCAAGGAGGGGAGAGCTCCGGGACTTCCCTCCACCCCCTCCTCTCTCTCGCGTCAGGAGGGGGCAGAGGGAAGTCCTAGGCCCCCCTCCTCACTGCTCGCGCCTGCCCCGCCCCTCTTCCTTCAGTCAGTGAAGGAAGAGGGGTGGGGACGGCGTGAGCAGCGGGGAGGGGGCGGCGCCGGGAGTTCCCTCCACCCCCTCCTCTCTCTCTCACGTCAGGAAGGGGAGGAGGGAAGTCCTAGGCCTCCTCCCCGCTGCTCACGCTGGCCCCGCCCCTCTTACTTCACTGACTGAAGGAAAAGGGGCGGGGCCGGCATGAGCAGCAGGGAGGGGGGGCTTCCGGCGCCACGCGCATACGCACTTTTCCTCCCCGAATTTTTTTCCCGATTTTTTCCTGATTTATTTTTATTTTCCCCCCCGATTTTTTTCCTGATTTTTTTTGAATTTTTAAAAACTTTTTTGGGGGGGTCCGGATCTGCTGTCCCCCAAAGGTGCCACCCTAGGCCATGGACTAGGGTGGCCTTATGGGTAATCCGGGCCTGACAGTAGATCTGGTCCCAGAAAACAGAAGCCTCACATTTAAGAAATATGTGATTTCTGTCGCCTTATTACAGGCATGGATACACAGTGGAGCATGGAAGATCTCACCAAACCATTTCAGCCTCCCCTGGATCTAGGGAGAAAATATAACTTTTCTCACTTTGGGGATCTTTTTTTGAATGGTGGAGGAGTTGCTTCTAGTTTGGTTGGAATTATTGCTGTGAACCCTTCAAAACCATATTCTGGTTATGTCTCACTTAATGAATACGACGTGTTCCTAATGCATTACTTCTTTAACAGAAAATTAGGCACAGAGGGAGAAATTACATTGAAAGAACAGGGATAGTTTCCAGCACCACAAAAGAAGGAGAATTAGATGTGTTTTAGCAAACTTTTCATCCAAAAATAACAATATAAATATATGAAATAAAATCACTTAGTCAGATAAGCCTTGCCTCAGTAAACAAAAATACCTCCTAGAACACTACCACACAGACATATGTCCCAGGAGCATCAGCGTTAAAAAAAACAAAGCTGTTCCTGGGCTCCTATCCACATACCCCCCCCCCCCACCCAAAAGTGCATTCTTTCAGAACTTTCTGGAAGAACACCAGGACACTCTCAGCCCCTGCCCAAAAGACCCCCACAACAGTGTAAAAAAAAAACCCAAAATAACGTCCCCGGCCGCCATTAGAGGGCTGCTGGAGCTCTCTGGGTGAATTCAAATGACGCGCCAGGAGAAGGGGGGCAGGAACTATTTTCCTAAAACACCCTCCACTTTCTTCTGGGGGATCATTTGTATGTGTGCAGGAGAGCTCCGGCAGGCCTCTAATGGAGGCCGGGTAAGGTTTTTTTACACTGTTTTGGGGGTCTTTTGGGAAGGAGGTTGGTATTCTCACAGTTTTCTGAGCTAATTTAGCCTGGAAAACTGTGGAAATACTGTCTGGACTCCAGTCTGGACTCCAGTCCAGACACCAGAAATAGTGAGTTTATCCCGCACATTCCAAGAAGGCACAAAATAAACCCACTGACAAATTAATTTGCCACAAACCAGGGTTTTGCTGGTTTGTGGCGAATTAATTCGGGTTTGTCCAGGACATCATCTGGACCGTCCCTTTATTCCAGTGTTTCCCAACCAGTGTGCCGGGGCACACTAGTGTGCCGTGAGCAATCATCAGGTGTGCCGTGGGAAATTGGAACCTCCAGGAGGGGAGGGGGGAGTCTAGTGTGTTGAAGTATAAAAACCCTAAGAAACCTACCTCGATAAAGGCCCAAAATTACAAACACCCCCCCCCCCCCTGTTGTCTACTTGGTCTCTCCCTCTCCATGCATTGGGAAGGCTCGCCTCCCTTTCCACAAGTAGAGACCTCCTCTTGCCTTCTGGGGGTTTTGTGTGGGAAGTTTGGTCCAGTTCTATCATTGGTGGGGTTCAGAATGCTCTTTGATTGTAGGGGAACTATAAATCCCAGCAACTACAACTCCCAAATGTCAAGGTCTATTCCCCTGAACTCCATCTGTGTTCATATTTGGGCATATTGAGTATTCATGCCAAGTTTGGTCCTGATCCAACATTGTTTGAGTCCACAGTGCTCTCTGGATATAGGTGAACTACAACTCCAAAACTCAAGGTCAATGCCCACCAAACTCTTACAGCATTTTCTCTTGGTTATGGGAGTTCTGTGTGGGAAGTTTATGTCTTTCTGCCATTCCTGCCAGGATATCTATGTTGAGTTCATCGAAACAGGCCCAGGTTTCACACTGAGTGTATAAATACATTTTAAAAACATATTAACTATATGTATTACTGTGTTAGAGTGTCATTTTGTGTCATTTTGGTTGGTGGTGTGCCCCAGGATTTTGCAAGTGTAAAAAGTGTGCCGCGGCTCAAAAAGGTTGGGAATCACTGCTTTATTCTAGTAACTCTCGCATTAAAGGCGCTATCTAGATCAGGGGTGGGCAATTACTGGCCCTCCAGGTGTTTTGGACTTCAACTCCCAGAAGTCCTAGCCAGTTTACCAGCTGTTAGGATTTCTGGGAGTTGAAGTCCAGAACACCTGGAGGGCCGGTAATTGCCCACCCCTGATCTAGATGCACCCTTAGAAATCACTTGATGTCTTATTCCAGAATGCACCTAGGGATACTTTCTTTTTCTACAAGACTTTATTTTTCCTATGACTTCCATTTTGGTGGCTGTATTTATAGATCTATCCTTTTTTTATCTCGTTTATCTGCTCCCCCTTTCTCTATTTTGTTGATCATACATGTGCAGTAAATGATTGCTGAGGCAGCTACTCTTTACTTTGCCTGTACACACATAGTAGGATCATTAGAACAGAATCTCACTCCTTCTAAGTTCAATCATTAATGCATGGTTTACTGCAGACATACCACTGCAACCCAATAACAAAAATATGTCGGTTTAACCTCCACATTGCTAGTAAAACTGAATTACTGTGTCACAAATTGATGCATGTCTAAAACGTGTGTCACCAACATTAAATGGTTGGAAGCTCTGCTCTGCAGAGTTTCCTAGCACTTCTTCCCTGTGTCTGTTTGGGGGTGCAAAAATAGCAGCTGTGAATCCCCCCCCCCCGGGTGCCACTATTGCTATATAGGGCCAAAATACTGTACCCAATAGCCATTGGATCCTGTCTGATCTTGGAAGCTAATCAGGATCAGCCCAGACTAGTACTTGAATGGAAGACTGACAATGAATCCCAGGTACTGCAGTGTAGGCTATATTTCATTGGAAGGAACTGGCATCATCTCTGAGTATCCCTTTTCCATGAAGACCTATAAAATCCATAGGGTTGCCATAAGCTGACAGGCAGTTGGAATGTACATACCCCACACACAGTACCACTCTAGGGTTGCCCAGTGGTTAGCCTTTCCTGGCTCTGAAGCCACCTCTTAGTCCCTTGAACTCTTGTTCTGTCAAGTCAGAGAAGTGCCACATGGGTGCACGTACACATGCAAGAGGACACACAAATACATACACGCTGAACACACTCTCTTTTTCCCAGAGTGGAAACACTCGCTCCCTTCCAGCAGCAGCAGGCCCCATCCATTCCTGCACACCAACCTCCGCACTGGGATCTTGGCCAAAAACACCTCTCTTCCACCCCCATTCCCCAACTCCTTCCCTCCCTCCTTCTCCAATGCTAGAGTTTTGGCGGCTCCCACTGCGAGGAGCCAGCTTCAATTTGGAGCCGTCCTCAGACCTTGGCTCCAAGTTGGAGGGGGGGGGGGGGTGTCCCCTGGAGGCCCTAAAGACCTGCAGAGGGAGAGCAAGGAGGGTTCAGGAACCCCAAAACTGGACCCAAGTCAGCTCCCCCTCAAAAAAAAAAGAAACCAGTCAGTTTCTGTCTGTCCAAGGCCGAGGATAGCTTGCTCCTGGCCCTTTTCCATCTTCCCTCTCTCTCCTAACTTCGCAAGGCCTGTCCCCTCCCTCATCACATCACAGTCTATAAATCTATTTGGCTTTGGCAATCCCCTTCCCCCCTTTATGGTCCAATTGCTCTTCTCTCTCCCCCCCTTCCCCCCTCCACTATTTCGTTTCAGTCTTTCTTCTCCTTTTCTTTGTTCTTAACTTTTGCCAATATTTTTTAACAGCACATTTCTGCAAATTGCTTCCAAAAGTCTGCAGTTGTAGAAAATCTATCACGGGGGCTTGGGGTTGGATTCAAAGTTCACCCTGGTTTTATATCCTCCCTATAATATCTATTTGAACACGTCTATTGGCTAGAAGGGAAAGTTGGTTTTGGCTGGGTGCTCAGGCTGAGGCTTTCATAGGTTTTAGGGATCTATTTGCCTTTTGCTTCACCAAATGTCAGGAGTGCTTTAACCCTTCCCGTTGGAGAAGAGCTGAGTCTGCCTAGTGGGGATGGGGGGAATGGGCGTCACATCAGATGAGGTGCCTTGGTGCCCCTTTTCACGCCGCCTTTGAACAGGGATGCCACGGTTCCAGCTGACAAACAAACCAAAATTTGACTCTTTCCATCTTTTGCTTCCAATGCAAAGTTATTCTGGCCGAGACCCAAAGTTCATGGTTGGCAGAAAACACTTCTAGGTATTTACAGCTCTGGTTCTCATCCACACAGCTTCATTTGTAGCCTAGTCAACTTCAGTCCTCATTTTTTGGTCCACCTCTTCCGAGCATTTCTTTCCCATCACCCTTGCTTTCACTCTTTCTTTGTCTCGATCACGCTTCCTTTGTTCCATCCATTTCAGGCCAGCTCTTAACCCTGCAGAGGGTGAAAAGCCTTTGCTGGATCAGTAGGTGCAAAGGGTAATCCTTTTGGGCTTTCTGTGGCTCCTCTGGTTGTTGCTATTTGACCTCAAGTTGGAATCAACTAATGACAATCCAATAAATGGGAGACCTCCAAGAAACCTTGTCCTACCGCCATCCATAGGAAGTGGTGGGAATACTAATATAAAAACTATAACAACAAGAACTTCTAGGGGTTCCTAGTAGACATCGAATATCTAGAACCGGCACAGTCTGGCTTTAGACTGGGACATGGAACTGAAACATCCTTGGTCGCCTTAGTAGATGATCTACGCCAGGAACTAGACAAGGGGAGTATGTCCCTGTTAGTTCTGCTGGACCTCTCAGCGGCCTTCGATACTGTTAACCATGGTATCCTTCTGGGATGCCTCGCAGAGATGGGACTTGGAGGTACTGCTCTGAAGTGGCTCCAGTCCTTCCTGGAGGGACGGTCCCAGAAGGTGTTATTGGGTGACACCTATTCGAACCCACAACCGTTGTCTTGTGGAGTTTCTCAGGGTTCATTACTGTCCAGTGTTGTTTAACATCTACATGAAGCCGCCGGAGGAGAGCATCCGGAGTTTCGGAGTAAGATGTTATCTGTATGCAGATGATGTCTAAATCTGTCACTCCTTCCCACCTGTTACTAAGGGGGTTGTTCAGACCTTGAAATGGTGCTTGGCAGCTGTGTCAGACTGGATGAGGGCTAACAAATTGAAATTGAATCCAGACAAGGTGGAGGTCCTCCTGGTCAGTTGGAAGGCCGAACAGGGCATAGGGTTGCAGCCTGTGTTGGATTGGGTTACACTCCCCCTGAAGATGCAGGTTCGCAGGTTGGGAGTGATCCTGGACTCATCGCTGAGCCTAGAACCCCAGGTCTCAGTGGTGGCCAGGGGAGCACTGGTCTTGAACTATAAACCGTATACGGTTCAGGCCCAGCTTACTGCTCTTTCAGCCTCATAGTTTAAGATCCACCAGGGAGGCCCTGCTCTCGGTCCCACCAGCCTCGCAAACGTGTCTGGTGGGGCTGAAGGACAGGGCCTTCTCGGTGGTGATCCTCTGATCGTGGCATTCGCTCTCCAGTGAGATTAGCTCAGCATCCTCCTTCCTTTCCTTCAGGAAAAAAAAATGAAATTGTGGTTTTGGAACCAGGCCTTTGGCTAGCAGGCATAACAGCACTTTGCGCACAAAACAGAAGTGTAACAGTCAAGAGTGTAAAACTTATAAGTATATATTTGTCATCTCAAATGAGTATTCATGTAAATAACACAATAAATCCTACCGCTCGTAAGTCCAATTATTTATAGTGGTGGATGGTTTCCTTTGTATGTCCGTATATCTTTCATCAAAGGGAAGTCCCCAACATGCGAAACCAAAATTATTTGTAAAGTTCCACAGCGAACGAAATAAAGTGAAAGATCAAATTGTAATCCAATGGGGCTAAATGCCCGGGTAGTTGTCTCCAGAGCGGTATATAGATTTCCGGAAAATCCGAATGAGTACTGGCAAACGCTGAGCCCTGTGCTTTTAGCCCGGTATCCAGAGATACCGCTTGGATTTGCGGCGCATTTATCTTTCTGTTATATGGTATGTATTGTAACTACTAATTATGCCATTTTTCACATTATACATAATGACCTTGGCTATCAATACGTGGGAAGCCCTTTTTTACATTATTGAAATGTTTAATGCCTTTGCAATATTATATCTTAGTGCGATTGTATCGGCTACGAGACGCCTTGTACTGCAATGTGGACCACGCCCCGGGTCCTGAGGAAACCTCCGGGTGAAACGATAGCGCTCAAAGAGTAATCTTGTTTGTCGACCGAATGACACTTACTTTGTGGATTTAATTTGGACAATTTCGAGGACTTTCATAACTATGAACTTTGGGACTCTTTATTTTTTGCTTTTGGTGGACTCCCGCTCTAGTAGTGCCCTTGGGACTGCGTCCTCTGTGAGTATGTATCGAGGAACTTTTCTCCAGGATTTAGCATCTCTGCTTACTTGCATGTAAGCCGCTTGATATTATGTTGATATAAGGTACTTACCTAAGGATTTTGATTTATAATGATACAGGGTACTGAGCTGTTTATTTTCTTTTTGCTTACTCTCATGTAAGTCTATTATATCTGCATGGTTGATAGGTACTTACCTGTGATTCATACATGTGATGTATTTTTGACTGATGGATTTATACTTTGCCAGTATCTTTAATTAATATAATCACTGAATATATATGCCATTGTAATTTCTCTGGCTACCCTTTGGCTTTGTTTTCCTAACTCGTTGCATAGCCCCCTTACTTCACCTATCACAACACCTAAGACTCCTCGAACGCTTTCATCGGCGCTGTCTTCGCTCAATCCTAAATATACACTGGACTGACTAAGTGACGAATGCTGCTGTCCTTGAGCAAGCAGGGGTCACCAGCATTGAGAACACAGCTGCGCTGGGCAGGGCACGTCTCTAGGATGGAGGACCACCACCTCCCAAAGATACTACTCTATGGTGAACTTGCCATGGGTAAGCGCAAGAGAGGTGCCCCCAAAAAGAGATCTAAGGACTCCCTGAAACAACATCTCAGGCTCGACCAGATTGATCACCAACAATGGTTCACCTATCACAACACCTAAGACTCCTCGAACGCTTTCATCAGCGCTGTCTTCGCTCAATCCTAAATATACACTGGACTGACTAAGTGACGAATGCTGCTGTCCTTGAGCAAGCAGGGGTCACCAGCATTGAGGCCATGCTATTGAGAACACAGCTGCGCTGGGCAGGGCACGTCTCTAGGATGGAGGACCACCACCTCCCAAAGATACTACTCTATGGTGAACTTGCCATGGGTAAGCGCAAGAGAGGCGCCCCCAAAAAGAGATCTAAGGACTCCCTGAAACAACATCTCAGGCTCGACCAGATTGATCACCAACAATGGTCCACCCTGGCCTCATTATGAATAGTGCATGGAGACGCACTATCCATAATGCTGCGGCCTCTTTCAAGAAGACACACCAAACGAGAAACGACATCGCAGAAAGAACCGCAACTTGGAAACAACATCACCCAAGGAGACTTCCTGCTGTGCTTTCTGCAACCAGACTTGCCTATCTCAGATTGGCCTTTTTAGTCCTCACCGCACTTATAAAAAGCATGAGATGAGTCCTTCCTAAGAATCTTCATTCGCAAAGTAATGCCAGAGACATAATACAGTATTTGATAAACCTCTGGGCCATTTTGCAGAGAGGGAAAGTGTGTTCCCCTGAATGGCAGCCTCCCCATATGTTATGGGTTGTTGCTGGCAAGGCTACAATATGCAGGGGTTTGGCCTGTGGCACATACTTTTGGCCACTGGTGTGCACACAATGGTTTTTGTTTTCTGTAATGTAAATGGAACAAAAGACCACAGTGAAACCTCAAAACACAAATCACCAGGCTTGGCAGCTGCAAGGCCAACCCAGGAACATTCGCAGCAACCTTCGGATCCTATTCTGTTGATGTTAAGAAGGAGTATGGAACTAATTAAAGTTTAATTTGGAACTTAAGGCAGCTGCTTTCACCTGAGCAATGAGCTCCATGAAGGGAGGTGGCTTGAAACTCAAGTCTGTGTAGCAGCTGCTCTTTGTATGCACCACCAACCACTTCGAGAGCAATGGGATTGCCTTCTGGATCAGTTGCCACTGCCATATGGGTCCCCCCCCCCCATATTGCCCTCTAGATTTTCTTGCTAACAGTGAGAATAGCATGCAGAACACCACTTTGTGGCAGCTAATCATCATGGCAAGACAAGGTGTGTCATGGTTAATGCATTGAGTGGCCATCGGAAGATGTTGCTAAGCCATTATATTTATTGGGTGGCATAGGGTCAGTCATACTCTCTCAGCCTAACATTCCTCACAGGGTTGTTAGGAGGAGAAAATGGGGGAAAGTAACTCTATAATTTGACCATTGTGATCTGTTACATAATTACAACCCATGCTGCAGTTTAGAAGCTACAGTTAGGGCAAACTGCAGTCAGGTAGATACATAGATCAGTGTTTTTCAACCTTTTTTGAGCCACGGCACATTTTTTTACATTTACAAAATTCTGGGGCACACCACCAACCAAAATGACACAAAATGACACTCTTACACAGTAATACATATAGTTAATATGTTTTTAAATGTATTTATAAACTCAGTGTGAAACCTGGGCCTGTTTCAATGAACACAACATAGATATCCTGGCAGGAATGGCAGAAAGACACAAACCTCCCACACAGAACTCCCATAACCAATAGAAAATACTATAAGAGGTTGGTGGGCATTGACCTTGGGTTTTGGAGTTGTAGTTCTCCTATATCTAGAGAGCACTGTGGACTGAAACAATGTTGGATCAGGACCAAACTTGGCATGGATACTCAATATCCCTAAATGTGAACACAGATGGAGTTTGGGGAAAATAGACCTTGACATTTGGGAGTTACAGTTTCTGGGATTTATAGTTAACACAAAATCAAAGAGCATCCTGAACTCTTGCAATAATGGAATTGAACCAAACTTGCCATTTTGAACTCTCATTACCAACAGAAAGTACCGAAAGGGTTTGCTTGGGAATTGACCTTGAGTTTGGAAGTTGTAGTTCACCTACACCCAGAGAGCACTGTGGGCAGGAGGGGGAAGAAAGGGTATTGGAGGTTCCAATTTCCCACGGCTCACCTGATGATCGCTCACGGCACACTTGTGTGCCACGGCACACTGGTTGGGAAACACTGACATAGATCACCCCTCTTGAGGCAACTGCATTGGCCTCCAGTTTGCTTCTGTGTTCAATTCAAGATGCTGTTTTTAACTGATGAAGCAAAAAATGGTTTGGGGCCGAGATATCTGAAGAACCACCTCCTCCCAGTTGAGCCTACCTAGAAATTGAGATCTGGAGGCCCCGTTGCATATTGTGTCTATGACACAGACATTTTTCTCTTGTAGCATCTCCAGTATGGGGTTCCTTCCCAATAGAAATGGCTCTGCCTTCATCTGTGTTGTATCTTCGGGCATGAAGATAAAACCATATGGGTTCAACAGAGCTTTTCATAACATGGATATCTGCCAATGGCTGCATGTTGAGCGGCAGCTGAAAGTGCAGAAGTAGGGCCTGGCAACTTTGTCCTTTGACTAAACTTAGGTTGGAAATATACACCTTTTTTGATCAATTGCCGCTGCCATGTGGAAACAGAGTGGTTGGACTTGATCAGGAGTCATACTTGCTGCTATTTTTTGGGAATGATTCTGCCCCTCTTCGGTTAAAGGATTCTGCCCCCTATCGAATTGGTGTTGCTAGAAGTAATTTTTCTGATCACTACATAAATATAAGTAAATTCCCTCTCCCACTGCCTGTTATTACTGCTGTTGCTGTTATTCTTGTGTGCCTTCAAGTAATTTATGACTTCTGGCAGTCCTATCATGGGGTTGTCTTGGTAAGTTTTGTTTAAAGGGGCTTGCCTTCACCTTCCTCTAAGGCAGTGTTTCCCAACCAGTGTGCCGTGGCACAATAGTGTGCCGTGAGCAATCAGCAGGTGTGCCGTGGGAAATTGGCAGTCTTCTCCCTCCTATCAGCTCTTTCTCCCTCTTTCCCTCCCCAAAGATCCTCCCCGAGGCAAAGGAAGGGCTCCGTTGAATGCCGGAAGCTCCACGTCGGTGAATTGGGCGGTGAGCGAACCTGGGAGCATCGGGAGGCTGAAGCATTCACAGGTTTCCAAGAAACAAATTGAGCCTTTCCGCTAGGAAATGTTTATTTTTTTACTATTTTACTGGATTTTTCTAGAGTTGCCGCCCCCCTCCCAAGGAACTTTTTATAATAGTTTCATGACATCCATAGTTAACTGGAAGCAAGTTTCACTCAGGGGGAAATTTCACAAAGGTCTGGAGAACAAGCCCTCTGAGGAGTGGCTTGAAGAGCTGGACATGTTTAGCCTGAAGAAGAGAAGGCTGAGAAAAGACATGATAGCCATGTATAAGTATGTGAGAGGAAGTCATATATATGTTATTTTCATCGAAACAGGCCCAGGTTTCACATTGAGTGTATAAATACATTTAAAAACATATTAACTATATGTATTACTGTGTTAGAGTGTCATTTTGGTTGGTGGTGTGCCCCAGGATTTTGTAAATGTAAAAAATGTGCCGCGTCTCAAAAAAGGTTGAAAAACACTGTTCTAAGGCTAGGAGAGTGTGACTTGCCCAAGATCATCCAGCAAGTTTCATGGCTGAGTGTCGTAGTCTAAAGCTCTAACCACTACACCCCTGTGGCTCTCCTTCACTGCCTGTTAGGAAATGTAAAAACAACCCAACAAGAAGCATTGTCGCCAGTGAGGCAATCCAAGTAATGCCTGGTTTACTCCCAGTTTTAGCCTTTCCTTGTAGGAGAGTTTTGCTTGACTTTGGTCATTGCCCCCTTTGTGTACCTTTTCCAGCCTCAATACAATATTCCTTTGGTGGTGCTATAGAGCAGGCCTGGACAACTTGACCCTTGTAATGGGCCAAGACTTAAACAAAATCTGCAGTTCACCCTCCTCCCTCCCAGCCAAAGGGGAAGTGCCCTGGCTATTCTAAGTGTGTTTTTTAATCGTAGACTAAAATACTCTCCAAATAAAGACAGTAGAATTCCTAAAGAAGAAAATAAATATGCAAGCATATGACTACATGTGTGTATGTGAACACTTGCATGCACACACAAATATCCATGCATGTATTCACATACTTAGTCACCACAGTGGCACAGCCACTGATTGTCACCAAGCGCCTTGAATTTGAATAAAGTTTATTGCTTTTGGCCAAAGGCCGTTGCAAGTCCAAAATAATAAAATAGTACACACATAAAACAATGCATATGAAATTTACATATCTATCTATATAATAAAAGTCAGTGTTTGGGGGGGGTGGGTGGGTGGTGCGACCGAGCGAATATGTGCCAGCGTTTCGATTGGCTCCCACTGTGGGATAATTTGCATAAAGGACTCCCATTGGCCAGCCAACACGAGCATTCCGACCCTCTAAAGTGCCAGAGGGGGGTAAGGAAAAGGCCTGCTGAGGCAGTCAGGCATGGTGGGAGTTTAAGTCCAAAACACTTTGCAGCCCCCAACAATGAGACAACAAAACCAAACTTGGCACACAGAACCCACAAAACCCACTTTACGTCTTGGTGCAGTTTGAGGGAGGATGGGCCATGGATTGGTCAGCATTCCAACATCCCAAATCTCAAAGGTGCCAGACAGAGTTCTTTACAAAAAGGCTTTCTTTACCTGATTTTACAAACTAAAATTATGGGACTTGAAGTACCTTCACTCACTTCCCAAAACCACTGCGAGCCAAATGGACAACTGATACGGACCAACCTTGGCACACAATGCCTTTCTCAAATAACCCGGGTAGTGCCGGGTCACCAAGCTAGTAAACAATAAAAAAGTTACAAGTTACTTATATGGCATAGGTGCCTTGAAGAGGATTACCAGATCTAAGGAAGGGCAGGGAGTCCTGTGGATAGCAGTGGATTTCAGCACAGGTGGCTTTTCTGTCCCTGCATGGGGAACAGCACTTGCCAATATTTCCTCTTGTGAACAA
Organism: Anolis apletophallus; assembly: GCA_030556195.1. Taxonomy (NCBI): domain Eukaryota; kingdom Metazoa; phylum Chordata; class Lepidosauria; order Squamata; family Anolidae; genus Anolis; species Anolis apletophallus. The sequence goes on along the minus strand of JARBWK010000006.1, from coordinate 137,072,930 downwards.
ATATGAAAGTTAGAGAAGCCCTACTGGGCCTTCCTTTGCATCTGGTTGGAATTGCCCAGGAGCATGTCTGCTTATCATAACCATAAATGCCTTTAATACCTAACTGTAGTTGATATGCACGTTTTAATTTAATTTAATTTACAAAAATATTCTGTAACTGAAGGCTCCCTGGGGTTTGGGGATAAGAGCCAAGAAGAACTGTTCTGTTCCTTGAATATCATTCACATACATTGACATTTGCATGAAAGTACTATAAATAATAATTCTTCCTAACCATTGTTTGGAATGTAATTTCAGATTTTCATAATAACCATCAATTCTCTTGGAATTGTGTTCTAATTATCATAAGTTGCTCCATTCTTTAGTACAATCCCTCAAAAGCAGTGTTTGAAACACTTGCCCAGTATTGTTGGACCATATTTGGGCGAAGCTGCTCATCACATCATACATACTATTAGCACTTGCATGAATTGTTTTTAAAATCAAATACATTTACCCCATCTGTCCCACTATTAGGTCCGTGGTGGAGGAAAGAGAGGCTTAACCCTTTGCTCCCACTATTACCATTATATAGACAGTCTTGGGGGGCTTAATTTGCTATTTGCATCAGGAAGAAATTGGTACTGGAGCCATTTGGACTTGAGTCAGTTGACTATTTTTATAATTTTTTTGAGGCTGATTAATGATGCAGTTCTAAGCTCAGAGAAGAGGCATGGATCTAAACCAGAGGCACCACAGGATCTCAAAGGCCCTCTAGCCAGAAAGGAACTGTGCCATCCTGCTAAGAAACAGCAAAGCCCTGTTTCTAATCATGCAGGTTGCTCTAACTGGGTGTAACTGGCCTGGGTCAATGCTTATAAAATCTCTCATAACACATAGACATAGCATGTCAAAAGACAGTCTTTAGAAAGAGTCCAAGAACAGAACAAGTGTCAAAACAGCCTGGTAAATAGTTTGGTAAAAGCCAAAAAAAGCATTCCAGGATGAAATGAGGCCAGACTAGAGCAACAAACAATTAGGGATACTCTAAAAGGAAAAAGGAAAACACTATCTAATGTCAAGGACGCAGAAACTACAAGAACTGCAGGAACGCCAGATAGGATCTAGATCAAGGGTGGGCAGCCTACGCCCCGTGGGCCGGATGCGGCCCAGCAGCCAATTCTGTCCAGCCCGGGAGAAGGGCGTCGGGGGCGGGGCCAAAAAGGAAGGGGTGCTGCCGCCGCCATCCCATCGTGGGCTCTGTGGGGCCTGTGTCGGCAGACAGGCCAGAGGAGCAGCGGCTTGGGAGTGCCTGCCATCCCTGGAGGCAATCCGGCCTGCAGCGGCAGCATTCAGCGACCTACGGCGGCTGATTGCCTTGGCGACCTGGAAGACTTGATCTGCCTCAGATCGCCAACTGCTCCCCTTGCAGGCCCGGATTTGCCTCCAAGGATGGCAGGCACTCCATAGCAGGGCCATCAGCTGGGGAACGGCTGGGTGCGAGAGCGGGCGAAAGCCTGCAGCCTCCATTAGCCTTCTGCTCTCCTCTGCTGCTGCTGCGGCTGGGTCCGCTTTGCCATCCTCTGGGCTGGGTCCATTGGGCTATTCCATCTTGGTTCGCACCTTGTCTTCTTGAATTTAATTTAATTTTAGTGGTTTTTATTATTATTATATAATAATTTTATAATAATATAATATAATAAATAATATAATATAATGTTATATTATATTATAATTTCAATATATTATAATATCTATATATATTATAATATAATAATTATGATATTAATACTAATAATATATGAATATTTCTTGATATATTAATATGTTAATATTAATATGTTAATATTAATGATGTGTAATATATAGTAAATATAGTAAGTAAATAAATAAATAATGTAGACTATAATGTAGTTCCGCCTTTAAGTGTGGCCCTCCATAATATTTTTTGACTTTCGTGTGGCCCCTTGGAAAAAATAATTGCCTACCCCTGATCTAGATCTTATAAACAACACTGAATTTTGCACAGATTGTAGCTCCTTAGAAGCCACACCCAAGACTCAGGTATAGAGCAGAGGCATAATCATAGTCAGCAGGGTTGTGTCCTCTCACCCAACCTATTCAACTTGTATGCAGAACACATCATGCGATGTGCAGGGCTTAATGAATGCAAGGCTGGGGTTAAAATTGCTGGAAGAAACATTAACAACCTTAAATATGCAAATGATACCACTCTGATGGCCAAAAGCGAGGAGGAGCTGAGGAGCCTTCTAATCAAGGTGAAAGAAGAAAGTGTAAAAGCTGGGTTGCAGCTAAACATTTAAAAAATCCAAGATTATGGCAACAAGAATGATTGATAGCTGACAAAAGGAGGGAGAAAATGTGGAGGCAGTGACAGACTTTGTATTTCTAGGTGCAAAGATTACTGCAGACTCCGACTGCAGCCAGGAAATCAGAAGATGTTTACTTCTTGGGAGGAGAGCAATGACCACTCTCGATAAAATAGTGAAGAGTAGAGACATCACACTGGCAACGAAGATCCGCATAGTAAAAGCAATGGTATTCCCCATAGTAACCTACGGATGTGAGAGCTGGACCATAAGGAAGGCTGAGCAAAGGAAGATATATGCTTTTGAACTGTGGTATTGGAGGAAAGTTGTAAGAGTGCCTTGGACCGCGAGAAGATCCAACCAGTCCATACTCCAGGAAATAAAGCTTAACTGCTCATTGGAGGGAAGGATAGTAGAGGCAAAGATTAAGCACTTTGACCACATCATGAGAAGAAAGGAAAGCTTAGAGAAGACAATTATGCTGGGGAAAATGGAAGGAAAAAGGAAGAGGAGCCAATCAAGGGCAAGATGGATGGTATCCTCGAAGTGACTGGCTTGACCGTGAAGGAGCTGGGGGAGGTGACGGCTGACAGGGGGCTCTGGCGTGGGATGGTCCGAACGACTGAACGAATAAAGAACAAATAATCATAGTCATAAGGAGACTTCTTGCTTCCAAGGAGGCCACTTCCAATGAGGAGACCTTTCTTGGGACTAAGCACCTTACTTTTGTGGACTGGAAGGACATTTAGCCTGCACTTTCTAATCTGCAGTCTGTCTAGGACTAAAGCTTCCTGTACATTTGATACATGACTTAACCCATAATCACTCTGTTACCGAGAATCAGCAGTTTCATGCTGCAGGCCGTTCCGCGAGTGAACAAGTCCCAACTTTCGCACACACGCCTGTTCCCGGGTGAAAACCCACTCTCCCTCCCCTGGGCTGCAGGATTCTGCAGCCAAGGTTCTTGCCCCTCTCCGGCCCTTCTTGTATTTTTCCTGGATTTATATATTTTTTTTTCTCTATTCCCACTCCCCGGGCGCCTTAAGACTGTGAAGAGAAGCTGCACCAGAGGGAAAGGTGCGATGGCTCACACCGTAGAACTAAGGCCGTTTGGAACGGAGGCCCCGGGTTCGAGGCCCCCAAGGGAGGAGGGAAGAGAACTCATTTTTGCTTTTATCCTTTTTCCATTCCTCTTTTCCTTCTTTCCCCTCATCTTGGGGAACCCCTGTGCCCAGCAGGGTAAGCACAGAGAATGGAATTGGCCTGAAGCAATGGGGTTCTGCTTATGTTGAACTCACAGTGGGGAACCTGAAATCATAATCATATGTTTGCACCCTATGTCTATGTGTATGTACAATATTGTCCCCTGTTCCCACCGATTCCCTGTAACCCTTCCCTTCCCCCTCTTTCCCATGGAAAAGAAAGATTGCCTGTATTTTCGCTATTGTGTCAGCTGAGAGGAAGTAACTGAATTCTCATCCTAAACCTTTCATGGATCATCATTGTTCTCATTGCATGAGCCTTTTCTGATGGAAACCTTGTTTTGGATCACCCAGGCTCTTGTCTTGGGCCCACATTCCATCAGCCTGAAGGAAGTATTAATCATCGGAGTTTAGTCCAATTAATTCATCCTCTGGGACCTGGACATGAAGCATTTGCTCACACAAAGGGAGCCACGGCTGGCCTCGGAACCCAGATTGTGTCCCAAAATAGACCCTCGGTCACACAAAGACTTGAGTGAGTTTCTGTCGTCAAGTCTCTTCCTCCTTTTCCCATTCATCCTCAAATTCACTAATCCTATCACTCCCAGGTGTCATTTAAGGTCGTTTACCTAGCTAGGACTCTTTTGTTTTACTCATATGCCAATATTGACAGCCATTTCCGTCTGAGCTTCCCTTCCTGGAAGTCCATATATGGCCACAGACTCCTGATTGGCTGAGGTGGCGAATGGGAGTAAACGCCGATAGGCTCCCCAGAGCCGGTCAACACCCCATCCATCAGCTGATCTCTACGTTCCGACCAATCATCGACGGAGCCGGCCCAGAAGGGGGCAGGCGGGAATTTCAATTGTTTTGACAGTTCTGTAACCTTTAAAAACCAATGTTTTGAATGTATATGCATGCGTCTTTGCGGGATCAGGGAATTTGCGGTCGCATCCTACTCAGCTGAGCAGAATAAACAATTTTGTGGCATCTACCTAACAGATTGGTGAGCATAATTGGGTCCAAGGGAGGCGGGTAGACTACGAGGGCCTAACCGCTCCTGGCTCGCCAGGTTAACTGAACCCTCGCGGGCTCTGCTCCGTGGTCGGTTCACGGGCTTGTCCGGTTGTCAGAGCAGCCGGTCCGGGGAAGTGACAGCTGTTCGATAACAACTCTGTGTGCTTATATGGCAGAAACCCAGGTCTCCTAGAGTCCAATCCTCAAACAAACAAACAAACAAACATGTTGGGCCATTGTTGCACCTCAGAACTCGGCCAGCCCCCCCTAGATCACACACACACAGGCAGATGCAATAATGTTCTTTTATTTAGAATAAAGGATAAATAATAGTCCAAGGAAATAAGAATAAAGCAATCCAAAAGCAATCCAAAATAGTCCAATTTGAGTTCTGTAGCTGTAAGCCAAAGCGGCTCAAATCCCAAAGAAAACAAAGTTCCAAAGCAAGGCAAACCGCTCCGGTGGACAAATGTGGTACTTGAGGCAAACCGCAACGGTGGTCACATGAACTTGAATCCGGACCGCTGGGGCGGCCGGCGTGAACTTGGAGACTTGGACGTGAGACTTGATCAAGCTAAACGTGGCTTCAGGTCTGACCAGAAGCCCGGGAGACTAATAAGGAAGCTAGTCTCGATGGGCCCATCTCACCCCCTTCCTTAGATTTCACGATTTCCTAGAAGCTCTGATGTTTGCCCTTCTATCAAACACCGGCTTGTTAGCTGGCCCAGCTGCACCGCTATCAGAGTGAGAAACAGGAAACTCCTCTTCTCCGGAATGCCCATCTGGAAAGGGAGTAGGAATTCTCTCTTGAGAACCAAGGCCACCAGGCCTCTCATAGTCTGATGCAGAATCCTCTTCCATGGAATCCTCAGTGAACTCATCTGCAGTCCTATATCCCTCTAGCCATTCATCATCCCATTGCAAACTCTCGTTTGAAGACCCATACCCATCAGGCCATTCGTCATCTTCAAACTGCCCCTGATCAGTTGGGATCTGATCCTGATCAGCTGGGGCCCCCGGTGCCTGACTCTGACCACTGGGCTGACCAGGCTGGAGCACCACAGCCATAGCACATGTACAGGTGGCAAATAGCTCTTAATATCTGTTCCCACTGAGCAGGCATGTAGCCAGGGGGGCTAAGGGGCTTCAGCCCCGAAATTCTCAGGGTGGTCCGCGAAAAGGCCTTACTGGTACATTATTTAAACTGTTATGTTTATTCATATCATGATCTGATCACCATGCTCATTATATCCCACATTAATGGCGTTATTGGGATAACAATACAAAAGATTTGCTAGGGTAGACCCTCTTCCACCCAGTCTCAGCCCCCCGAACCAAACTCAGCCCCCTCCGAAACAAAATCCTGGCTACGGCCCTGCCACTGAGGGAGACTGGAATAGATCAGGGATTTCCAAACCTGTGCCCTCAAATGTTGCGGGACATTTGTCCCAGAAAGAGCAGTCAGCATGGCCCTAACATCTGATCAAACTTCAGGAATCTCTTATCTATGTGGATTAACAGCTTTATGAAACAAAGCAAAATAATTAGAACTGTAACAAATGTAATAAACAGGGTAAAAGTATGGGAAACACGTGATGCTGGCAGCATGCTTTTTTAAAATCCTGTTTTAGTCTGGCTCTACACAGCTCTATATCCCAGACTCTGATCCCAGGTTATCTGGCAATATACAGTAGATGCATATAATCAAGTTCAAAGCAGATAATCTGGGATATAGGAGTTAATCTGGGATATAGGACAGTGTAGAAGGGGCCACAGTCCATCACTCAAACTATTATATCATGCAGGTGCAGTCGTAAATCTCGGGTCCTCTCAGTGTAAGATAGCTCTTGATTGATCCAATGAAACTTATACATCAACAATTAAAAGCAGGGGCACAGATCAATTTATTCAACTCTTGTCAGAGAGGACACTAGAGGCAGTTCCCAAATCCAGCATGCTTTCCAGGTATAAACATGGGAATTATATTAAAATGTACACACATTTGAGAATGTGAAGAATAGAGGTGATTGGTGCAGTTTCAAGATCTGCAGTTTCATTGGGTTTGGGAGTAGTCCGTTTCTGGCTGCACATTGGCGTAAACTTTAAAGGTTCATGAATCTCAACTGCTGATTGGCTGAGCAGTTTGGAGGGAATTTCAATGAACTGTCATTTCTTGAATTTGAAATTGCTTGTTGCCTGGGTATCCACCTCCTTGGGATGGTCTGGGAATGAAATGAGGGCAAGGTTGGGAGATAATGGGTGCTTATCCTTGTGGATACGGATCCCTGGTTTGGGATAATTTGAGGAAATGTGTGGTGCTTGTGCAGCTTGGCCAGACCCAGGCCCGGATTAACACCTTTTTGTGCCCTAGCCCACACTTTGGAATTATGCCCCCTTTAAGCCAACATCTACCACACGCCCCCCCCCCATCACTCAGACCCACACTAAAATTAAATCATATCATACAACTTACCTCAAATTCACTCAGGTAGCCCAATACATCTCAGTTGATCACCATGTAGATACACCATGAACACCCTTAAAAAAATTATGTATTCTATTTCAACTGGAAACAATACATACTTGTGTCCCCCCCACCACAAATGATAACAGTCAATATTTCACACTTCTGCTACTCAGTAGTTCATTCCTGAGATTAAAAATGGTATTGGAAGGTTAGAGTCTTCTCCTGAGAGCTTCCCCCTCTGAAGAAACCAAAGCCAAGCCCTTCAGCTCTTTTCGGCAATTTCCGTAAACACGCCATGCATAAGGAAGGGAGTGAAGGAGCGTTCGAGGTGTTTTCTTTTTTCTTTTTTTTAAGGTATCTGATGTCCTTGCGGCACCTTCCCCTCCCGGCACGTGACGGAGTTTGGGAAAGGGAGAGGGGGAGGGAAGGATGAGGGAGGAGGAGTGGAAGGGGGCGGGGCCAAGGTTTGTTAATGTCTTGAGCTCTGCCTACTCAAAATGGAACGGGAGGGGGGAAAGGAGGGAGGAGGAGGAGTGGAAGGGGCGGGACCAACGTTTGCTCCATCTCGAGCTCCGCCCACCAGAGGGGGGCAGGGGGGAGAGAAAAGAAAGGAGGACGGTTGTGGTGGTTGCTTGGCACGTGCTCTCTTTCTCTCTATGTACAATTCAGAATGGGAGATGGGCGGGGGCAAAAAGAGGAGGAAGGAGGAGAGAGAGAGGGCAATAACTTTCATCAAGGGGACGCGCGCCTGCCTTTTCAACAGAACTTCCCACCCCTTTGTGTGCATGAGTGCGTGCGCACATGCATTTTTGACGTTTTTATTTGTTTCAACATTTATTTATTTTTTTGGTCCGTGATCTGCCCCCCCCCCCCAGCTTGCGCCCCTAGGCCATGGCCTAGGTTGGCCTTATGGGTAATCCGGGCCTGGCCAGACCCCAGAGGGGAGATTCCATTTGGTTTTGGAAATTGGGAGAAGACACAGAAGAGGACTTCATGAAGCAATTCATACATTCCTCAGCCTATCTGATCATCATAATTGCCACTAGTATTTCTGTCAAAGTTTTGGAAGGAGCAGACTGCACTGTTGCTGAATTCACAGATTCAAGGAAAACTGTAGACACTCTAGATGTAGAAGATAAGAAAATATTCAGAATAATCTTAAACTAGAGTTGGGCAGATAGGTGGAAACCATGGAATGTAAATATTAGACAGAAAAGAAAAACCACTAGGTGAGCAACAAAAACTCCGTTCAGCCCATTAAGTTTTTAGCATTATTGCTTCTCAGCATCCCCCATCCCATTATTTTGTATGAAAATGACTAATATTCCTGCATCATTAAATTATAATATGAAACGAGTCTTGTCTTGTAACAGAATTGTGGTTTAGGGGGCAGTCCTTTTTCTTTTTGTTATACCACACTCCCAACAAGGTTGGGCACAGTCCTTGGGATGTCAGCCATTGTGATTTCATGACCCAGTTCACACACAATATTGCCTTGAGCCTGGATTAAAATAGGAGGTCATTGCATCTCTGCTCAATGAATGATTGATATATAGGATCTCCTCTGTGCTTCAGCACTCACTCACTCACTCACATCATACAATCAGTCCTGTTTACATGGAAAGAGTTATTGGGTGGGTTTCTCGCCAAAAGTAGTGGGGGAGGCACAGCCAATGTCCTGCTTAGGGCAATATTGGAAGCCCGTGGCAGTGGCAAGCAGTCTGCCAGATCTTCTGATTCTCCTACTCCTCTTTTGCAGCTTTAAAAATACCCTCCTCTTTCTCTCACATAAACAATGGAGATCATGGAAGCATTTGATTGGCCATCTCTGAGCAGTCTGGGTTGAACCCAAATGCCAAGTTCTGGTCCTGCCAAGTGTTTATTCTTCATTAGCTGTTTTTCCACCCTCCAGAACCAAGATCAAGGAGGAAGAAGAGGAGTGCTCGCATGCTGCTGAAAACCCTCTTTTAACGCTTTTAATTGCCTCCACAAATCCTGAGCGGATGGCATCCAAAATGCCCTGAAACGCTTTCTATTGTGGAGATGTGGTGGTGGGAGGGGAGCGATACCCAGGGAGGAATCAAAGGGAACTTATTTAACTCCCCAACCTGTGCAGAGACGACAGATATCTTGCCGTAGAGCTCAGTGCAGTTGGAATGATATTTTCACTCGCAATGAGTGTGTGTGTGTTTTAATTCATTCCCCAAAGAAGATGTAATGTCTTCACAGAGCACTTGACTCCTACATCTGTGTCTGCAATATGGCGTCCTGGCACATCTGTTAGAGCTGAGGCTTGTACTACAAATACAGCCGGCTCTAGCCATCTGGAGTGCCATTTCTCCCCCCTACACATACACACACATCCACATGCATACACCCCCTCCTCTTTTTGCCCAGTGGGTCTCTGGAAAAAGAAGCAGATCTGTCCCTGGAATAACTGGAGGCATATGGATGTTACTTAAGAGGAGCTCCTGATGCCAGCAGGCATGGGCCGTTGCGAGAAGCATTTTGCAGGTTGGGTTCCACGCCTGTGCCTCTGCAGCAAGCACACATGGGCCTGCATAGGAAAACACATGGACTCAGATGGCATGCTTATGGTCATCTGTGTATAAATAGCCCCACAAATGATCTGTGCACCTGTGTGCTAGAGTGGAAGTGTGTGTGCCTTTCTGTGTGCACCAGCGTTATGAAATTAGTGACTACAAATCATAAGAAGGCCTGTGCTGGGCAACTGAGGAAGAAGCGTAAGGAATTATAAAGCAATTAACCACTATAAACATGGCATATTGTTGTTAACGGATTTGTGTAAATGGGTGGCATTGAGAAACCATTTACTGTTGCCAAACTTTGCATATCCACATTGAGCTAAGGGGACCTCATATGGGGTTGGGACCCATAGTTTAAGAAACAGTGCTCTAGATCAGTGTTTTTCAACCTTTTTTTTTACATTTACAAAATCCTGAGACACAAAATGACACTCTAACACAGTAATACATATAGTTAATATGTTTTAACATGTTTTTACATTTACAAAATTCATTCATTTATTAGGGCCGCACACCACCAACCAAAAACAACACATGACACAAAATGACACTAGTCTAACACAGTAATACATATGAGTTAACTATGTTTTAAAATGTATTTATACACTCAGTGTGAAACCTGGGCCTATTTGCATTCATTCATTCATTTATTAGATTTCTCCCGCGCCGGCCACTCCCCTGGAAGACACGGAGCTGGGCGAGGGCAGCTCACACAAGCAGCCTAGGCTATGAACAACACATTAAAACAGGTTAAAAACACATTAAATGAACACATAGTCTAAACAGATAGATTAAAACCTAACGTCGATGAACCTAATTTCGATGAACACAACATAGATATCCTGGCAGGAATGACAGAAAGACACACACAAAGGTCTTGCTCAACAGCTGGGAGTTATAGTTCACCCACAATCAAAGAGCATTCTGAACTCCACCAATGATGGAATGGAATCAAACTTCCCACACAGAACTCCCATAACCAAGAGAAAATACTGTAAGAGTTTGGTGGGCATTGACCTTGAGTTTTGGAGTTGTAGTTCACCTATATCCAGAATGCACTGTGGACTGAAACAATGTTGGATCAGGACCAAGCTGGGCATGAATACTCAATGTGCCGAAATGTGAACACAGATGGAGTTTGGGAAAAATAGACCTTGACATTTGGGAGTTACCATTTCTGGGATTTATAGTTAACACACAAACAAAGAGCATCCTGAACTCTTGCAACAATGTAATTGAACCAAACTTGGCACACAGAATTCCCATGACCAACAGAAAGTACTGAAAGTACTGAAACGCAGATAAAGTTCAGGGGAAATAGACCTTGACATTTGAGAGGAAGGCTGAGGAAGGCTGTCTAGGGAGTCCCTCACGGAATCCCGCCTGCCTTTCCTTCCTCCAAGGGTCCTCGTGCCAGGCCCCAACCCTTTCCCCCTGTGAAGGAAGGCCCCTTCTCCCCTTTGGGGCCCTTCCTCTCCGAGGGGCTTGGGGGGGGGTTGGGCCGATGGGAGGCCACCCCGGGGCCTCACCTGGGATGCAGCAGGGCTGAGCCAGGGCGCCTCCAGAAGCAGCTGGCTCCTTCGCTTCACCGCCGCAGGACCCCCAGGACCTAGAGCGCATGCGCCCAGACAAGTGCACTTCCACCTCCACCTCCATTCCCCACCGTCCCTTGCTTGGAGGCTGGCTGCAGAAATGGCCGAAGGAGGCGGCGCCCCGTCCCCTTCTTTCTCTTTGCTGCCGCCCGACCCTTCCTCCTCCTCCCCCAAGCAGCAGCAGCAGGAGTTTGGCAGGAGGGGGAGAAAGGGGGGGGGAAGAGAGGTTTTCCGCGGCACACCAGATTATCCATCATGGAACAATAGTGTGCCGCGGAACAGCGGTTGGGAAACACTGCTCTAGATGAAGCCTGAATAGTGCTGGATACAGTGAAACTATTACTTTTCTCAGCTTTGAAACGGCTATTCATGCCGTTTAAAATGTTATTTGCTTTCTTTGTTACAGCATCACACTGCTGCGTCATGTCCAGCTTATGATTAATAATAATAATACTAAAGCTCATTTAATATATATTTTACCAAGACGGGTACCCCACATCTGATTGTGCATTTGTGAATGTGTGGCCTGAATGTAGAATTTTGCATTTGTCTTTGTTTATTTTCATTCTCTTTGTTCCAATTACCTAGTTCATCAAGGTCTGTTGAATTGTGTTCCTCTCTTCCAGTGTCATCTTCTATCGCTTTCAAAAGTAGTATAATATTTTCCACAGTCATATATGTCCTTTCCTCCTTTTCAGTTTTACCTTGGAAGCTGCGGTTCTCCATTTTACTGTTGATGGGACCAGCAGATGTGGTGTCTGGCAAGGTGGTGTGGTGCTTCCAACAGAACGGGTAGAAAGGACCAAAAAAACCCCAAGAGGTGTGAGTCACTAACATGTTGGCTTCTTGGTGCTCTCCATGTGAGAAACTTCTTTCCATTAAGAAATAACTCAAGAATTTCCTGACATGATCAGTTTATGTGGCAATGCTCCTTCTTAAAGTCTGCCTTGAATCAGGTATTTAGATTTGCAAGGTTCTGTTTACTCACAAACATATTGAAAGGAGGAGCCAAGCAACTCAGACTGGGACTTTCTCCAAAGCATCACTGAGTCCAACCAGTCGTCTTACTATATCACCAGAACTGGGCCACATAATGCAGTTTCAAAATTCAGATTAACTGCATCAAACAGGACTATACGAGATCATACTGCCATATAATGCAATTCAATGCCGGATTCTGAAATTGCATTATATGGCAGTGTACGAGTGTTGAATGAAAAGTAATGCCTCCACCTTCGTTACTTGGGTTTGGATGGGAATATTTTAATAAATAAAGCGCAGAAATAATCCTTAGAATGTGCTCTTTAATTACTACTGTTCACTTTCCAACATAATTACCAGACAATTGGATACATTTCTGCCAACGATGAACACATTTTCTGAAACCATCATGGAAGAAGTCTGTGCGCTTTCATTTCAGGCACCAGCATACTGGGTACCCATTATGTACAGATCTTCTAATAACCAAGCAAAGCAAGAATATAACCCTGTTTGACCTAGGATCAGTATAAATAAACCACTGGCAAAAATTACATTTCTCTACAATGCTCAGATGTAGAATTGTACTGAAGCACTAACGGCGCTCCATGCAGTCATGCCGGCTCCATGACCTTGGAGGTATCTACATACAACACTGGCTCCTTGGCTTAGAAATGGAGATGAACATCACACCCCAGAGTCGGACATGACTGGACTTCATGTCAGGGGAAAACCTTTACCTTTTACTACAGGAAATATCGAACACTAACCAGCTTCCTGGATTGAGCTGCTGTTTCCAGCTAAGGCCATGCCCAAATGGTCAGGCAAGTTGGCTCTCCAGAAGCATTTGGGCAGTTGCTGGTAGCCTTGGGTGAACTGCTTACTTTCATTCTCCTAGCCTTGACAGTTATTTGTTTTTACAGGGGCATGAGGCTAGGACCATTCGAGTCTGGTAGAGCAGTGAATTTCCATTTTTGCTCTGAACTTTAAATGTACTGTGCCGAAACCCATCCGAAATTTGATGGATATCCTAGGGCAGGGGTGGGCAGCCTACGGCCCGCGGGCTGTATCTGGCCCGGCCTCCGACTCTGTGCGGCCCGGGGACAAGGGCGTTGGGTGGGGCCAAGAAGAAGGGGTGCCGCTGCCGCCATCCCATCACGGTGGCTTTGGCGTGCCCCAGGCTCTCCGCCTCTTCCTCATGCCTTCGGCATGGAGAGGCTCTAGATGGCTAGGGTGGGAGAGTCAGTGCCGGCGGCGTGGCGGGGAGGAGCCTTTGGATGACTTTCTGTAGTCCCGGATGAGCTGGCTGAGACATTATGGGAGCCGTAGGAGTCAGGAAACTACGGTTCCTAGAATGCCTCAGCCAGCTCATCCGGGGCTACAGGAAGTCATCCAAAGGCTCCTCCCCGCCACGCCACCAGCACTGACTCTCCCACGCTGGTCATCTGAAGCCTCTCCATGCTGGAGGCATGAAGAAGAGGCGGAGAGCTCCCATGCTGGCCTTCCGGAGCCTCTCCATGCCGGAGGAGGAGGCAGAGAGCCCGGAGCTGGTGCTGCCTCCACCCTCGGGCCCTCCCTCACTCCACCGACGCGTGACCCTCCATGCAAGAGGGCCAAAGCCCAGGATCACCACCGCGAGGGCACTCCGGAGCCGCCGGAGAAGGCAGGAAGGAACCCCCGGTGCCCTGGTGCAGCCCGCGGCAGCCCCCGCTTTGAGGCACGGCCATGGCAATACGACCTGCCACTCCTCCTCCCTGTGCCCTCCCTGTGCCCTCCTCCTCCTCCCTCCTCCCTTCTTTCTAAGGTACGTAGCTGGATTTTCTTTTAATTATTATTATTTTATAATAATTTTATAATAATATAATAAATAATATAATATGTTATATTATATTATAATTTCAATATATTATAATGTCTATATATATACTATAATATAATAATTATGATATTCACACTAATAATATATGAATATTTCTTGATATATTAATATGTTAACATTAATGATGTGTAATATATAGTAAATATTAGGCATGGTTTCGAATCCAAAAATGGCGATTCTAAAATCAAATGGGGGGGGGGGATTTTTTTGATTAGTAAAAGAAAGACTTACAAAAAATTTTCCAAAAATTTCTAAAATGTAACTTAAGTACTAACGAAATTTGTTAGTAATTCGTATGCCAGAGCATGCGCATTCAGATGGTTTTTGCCTACAACTCCCAGAAATCCTAACAGCTGGTAAATTGGCTGGGATTTCTGGGAGTTGTAGGCCAAAACTTGAATAAACCACACTGAATTCTAGATGGGACTTTCCAAATAGGAAGGAGGGAGGGAGGGGGGTATATTATTCTTGGAAGCAGCAAAAAAAAGGAGGAGGAGCCCCCCCCTCGCTCCTCGCTGCCTCTCTCTCACCCCGATCCTGAGGGAGCGAGGGCCCAAGTTTGCCCAGGCTGAGAGGAAAAGGAAGAGGCCTGAGGCTGTGAGGAATGGTGGGAGTTGAAGTCCAAAACACATACCTGGAGGGCTGAAGCTGGCCCCTGCGATGGGGCATGGCAGCAGAGCAACGGGGAAGAGAAGCATCTGAGAGAGCGCAGGGAGAGAGAGGAGAAGCGTGTGTGTGTGTGTGTGTGAAGCTGGCCCCTGCGATGGGGCATGGCAGCAGAGCAACGGGGAAGAGAAGGAGGGGGGAAAGCGTGGAGGACTACACTTTCCAGAATGCATTGCCTACCTAGCAGCAGCGTCACCTCCAGTTCCCCATAGAAATGCGGGAAAAAGAAGAAGCTGAATGAAGGCGGGAAGGAAATGAGGGGGAGAAGACAGGGAGAAGTGAGTACGTAGTACAATAATTAATTAATTAATAATTAAGAATTTATTACGATCCTAACGCAAATTGTTGGCCTCAAGGACCGTAAAAGGAAGTCTACTTCCGGGTTCGCGGCAGCGATCCGTAAAAGCTCAAAAGTCCCATTACATACGAATCTCTTAGGAATCCTTTTAATTTCCGTTTCATTTTTCTCATGCCTAGTAAATATAGTAAATAAATAAATAATGTAGATTAGAATGTAGTTCCGCCTTAGGTGCGGCCCTCCGTAATATTCTTTGGCTCTCGTGTGGCCCCTTGGAAAAAATAATTGCCCACCCCTGTCCTAGGGCTATCCTTTGTAAAGTTCAGACTAAACCACAGAGTGGGTTCTCCATAGTTATATCCTCAACAACAGAGCCATCAGACTCAACTGGCTGGATACTCTTCTTATTTATAAAATGTCATTCTTTATAAAAACACATTCTCTGACACTCTCTGTTTCTTTGGTGGCTTATGTGTTTCTTGAATGCCACCTCATTTTTAGTGCAGTTTTCACAACTGGCTGCCGTAGCATGCGAAAGAAGGCTAGAGAGCTTCTCCTAAAGAGCTGATTACAGCCTGTGACCATGAAACTGTTTGTGGATGTTCTTTGTCTGATGGTCTTGCAAATTGCTGCGCAGCCAAAGCAATGACATCAGCTTTACAGTGGCATCAGCTCCACTGCAGTGCAGGATTAGGAGTGGCAGCTGCCACCATCCAGGAATGCCTAATCAGAGTGCTTTTAATGTGTGTAGTTGGGCAGAGGGATGGGGCTGGTTTGCCAGCCATGCAATGTGGCAAAGCAAAAGGAAAGGTAATGCCCTTTCTTCGGGGCTCAATGGAGAAATTTCATTGGATGTGGAGATCCCAGCATGCCCTCTTTCTCCATGCCTGGCAGAGCCTGGAGCAGCTTTGGCTGGCTGTGTGCTTGATGCTGGAAGAAGAGACGTGTGCAACCACACTTATGCAAGTGACTATAGACTTTTCCAGATCGGTTTAAAAATGTGGAGGAACTCTGGTTTAAAGATGTAGAGCAGGGGTGCTCACACATTTTCAGCATGTGAGTTACTTATAAAACAACCAAGTCAAAATGATCTACCTACCCACTACAAAAATGTGAAACATATAACACAATATCTGCTTTGAACTGGGTTTTTTGAGTCCACACTGCCATATAATCTGATTCAAAGCAGATATGACATTTTGTGTCATTTTGGTTGGTGGTGTGCCCCAGGATTTTGAAAATGTAAAAAATGTGCCGCGGCTCAAAAAAGGTTGAAAAACACTGGTCCATGAGGTCACAAAGAGTCGGAAGTGACTGAACGAATAAACAACAACAACATTTAACTTTATACTTACCTTAAAATCACACTACTTTTAAAACCCTGATCCTTGTTAGTTTATAACTGCCTGATGGCAGAGATATGTCTTTATCTTCCTGTGAATGGCAAGCAGGGTTGGGGCCATCCTGGTCTCTCTTGGGAGGGAGTGCCAGAGTTTAATACCAACCACGGAAAAGGCCCTCTACTCTATTCCCCTCAAATGACTCTGATAGGGTGTTGGGACAGAGAGAAGGCCCTCTATGATCGTAGATTTCTAACAAGTTTGTAGAGAAAGATGAGGTCCTTCCAGTATAGACCCCTGAGCTGTATTTTGGGGAAGTCACACACTCTCAGATGAAAGCAAAGGCAAACCCTCTCTGAACAAATCTCAACCCCCACTGCCCCCCAAAAAACCTGATGGGGTTGTTATGAATAAAACAATGACTTGAAGGCACACAGTAAAAACAACAAAATCCGTTAGACTAATGTTTAGAACTATTTAGCTGCCCATGATAATTCCAGCAAATGAATTTTCTACGGCAGTTTTTCCCAACCAGTGTGCCGTGGCACACTAGTGTGCCGTGAGCGATCATCAGGTGTGCCGTGGGAAATTGGAACCTCCAATACCCTTTCTTCCCCCTCCTGCCCAAAGTGCTCTCTGGGTGTAGGTGAACTACAACTTCCAAAATCAAGGTCAATTCCCAAGCAAACTCTTTCAGTACTTTCTGTTGGTAATGAGAGTTCAGTATGCCAAGTTTGGTTCAATTCCATTGTTGCAAGACTTCAGGATGCTCTTTGATTGTGTGTTAACTATAAATCCCAGAAACTGTAACTCCCAAATGTCAAGGTCTATTTTCCCCAAACTCCATCTGCGTTCACATTTGGGCATATTGAGTATTCATGCCAAGTTTGGTCCTGATCCAACATTGTTTGAGTCCACAGTGCTCTCTGGATATAGGTGAACTACAACTCCAAAACCCAAGGTCAATGCCCACCAAACTCTTACAGCATTTTCTCTTGGTTATGGGAGTTCTGTGTGGGAAGTTTGTGTCTTTCTGCCATTCCTGCCAGGATATCTATGTTGTGTTCATCGAAACAGGTCCAGGTTTCACACTGAGTGTATAAATACATTTAAAAACATATTAACTATATGTATTACTGTGTTAGAGTGTCATTTTGTGTCATTTTGGTTGGTGGTGTGCCCCAGGATTTTGTAAATGTAAAAAATGTGCCGCAGCTCAAAAAAGGTTGAAAAACACTGGTCTACGCTCCCTCTTAGCTGATTGGTGATACCATTCCACCCAAACACTGGCAGAGCAAGCTTCAATATTCCTTTCATGTCACTTGCATTTTCTGTGATCCTTCCGAGTGATTGATAGGTCTTCCCTGCCGCTCTTCTGCAAACACTTTTTGAATACACTATAATTTCTTTTCTTTTTTTGGAAAAGAAAAAGAACATGGAAATATTATTAATTGGAAAAATGTTCCTAAAATATTAACAGCTGAGGTCAGCTTTGGAAAAGGGGACAAATGGTATACACAAAGGGCTGTCTTTAGTCCAGAACTGCTAAATGTCTTAAATAAAAGCCACCTGAGAATTATCAATGCAATGCTATCTCACAATGGTCAGTGCCAATGTAGATAGTTTTTAACAGTCTGTAAAGGTCAGACTGTTTAATTGTACCACCTCCAAGTTGTTAGTAGCCGTTTTTTCATGCTTTAAGGCAGGGATGGGCAATTATTTTTCCAAGGGTCCACATGAGAGCCAAAAAATATTATGGAGGGCCGCACCTAAAGGCTGAACTACATTCTAATCTACATTATTTATTTATTTATTTACTTACTTACTATATTTACTATATATTACACATCATTAATATTAACATTAATATATTCATATATTATTAGTATTAATATCATAATTATATTATAGTATATATATATAGACATTATAAAATGTTGAAATTATAATATAACATTATTATAGTATATTATTTATTATATTATTATAATAAAATTATTATAAAATAATAATAAAAACCACTAAAATAAAATAAAATTCAAGAAGACAATGTGTGCATCAAGATGAAGGCTGACATCCTGAAGAGAGGAAGGATCCCAAGATGGAATGGCCCAATGACCCCAGCCTAGAGGATGGCAAAGCGGGCCCAGCGTGTGTGTGGCCTGCCTCAGAGAGACTGCCTGCCTGCCTTCTTTGCTCGCCCTCTCTGCTTGTCTGCCACTCACCCGCCGGGGGGCTTCGAAGGGAGCTCGGAGGAAGGTGGGGACTCTTTGAACGTGAAGGTCAGCGGCCCCTCAGGAGCTCGGCCACTTCACCGCCCTCGTCGCCCGAGGCCTCCATGACCCGTTTGGGGCGGGAGGCAGGTCTTCATGGCCGCCTCCTTCCTTCCTTCCTTTCTTCCTTCCTTCCTCCCCTCCGCCCTCCTCCCCTTCTGCCCTCTCTCTGCCTCCGCTGCGCCCTCAGCCACTCACTGTAGAGACGCAGCAGGTACACAGCACAGCGCTCTGTCCCTGTGTCCCTCCGCCAGGACAAAAAAAAGAGGAGAGCAGCAGGCGATCGGAAGCTGCAGGCCTCTGCCCGCTCTTGCCCCCAGCTGTTCCCCAGCAGATTGTCTGCTATGGAATGCCGCTGCTGCCATCCCATCGCGGTCTCTGTGAGGCCTGCGTTGGCAGACAGGCTGGTGGAGCGGCGGCTTTGGAGAGCGGCAGCTTTCCTGACGCAGGCCTCACAGAGCCCGCGATGGGATGGTGGCAGCGGCACCCCTTCCTCTTGGCCCCGGGCTGGACAGAACTGGCTGCCGGGCCGGATACAGCCCGTGGGCCGTAGGTTGCCCACCCCTGCTTTAAGGTGTTGGTATTAACTTTTTGGACCTGTCATTTCCTGATTGTTTGTTTTTTTAAAGACCAGTTCAAGTCTTTTTTTAAAAGGTAATGGAGCAAAATTGTGCCCAACTTTTGTAAAATGACCACTGTTTCCTCTGAAGCTTAAGAGTGTTATATGGGGATAACAATAATTTTTAATATTTTTGGAGGAGAACCCAAGGATGGGAGAACACAAAATTGTCTTGAGGCTATATGACATGGGCTGCAGTTTGCCAATCCCTGTAAGAGGGGAATGAGGAATACATATAATTAGCAATGATGGTTTGCCTTTAATGCTCTAGACTTCAGAAAACATTAAAAGACGCTGGTTGAGATCCTATCACACATTGTCTGAGCCTAGGTCGTGGTCAATGTATGCATGAGAGGTGGCATAAGTAGTTCTTTCTATCCATTTCTTCCATCTGTCCAGCTGCTTTGCTTCTGCAACTACAGCTAGGGGCTATATGGCTGGACAACTCTATCTCTTCATGTACAGATCAACTGTGGAGGAACAGCTGGACTTGTTCTAGCTGGTCTTGAATAGCAAAGGCTTCTACATCTTGGAATAAAACAGCAAGTCCAAATGTCACAGGCACAAACCCTGGAACCAACAGGTCTGTGTACAAACCTTCCCTCGGGTCCCTGTTTGTTTGTTTTCTTGTCCTACATATTAAACCCGTGATTTCGTGCTGCCTAGAAGCACCCTGAGAGTGCTTTATTTTCTTTGGACAGTTTTGGGTTGCCATTGATAAGACTTCCCCCCTCTCAAATAGTTTTGTGCTTATACAAATTTTAGGAATCTACCAACTCTGCTGACACTTACTTTTGTATGTGGCTTATACTATTTTGGATGCACAACCAATGGTGGTCATACCTGAACATTGTATGTTCAGGGGCAATGTATGTTAGGGGCTTTGGAAGAAAATGTTGCTGGGCATAAGATTTTTGTTTAGAGACCCAGACACTCCAAGCTTTTTCTCCTCCATTCTAGTTTGTTTCTCCAACTCCACTTGGAGATTTTCTGTAGGATGGACAGACTTGTACTTAATCAAAGATACAGTGAATTATTTACTTTCTCCTTTTATCAGCGGCTCTCATTTCTGTCCCAAGGACATTTTAAAATATCTTCTCTATATGAACCAGGAAATGGCTTATCCAGACAATGAAACAGTTCTAGCTACTCTTTTTGCCTCTGTGTTTCTTTCCTTTTCTTTGTCTAGCCATCCTGTTCAGCTTTATCTGCTCCTCCGTCAATTTCATGCCATCCACTTGGCAGTTGCTTTTTGTCCTTTCAGTATGTCAAGAATTCAGGCCATTGAATTATCCTTGGACTGTTTGGTTCTCCCACATAAATTCTTTTTCTTATGATTTTTTTTAATCCCTGAAAACCTTGAGGTTGCCCACAATTTGATGGTATCTCTTCTCATGCATGAATAGAATGGTTTTGGCTACATTCACAGAAGGAAAGGAAAAAGTTCAATTGGTGTTGAAAAAACAAAGAAACTTAGAACAGTCTATCAGTGTATGTGTTGCTTTACACCGACCATCTTTAGCATGGTGCCCTCCAGATGTATGGGACTACCTGGCCATCATGACCATGAGAGTTTGGACCAACAAATCTGGATGATAAACCGATGGAAAAACAGTTTTCCAGAGAACACACAGCAAAAAATTAAATAAAATCCAAACAACAACAACAGTTGGAAATCTCTTCTTCTGTAGCTCCCTGAATCTTCCTATCAATTTATTTATGTTTCAAACGTCTATACCGCCACTCCCTGAGGGCTCGGAGCGGTTTACATAGTTTGACACATAACACAACAAAATAGTAACAAGAATTAATACATAAACAATAGGGAGGGAGGGTATAGGGACAATAGACATAAAAGGACAGTGGGACAGTGGCTGGGTGGACCCAGAGTCCACATAGACTGACACCTTGCTGAGGATCGACTCAAGGTGGCATCTGTCAACAATCAAAAGAAGGTAGCCATGGGGTTCCTAGAAAGTCAAGGAGGATCTCAGATCTAGAGGGAGGGAGACCATCTCCACCCCCGGTCCCTGCGATCAAGAGGTCTGCCTCCCACCAGTTTGGACGTCCTGTCTCCGGGGCTGGGAACTCACCGAGGAGTGCTCCCAGCATCCAAAGTTTGTGCTCCAAAAAGTCCTAGAGTGGAACCTCCTCCGTGTCCTCGAGTTATACACTTTGAGCTTCTTCCGCTCTGGAGGACCGACGAAGGTCTCTGCAGATCTAGGGGCTCTGTGGCCACAAAGGGTCACCGGTCCATTCCCGTGCTGAGCAGTCTGGCCAGTCTCCTGGTGCTCTCCGGCAGGACCGGAAGTTTCGTCTTGGCGCCTCTTCTTCTTCTGCCGCCATTTCCGCTTCCCCGGACGATGACATGGCTTCCGCTGCGGGTTGATTGAGGGTTTCCGGTCTTCAGTAGATGAAGACATCCGGTCTACTCCGGCGTCTTCAAGGTCGACCGCCATATTCGGCCGGCCCCCATCTATCCACCCCGCTCTCCCCACGAGGCCTCGGCGGCGGGGGTGTCTTGGGCGGACGACAAAATCTCTGTCCTGCACTTTCCCAGCTAAATAAAAATTAAAAATAAAGTAAAACCAATGTGACCCACTGGGTTACCTTAGGGGTTGTAGTTCACAAAAAGGAACATTTCCATGCTCTGACAAAAGTTATCCTTGTCCTATTGAAATTAATATCTAAACTTTAATAGTAGGGGAGACAATAATACAAAGAAGGGGGAAATGGGAGAGGCAAGTCTGTGTGTGCCGTGCCTTCCAGCCACTTGTCAACTTATGGTGAACCCATAAATACCTAGGGCTTTTTAAAGGAAGGAATCCACAGAGGTTGTTATGGCAATTCCTCCCACTGAGATATACCCAACAGCACATAACATTAGTTCATGGACTCCCATACAAGAACTACACAGACCTGATTGTGCTTAGCTTCCAAGATCAGACAGGATCTTGTGCCTTTAGGATATTGGGTAGGAAGGTGCAAATGGGAATGAAACATATTTTCAGAGACAGGCTTTATTTCAGTTGGAGTAAGGACTGAGTCTGGATTCAGATATTACAGTTCACAAGACTGCTGCCAAGAGCAAAAACTCTGATTCTCCTCTCTCACTTTCCTTCACTTTCTCTCATAAGGTCTAATAATAAAATCACGTGACATGATTTCACTGTGTGGCACATATCCCTGTCTCCTCGACAGTTCATAGTGCAATGCTGCTTGTGTGTGTATTATAGGGTTGGAAGCAACTTGCAACAGGCTTCAGAGCCACACAAATATTTTTAAAGAAAAGCACATCAAGAGCAAAGAGGTGCTCTTTCTTTCTCCCAGATCTCCTGTCCTGCACTTTCCCAACTCCCAGTCCCACTAAGTAAAAATTAAAAATAAAGTAAAATAAAGTAAAATAAAAAAGGTTTAATGCTAGAGAGAGGCCAAGCCCCAAAATAAAGCTGAGAGCGAGCAGCAAGGCAATCGGACTAAAGCACCTCTCTAGAGCCAGGACGCAACTGAGAGCAATGGAGGCACTCGCCCAATTAAACAGACACAGCTTGTGTAAGTCACATCATGGCGTTCTTCTGTTCTGATTGACCCATCAGGCAGGGCTCACAGGGAAACCCCATGTGAGCATGTGGTTGCCTCTTCACGTGCCGCGTGGTGCTGAATAGGAAAGGAGGAGCCATGACCGGCTGTCGCAGGGCCTTTTTGGCCAAAAAAAGTAGTGGCTGAGCCTTTAACTGTTACAGGAACTGACCAAACTTATTCCATGCATAAGCCTATGAGATAGTTGACTCATCCAATGGGTTTCCATGCCTGAGCAGGGATTCAAACCCTGGTCTCCAGAGTTTGTAGTCTAACACTGAAACCACTACACCAATAATGAGGTTTAACTACATAGTATAATAATTGTAACTCAATTAATAAGATTTGTTTTCCTTTTTAGTATAACTCTGATTGTTTATGTCCTTTTTTAGTTATTGGGATATGGCATACCTTAATAGAAGAGGAAGAAGATCAGACCATTCGAGTGCTGGCTTGTGTTTTGCGGAAAATGAGGACACCAAAGAGGATGGGTAGACAGCATGCTTTTTCCCACAGGCCACTGGTTTGTACCATTCACCTTTAAAAAAAACCCCAAAAAACTAAGGCTATCTGGATAAGATAGAAAAAAGTAGTTTGAGTATATATATATTTATTTATTTATTTGATTTGTACACCGCCACTCCCAGAGGCTCCGGGCGGTTTACAGAATTTCAGCACAGTAATAAAAACAATAAAACATTACATATTAAAATATCATTAAGACTCGAAAACTTGTCTGAACAAGAAGGTCTTACAAGCTTTCGCAAAGCTTGTTACCAAATTTCGCAAAGCCCGAGTCTCAGGGGGCAGATCATTCCACAGAACTGGGGCGATGATAGAGAAGGCCCTTTGCCGTCAGGTGGTAAGACTTCACGCCAGGAATATCTAAGAGATTCTGATCTTCTGATCACAGTGATCTCAAGGGACTATATGGGGACAGACGATCCCTCAAGTACACTGGCCCCAGACCATGTAAGGCCTTAAAAGTTAAAACTAGTACTTTGAAAGTGATCCAGAACTCAATTGGTAGTCAGTGCAATCCCTGCAGGACTGGGGCGATACGACAACTCACGGGCTCCCCTGCAAGTAGCCGGGCTGCAGCATTCTGCACTAGCTTGAGTTTCCGGATCACTGTCAAAGGCAGGCCAATGTAGAGAGCATTACAGTAGTCAAGTCTTGAGATGACCATAGCCTGGATCACCATGGCCAGGTCATTCCAAGACAGATAGGGAGCCAGCCGCCTAGCCTGTCGCAGATGGAAAAATGCTGTTCTGCTGACCCAGAGGTCAACTCACCCCACCTCACTCGCTGTTTTCGATTGTGGAGGAAGGAAGACAGCCAGTTCAAAGCTGTCTCCCTCACTCCAACCACAGCAAGGCGGTGAGTCAAAAGATTGTAATCAACAGTATCAAATGCTGCTGTGAGGTCCAATAAAACAAGCAGTGCCGATCCGCCTTGATCAAGCTGGCAGCAGAGCTGATCTGTGATGGAAACCAAAACCGTCTCCGTCCCGTGCCCTGAACGGAAGCCGGACTGGAAGGGATCTAATCCGACTGTGTCAGTTAGAAAGGACTGCAACTGCTCCACTGCTGCCCTCTCAATCATCTTGCCCAGAAACGACAAATTCGAGACCGGGCGGTAATTGGAAGGGACCGATGGATCTAACCCTGGTTTCTTCAGCAGTGGAGAAACCACAGCCTCTTTTAAATCCTCCGGAAAGACTATATATAGAAAGAAATACACTGAAAACCAGGAAGGAGATTAAAGAACAATTGTTAGGAGTTACCCTTAAGTTATCTTCAGTCTCCGGGAATAAAATATTTATTTTTAATTATTTAAAATTCAAAAGCAGAGGCCAGATTATGAGAATTGAAAGCCATAACATGAAAGGTTAAATATATGGCATTGATATTAATATCCAATGTGTCAAACTAGTGAGAAGGGCTCCAAAGCATATGGGAGCAGGACCCCAAAATAATGATACTGTCAAGATAATGGCATAAACTAGAGCATGGCTCCTTTATTATCAGTGTTGGCCAAAGTCTGGGAAAATACATCATTAGAAACAATAGATCATTGTCACCTAATACCTTAAAGGCAAACTATATCTATACACAGATGTTGGTGAGGGAGTGAATATGTGAGCATATAGTGTTTTTACACACATGTTTATGGTTATGCCTACACACACATTAGATTTTTGGTCAGAAGTTACAAAGCAACAAAATAATAATGCTGCTAGAATTAGGTTCATGATCCCTATACGTGAGGAATAGAGGGTGGATGGGAATACTAATAAGAATTACACCATCAACATTTATTCTCCTTTTGCTGGACAGCAGCCCAATTTGAAGTGGTCACAGGTTGGAAAGCAACGGAAAAGTTTTCAGTCAACAAATGATGTAACTAACGATAATTGCCCAGACCCACTGATCTATTATCAAGGCATAAAAGAACCAAAAATCTAGAGAAATATATTGATCATTTCTATGACCAACAGTACCTATTTATTAACTAGCTGACCCGTGCACGCGTTGCTGTGCCATAGTCTGTGGCTAACCCCTTCTGTGTGTATGTGTGTATGTGTTCCTTTCTTCTCCCCTCCTTCCTTCTTTCCCTCCATCCTTTTTCCCCTTCCTTCCTTCCTTGCATCATTTCCTTCCCCCTCCTTCCATCCATCCATCCTTTTTCCTTCCTTTTTTCTCCCCTCCTGCCTGCCTTCCTTCCTTGTATCCTTTCCTTCCCCCTGCTTCCTTCCATCCTTTTTCCTTCCTTTCTTCTCCCCTCCTTCATTCCCTCCTTCCTTGTGTCATTTCCTTCCCCCTCCTTCCATCCATCCATCCTTTTTCTTTCCTTTTTTCTCCCCTCATGCCTTCCTTATATCCTTTCCTTTCCCCTCTTTCCATCCATCCTTCCTTTTTCCTTCCTTTTTCTTCCTTCCTTCCTTCCTTCCTTCCTTCCTTCCTTCCTTCCTTCCTTCCTTCCTTCCTTGTATCCTTTTATTCCCCCTCCTTCCATCCTTCCTTCCAGTTTCTTCCTTTCTTCTCCCCTTCCATCCTTCTATTCTGTCTTTTCTCGCTTCTTACTTTTTCCTCGTACGCCTCCTCCTCCTCGCTGCCGCCGCCGCCAGAGCCTTCCTTGTGGTTCCCGCAGGGGCCTGGAAGGGTGGCGGGAGGAGCACGGCATGGGGTAGGAGCAGCAGCGAGGCCTGGCCACCTCCTTTCCCTCCGGGCTCTTCCTTTCCCGCCCAGCAGTGCGTGGAGGCCCCTCCTCCCTCCCTCCTCCTCGGGCCGTCCTCTTCCTACGAAGGAGGGGAAGGTCAGCTGCCTTGCTTTCTCTCGCCACCCTTTGCGGGGGGAGCTTTAAGGGAGGTGTTTTTTTCCTTTTGGGAGGGGGAAGAGTAGGCGCTGTTTCGCGCGCCAGGGCCATGGGCGGTTTTTTTTGTTCCAGGCACAGGGGTTTCTGGGACTTGTAATCCCAAAGGTTTTTTTAGGGTTGTTGGCCGTTGGCTAGGTTTTTTAAAAGGTTTTTTTTGGCTAAAAACATAGTGAGTAGGGTTTTGGGTGTATGTGGGCTGTATTTGAGTTTCTGCCTT
The DNA here is from genome assembly GCA_030556195.1 of Anolis apletophallus. Classification (NCBI taxonomy): domain Eukaryota; kingdom Metazoa; phylum Chordata; class Lepidosauria; order Squamata; family Anolidae; genus Anolis; species Anolis apletophallus. The sequence goes on along the minus strand of JARBWK010000006.1, from coordinate 137,046,570 downwards.
GTGTGGTTTCTTTGTTTTGGAGCCAGGAAACACGACATGGAGGATTATATATATATAGATTATGAGTTGCAGAGATAATGAAGTACCTCCTTTAGATAATATGCTATCTTGTTGGTGGCATTTGCTAGGATAAGTGTTTAAATAAAGAATATACGGAAAACATTGATTATACTACACGTATAGGACCATAAACACTGAATCTTGTTGAATTTGTTCTCCTGGGTCAGTTGTTGATTGTGAATTTGTAAATGCATAATTCCATTTTCATTGATATTACAGTACAGTGATATCTTAAGACAGTGGTTCTCAAACTTCCGAATGCTGCGACCCCTTAGTACAGTTCCTCATGTTATAGTGGCCCCCAACCATAAAATGACTTCTGTTGCTACTTCATTACTGTAATTTTGCTACTGTTATGAATCGTAATGTAAATATCTGATACACAGGATGTACTTTCGTTCACTGGCCAAATTTGGCACAAATACCTAATACGCCCACATTTGAATACTGGTGGGGTTGGGAATGGGATTGATTTTGTTATTTGGGAGTTGTAGTTGCTCGGATTGATAGTTCACCTACAATCAAAGAGCATTCTGAACTCCACCAATAATGGAATGGAAACAAACTTGGCACACAGAACTCTCATGGCTAACAGAAAATATTGGAAGAGTTTGGTGGGGACTGACCTTGGGTTTTGGAATTGTAGTTTACCTACATCTAGAGCAGACCTGGGCAATTGCCAGCCCTCCAGGTGTTTTGGACTTCAACTCCCATAATTCCTAGCCAGTTTACCAGCTGTTAGGATTTCTGGGATTTGAAGTCCAAAACACCTGGAGGGCCGGCAATTGCCCTGGTCTGATCTAGAGAGTACTATGGACTCAAGCAATGATGGTTCTGGACCAACCTTGGCACGAATACTCAATATGCCCAAATGTGAACACGGGTGGAGTTTGGGGAAAATAGACCTTGACATTTGGGACTTGTAGTTGCTGGGATTTATAGTTCACCTGCAATCAAAGGGCATTTTGAACCCCACCAACAATAGAATTGGGTCAAACTTCCCACACAGAATCCCCATGACCAACAGAAAATACTATGTTTTCTTATGGCCTTTGGTGACCCCCCTGACATCCCCTCGCGACCCCCCCAGGGGTCCTGACCCCCAGGTTGAGAAACACTGTCTTAAGAGTTTAATGCATTCCGTGACCAAACTCTTCCGAACTATCCTCAAAGGCAGCCACACATGAAGAGCATGGAAGAAGTGGCTCAGCAAAATGTAAAGGTGGGAGGTGCAGTTTCCAAACTAAGACCAGACAAAATTATTTCCCAGGTGAAGAGGAACTGAGGTGAAGGGCACCACATGGGGAAATGCGTAAATAACTGGGAAATGCCCTGGGAAGCCATAGTGTGGGCTTTTGTTCGGAGAAATATTCTCTGTTGTCCTGACAGAAGTGGAAGGCATTTGTTATATATATAGCTTGGCATTAACAAAATCTAGATTTGCTGCAGTACCCTTCTCCCTTTTCTCTCTTTCTCTCTCTTCCCATTTTACATGGACAGGTAGCAAATCAGACTCCCATTTCTCAAGAGGCCACTGGGATCTGTTTCCTCTGGAGGGCCAACCACAAAAGCAAGCATTCTGGCGCACAAAAACTCCTGCGTGTATATCTCCTGACCCAGTGCATGGATCAGTTCCTGGAAATTCTGGAGGGTGTGCTGGTGATGTAGACTTTGGAAAGAACCAAAGGTCTGCATCTGGATATATAAATTTTCACAGAAAAAAATAATTATGTTGTACTGGAGCAAACCCAATCCCTTTCTCTTTTCATTGACTTGGTGGAGTTTAAGAGGTCTCTCATTTCATAGAAGAATCCTTTCTAACGGTTGTATTTGCTAAGAGATGTTCACTGGGAAACACAAGGGGATCCTTCACTTTTTAAAGGTGATGTTGCAGTAGTTCCCAAGAGATGCAGGGCAGGCATCAATTAGTCCTAGAACTAGTATCTCATGAGCTGGTGGAATACAGACTGCTTTCTGTGAAGTCATGGGCTGGACTGTAGATAGGTGTTGAAAACGTCAGGTTGGGTCTGGTTTTACTCATTGTCTTATCTGAGGATCCAGGCGGATTCCACTAGGATTAGCACCATTTACATGAGCCACTGTATATTCCATCCTCAGTCATTAAATGTTATCACAATCACACACACACACTTTTTTTCCTTAAGCTCTCTCTTTACATCAAGAAAAGTTCACTGCTACAGAGTTAGCTAACACTGGAGGCACCAGTGAAGGTATTAACACAGTGCTCAAGGAAACAATGGAGCATTGGAGAACAGGCAGAGGTCAGGTGGAATCAGGCCCGGATTAACACCTTTTTGCGCCCTAGGCCACACTTTGGAATTATGCCCACTTTAAGCCAACCTCTACCGCACCCCCCCCCCCACACATCCTTTCATCTGCTCATCCCCCTTAGGGCCCTGCATCTAGCTCTCTCGGTGTGGCCCCACTAGGTTAGGGAAGCAAAAAATGTATCACACGAAGTGAACAAGCTCGCAGAAATGAATACCCCAAAGAATAGATAAACCTGCAATGTACAACAGTAGTAATCACTGTATTAGTAAACATGAAATGGTGCTATATGCATAGTAACAGTAACAGGTACACAGTGAAGGCGGGAGCGCTCCCTCGTCTCTCATATAAACAAAATCAAATAGCATAATAGCATCATACAAAATAAAGCATGTACTGGTGATACAGTAAGCAAACCTCCATAGATAACTGAAGGCAGTCCAAGAGAGGCGAAAATCCAGGGAGGGGTCCGCCGTGCAGCCGGGCGTAAGGGAAAACGCGAAAACGGCAAAAAGCCTCGGCGCCTTGGAGAAAATCCGGCCGTTTGGCACTGTCCCGGCTCTCCCTTGATTTTGGGTCCCGCGCTGCCAATTCCAGCGCCCCTTAGCACGACCGTCGCTGTCGACATACTTCACCTTGCCTTCTGGCTTTTGGCTTCATTTTCGGCGAACGCCGAGCAGCTCGCCTCCTCCCGCTCGGAACGCAGCTCCAAACCTCGCCTGGGTTCCTCGCCGCGGCTTTTTTTCCCTTACGCCCGGCTGCACGGCGGACCCCTCCCTGGATTTTCGCCTCTCTTGGACTGCCTTCAGTTATCTATGGAGGTTTGCTTACTGTATCACCAGTACATGCTTTATTTTGTATGATGCTATTATGCTATTTGATTTTGTTTATATGAGAGACGAGGGTGCGCTCCCGCCTTCACTGTGTACCTGTTACTGTTACTATGCATATAGCACCATTTCATGTTTACTAATACAGTGATTACTACTGTTGTACATTGCGGGTTTATCTATTCTTTGGGGTATTCATTTCTGCGAGCTTGTTCACTTCGTGTGATACATTTTTTGCTTCCCTGTTGGTGGTAAGCACCCCCCCCCCCACTTCTCTTGCATTCAGCCCCACTAGGTCAGCCACAGAAGTTTCCCTCTCAGCAGGCACTATGGATGCAGGCATGGGGGGAGGATATCCTACCCGGTATCTGGGATTGCGCATGTGTTGTAGTCAGCAGCTGTACTGATGCTGTGCTTCTCCCCGATACCGGGGCTTGTCGTGTTGGGCTTCTCTCCTGTACTGGGGTTTGCGCATGTGCCGTAACCGGCAGTTGCGCTTCTCTCTCCATGTGGCCCGCCCTGTCGGTTTTGTTTTTAGATTCACCTGCACTGTTGCATTTTCACAGATGTATTTGATTGTGTTTATTGTTTTTATTGTGTTTATTGCTCTTCTATGTTGTTATATTTTATGATGTGTTGTTCGGACACGGCCCCATGTAAGCCGCTCCGAGTCCCCTCCGGGGAGATGGATGCGGGATAGAAATAAAGTTGTTGTTGTTATTATTATTATTATTATTATTATCAATGAACCCCTACCTACCCAGTTTTAAACAAATAAGATAAAATAAAACAGTGAAATAATAAAAACAAACAAAAAAAACAAAAAAGAAACATTAAAATACAGCTGAATCTCCCCCTCCTCGAGCAAAGGCAACTATCGCATATCTTTCTTGTTCTATTTAATTGCATTTCAGCTTCTGATAAATATAAATCAATATACAGTATTTATAATCAATACATAAGCACAAATAATATTCATATTGACAATTCATATCTTTTTAAAATAAATTCATCTTTGGAAGACTCGATTTTCTTTTTTTAATATAGTTTTTATTGATTATATAAATACAGTATACAGCGAAAGTGGGAGAAAACGTATTATTGTGCTAAGAACAGAAAGAAGTATGGAAATATTTAAATATATCGCTCTTAGACCACATTGCTATAATAAAAATGACTATTCTGCCCCAAATGCTATATATTTTCCAAGCACTACCAATAATCAGAAATGACCATCTCTTTAAAAAATAGAATTCGGACATAATTAAATTTATTTGGAAAAATAAAAATCCACGAATAAAATTAAAACTCTTAACAGATGATAAAAAGAGGGGGTCTGGGTTTACCAGATCTTAAAATATACTATGAAGCTTGCAACCTGGTCGGGCTAAAGGAATGGCGCACATTAAAGAATACCAAGTTGCTAAATTTAGAAGAACATGACCTCTGAGCAAGTTGGCATGGGTATTTATGGTATAATAAAAGGAAAACAGAAAAAAAAATAACAACCACTAAAGAAGACTCGATTTTCTGTTCTCTTTATTTATTTCCCTACCTGCGTATTTCCAGATCTGCATCCAAACTCTTGAAATGTCCCATGTTGTCCTCCTTCTCTGTCCCTTTTGTTCTTTCTTCTCCCTCTTAATCACGCATCACAATAGTACTCAAACATTTCAGAAACAGATTTTCAGCAATTTCCACAGAGCATTCTCTATTATGTTTCAGGAGTTAGTAGTGAAAATACTGAAGTTGTTTGGCAAAATTAAATTATTTTAGCGCCGGAATTGTTTTTTAGTGCTGGCATCCCCTTTCCCTTCTCTTTACCTTAGTTGAATTTGATCCTGGAAACAAGAGTTGTCTTCTACTGGTGGGGCGTTTTTAGCTATTTCCGGACAAAATCACACACGCAGTCCAGCAAGTAGACATACATTTCATTTATAACCCTGGATTAATTTAACCTGATCTGGATTAATTTAACCTGATTAAATTAAAAGTCCTCAATAATGTTCCTCACACAACTATCCCACCTGGGACTCTATATGACGGGATTGTGGCGTCCCGCCAGGGCCAAAAAAAAAGGGACTTTAAAAGGATGGACAAACTCTATAGGCCCTGGGGGTCGCGTTCTAGCCTTCCCATATACAAGAGACCTGGAGGTTCTCTAAGCAATGAGTTCAAGACTCAAAAAGGATGAACTCAAAACAAATTTATTTAATAACAACCAATAAAAATGCTGGTGGCCCAAAAAGCTTGCTGTTGGTTGCTAGAAAAGGTCCTTTGAGAAAAGGGATTGTGTTCACTTGCCTTTTGAAGAGCGAAGGTTCCTTTCTTTGGTTCCAGGTTTCCTGTTGCTCCTCAAATGGTTCGCTGGCACACGAAGTCCGTGGGTCCCCAGAGATTCCAGTCTTTGGATGAAGGGAAGGCCTTCCTATCACTGCAATCCTGGCTTGAGAGCATTGGATAGGCTATACGTGAACAAAGGTGCTTTGTCTAAGCCTTGGCTCCAGATTTCTGCCTGCTTCATCCATGTTCTATGCTTGGAATGAGGCCAGAAAGGAAGTTCAGCCTCTCAGGTGACCTCTGGAAGAGGAGGAGACAAGGGCGGTGACATCAGGTTTGGATCCAAGACACAACTCCACCCCTAAGTGCCCACATGGCGGAACAATGGGACAAAGGCCTTGCAGGTAAAGGCAAATAGGTACACTTCAGTTCCTCCCACTTTTGGGAGACCCGCCTACGTCATCCCTGTGGGCGGCACAATCTACGTCACACCATTCGCTGTACGCCATTGGCTTGGACGTCCCACATCATCAGGACTGGCTACACGCTGCGGAGTTGGCATGGTAACGACGCGGCTTCGCTCAGGCTGCGCCGCGCTGCCGTTGCCGCTCTCCAGTTGATTGGATTCACCGGTGATCGACATTCCGGAGCGACGGCGGGACGGCTTTGGGGCTTGAGGCACCACATGGGTATTTACCCCCAGAACTGGACATTACATGATTTAGTTTATACTCTAGGGTGGCATGATTATACTTCTATTGTTTATAAGTGATTTGCATTGGGTTCCCGCGGCTGCAGGGTCATAGCTAGCATTATATTTTTTTTTTGCAGCTCCTGTCTCACGGGGCATTGCCCCTCCGGGCAGCTTGTGGTGACACTCGCGCTGTCTGGGGCCTGACCTAGCAGCGTGGGGTTCCACAGGTATTTACCTGATATATACATGAATAGCATCCAGCCAACCACTTCCGCACGGATTGTGTGTTGATTCTTGATTTGCTAATATTGGCTTCAAAAGGCAAATAGGTACACAGTACAAATATAAGACCAGCCCCGTGGGGGCGCCACAGGAATGGTGGCAGTTAAAATGGTATCTAAGTGCTATAACTGTGTAGTGTGACAGATATCCACTGGGAAAAGGTTCTATATCATTGCTTCGTAAGCTGGAGATCTCAACTTCAAATGGGATCTCCTTAGTTCAATGTTGAGGTCACAAAAATTGGCAACAGTAAAGGGTTTCTAAACACTAACCATTTACACAAATTTGTTACAAACAATGTGCAGTGTTTACTGCAGAAAATCCTTCAGCTGCACTTTAAAAAAAGCAGTCTCTTCTGCAAGCCCCGTGAATGCTGATTTATTATCAGTAAATGTTTGATTTGTATTCCTATTTTATCAATCTGTATACCGTGGGGTCACGTAAACATTTCACTGGTGGAAAGAGGTCGTGAGTGGGAAAAGTTTAAGAAGCCCTCTTCTAGATGATCCTTCTGAATTATGATGACTTGAACTATTTTTCTTCTTCTTCTCTTCTTGGCTTTTCTTCGTGAATGAAGATTCAGGAAGGACTCACCCCACGCTTTTTACAAGCGCGTTGATGACTAAGAAGGCCAATCCGAGATAGGCAAGTCTGGTTGCAGAAAGCACAGCAGAAAGTCTCCTTGGGTGATGTCGTTTCCAAGTTGCGGTTCTTTCTGCGTTGTCTTTCTCTTCGAGACTCATTCAGCACGTCTTCTCAAAAACATTGTGGATAGTGCATCTCCCTGCCTCCTGATGTGAGGCCAGGGTGGACCATTGTTGGTGATCAATCTGGCCGAGCCTGAGATGCTGTTTGAGGGAGTCCTTATATCGCTTTTTTGGGGCGCCTCTCTTGCGCTGACCCGTGACGAGTTCACCGTAGAGTTTTGTGCTTCCCTGGAGACTAGGACGAATAACAATTGCTTCGAACTACAAGAAAGGAGATTCCCCCTGAACATTAGGAAGAACTTCCTGACTGTGAGAGCCGTTCAACAGTGGAACTCTTTGCCCGGAATGTGGTGGATGCACCTTCTTTGGAGGCTTTTAAACAGAGGCTGGATGGCCATCTGTTGGGGGTGCTTTGAATGCGATTGTCCTGCTTCTTGGCAGGGAGTTGGACTGAATGGCCCATGAGGTCACTTCCAACTCTATGATTCTATGATTCTATATACACATATATACACACACTTTTATATATATATATATATATATATACATACATACACACACACACACACACACACACGCACGCACACACAAAACACATATACACTGATTATGCCACAGCAATGCATGGCAGGTGACGGCTAGTCCTCTTATAAAAATGGGACTCAAAATTGGAACTCTAATAGCTAGAGTAAAAGGAAAAAGAAAATATAAAGAATTGAGTCACACTTTCCTCATGACTGATCAAGTCAAGTAATACTTGAATTGAAGATACAACTGTTCCCAATGGGCGGGCATCGACCAAAAAACCCAAAACTCGTCTGTGCCCCTCTTTTCCTCTTTCTCATGCCCCTTCTCGCTCCTTGTCCCGGCAAAGTCTCTGCTCCGTCCCCTCCATCTCTCGCTCTCTTGCGCGTGCTCTCTCTCTTGCTCGCCCTCTCTCTCTGTCGCACGCGCTCTCTCTCTCTCTTTTTCTCTCGCGTTCTTTCTTGCTCTCTCTCGCGCACATGCTCTCTCTCTCACTCTCTCTTTCTCGCACGCTCTCTCTCTTGTGCTCTCTCTCTTGCGCGCACACGCACGCACTCTCTCTCTCTTGCACACTCTTTCTCTCTCTTGTGCGCACCTTTGGAGCGAGTTTGCACCCGCTGCGCTCTCCCCAAGCCTCCCGACTCCCGAGGAGACCTTCAGAGCACAGCGGAGCTTTCCAGCCGGTGGGAATGGGGACCTTGAAGGTGGCGGGAGGTTGTCTTAAATGGGGCGTAATTCCAAACTGTGGCCTAGGGCGCAAACAAGTGTTAATCCGGGCCTGGCCACATCCCCCAAAAGGCAGGCAGCTGTGTCAAGTTATATCTATAACCCGGTTCTAGCTGCTTTGATTCCCACAAAGAACAGGTCTTTTATAAAGTTAATAGTTCTCAATTGTCTATTCAAAGACCAATCAAGCTTAAAATACTCCAACAATGATGCTAGGCATAATGATGCCTTGTTGCTGAAAAAATCCAATCTCTCTGCCATATCTTTACCCTCTCCCCAGTTAGAAATAGGACTACAACTAAGTTAAGTGAGGGCAAGGAAGCTTGAGAGTACGTATAAATGATGGCAGATGATGCCCTTGCCCTTGCTAACCATTGCTTCCACTATGCCATTTGGGAACAGAGGGCTGCAAGCTGGCGGAAGGCATGCGGGGCCTGCACCCATATTCCTGGCTTCTGTTCACAGCAGCGCTGCCATTCAAGGCTCCTTACATATGGACAGGCACTGAAGCAGACTCCATACTTAACTATTTACGCCACTGGTTTACCCTGTTCTGCAATTGGAATCTGTCCCCTTTGGAAGCTCTTAATAATCAATCTCACGCCAAACATATGGTCCATCACGATTGTTCAGTCATTAACTGCCCCCATCGCCGGACACAGTTTCTGCTAATGAATCGCTAATAAACGAGTGTGCTGATTGTTTTACCTGTTACTGCCTCTATTATGAAAATGAAAAGGCCCCAGTGATTTTGAGGGTTAATTTATACATCTGGTAAAAGTTGTCGAAATGGGAAGAGCTCACGCCTGGGAGGAAACGGAGGGTGTTTTTGCACCACTCGGCCAAGGCATGGGGCAGATTTTCTTTTTCGTGGTGTGGGCAAGTGGGGGCAGAGGGAAGCGGCTTCTAGGTCAGAGAAAACTGTGTTTCAGAAAGCCTCACTGACCTGCGGATTAAAAGATAGCGCCATTCCGTTTTCCTTTTTGCCATGTGCCCATTTTGTTCTGCAAATGTAGAAACAAAGCAAGCCTAAGGTTTTTTTTTAATGATGGAGGGATGTTGGGGTGGGCAGCGGCTCAAATCACACTCCACACCCTACCCCCCAAAATAAGCTTTGAGCTGTGGGGGGAAAAACCAACCCAAAAACCTAGAAAAGACATTGTGGTGTATGAGGCTGAAAAGCCAACTTCCTCCCCTGCCGATAATTAACATCAGAATATAATCAACGGGAGGTTTAGGTAATGCAAAATGCAATGAAACGAACTACCCAGGAATGTGCTCCAGTTCATTTCACTTGGGCTCACTTGGAAGGATTCCTTGAGGGGGACCAGGCGTTCTCCGGGTCAAAGCAAATGGGTGCCCCAAATCCAGCAGCAGCCTCACCCGCCTTCATCCTGGGGCTGCTCTTGGTCCACAACCTTGTAGTAGCAAAGCCAACTGGACTGTTGGGTTTAGGTGTTTTGAAGGTGTTTTGAAGGTCCTGTCCCATTCTGAAAGAGAGAAGAAACACTTGGAGAAGAAAGCAAGTGGCCATTTATTTATTGTTTCAATTTATTAGTCGCCCCTTCCGAGAGGCTCGGGGTGACTTACATACACATAAAACCATAAAAGCACTGTAAAAACAACGGACCAATGTCCACATATTAAAATTAAAAACAAGCAGATATACATTAAAACAACTCTTAGGCCTGCATTATAGTCCATGGCCTAGAGATGTCTATGGACCGAAGGCTTGAACAAACAGGAGGGTTTTACAAGCCCTGCGAAAGGCCAGCAGGTCGGTCTGTGCTCGAATTGAGGATGGAAGGGCGTTCCACAAGACCGACGCAGTGGCACTGAAGGCCCTCCTCCGCGTTATAGAGAGATGGATGGATTGACAGCTAGGTACCACCAAGAGGTTCTGAAACTTAGATCGCAGTGGTCGTGGGGGATTGTATTGGGAGAGGTGGTCCCTTAGGTATGACCGGCCCCAGACCATTCAAGGCTTTGAAGGTCAGAACCAGCACCTTGAAGGTGATCCGGTGCTCTATTGGAAGCCAGTGCAGTCCGCGCGTGATGTGGCAGCGAGATGGAAGGCCTGCCACCAGCCTGGCTGCAGCGTTCTGCACCAGCTTAAGCTTCCGGATCACCGACAAGGGAAGGCCGATTTAGAGGGCATTACAGTAGTCCAATCTTGAGATGACCGTGGCTTGGACCACTATGGCTAGGTCATGACGGGACAGATAGGGAGCCAGCTTTCTCGCCAGCCGGAGGTGATGGAAAGCCACTCCGCTGACGATGGAGATGTGGTTCTCCATCGACAGCTGGGAGTCAAGGGTGACTCCCAGACTTTTTACAGATGGAGATGGGCGAAGTGTCACCCTGTCCAGGGTTGGGAGCCGGATTCCTCCCGTACCCAGATGACCCAGCCACAGGATCTCTGTCTTAGCCGGCTTCACCTTCAACCTACTGGCTCGCAGCCATCCAGTAACGGCTTCAAGGCAACAATGGAAATTATCGGGTACGGAGTGGGGCCGGCCTTCCATCCCCAGAATGAGCTGGGTGTCATCCGTGTATTGGTGACACTCCAGCCCAAAGCTGCATGCCAACCGAGCAAGTGGTCGGACGTAGATGTTAAATAATAAAGGGGAGAGAATTGCTCCCTGAGGCACCCCACAAAGAAGTGGGATGCCCCCTGAGACAACCTCGTCCCTTCTCACTCGCTGTGACCGGTTCCGGAGGAAGGAGGACAGCCAGCTAAGGGCTGCCCCCCTCACCCCGGCCCTGGCAAGACGGTGGGTCAAAAGATCATAATCAACAGTATCGAACGCTGCCGTGAGGTCCAATAACACGAGCAGCGCCGATCCACCCTGGTCTAGTTGGCAACGCAGCTTGTCTGTGATGGCGACCGGCACCGTCTCCGTCCCATGCCCTGAACGGAAGCCGGACTGGAAGGGGTCAAGCCAACTAGGGGTAGTGGCTCATATGACAGTGGGGGCCCAGGGATGAGGAAACCATATACTTGGCTTTGGATAGTCACTCAGATCTGGAGAGACTTGACGCAGACTTCTCTGTTTACAGATGTTTGTGAGCCTCAGCTGGAAACAACCAAAGGTTGATTCAAGATCAGCAGATGTTTTCAAGGAGCAGATTCTTATCTTGGGTCCATTTTGGATCAATGCAGGTCAGGCATCCCCTTGACATCTTGCATCATTCATGGCTAGGCCTCAGTGAATAACCTGGGGCTGAATGCAGGAATGAAGTAGGCCTCAAGCATGTGTATGCGCACGCGTGCACACACATCCACACACACACATACAGTTCAGTGAACAGCCACAGATTGGGGGAGAAGTAAGGGGGGTTAGAACTGGAAGCAGATGGTCACTTTGGCAGGACGCCGAAAAAAAGAATCTGTTCCATACATCGCACACAGCAGTCTCGGCAGAGGCCTTTGCCAGGAAAAACAGAATTACCTCTCTGATTACAGCAAGCGGGCGCAAGCGCTCTTCCTGTAACATTGGGCTTTGTGAGCCAGCCAGGCCAAATATGGGCTGCTGGGTTCTTTAAAAGTACAAAATAAAGCAGTACCGTCACACGGCTCAAGCGCGGCCTGTAGACGGGAGATGGGTTTTCTCTCTCGCCCTTCTTTTCAAGGCATCCCCCGCTTTTTTATTTTTAAAAAAACATGGGGGAAAGGGGCCGGGGAGAGGAAAGAGCCCAGGAAACTTTCAGTAAAAAATAGTCGGAGCTAGCTCTCGCCCCTCCTTTGCTTGTCTTCCATGCTACACTATTTTGCCTTTTGAGCAACATGTTCCATTTAAAAGGATTTTACAAAAGCTTACAGCTAACATATCTTCATTCTCCTCAACCTGTTGACCTCCAGATGTGTTAGACCAATGCTGTGAAAATCTTTGCTCCATGGTACCCCTTTCGTGAGCTATTCATAGCTAGTCCACAGCCATCTCCAGGAATTAAAGAAATCGTCGCTGGAAATGGTGCCATTTCATAGACCTTTAAATTTAAAAAAAGCCAGTCCCACACATAATATAGCCTAAAAAGCACCGTGTTAGACTCAGACTAAACTGGTTGTAGATGTCTGGTTTGTTTGGTAACTTGCAGATACGACAATATAGTGATGATAGTTTATTATTAAAACCCACTAGCACGGGGTGCTCATTAGGTAGATTGTGATCTATGGTAGATCTCAAAGGGCGTCCTGGTAGATCCCAGGCAGATCGTAGTCACAGTGTGTATGGCTCCCATGCCATTTGTGAGGAATGCTCAGGAGCTTTTTATACTCACATTTAGTTGAATTCAGTCTTAAAATGTATTATATGGCTCTCACTGAAATAAATTTTCTAATATTTTGCTTTTATGGCTCTCTGAGTAGTGGGTAGGTAGATCTTTGGGACTTGGTTGTTTTATAAGTAGCTCGCATGCTGGAAAAGTGTGAGCACCCCTGCGCAGCTCTAATGCCCCCCTTAAGTACGCTCATTGGATGTAAACTCTGCTTTATTCAGCAGGAGGAAATTGTTAATACAGGGCCACTTTTCATCGATTTGGTATTACCAATAGGCAGCAGAATCTAGTTAGTGTGTTTCCATGGTTTTGAAAATCCCTTGGTATTCCCTGGGTTTGTTTCCAGGACTGCCTTCGGATACCAAAATCAGTGGATACTCAAGTCCTATTATAAACCGTGATTTAGTAAAGTGGTGCCCCTTATATAAAATGGGAAAAACTAAAGTTTGCCTTTTAAGGTTTTTTCTTAAAAGTTTTAAGCTGTGGATAGTTAAAGCTGTAGATCAGGGGTGCTCACACTTTTTCAGCATGCGAGCTACTTATAAAACAACCAAGTCAAAATGATCTACCTACCCACTACTCAGAGAGCCAAAAAAGCAAAATATTTGGAAATTTATTTCAGTGAGAGCCATATAATATATTTTAAGACTGAATTCAACTAAATGGGAGTATAATAAGCCCCTGAATTTATTCATAATAATAATGATGATACTATTCATTCAGCCTCTGCTGCTGCTGCTACTACTAATAGTAACAACAACAACAATAGGTTCCTAGAGAAGAAGGAGACCTCCAAGGGCCATCCAGTCCAACCTCCTTCTGCCATAAGGGAAAAACACAATCAAAGCATTCCTCACAGATGGCCATTCAGCCTCTGATAATAATAATAACAACAACGGGTTCCTAGAATAGGAGGATACCTCCAAGGGCCATCCAGTCCAACCTCCTTCTGCACCTGGGTGGCGTCGGGACTGATCCTCCCGCCCTGCCTGCAATCTACCAGGACACCCTACGCGATCTACCAGTAGATCGCGATCTACCTAATGAGCACCCCTGCTGTAGATATTGAAGGTTGAGTGTAGTAATAATGGACCACCAAATTCATGACTTGCATGGTTGACAATCCAGAAGTACTTATTAATAAGTTTGTACTCTGCCTAAATATCAGAGGAAATATTCATTTATAGTTTCTCTGCAAAATTAACACACTGATATTTCAAAAATTTGATGATCTAATCCACACCAAAAATATAGAATTTGTTGGCATACTGATCTTAAAATAGGGGATAGCCGTTAAAATAAGGGATACCTGAAAACCATAGAAAGGACAAGCTTCCCAACTTTCAAATAAGGGACTCATTGTTACTCTAGCCTGTTAATGGTGGTTAGAATAGCTGTTAGTAGTTACAAGGAAATGAATAAAAATACACTTCTGACAATAGTTCTGAGTTATGTGGCACAGCTGGCTGGGTGTCAGCTGCATAAATTCTCTACTGACCAGAAGGTCATGAGTTTGAGGCCTGCCCGGGTCGGGGTGAGCTTTCGACCAATTTGTGTAGCTCGTTGCCAACCTTTGCAACCCGAAAGACAAGCAGGAAATTTAGGTACCACTTTGTGGGGAGGTTAAATTTAACTGATTTCTGGAATGTTAAATTGCCTCTATGTGTGTCTATATATGTTGTATGTCAATGGCATTGAATGTTTGCCTGTATATGTGCATTGTGATCCGCCCCAAGTCCCCTGCGGGGTGAGAAGGGTGGAATATAAATGCCGTAAATAAATAGATAAATAAATTATGTATACATTCAGTAAAGTCTTGCTTATCCAACCTTTGCTCATCCAATGTTCTGTATTATCCAACATAGTCTGCCTCCCGCCTGGATCCACAGCTGTTTCGATACATTGTGATGTTTTGGTGCTAAATTTGTAAATATGGTAATTACTACATAACATGATTGTGCATTGAACTGCTTTTTCTGTGTTTTGTTGTAAAACATGATGTTTTGGTGCTTAATTTGTAAAATCATAATGTAATTTGATGTTTAATATGTTTTTCCTTAATCCCTCCTTATTATCCAACATTTTTGCTTATCCAACATTCTGCCGGCCTGTTTATGTTGGAGAAGTGAGACTATACTGTACTAGATTTTCCCCAAAGTATCCCCGCACACATACTGCTAAGTTTGATAACATGTGCAAACATTTTGTTTACAAACATCATAGTATTATTTTGCTGGGTTTATTCTGTTGTGTGCTCATTTTGGAGCTTAAGAGTGGGAAGTAATTGATAAATATTTGAAAGAAAGTTGGAACTTTAAAAAGTGCATAACTTTGCAAAGTTGCGGCAGTATTTGTAGTGGTCAAGATTAAGAGGCGAGGGGTTGGTACTGTGAAAACTCATACATACAGAGTGAAATTTCTTATGCTGTTTATTTATCTGATACCATTTGAATTCCCTCCGTCCATACAGCAGGACTAGCAACATCCATAAAACGAACTTTGAATTACACATCGAGAATGACAAATCACAATTTTAAAACAAAACTAAGAGTAAAGCATGTTTCAAAACAAAGTAACTATAGACATATATGTTTTAATTCAGTGTTTCCCAACCAGTGTGTCGGGGCACAATAGTGTGCCATGAGTGATCATCAGGTGTGCCATGGGAAATTGGCACTCTTCTCCCTCCTAGCAGCTCTTTCTCCCGCTTTCTCCCCCCAAAGATCCTCCCCGAGGCAAAGGAAGGGCTCTGCCGAATGCCAGGGCCAGGCCTGCCTTGAGGAAGTCTTCAGGAGCCTCGACTCATCATGGCTCCAGCTCCCGTTCAGGGCTGCTTCAGCCTCCCGATGCTCCCAGGGTTCGCTCACTGCCCAATTCACCGACATGGAGCTTCCGGCTTTGGCTGTTCTCATGAGAAATCCAAGCCTACGCGAAAACGTCGACTCGATCACTTCCTCCCAGTGCTCTGCTTTTGCAGAGGGAGGCAGCGAAAGAGGCCACACAGATCTATGAAATGTATAGAGTCTATAGATGTATAGAGGCTGAAGCACTCACAGGTTTCCAAGAAACAAATTGAGCCTCTCCGCTTGGATTTTTTTTTTACTATTTTACTGGATTTTTCGAGAGCCCCCCCCGGCGCAACTGTTTATAACAGCTTCATGACATCCATAGTTAACTGGAAACAAGTTGCACTCAGGGTGAAATTTCACAAAAGTCTGGAGAACAAGCCCTATGAGGAGCAGCTTGAAGAGCTGGGCATGTTTAGCCTGAAGAAGGCTGAGAGAAGACATGATAGCTATGTATAAGTATGTGAGAGGGAGTCATATATATGTTGTGTTCATCGAAACAGGCCCAGGTTTCACTCTGAGTGTATAAATACATTTTAAAACATATTAACTATATGTATTACTGTGTTAGAGTGTCATTTGGTGTCATTTGGGTTGGTGGTGTGCCCCAGGATTTTGTAAATGTAAAAAATGTGCCGCAGCTCAAAAAAGGTTGAAAAACACTGTTTTAATTAATATGTGAATGAAAAAAATGTGGAAGACAACTCGGTCTTGTTGAAAAATATTCCGGAGTTGAGGTGTAACTTAATATTTCTCTTTTCTTCCTCTACAGTGAGGAGTAACATTGCCCATTGTTAATACTGTATATTAGTGATGGGCATCCATCAGGCTTAATGTGTTATTATTATTATTATTAAACTTTATTTATACCCCGCCACCATCTCCCAGAAGAGACTCGGGACGGCTTACATGAGGCCAAGCCCAACAACACAGCAATAAAAACAACAACAACACAGCAGCAAATAAAAACAATTGAATCAATAAAACCCATATATACAGTAAGTACGCAAAGTTTAAAACTAGAATTAGAAGTGAACACTTCTAATTTTTATTGTACTGTCAAGACTCCCTAACTGGAGTTAAATCCAAAAGACATATTGTTAAAGGCACGTGCTGTTAAAGAATACTGCATGCAGGAATTTTCTTGAGTAAAGTATCAAGACTGAAGGGGGGGGGGGGGGTATCAGTCCTTCCCTGTAAAAATTGGCTCTTTGTAATCCCAAACTTTAAAAAAGAATCACCAGTATGTTAAATAATTGGGAATCACACTTCCTTCGTGATCTTCCGCAAATTACCAAGAGATATATTAGAAGAGTGTTTAACCAGTGTGCCGGGGCACACTAGTGTGCCGTGAGCGATCATCAGGTGTGCCGTGGGAAATTGGAACTTCCAAGAGGGGAGAGGGGAGAGTCTAGTGTATTGAAGTATAAAAACCCTAAGAAACCTATCTCGATAAAGGCACAAAATTACAAACATCCCCCCTCCCCACCCGTTGTCTACTTGGTCTCTCCCTCTCCATGCATTGGGAAGGCCCGCCTCCCTTTCCCCAAGTAGAGACCTCCTCTTGTCTTTCCCCCCCCCGCCTAATGTTGGATGGTTCAGTCCAGCACCAGCCCCGCCCCTCCCTCCTCCCCCTCCTCCCTGGTCTGCGTGAAACCGCTCTCGGCCTCCCTCGAGCTCCCTGCCCGCTGCCGCCGCCTTCCTTCCTTCCTGCTTCGCCAGCCCCGAGATGCCCACCCTGGCTGCCCCGGTGACCCCCAAGGAGCTGCGCAGGTGGTGAGTGAGGCTACTGCTCCCCATGACCCCAATTCAAGCCTGGCGGAGAGGGAGGGGGCAACCTAAGTGAGAGGGAGAGTGCTGGTCTTTTGAGACCCCCCCTCCAGAAACTGTAACTCCCAAATGTCAAGGTCTATTTTCCCCAAACTCCATCTGTGTTCACATTTGGGCATATTGATATTCATGCCAAGTTTGGTCCTGATCCAACATTGTTTGAGTCTACAGGGCTCTCTGGATATAGGTGAACTACAACTCCAAAACTCAAGGTCAATGCCCACCAAACTCTTACAGCATTTTCTCTTGGTTATGGGAGTTCTGTGTGGGAAGTTTGTGTCTTTCTGCCATTCCTGCCAGGATATCTATGTTGAGTTCATCAAAACAGGCCCAGGTTTCACACTGAGTGTATAAATACATTTAAAAACATATTAACTATATGTATGACTGTGTTAGAGTGTCATTTTGTGTCATTTTGGTTGGTGGTGTGCCCCAGGATTTTGTAAATGTAAAAAAGTGTGCCGCGGCTCAAAAAAGGCTGGGAAACACTGTATTAGAAGATCTTCTTTTTAGCCACCCCTCAAATGTTTTTAAATTCAAAAAAATCTCAATTCTCGATTCCAGTATCTTGCATAAGGGATATTAAGCTGCAGGGTTCTGTGAATGTTTTAACATGAATATGATCTGCTGTGGTTCAAGGGAAATCAAAGCCATTAATTCTGACAACAGATCTCTTATTTAAAATAAAACCTTATATTAAACTTCAGAGTATTGTTTTGTGCATGTTTAACGAGGGGGGAAATCCCGGTTAAGTAAAGGTAACTATTCAGACTTATCAGAACAGATGATTTGCAGACTTGTTCTGCTCTTTGTCAGATTTAATGGTTTGATTAATTAGTTTTAGACAACCAGATTGCTGAAAATGCCCGTCTTATAGTTATTTAGTTATTTATTTGTCTATTTATATCTTGAAATATTTATGTCCTGCCCTGTTTCCAGGCCCGGATCAGGCCCTTTTGCCGCCCAAGGCCAAAGGGTCTGCCTCCGCCCCTCCCCCGGCTCCCCCCCTCCCCGCACCCGACTCCGCCCCTCCCTCGGCTCTGCCCTCCCCACCCCCACCTCCTCGCTGAATTGAAGGAAGGAGGGCAGGGCGAGGGGGAGAAAGAGGCGCCCTCCCGCCACGTGTCCTGCGCGCCGCCCACCCCTTTTCGGCGGGGCTGGCGCGACGCAAGAGAGGAGGGGCGGCGGCGCGGCTTCTCCCTGCCTGGCGATGCCAAGCCAGGGAGGAGACAGAGAGGAGTCCCACCGCTGCCCCTCCTCCCTGGCGTGGCGTGATGACGCAAGGGAGGAGGGGCGGTGGCGCGGCTTCTCTCCGCCTCCCTGGCTTGCCGTCGCCAGGCAGGAGAAGCCGGCGCCACCACCCCTCCTCCCTTGCGTCGTCACGCCACGCAAGGGAGGAGGGGCGCGGCGCGGCTTCCTCCGTCTCCTGGCTTGGCGTCGCCAGGCAGAGAGGAGGAGGCAGAGAGAATTCGCGCCGCCGCCCCTCCTCCCTTGCGTCGTCACGCCCTTTTCAGGCCGGCTTTAGGAGGGAGGGCGGATCGGCTCTGCGCCAGCGAGGAGGGGCGGAGTCAGGGGCGGAGCCGATCCTCCCTCCCTCCTAAAGCAGAGCCGAGGGGAGCAGAGCAAAGGGAGGGGGCGGCCGCGCATGCGCCCTTAAATTTTTTTTGAATGTTTCAAAAAAAAATTGGGGATTTTTTTTAAAATTTGGGGGGGGATTTTTAATTGGGGGTCCGATCTGCTGCCCCCCAAAAGTGCCTCACGAGACCATGGCCTAGGGTGGCCTTATGGGTAATCCGGCCTGCCTGTTTCAAAAGATCTCAGGGTGGCTGCATCACCAATGTGATCAAGGTGAAAGAATTGGCACACACAAAAACATACTAAATATGATGAAAACGGTAAAATGAGGTTTAAAAAGATTAAAACAGTCTAGAAGCCGCATGGATTAGCATTGTGGGAGAAATCATTTTGGCCCAGCGACTTTAATAAACAGCCATGTTTTTACTTGGTGCTTAAATTTATTTATTTAATTTATTTAAAGCATTTATATCCCTTCTTTCTCGCCCAGAAGGAGACTCAGGGTGAGCACAACATATATATGGCAAACATTCAATGCTGGAACATAAAACAATCTATAAATATACACAAAGACTGAAATTAGTTATATCCACTTTAAAATCAGTTGTTAAAATCTTTTCCAAACAGTCATACCAGATCCGGTCAGCAGGGTAGGCTTTCCTATTATTACCTTATTGCAGTGTTTCTCAACCTTTTTTGAGCCGCGGCACATTTTTTACATTTACAAAATCCTGGGGCACACCACCAACCAAAATGACACTCTAACACAGTAATACATATAGTTAATGTATTTATACACTTTTAAAAATGTATTTGTACACTCAGTGTGAAACCTGGGCCTGTTTCGATGAACACAATATAGATATCCTGGCAGGAATGGCAGAAAGACAGAAACACACACACACACAAATGAACAGCTGTTAATTTGTGGGATTAACATAACTTAAAAACCACTGGACAAATTGCTGCCAAATTTGGTCACAAAATATACTAATACTAACCCCAGGAGGGACCATCAGTCAAAAAATTTATTTTCTCATTTGGGAGTTGTAGTTGCTGGGAGTTATAGTTCACCCGCAGTCAAAGAGCATTCTGAACTCCACCAATGATGGAACTAAACCAAATGTGGCACACAAGACTCCATGACCAATAGAAAACACTAAAAGGGTTTGGTGGGCATTGACCTTGAGTTTGGGAGTTGTAGTTCACCAACATCCAGAGAGCACCGTGGACTCAAATAATGTTGGATCAGGACCAAACTTGGCACAAATACCGAATATGCCCAAATGTGAACAGTGGTGGAGTTCACATTTCTGTACAGTCAGGCCTCAGAATCTGCAGATTTTATTTCCAAAAATGCAACCCTCCACAGATTGCGCACGCACGTGCGCAACTCCCCCCCCATACGGTCCCCCGAGATCACTGCGATCAGAAGAACAAAATCTTCTGGTGATTCCATCAGCCCGTTGCTGCTGTCTTTCAGCAACAAGACAAAGAGCCTTCTTTGTGGTGGCGCCGACTTATGGAACGAGCTACCAGACGGAGCTCGCGCTATTACAGAGCTAGCCCCCTTCAGGAGAGCCTGCAAGACGTTTCTCTTTAAGCAGGCTCTCCTATATATAACTTTTATATACTGCTCCTCCCTGCAGGCTCGGGGCGATTTACATAAAACTATAAAACATACACAAAAACACACAAAAACAGTTTGATTATATAAAACACAAGGATATGGATAGAAATTATCAGGTGCTTAGATTGAAGGCCTGCTTAAAGAGAAACGTCTTGCAGGCTCTCCTGAAGGGGGCTAGCTCTGTAATAGCGCGAGCTCCGTCTGTATATATACATACATACATACATACATACATACATACATACATACAGAGAGAGAGAGAGAGAGAGAGAGAGAGAGAGAGACTCCAAAAAAGCAAATCTTAATTTTGCTTTTTTAATGTAAAGGAAACCATTTTACTCTGCAATTGTATTTACTGGGATTTGAGAATCCATGGATCTTGGTATCCACAGGGAACCAAATCCCAGTTGATACTAGAGGCCCAGTGTACATCTTTCACTTTTTTGTAGATAGTCAACCACATGTTTTTCTCATCGAGTATCTTTTACCATTAGATCAGACCTGGGCAATTGCCGGCCCTCCAGGTGTTTTGGACTTCAAATCCCAGAAATCCTAACAGCTGGTAAACTGGCTAGGATTTCTGGGAGTTGAAGTTCAAAACACCTGGAGGGCTGGCAATTGCCCAGGTCTGCTTAGATGTTTCATTTATTGATTAATTGCAGAAAAATAACATGTATTTAATTTGGGAATCCATTGACCACTCATTTTATTTGTATGCTACCCTTTTCCCCAAAACTAGGGTTTAAGGCAGCTTACAGATTTTTAAAAAATGTAAATACAAATGTATAGCTAAATAAATACAAAAGAAATATTAATAAAACTGTCTATAAAATTAAAATGGTTAAAATATTCAAAGCATAAAAGTTGAACAGAATGCCCTTTCATGTAAAACACTAATAATAATAATGATAATAATAATAATAACTTGTATCCTACCACCATCTCCCCAAAGGGACTCAGGGCAGTTTACAAAGGGACTCCAAGGTGCAGCATGTAACACAAAATGGTACATACGTCTAAAAAAATATAACATGTAGTTCTGAAAGGCTAGCTGGAACAGAGATCCTGTCAATGAAAGGGGAGCGGAGCCTAGGAGCAACCACAGAGAAGGCCCTCTCCCACCATTTCCTCCAAACGTGCCTCTGAAGGTGGTGGGATCTAGAGAAGTTCCTAAAAGTCGAAGTAGGCTCATATGGGAAGATGTGGCCCTTCAGATGGCCTGGACTCAAGCCGTTGATGGCTTTGCTTGGCATAACCAGCACTTTGAATTGTGCTCAGAAACAGACTGGCAGCCAGAGGAGATCCTCTTGTGACCAGCTGGATAGTCTTCAAAAGTATTCCCAAGCCAAGCATGTTGCAGTGATCCAAACAGATTGCTGGGCCATGCATCTCTAAGGAAATCCCATTGTGTGTGTGTGTGTGGGGGGGGTTGCATTACTTTTAGGGGCAAGTTTGGCTCTAGAGGCATTCTGTGAAAAATAAAACGGGACGAGCTAAGGAGGTTGAAGGAGTCCTGAGTGGCTGAAGCTGCTCATTTCAGTCACACAAACTCTTCATAATAGTTCCAGCATTTGCAAGTTTGATTCCCTGAAAATAGGTTCAAACTGCTTTGAAGAAGTCTGGGAAGTACTTTGAAGATCAGTACCTTGGGAAGTCTGATCTGGCTACGGTCGTCCATGCTCTGGTCACATCCCGAATAGATTACTGCAACGCACTCTACGTGGGGCTGCCTTTGAAGACAGTTTGGAAACCGCAATTAGTCCAACGGGCGGCAGCCAGATTACTAACGGGAGCTACATACAGGGAGCATACCACCCCCTGTTGTGTCAGCTCCACTGGCTGCCTATCCAATTCCGAGCTCAATTCAAAGTGCTGGTTTTGACCCTTAAAGCTCTATACGGTTCCGGCCCAGCTTACTTGTCCGAACACATCAGCCGCTACGTCCCACCTCATAACTTAAGATCATCTGGGGAGGCCCTGCTCTCGCTCCCACTTACTTCTCAGATGCGGTTGGTGTGGACGAGAGATAGGGCCTTCTCGGTGGTGGCTCCCCGTCTGTGGAACTCACTCCCTATTGATATAGGATCAGCTCCATCCCTCCTGGCATTCAGAAAAAAAGTGAAATCCTGGTTATGGGACCAAGCGTTTGCACATTAGCACAATACGGCACTTTAGACTGGACTGAAATGGCAAACCGGTGGACAAGACCTAATGTTTTATTATGGACGGAATACTTTTTTTAACTGATGTGAATGTGTATGATGTATTTTAATGTTAATTGTATTTTAATGTATCTTAATGCTATCTGTAGTTTAATTGTATTTTAATTTTAACTGCTTTTGGTTTTATTATATTTATACTGTGTTGCATCGAATTGTTGCCGTTGTTAGGCCGCTCTGAGTCCCCCCTCGGGGGTTGAGAAGAAGCGGGGTAGAAATGGTGGAAATAAATAAATAAGTCAATGCCTTCGATGTGCCGCGAACCAAGCTAATTCAGAACCATTACACTTTTGTCCACAGATTTTCTTTTTGCCCGCCAAATTCACTGAAAACATCATGTCTCCCATATTGTTGTCATGCGTCCTCGGCTCCTGCAGAAATAGAACCCATATTCTAAATATCAAATTAATCATTCGCATTCATCTGGACACACAGCCATTGTTTATATCAATTACAGCAGGATGAACCACGTAAAGCGACAGAGCTTGGAAAGATACTCTCGAAAAAGAATAATTAGTTGCCATGATAGTTCCACCCAACAGCCTGCAGCGGGGTAGTTACTGTTATAGTTACTATTTTTAAAACATGATTCTTTTTTGCCTTTTTACTTTTGTTTCTCAAATGCAATGACATATGCACTGCTAAGCTGCTTGGAAAATAACATCTGAATCGATCTGTGGTGCAATACACCTTCGTCCGACATTGCTGTCACATTATTATCCACAGTAGAGAGGTAATCACTTATCGGCAGCATGGAGCACAGAAGAAATAAGCATTCGAACCAAGAGGTATTCCATCTTTTACTGAGACCATGGCCCAGTAACCCTTAAAAGTCAGTTTCATTACAGTTGTGCTGCAAAACGAATTGAAGTTACCCACTGCAGAGTTACAGTTGTAATGTAATGCAATTAATTCTTTGTGCATTTAATCAGTGTGTACAGAGCTATCATACTGTCTATTCTCCTCTATGGGTCTGAAACATGGGTCACCTATTGCCAACACCTATGACTCCTCGAATGCTTTCATCAGCGCTGTCTTCACACAATCCTAAATATACACTGGACCCAGGCATGTAGCCGGGGGGGGGGGGGGCTAAGGGGGCTTCACCCCCCCCCCCCCCAATTCTCAGGGTGGTCCGCGAGAAGGCCTTACTGGTACATTATTTAAACTGTTATGTTTATTCATATCATGATCTGATCACCATGCTCATTATATCCCACATACATGGGGTTATTGGGATAACAATACAAATGGTTTGCTAGGGTAGACCGTCTTCCACCCAGTCTCAGCCCCCCCTGAACCAAACTCACCCCCCCCCCCCGAATCAAAATCCTGGCTACGGCCCTGACTGGACCGACTATGTGACGAATGTTGCTGTCCTTGAGCAAGCAGGGATCACCAGCATTGAAGCCATGCTATTGAGAACACAGCTGTGCTGGGCAGGACACGTCTCTAAAATGAAGGACCACCACCTCCCAAAGATACTACTCTATGGTGAACTCGCCACGAGCAGCGCAAGAGAGGCTCCCCCAAAAAGAGATATAAGGACTCCCTGAAACAACATCTCAGGCTCGGCCAGATTGATCACCAACAATGGTCCACCCTGGCCTCACATCGGGAGGCGTGGAGATGCACTATCCACAATGCTGCGGCCTCTTTCAAGAAGACACGCCGCATGAGCCTCGAAGAGAAACGGCAACGCAGAAAGAACCACAACTTGGAAACAACATCACCCAAGGAGACTTTCTGCTGTGCTTTCTGCAACCGAACTTGCCTGTCTCAGATTGGCCTTTTTAGTCATCAACGCGCTTGTAAAAAGCATGGGACGAGTCCTTCCTGAATCTTTGTTCGCAAAGTAATGCCGAGAGAGAGAGAATCCTTTGTTACTGGGGGGGAAAGGGGGTGGGGATCTTTTAAAATGCATTTGTAACCAGTTATAGCCAAGCTGGGAATCTCACAAGTTTGCATTATGTGAACATGAACTTACTTTTGTTGTGTTTCCGAAGAGCACATTAACAATCACATCCACAAAGTGCGCGTCTTTGTTCTTTTCGAGCTGTGCGTGTTCTCATTTGTGGCTTTGCCATTTTCGCTTGTTACTCTAAATTGATAGGCCGTGGGCCATTAAGGCCAACGTAATGCGGTGGAAGTCTCAAAAGAACAAATTGCGAAAGTCTCACAATATAAACAGCGGAGTCATGAATAATGAATTGAGAAAACAGGAATAATCAACCCAAAGAAGGACTCCCGACTGTCAGAGGAAGTACAAAGCGGTTGTCTGAAAAGGTAACACTGCTGTCGAGATTCATAAAACAGAAAATAGTGTCAGGAGAGAGGACAGATAGAAAATTTCCTTCCTCGCTCTCAATGCTAGAACTCGAGGGTCACCGGGTTAAGTTAATTAGCAGCGGGTGGAGGAGGACAGACAAAAGAAAGTACTTCTTTACACAACACATAATTAACATATGGAGTTCACTACCACAAGATGTAGTGATCGCCAATCGCTTAAGGCCAAACTAGATGTTGCTGATTTGAGACTAGTGATTGAGATCGGAGCAGTCGTGGGGTAAGGGACGAGGGGCGGGTGGAAAAGGGAAACTTAACTCTTTCCCCACCTGCTGCTTTCCCAGATGAAATCTCCTTTGAGTACGTCTCCCCTTTACTATCTCTGGAAGCTGAAATAAATGTGCCACCTTGAAAGGGCTTGTGTATTTAAAACCTTGTGGGAAAGAATGCCTTCAAGATTTGGCCTGATCTCGCACAACGGTGGGCGAAGAAAGGACACAAAGCGCTCTTTCTCAGCTATCAATCCCGTCTGCCCCTGAACCAGGATCTCTTTTGGGGGGCGGCCTTAAATAACATTTGCTTATTTATTATTCACACTTGTTAGTCGCCACTCCCGGTGTGGCTCGGGGCGACTTACAACAGTGGAAGCACAGTTTAAAAACACAATATTACACGAAAAAAATGCAATAAAAACACAATAATACACAATAAAAACACAGCAAAAGCACAATAAAAGACACAGCAAAGCACAATTCATCAGGGTTGCATCCAGCACGGGGATGGGTAGTCAAGAAACTGCAGTCTTAGACCCCGAAGGCCTGCCAAAACAGGAGGGTTGTGCACGCCTTTCGGAACGTCATTAGATCTTTAAGAACACGAACATCGGAAGGCAGTGCATTCCATAGTATAGGGGCGATTACCGAGAAGGCCCTCCGTCTTGTGGCCATAAGGTGGTACATTTTGAAGCTGGGAACCTCCAAAAGTTGGCACGACTCAGAACGTAATGGCCTAGAGTTAGAACCTGGAGTTACCTCGATGCCTGACAATTTCACCCAGTGCCTAGGAGCAGTGACGAGATGGCTCCGGGCCCATAAACTGAAAGTAAACCCAGCAAAGACTGAGATTTTATGGCCGGGCCGTCCATCAGAACTAGTCAATCCACTGCCTCCCTTCGAAGGGGAACCACTGACCCCATCCTCTACTGCAGTGTTTCTCAACCTTCCTAATGCCGTGACCCCTTAATACAGTTCCTCATGTTGTGGTGACCCCCGACCATAAAATTATTTTGTTGCTACTTCATAACTGTCATTTTGCTACTGTTGTGAATTGTAATGTAAATCTCTGATATGCAGGCTGTATTTTCATTCACTGGACCAAATTTGGCACAAATACCCGATACACCCAAATTTGAATACTGGTGAGGTAGGGGCGGGGGGGTTGATATTGTCATTTGGGAGTTGTAGTTGTTGGGAGTTTTAGTTCACGTACAATCAGAGAGCATTCTGAACTCCACCAATGGGGGAATTGAACCAATCTTGGCACACCTGACCAACAGAAAATACTGGAAAGGTTTGGTGAGCATTGACCTTGAGTTTTTGGAGTTGTAGTTCACCTACATACAGAGAGCACTGTGGACTCAGACAATGATGGATCTGGACCAAACTTGGCACGAATATTAAATATGCCCAAATGTGAACACTGGTGGAATTTGGGGAAAATAGACCTTGACATTTGGGAGTTCTAATTGCTGGGATGTATAGTTCACCTACAATCAAAGAGCACTCTGAACCCCACCAATGATAGAATTCGGCCAAACTTCCCACACAGAACCGCCATGACCAACAAAAATGCTATATTTTCTGATGGTCATTGGTGACCCCTCTGACACCCCCTCACGACCCCCACAGGGGTCCCGACCCACAGGTTGAGAAACACTGCTCTACTGTGAAGAGCCTCGGTGTTATCCTGGACTCGAAGATGACGATGGAGGCCCAGATTGCCTCTACGAGCAAAAGGGCCTTCTTCCACCTACGCAAGCAAGGCAACTGGCGCCCTATCTACCAACGGAGGCGCTAGCCACAGTAATCCATGCCACGGTTACATCAAGGCTGGATTATTGCAACGCTTTATATGTGGGTCTACCTCGGTCATCTACTCGCAAGATCCAGATTGTGCAAAATGCTGCCGCCAGGTTCCTCACAAAAACACCAATGAGGTGTCACATCACGCCATCCTTGCAGCATTTGCACTGGCTGCCGGTCGAGCACAGAATCCTTTATAAGACCCTGACGTTTAAGGCCCTGCGGGGCCAGGGTCGTACATACCTAAAAGACTGCCTGATCCCACCCATCCACCCAAGAGCACCACGGCCAGCCAACGTGAACCTTCTCTGTATCCCGGGTCTGAGAGAGGCTCATCTGGAGTCCACGAGACAGAGATCTTTCTCTGTTGCGGCCCCTGTCCTGTGGAACTCTTTACCGCCAGACCAAAGAGCCAGCCTCGACCTGCCCCAATTCTTGGCAGCACTTAAGACATGGCTATTTAGGAAAGCTTACGCATAATGCAACAACCAGCGACCCGGAATCTGCCCATTCCAATATTTTAGCCATTTTAATATTTTAATATTTTAATGTTTTTTAATATTTTAGTACTGTTATTGCTAAGCTGTGTAAGTCGCCCAGAGCACACTCGTGGAGGGCGACTCATAAATAATAAAGTTAGTAGTAGTAGTAGTAGTAGGACAGTATGGGATGAGGCAGTCCCTAAGGCACACTGGCCCCAGACCGTTCAAGGCCTTAAAGGTCAGTACCAACATTTTGAAAGTGATCCAGCCTTCCACCGGTAACCAATGCAGCTCGCGCAAAATGGGTGTTATGTGGCTAGCCATATAATAGTCATTAAGTCCATAGATGGCTTTGAAAAGCATGGAAAATACAGTGTCCCCTCACTTATTGCGGGGGTTACATTCCAGGACCTCCCGCAATAAGTGAAAAACCGCGAAGTAGGGACACTATATTCATTTTCATATTTATACATTATTTTGGTAGTTATACACTATTTTAAGCCCTTCAAGGCCAGAGGGAGGAAGGACTAAGGAGGGAAAGTGTCTTGGAGAGTGGCGGCAGCAACCCCCCCCCCACAAAACAGCAAAAATACCATGATATATATTTTAATTAATATTTTTTGAAATCCGCAAAACAACGAGTCTGCTAAAAGTGAACCGCGAAGTAGCAAGGGAACACTGTATATATCTCCATAGCAATTACAAAATAGAGCATCTATGTTCACTTGCAACACAGCTTTGCCACCACTGTCACCTGTTGCTTCCAAGAGGCAGGCACTGAGTAATCCAGTAATATAGGGGGCTTAGGACACTGCCCCGACACATGAAAATTCTGCCCCCTCATAACATTTACTTTCAATTCCTGAATTTCTCATACTATAGAGCAGTGTTTTTCAACCTTTTTTGAGCCGTGGCACATTTTTTACACTTACAAAATCCTGGGGCACACCACCAACCAAAATGACACAAAATGACACTCTAACACAGTAATACATATAGTTAATATGTTTTTAAATATATTTATACACTCAGTGTGAAACCTGGGCATGTTTCGATGAACACAACATATATATGACTTCCTCTCACATATTTATACATGGCTAATCATGTCTTCTCTCAGCCTTCTCTTCTTCAGGCTAAACATGCCCAGCTCTTCAAGCCGCTCCTCATAGAGCTTGTTCTCCATACCTTTGTGAGATTTCACCCTGAGTGAAACTTGCTTCCAGTTAACTATGGCTGTCATGAAGCTGTTATAAACAGTTCCGGGGGGAGGCAACTCTAAAAAAATCCAGTAAAATAGAAAAAAAATATTTCCAAGCGGAGCGGCTCAATTTGTTTCTTGGAAACCTGTGAGGGGGCTGCTAGGAGGGGGGAGAGTGCCAATTTCCCACGGCACACCTGATGATCTCTCACGGCACACTAGTGTGCCACGGCACACTGATTGGGAAACACTGCTCTAAGTCATTGATTCTTAAACTGTGGGTAGCGACCTCAACTGCAGTTCCCTTAGCTTAATGTCGAGGTTATGAAAAATTTGGCAAGAGTGTATGTTTTCTGATTGTAGGTGAGTTAGCCATTTACACAAATCTGTTGCGCAGTGTTTGCAGCAGGCTCTGCAGAAGATGCTTCAGCTGTACTTCATAAAAAAGGAAAATCAGCCTGTTCGGTAAGCTGTGCAAATGCTGATTTCTTACCAGTAAATATTTGATTTTTATACTTATTTTATACATGTATATACCAGTAAATATTTCTCAGGCCAAAAGGGGTCACGTGTGGAAAAATTTTAAAAACCCTGCTCTAGGTCATGGGATGCTCAGTTGCTTCCAGGTGAATATCCCATCACTCAACCAGTCAGAAGAAATTGTTCCCCTCTGCTTTTCCTCAATGGCACTGCCATGGAAAGAGAAATAAGATGGCAGAAACATCCCTGATGGATGACAGGTCAAATATATTGTTAAGTAACAAGCTGTGACTATGTAACCTGTTTATTTTAATTGTGTAAGTCGCCCAGAGCACCTTTGGTGGAGGGTGACTCATCTGTATACCTTATAAAACGGAATGTTTGTATGTGTGTATGCGGAGGGCGGAGGGCAGAAGGGCGGAAGCAGCCACTTTCACAGGCCAGGCGGATATGTGGCAGCCACTTTCACAGGCCAGGGCGGATATGTGGCAGCCACTTTCACAGGCCAGGGCGGATATGTGGCAGCCACTTTCACAGGCCAGGGCGGATATGTGGCAGCCACTATCACAGGCCACAGCGACCAGCGCGGGTGATGGACCTGCACCAAACTTGGTACACATAACCCCCCCTAACCCCCTTACGTCCTGGCACGGGTTGGGGGGACATGACCCACGGATTATGGGATTTGTAGTACTTTTCCAACACTTTGGTTCCCACAGACCACTGAGGCCACCAAAAAGGACCAATACAGACCACACTCAGCACACACAGCCCCCATGACCCACTCTACGTCCTGGTGCAGTTCGGAGGAGGGTGGACCATGGATGATGGGACTTGAAGTACCTCTACTCACTTCCCAAGTCTGCTGCGACCCTCATCCAATTACCGATTGAGACCAAACTTGGCACACATAACCCCCATGACTGCCTTCACGTCCTGGTGAGGTTCGGGGAGGACTGACAATGGATGATGGAATTTGTAGTATTTTCACACCCCTCTGTTCCCACAGACCACAGTGGCCCCCCAAAAACACCGAGAAAGTCCACACTTGGCACACAGAGCCCCAGTGACCCACTCTACATCCTACTGAAGTTTGGAGGGGGAGAGAACAGGGAGGATGGGACTTCCAGAACCTTCCTCACTTCCCAATCCTGCTACAAACCTAATCCAATGACTGATCAACACCAAATCTGGCACACAGAGCCCTCTTGACCCACTCTACAGCCTGGTGCAGTTTACTGTGAGACGGACCACGGATGATGGGACTTGAAGTACCTTCACTCACTTCTGAAAAAGAATGCATCCTCATCCATTCACCAATACAGACCAAACTTAGCACACAGAGCCCCCATGACCCAATCTACATCCTACTACACTTTGGGGGACACAGAGATGATGGGACTTGCACTACCTTCAGTAATTTCATGATACCACTGCAACTCCCAATAATGATGGATCAATACCAAACTTGGCACACAGAGCCCCCATGACCCACTCTACATCTTGCTGCGCTTCACAAATAACCCGGGCAGGGCCGGGTCCCCAAGCTAGTAAGAAATAAAGTTGAGTTGAGTTTCTACACTGCACCAACTCTCAATAAAATCGTTTTTGAGCCAGGATGATGACAGAATAAATAAATCACCTGATTTTACCCTAAGAAACGTCTGTATTGTAAGAACAAAAATAAATGGCTTGGCCAACTTACCGGTCGAGCAGGTTGCGGGGTGGGGTTGTCCTCGCCGCCATCTTGCTTAGAGAAAAGGGGTTTCTTCCCAGAAGCCCCTGGGGTGGTGGGAAGGTTTTGCGCCAGCAACGCCGGCCGGCCGGCCAGCAAAGGGGCTGGCCCCGTCCTGCCCCCTCGCTGCAGCCGGCTGGCCCTCACTTCCGCCCGGGCAGCTTATTTAAGGCTGCCCGGGACTTCCTCTGCACCACGCAGGGGCCAGTTCTGTTTTTCCTCCCACCCTCCCTACTTCTTGCTTGGTTTGTTAGTGTCCATTTTGTTCATATACTACTGCATTGTTGCATTGGTTATGGTTATGCGTTATTATGTTCTCTGTTGCAACTCCGTGTTTGGCGTGTGGCGTGTGGCATGCCCCCTGGATCAGGCTGGCTTATCGCCCCTTGGTGTTAAGGGGGGGATAACGCCCTGGCCCCCTGGGGTGCCAAGTTTCCATGGACAGGCATTGGGCCGCTCGCACCCAGGCTTGCAAGCGCCTTTGGACATTCGTGGGGGCTGTACAACCCCTGATCCAGGACCCATGCGTGGCTGCCAACCTGTTGTTCCTGTTTTCAATAAATGAGTTGTGGCCATTTTCATCCAACCACTTTGTCTGTGTTATTGTTCTTGGCGCGAGGTGTGTCACCCTTGCAAACGCAAAAGAGTTTAAACCTGCCTCTTTGATAAGCTGTTTTTTTAATTCAGTAAAGACTGTGGTTGAATAACATCCCATAGGAAGCTGCAAAGAATGTTATTAATTTGAATGCCATATTTCAAATGACAGACCCCTGAAGGATGTAGACAAAACAAGGATGAATATTAATTTCAATTACGTTTACTTTTGCTCAAAGGCTAAGGACCAGTAGCTTCTGTCTTTCAGGGTCTTTGTTCTATTTGGGAGACAAGTTCGTGCTCAAATTATGAGGCCTGGGAGTGAAAAGGCTGTTCCATCCTGCAACTCTTCCCTAAATGTTGCCACACTTGGACTTTTGATCATAAAACTAATCAACTGGAATTGTGTGAGGGGAGACATCAGGACCTCTTTGTATAATCCAAGTACTAGATTTAATCCAGATTTATTTTGCCATGTGAGATATATCTTTGGACACACTAATATCCAATATCTGCAAATTTGGGTTTCACTGAATTTCTGCACATTTGTTTCAGCTCATGTTTGCATTATTGGCAAATTCCTCCAACAAATTTGTACCAGATTTTACATGCATTTTTGTATGTGAGTTCTTTAGTGGGGGTTTTTTTAAAAAAAATTCCTCTGTAATACCATATGTTTTGATTATAGCTTCCTCTTATATATGCATTTTGGTAAGTGTTTTTCTTCACATGAGCAGTTCTGCGCATCTTTTTTGAGGGAGAAAGTATTGTGAGATATGGATGTCTAGATCAGGGGTGCCCACACTTTTTCAGCATGCGAGCTACTTATATTAAAACCAAGTCAGAAAGATCTACCTACCTCCTCAAGGCTGGAGAGGGGAGGGGGTGGGGCGGGGCTTGGCCAGAGGGGGCGGAGCCAGGTTGCACCAAGCCCCTCCCCCTCTGGCTTTGGAGCTTCCAGCAGCTTCTCCAGGCTTGAGGATGGCAATGGCAAGCCAGTGGTGACATAGCTAGCACAAGGCTGGCTTGCCATTGCCATCCTCAAGCCTGGAGAAGCTGCTGGTAGAGCGGAAGCCACAGGGGGCGGAGCCAGACTGCACCAAGCCCCGCCTCCTCCCCTCTGGCTTTGGAGCTCCCAGCAGCTTCTCCAGGCTTGAGGATGGCAATGCCAAGCCAGTGGTGGCATAGCTAGCACAAGGCTGGCTTGGCCCTGCCCTCCACAAACCTGAAGCAGCTGCTGGGAGTGCCGAAGCCGGGGAGGGGGCGGGGCTTGGTACGGCCTGGCTCCGCCCCCTCTAAGAAGCGCCCCATCCGCCTGGGATCGACCTCCTTCGGTTCCGGGATCGACTCTAAGACATTGTCTTAGAGGAGCAACTAATGAAATGTTCTTTGTTGATTTTATTTGCTTTCAAAATGCTTCAACTTATGGAGGCCCTTTGGATTTGAGACCTCCAAGAACCCATTTTTATCATCAAGTCATGACAGTCATGTCCATTTATTAGTTTAATCAAGCCAACTGTAGTTGGTCTTCTTGTTATTTCTGCCTCCCACATTTTTCGGGATTGTCACCTTTCCAGTAAACCATGCCATCTCATGAAAAGACCAAAGGATGAGATCCTCAGTTGAGTCATTTTGGCTTCTAGTAGAGTTCACGCTTGATTTGTTCCAGGTTTCATTAATTTGGATCCAGCCTGTGTTGGATGGGGTTACACTCCCCCTGAAGATGCAGGTTCACAGCCTGGGAGTGATCCTGGATTCATCGCTGAGCCTGGAACCCCAGGTCTCGACGGTGGACAGGGGAGCTTTTGCACAGTTAAGACTCGTGCGCCAGCTGCGCCCGTTCCTTGGGAAGTCTGATCTGGCTACGGTGGTCCACGCTCTGGTCACATCCCGAATAGATTACTGCAATGCACTCTACGTGGGACTGCCTTTGAAGACAGTTCGGAAATTACAATTAGTCCAATGGGCGGCAGCCAGATTACTAACCGGAGCTACATACAGGGAGCATACCACCCCCCTGTTTTGTCAGCTCCACTGGCTGCCTGTCCACTTCCGAGCTCAATTCAAAGTGCTGGTTTTGACCTTTAAAGCTCTATACGTTCCACCTCAGCCCTTAAGTCCCATCTTAAGATAGTCTGGGAGGCCCTGCTCTCGCTGCCGCCAACTTCTCAAACGCGGTTGGTGGGGACGAGAGAGAGGGCCTTCTCAGTGATGGCTCCCCGTCTGTAGAACGTGCTCCCAAGCGACATACGATCGGCCCCATCTCTCCTGGCATTCAGGAAAGGAGTGAAATCCTGGCTGTGGGACCAGGCGTTTGCGCATTAGCACAATGCAGCACTTTGGACTGGATTTGTAAGGGCAAGTTGATGGAGATGGCTCAATGGCCCTGTTATGGACGGAACACTGTTTTTCACTTAAGTGAATGTGTGTGATGTGTTAATGTTAATTGTATTTTAATGTTTTTGGTTTTTATATTGTATTTTACTGTGTGGGCATCGAATTGTGCCTTTTGTTAGGCCGCTCTGAGTCCCCCCTTTGGGGGTTGAGAAGAGTGGGGTAAAAATGTTGGAAATACATAAATAA
The DNA here is from genome assembly GCA_030556195.1 of Anolis apletophallus. Taxonomy (NCBI): domain Eukaryota; kingdom Metazoa; phylum Chordata; class Lepidosauria; order Squamata; family Anolidae; genus Anolis; species Anolis apletophallus. The sequence continues at coordinate 137,012,357 of JARBWK010000006.1, read as the reverse complement.
ATAAATTTGTCCTTTGTCCTTTTGCAATCCATTGTATCTGCAGAACTCTCTCCAGGACCACATTTCCCATCCTGTCTCCTTGGTTCGCTGTCCAGCTTTTTGAAATAAACAGATGAGTCGTGCTGGAAACCTAGTAGCTGCAGCTACAGTTTCTGTATGAATATGTAGTGCTTACTGCTTTCTCACGGCTACCAGAAAAACCTACTGGTCAGAACAAATTTCTGTCTTTGCAATTCAGTATTTAAATTGGGGTGAGGGGAACGTATAACATATGTGATCCTCCCCGCCATCTCTTTTTAATACCATATTCTTGGAGACCTTGATCCTAACATCAACATCTCTATAGATTTGACCTTGATTATTTCTTAACAATTAATAATGCAATTAAAGTATAAAAATAGAAAATACATTTTTCAGAAAAATAAATATTAAAAAATCAGAAAAAATAGATCAGAAATATGCAGTATAATGACTTCTATTTCTCTTCATCGCGGTTATGCAAAGTGAAATAATGTATCTTCTAGAAATGTAGTTGCAATTTCCGCCTTTCTGCTACTCAAACTTCTACATTTTGATAACAGTTATCAAAATCGACAGTTGGTATGTTGTACTCATTTTTCGGAAAATAAATCTTATTAATATTTCCCAGGCCTTATAAACAGACTTTGATTATTTTTTTTATCTCATCCAAAATTGTCAACTCAATAGCAATTCTCCATACTCCATTGTAGGTATTTTTTTTAAAAAATGTCAGGAGCAACTTGAGAGATTGCAATTCGTTTCTGCTGTGAGAGAATTAGCCGTCTGCAAGGATGTTTCCTAGGAGACGCCCAGATGTTTTACCATCCTGTGGCAGGCTTTTCTCTTGTCCCATTATGAGAAGCTGGAGCTGACAGACGGGAGCTCACTCCGCTCCCCAGATTCAAACCACCAACCTTTTGGTCAGCAGTCCTGCCAGCACAAGGGTTCGTTTTGGGTATATTTAGCTCAGATATTTCCATATAATCAGTTTTTAATGTGACAAACTACCATATTGTCCAGACTGATGATATTTAACTCTAGCAATCCTTCTTCAAGCAGATTGTGTTTTCCTTTATGAAGATTTGTCACATTTTTTTCTGCTGGGATTGGATGCATATGGATGCATAACACGAACAGTGGCATAACTTCCTCTGCTCTCTCATTATTTTTTACTTTAAATCAGTGTTTCCCAACCAGTGTGCCGTGAGCGATCACCAGGTGTGCCGTGGGAAATTGGAACCTCCAATACCCTTTCTTCCCCCTCCTGCCGAACACTTTTTCTTCTCCACTCGGGCTCCCTTCTTCCCAGCCTCGCTCTGCTTGCTTCGCCTTGCTTTGCTCATGCTGCCGCTTCTGCAGGAGGGAGGAAGACGTGACCCGTGCGGGCGCTACTGCGCAGACTCGCCCCATGTCTTTCTCCCTCCACTCCACAGTGCTCTCTGGATATACAGTAGGTGAACTACAACTCCAAAACTCAAGTTCAATACCCACCAAACTCTTATATTATTTTCTCTTGGTTATGGTAGTTCTGTGTAGGAAGTTTGATTCCATTCCATCATTGGTGGAGGTCAGAATGCTCTTTGATTGCGGGTGAACTATAACTCCCAGCTGTTGAGAAAGACCTTTGTATGTGTCTTTCTGCCATTCCTGCCAGGATATCTATGTTGTGTTCATCGAAACAGGCCCAGGTTTCACACTGAGTGTATAAATACATTAAAAAACATATTAACTATATGTATTACTGTGTTAGAGTTTGTGTCATTTTGGTTGGTGGTGTGCCCCAGGATTCTGTAAATGTAAAAAATGTGCCGCGGCTCAAAAAAGGTTGAAAAACACTGCTTGAAATGACATTTCCCAATATAAAGGGGTCTCTGATCCCTTTCTGTACAACAAAAAAGTAAACAAGAACCTTGAAAGAACACAAGTTCTATATCTTAAAATGTGTATTCAGACATTAGTTGCAAGGAAACAATAATCATCATATAGAAATACAACACAGATAATGCATCTATTATCCAGAGTATAGCGAATGATTTACGCCCTCAAATGTTGTTGTCCCCGCCCTTTGTTTACATTGGCCAGACCAAAAGAGCCTTCCGCTTGCGCATTTCTGAACATAAATCATGCGTTAGACAGGAGAAACGTGATTCTATATTGTATAATCATTGTTTTGAATTTAAGCATCGTCCGGAAGAATTAAAATTTTCTTGCATTGAGAAGGTTACCACTAGTTTGCATTCAGATTTGCATACCGCTTTAATACGGGCTGAAACCCGTTGGATTTCCTCCCTCTCCACAGAGCACCCTCACGGGTTAAACGAAGGTCTTTCAATCTCTTCATTAATCAATTAAATGGAGTACTCCCCTCAACTGGTGTGTTAAATCATGTTATTGTGTTGTACTGATAAATACTTTGTGTTATGTGAGCACTGTGCCTCACTCTACGAGTGTGGCCCGTGCCCGTACGCATGTATCGTGATTGGTATGTATCATTGCTTATTATGTTGTACTATATGTATATTATGTGTTGGACTGGACCGCTTGTTATTACCTGAACCTTTTTATACATTTACTTTAGACTTGTGGATGCCTTAATACGCCTACCTTGACGCATTGGGTTTTGATAAAGCGCTCATAAGCGCGAAACGGAGCGGGAACCCGGCGACTTCCGTCAACCCGGCTTCTACCGCACATGAATTGGCTCCACTCTTTATGACTCTTCAGTCGTGTGACTATACTTTATGACTTTATGGACTTTTGATTTTTGAAAATATTCGCTATACTCTGGATAATAGATGCATTATCTGTGTTGTATTTCTATATGATGATTATTGTTTCCTTGCAACTAATGTCTGAATACACATTTTAAGATATAGAACTTGTGTTCTTTCAAGGTTCTTGTTTACTTTTGTGCTGAGGTAATAACAGTATTCTTTAATTGTACCCTTTCTGTACAACCTCATTGTCAGATACCTAGTTGTTTAAATTTCTAGAGCGAATACTGCATTAGTTTAGTGCAGCAAAAACAGCAGGCTCCTGTGTCAGCTTAAAGACTAATAGTTCTAATAGCATTTATTAGTTTTAAAGGTATTATAGGACTTACTGTTATATTGTCTCTACAAAAAAATCAGCTAAAATGTCCTCCGTGTCTTTAAAACAAATGTTTGTGTCTTTCTTTTCAAATCTCCTTCCTACTTGCATATTTCCCATTTTTTATAAATTATAATTAGCATTTACTGAAGATTTTAACACATAATAAGGTGCAAATGCAAACTGGCGAGAGTATGAAGAAAACCGGCGAGTTAATGGGCATAAAACAAATGAACAGGCAAACTGGAGATGATCGCCGAGCTTCTTATTACTTAAAGTGAAGCTGTGAATAGAAGCGGGATTCAAAGGCCTTTGGGGGCACTCTTCTTCGAACCACACAGAAAGGCTTTCAGAGCTTCTTTTTTTCAAGACAGAATCATGACCTCACTACTCATCGCATTCAGATTCTCCACGCACATATGCAACACCTTTTATTATTGATACAGGGGGTTCAAAGAGCTCTTAAAGGTCATTACAGGCCTTTAGAAGAGCTCTTAAGATGCAGTTGTTTTCTTTGGCCCTTTCTTAGCTTTTTATTAGATGTTGAGTTGATATGGCTTTAGCTACTGTTGTTTCAATATTTATTGAAATTTTGCATTGCTTTAGCATTGCTTCATTCATAAATAATTCTACGCATACATTTATTCTTTCATTATTTTGTTTCAATATGGGGAAAGCTTTTCCTCTTATAAAGCAACAAAAATACTGTATATCCTACACCAGGGGTGCTCATTAGGTAGATCGTGATCTACTGGTAGATCGCGTAGGGCGTCCTGGTAGATCGCAGGCAGGGCGGGAGGAAGGCTCAGTCCCGCCCCGCAGGCTCCTGATGCCGCCCAGGTGCAGAAGGAGATTGGACTGGATGGCCCTTAGAGGTCTCCTCCTATTCTAGGAACCCATTATTATTATTATTATTATCAGAGGCTGAATGGCCATCTGTGAGGAATGCTTTGATTGTGTTTTTCCCTTATGGCAGAAGGAGGTTGGACTGGATGGCCCTTGGAGGTCTCCTTCTACTCTAGGAACCCATTGTTGTTGTTGTTGTTATTATTATTATCAGAGGCTGAATGGCCATCTGTGAGGAATGCTTTGATTGTGTTTTTCCCTTATGGCAGAAGGAGGTTGGACTGGATGGCCCTTGGAGGTCTCCTTCTACTCTAGGAACCCATTGTTGTTGTTATTATTATTATTATCAGAGGCTGAATGGCCATCTGTGAGGAATGCTTTGATTGTGTTTTTCCCTTATGGCAGAAGGAGGTTGGACTGGATGGCCCTTGGAGGTCTCCTTCTACTCTAGGAACCCATTGTTGTTGTTGTTATTATTATTATTATTATCAGAGGCTGAATGGCCATCTGTGAGGAATGCTTTGATTGTTTTTTCCCTTATGGCAGAAGGAGGTTGGACTGGATGGCCCTTGGAGGTCTCCTACTCTAGGAACCCGTTGTTGTTGTTACTATTATTATTATCAGAGGCTGAATGGCCATTTGTGAAAAATGCTTTGATTGTGTTTTTCCCTTATGGCAGAAGGAGGTTGGACTGGATGGCCCTTGGAGGTCTCCTTCTACTCTAGGAACCCGTTGTTGTTATTATTATTGGCCATCAGGAATCAGAGGCTGAATGGCCATCTGTGAGGGCTGAATGGCTTTGATTGTGTTTTTTCCCTTATGGCAGAAGGAGGTTGGACTGGATGGCCCTTGGAGGTCTCCTTCTACTCTAGGAACCCATTGTTGTTGTTGTTATTATTATCAGAGGCTGAATGGCCATCTGTGAGGAATGCTTTGATTGTGTTTTTCCCTTATGGCAGAAGGAGGTTGGACTGGATGGCCCTTGGAGGTCTCCTTCTACTCTAGGAACCCATTGTTGTTATTATTATTATTATTATCAGAGGCTGAATGGCCATCTGTGAGGAATGCTTTGATTGTGTTTTCCCTTATGGCAGAAGGAGGTTGTACTGGATGGCCCTTGGAGGTCTCCTTCTACTCTAGGAACCCATTGTTGTTATTATTATTATTATTATTATCAGAGGCTGAATGGCCATCTGTGAGGAATGCTTTGATTGTTTTTTTCCCTTATGGCAGAAGGAGGTTGGACTGGATGGCCCTTGGAGGTCTCCTTCTACTCTAGGAACCCATTGTTGTTGTTGTTATTATTATTATTATTATCAGAGGCTGAATGGCCATCTGTGAGGAATGCTTTGATTGTGTTTTCCTTTATAGCAGAAGTAGGTTGGACTGGATGGCCCTTGGAGGTCTCCTTCTACTCTAGGAACCTGTTGTTGTTGTTAGTATTATTATTAGTAGCAGAGGCTGAATGAATATTATCATCATTATTATTATTATGAATAAATTCAGGGGCTTATACTCACATTTAGTTGAATTCAGTCTTAAAATATATAATATATGGCTCTCACTGAAATAAATTTCCTAATATTTTGCTTTTATGGCTCTCTGAGTAGAGGGTAGATAGATCATTTTGACTTGGTTCTTTTATAAGTAGCTCGCATGCTGAAAAACTGTGAGCACCCCTGTCCTACACACAGCATACACACAAATGAACAAAAAGAATTAAGCAGCTTTTCATTGTTTTCAGAATGAGATTTTCCTCCGTATTCCAAGACCCCTATTCAAGCACTGTTAAAATGGATACCTGGAAGCGAAAAGCTGGATATCAGATTGCCTATATGAAACCTAGGCAAACGCAGCTAGGATTTGTGTAGCCTCTGTGCAGAAATAGTTAATGGGAAAGCAAAAGTCAGGGTGCAGTGGTGAAGGAAAGGTCCATTGCGTACAATAGATTCTTCCTCCAAGTACGGACTGTATTTCATTAATACCAAAAATGGGATTATTGTGTTGCAGGATTTAGGAAGGGTTACTATATGAACCTTGTTCTATGGCAGCTAAGATTTAGTAGACCGGTTGATTTATGTGGCATCACCCAATGCACATACTGCTTTACAGTGCGAAATCCATTCTGGTCTGGGAAGTTAAAATGAAAATCAGAAAGGAAATCAGAAAGGAATGATCATGGAACAGATCTGGGAACATTCAGTTACACTTACAGATCCTGTTAAAAGTTGCACATGTGAGTCCAGTTCTAGTCAACCTCTCAGGGAATAACTAAACATTAAACTAGTGTTTTTCAACCTTTTTGAGCCGCGGCACACTTTTTACATTGACAAAATCCTGGGGCACACCACCAACCAAAATGACACAAAATGACACTCTAACACAGTCATACATATAGTTAATATGTTTTTAAATGTCTTTATACACTCAGTGTGAAACCTGGGCCTGTTTTGATGAACACAACAGAGATACCCTGGCAGGAATGGCAGAAAGACACACACAAAGGTCTTGCTCAACAGCTGGGAGTTATAGTTCACCTGCAATCAAAGAGCATTCTGAACTCCACCAATGATGGAATGGAATCAAACTTCCCACACAGAACTACCATAACCAAGAGAAAATACCATAAGAGTTTGGTGGGCATTGACCTTGAATTTTGGAGTTGTAGTTCACCTATATCCAGAGAGCACTGTGGAGGGGAGGAAGGGGAGGAAGGAAGACGTGGGGCGAGTCTGCCCAGTAGCACCCGCACGGGTCACATCTTCCTCCCTCCCCCCCTCCCCCCTCCCCCCCTCCCGCAGAAGCGGCAGCATGAGCAAAGCAAGGCAAAGGAAGCAGAGCGAGGCTGGGAAGAAGGGAGAAGAGTGGAGAAGAAAAAGTGTTTGGCAGGAGGGGGAAGAAAGGGCATTGGAGGTTCCAATTTCCCACGGCACACCTGATGATCGCTCACGGCACACTAGTGTGCCATGGCACACTGGTTGAGAAACACTGCATTAAACACAAACTGATGGAAATAAACTGCCTCAGAACCACCTTTTTTCCCTTCCAAACGTCTGTCAGCCTCATCACACAGGGCAAAATGAGTGTCCTAGGATGCTTCTGCTCCACTTCACCCATGGAACCCCAGACTGCCCATCATACGATGTAGGGTGACTTCTGGTGGGATTCTGTTGGTGAACTGGGGTGGCAGTGTGGTAGGATGCTGCCACCACCAACACAAAAGCAGCCCTGTGTTCCGAAAGCCGCTCAGCAACGCTTTCTCACATGGGATGGGGAAATGTCAGCTGTCGGCCAGGGTGCCGGGACTGCCCCACTGCCACCTTGATCCGCCACAGAGGCTGGTGAATTAGAATGCTGGTAAGGCTACATGTGATGAGTTCCTGTGTCAGGGGGACAATTTGGAACAGAGAAACCGCAAGTGGATAAAGGGCTAAGTGTCCCCTGCATTGTATAACTTTTCTTAAGGTCCCCAAAAGTCTGCTTTTAGGCATATACAGTGTTCCCTCACTACTTCATGGTTCACCTTTAGCGGACTCGCTGTTTCGCGGTTTAAAAATATAATTGAAATATATATTGCGGTACTTTCGCTGTTTCACGGGTTTTTGCCACCACCGCTCTCCGAGGTGCTTTCCGTCCTCAGTCCTCCCTCCCTCCAGACTTGAAAGACCATTCTTTCCTTTCCTTCACTTTATTTTAAATGTATAACTACTAAAATAATGTATAATTATTAAAATGAAGCATCAAGGACGCTAAGATCAACCGGAGAGGCCCTGCTCTCGGTCCCGCCACCTTCGCAAGCACGTCTGATGGGAACGAGAGACAGGCCCTTATCTGTGGTGGCCCCTCGGCTATGGAACTCCCTCCCAAGCGAGATCAGATCTGCCCCTTCCCTCTTCTCCTGGCTAGTGAAATCCTGGCTTTGGAATGAAGCATTCCCAGAATAAGGACCGAGACCGGTTATAGACTAAAGTGAGCGACCACATGCGGACTGAGTTGAACTTGATTCTATTTTGGTTTTTTTGTTTATATGTATTTATAGGTATTTTAATCTTATAGGATTTTAAAAATTTGTATTAGTATCATTGAATTCTTGCTGTAAGCCGGTCTGAGTCCCGCTACGGAGGTGAGAAGATTGGAATATAAAAGTTTTAAATAAATAAATAAATAAATATTAAAATAAATATAGCATCCGTACATCACGGTTTTTCATTTATTGCGGGAGGTCCTGGAACGTAATCCACAACACACCAAAAGAATGAGGCTATGGTGCCTAAATTACGGGCTTCGCAAGAGACCTCCAAGGGCCATCCAGTCTAACCTCCTTCTGCCATAAGGGAAAAACACAATCAAAGCATTCCTCACATATGGCCATTCAGCCTCTGATAATAATAATAACAACAACAACAACAACCCCTTAGGGTCTAAACTCTCCCATATCTGCGATGTCGCTGTGATTATTCGTTATGTACTATAATTTTGTGGATATCGCTCCCTATGGTTCGCCGCTGTGAACAAGCCGACGCTACAGGCGAAACGGACTTGGCCAATTACATGAGTGCCGTCCGCGGCTAGAACCTGGCATTTCATGGGGCTTTCCCCATGACTCTCTATTATCCATACGGATGTTATTGTGAAGCTTCCCATTTGGGCTTGACAGAGTTTCTACTCCACGGAACTTCACCTCGGCGTTGGATTTCCCCTCTCCTTGGATCCTTACCTGCAACCCTGTGATCTCCGTTTCCCTATTCATCTTTCCTGACGACTCCGTCCTGGTATCATACCGCTGGGAAACGCCGTGCTTACTCATCGGCCACGGGCCACTTCCTGGTTTGGCGCGCCGTCCTTGCTGCCAGGAGCCTCCACCATCTGGGGGGGCTTCGCATCGATTCTCAGGGGCATTTGCCCCCACCGAAGGGTCACCCTAATTTGGGTCTCCCTCCGACCTCCCCCTCCGACCCATTTGGGGCAGAGGGGCCTCTGCAGCTGCGCTTGGGCGTCCGCATAGCGGCGGCCCTTTTCACAGGGGGCTCTCAGCTTTTGCTGCTCCTCCATCCAGCCTCCAGGCCGGCGCCTCGGATCCTTGGGGCCTGCCGTATGTACTACAACAACAGGGGTTTTTTCCTCATCTTTCGCCCAGGGAGCGTCCTCATCTGAGGAGCCCCTGCTTGCCATGTTATGTTTGTATTTCACTCATGCTTATATTCTTTGTGTTATGGAGATACTTTTGTGAATGCATTCAGTGTATCCGTGGGTTATACTTTGTATCTATGATATAGTGATTATTCACTGGTTAGTACTGCTGGGGAGGCTCATTGCCTCATCATTCCTTCATTTTGGGATTATAATAAATGCCTATTTATTTTTGCTTATGACCTGTACTGGTCTTGCATTGCACTGAGTATCTAGGATATTCCCTCCTGATACTTCCCTTCCTTTTGTGTTGTCCTGGAACGTAATCCCCGCAATAAGTGAGGGAACACTGTACTTTGAACGTTCATCCAGTCCCTGAGTGTTAAAAAAGAGGTGGCCTCTTTTTCAAACCGCTGCATTTGTAAGGACTGTTTAATTGCCCTCCAAATTTGCCACTTTTGTGCTGAAAGATAATCATTTGCTTGTTGAACTGTACAGTGAAATCAGGGGCGGTCCTACCGGTAGGCAAAGGACGCCGCTGTGTGAGGCGCCATCTGGAGGGCGAGGCGAGGAAGGGCGCCTCAGGCGGTGCGCGGACCTTTCTTGTCTCTCACGCCATGAAGCAAGTGCCTTGCTCTGCCAGGGGACTGGCTCGCTCTCTCGCGCATGCTCTCTTCTCCTCTCCTCTCTGCTCCGTTCCGCTCGGCCTAACCTCCTCCACCTCCTCTCTCCAGCCATTTTAGGTGACCGAATGGATAGGTAGCGGCGGCTTAGGCTCCGCCCACTTCGGTCAGCCCAGCAGTAAGGAAAGCTTCAGCCTCCCTCCGCCCGCTTAGCTGGTGGCGACCTCAAAAGGTGGGGGCGGAGCCACAGCCGGCTCACGCTTGTCACTCAAAACGGGTCAAGGGAGGAGGGAGGGAGAGCGCGCGCCTGCCTGCCTGTGGGGGGGGGGTGCCAAAATAATGTTCGCTTACCATTTAAAATTACCTTAGACCGCCCCTGAGTGAAATGTCAAAAAGTCTTGAAAAGTCTTGGAAGAGGTATCAAAGAAGAAGAGATTTGCATGCAATATTTGGGGAATTGATACATTCTGAATACCACATAAGGCAGGGCCAACAGTAAAGATTTTTTTTTGTTGTTGTGTGCCTTCAAGTCATTTCCGACTTATGGTAAGTTTACACGGGTTTATTGGAAAGATTTGTTCAGAGCAGGGTTGCTGTTGTCTTTCCCTGAGGATGAGAGAGCGTGACTTGCCTGAGGTCAACCAGCAGCTTTCCACAGCTGAGCATGGATTTGAACCATCATTGTCCAGTACTAAAACTGGAACTGGTGGAATTATTTCAAATGAATGTGTATTTTATTTTTTTCAAAAGAAGTTGTGTTGTATTTAAATTCGAATATTGTTTTACAAATTGATTTCCAAGATTCTTCCAATGTTATGTTTATAATTTAAATTTTTAATACAGATAGACTATTTACTTATATGGTAACTGCAGCAAGAATCTCTTATGCAAAATTATGGAAACAAGAAGTCCCGGATATAGAGGACTGGATTAATAAGCTTAAGGAAATAAAAGATATGGACAAATTAACTTTCTTGTTAAAGAGAAAAGAAGGAAGACCAATAAAAAGTACAAATTGGGACCTCTTGATAGAATATGAAAAAAAATGTCAATAGAAAAGATTAATGAAATATGAAAGGGACAAAGAGATAGAAGAGAAATAAATTAAGAGAAGACAAAAGTTTAGAATGGAAGTCACAATTTTTTTTAATTTTTAATTTGTTTTCCAATATCTTTTTTTTTGATTTTTAAATGTTTTTTCCCTCCTTTCTCTCTCCTATTTAGCTTTTTCTACTTTTCTATACATATATTGTTCCCCCTCTTTCCTTGATAATAGTCACTTTATATATGTTAAAATAAAAAAACTTTTAATTTTTTTTAAAAACATGTTTATTTTCATGATCTATTTTACTTCTAATTTATTTTAATGCCCATTAATTGTCTATTTCTAATTTGTTTTCTATTTAGTATTCGATCCATGGTTATTTTAGTACTTTGATACTTTAAATCCACCGACTGTGTTGCTTTCGCGTGGATAGCCTTTCACTCTACAAAGTAGAATATTTTGTTGGATGGAAAACATTTGAATGTTCCATGTCTTTCTTTCAAAATAAATCAAATCACAAAAATGAAATCTCTTTGAAGGTATTTGATGGAGCCTTATCCTCAGTTATCGAAAAATAACATTGGATGTAGGTAAAAGAACCCGTCCTCGCCTCTCGGGACGGTTTACACAAGGCAGTCTCTGCCCTCCAATACAACACAAGCAAACAACCCCAAAAATAACCATATAACAACAAATTAACAATTAAAAACATACAATTGCCGTCTCAGCATAATGTTGAAATCACTTTCCGTCGCATCGTACATTACAGCACAGAGACAGAAAGTGAGGTGAAATCTTCTGAACGGGAGCACAGACAGCAAAACAAACATCATCCAAAGCTTAGATAGATTAGATAGATTTACACTGTATCTTTTCCGACTTACATACACATTCAATTTAAGAACAAACTTATAGAACCGATCTTGTTTGTAACTTCGGGACTGCCTGTACAGCATATTTACTCAAATGTAAGAAACAATGAGTTTTTTTTCTCTGTGATAATTGGATTTTGAAAAAATCGGCTTGTGGAAACAAGGATTGGTCATAAAGCTTCAGTGGAGACCCCTTTTCCTGATGATAACTCTTCCAGGAGTGTATTTCCCTTCTGAGAGGTAGATTTCTCTCACTTCTGGTTGTTTTACCCTCGTTCTTAACTATGAGTCATTTTTAAGTTGGATGTTTGTAACTCGAGGGCTGCTTGTAATTAGGTAGACCTAAAACATCTACTATTTAAAGCATATTATTGTTGTGTCTTTTCAAGTTGTTTATGACTTCAGGAAATTTATTGGGGGGGGGGGGCAGGGCTTGGAAGGATTCATTCCGATAGAAGTTGCTTTTGCCTTCCTCTGTGGCTGAGAGAGTGTGACTTGCCCAAGTTCACCCAATGGGTTTCCATGAGCTAGAGGGGATTCATACTCTGGTATTCAGTATCCAGGTCCAACACCTAAACCTGATCTGGCTACAGTCGTCCACGCTCTGGTCACATCCCGAATAGATTACTGCAACACACTCTACGTGGGGCTGCCTTTGAAGACAGTTTGGAAATTGCAATTAGTCCAGTGGGCAGCAGCCAGACTACTAACAGGAGCTACATACAGGGAGCATACCACCCCCCTGTTGTGTCAGCTCCACTGGCTGCCTGTCCAATTCCGAGCTCAATTCAAAGTGCTGGTTTTGACCTTTAAAGCTCTATACGGTTCTGGCCCAGCTTACTTGTCTGAACACATCAGCTGCTACGTCCCACCTCGTAATCTAAGATCATCCGGGAAGGCCCTGCTCTCGCTCCCACCTACTTCTCAAATGCGGTTGGTGGGGACGAGAGATAGGGCCTTCTCGGTGGTGGCTCCCCTTCTGTAGAACGCGCTCCCTATTGATATACAATCCACCTCATCCTTCCTGACATTCAGGCAAAAAGTGAAATCCTGGTTATGGGACCAGGCGTTTGCACATTAGCACGATACAGCACTTTAGACTGGTGGACATGACCTAAGGCGTCTGTTATGGACGGAATACTGTTTTTAGCCTATGTGAATGTATTTGATATATTTTAATGCTAATTATATTACATTACTCCAATCCTCCGGCAACTGCACTGGCTCCCTATTGAGTACCGGATTGCCTTCAAGGTGTTGGTTTTAACCTTTAAGGCCTTGCACGGTCTAGGGCCTGTGTACCTGAGGGACCGCCTTACCCCGTACGTTCCCCCGAGATCACTGCGCTCGGAAGAGCAAAATTTGTTGGTTATACCATCGTCCCGCTCCTGTCACCTGTCCAGTACAAGACAGAGAGCTTTCTCTGCGGCGGCTCCAGCACTCTGGAACTCGCTCCCGGACCACATTCGAATGGTCCCTGAACTCCTCCCTTTCTGAAGGGAATGTAAGACGGCCCTCTTCAGACTGGCATTTGGGTAACCTTAAGCCGCTGGGCCCGTCTCGCTCAGTAGGAATCGTGGATCGTTCTACTATGGTTACGTACCGAGTTTTTACTGTATGTTTTCATGATATGTTTTTATGATGTGTTTATTACTGTATCGTTGTTTTTACTGTGTACCTACTTTTTGTGATCCGCCCCGAGCCTGCTGGGAGGAGCGGAATATAAAACTGAATAATAAATAAATAATAAATAAATAAATATTTTAATGTATTTTAATTGTCAACTGTATTCAATGTATTTTAAATTTTTGACTGTTGTGGTTTCTATTATATGTTTACTGTGTTTTGGGCATTGAATTGTTGCCATTGTGAGGCCGCTCTGAGTCCCCCCTCGGGGGTTGAGAAGATGCGGGATAGAAATGGTGGAAATAAATAAATAAATAAACCTTGACACCATGCTGACTCCCTACCGAAAGCATTTATAACCAAACTCCTATTGTTTACTGCCTCTGCATACAAATCATGTTCTCAAAATAATGGATAAATAAAGTTTTTAGATTTTGTAATTATGTTGTCATTATTTCACAATTTCTCTGCTATCCTTAATTCATCTTATTGATTCTTCTAGCAACTTCCTCTGTTGCTTCAGAGTCATATAGGCAACACATAATCTTGTAGTTTTTGTTACTCATAAAGTACAATTGAAATCAACAGCATTTAACATGTATACATTTTCCCAGTTGCTCAATACATGCCCCAAATGCCAAATTGTTTCCTATGTTCTGAATTATCTAGGGGCTTCTGGAAATTTTAGTCCAACGCATCTGAAGGGCACTAGGTTAGGAAAGGCTGAATTTCATCAATCCCGCCAGGTAAGCCGGAACAATTCGTGCTTCATCGGTTAGGGATTTCAGGTTGTGTGACAATTATTCATTAAGGCATTATTGATAATTTGTTGTCAAGATGACATTTTAAATCACTCTTGGGCATCACAGATTTGCGTTTGGTGGACTGATCAAGGAGTGACAATTAGCTCATTTTTTTCTAATTGTTTTCAAAAATGGGAAGTTATATAAATGATTAATTTCCGACTTAGGAAGTAAAAAAAAAGTTACGGAGGGATTTTATTTAATAAAGCATAATTTCTGTATAAAGGAAATACACAGGATGGTTTTCTACACAGTCAGAGAACTTAGGGCCAACAAACACGGGGGCGGGAAGGAGGAAGCATACGATTGCGTTGCCATCGTGTGTGGAGATCGCATGGCTGTCTCTTTTGTTCTGGTTACAAAGCATCTCACGGCTGAGAAAGTGGCTTCTCTTGAGTAAGCGCAGTTGAAGAGACACTGACATGATTTTCACAGTTGAAGGTGAACTGGGGTGGATTTTAACACACTCCTTTCTGAAACTGAGGGTGGCTTTTTTCCCCCGTGTCAGGAGCGACTTGAGAAACTGCAAGTCACTTCTAATGTGAGAGAATTGGCAGTCTGCAAGGACATTGCCCAGGGCAGTGTTTTTCAACCTTTTCTGAGCCATGGCACATTTTTTACATTTCCAAAATCCTGGGGCACACCACCAACCAAAATGACACAAAATGACACTCTTAACACAGTAATACTTATAGTTAATATGTTTTAAAATGTATTTATATACTCAGTGTGAAACCTGGGCCTGTTTTGATGAACACAACATATATATGACTTCCTCTCACATATTTATACCTGGCTATCATGTCTTCTCTCAGCCTTCTCTTCTTCAGGCTAAACATGCCCAGCTCTTCAAGCCGCTCCTCATAAGGCTTGTTCTCCATACCTTTGTGAAATTTCACCCTGAGTGAAACTTGCTTCCAGTTAATTATGGATGTCATGAAGCTGTTATAAACAGTTCCTTGTTTGGGGGGGAGACGGACTCTTGAAAAATCCAGTAAAATAGTAAAAAAAAAACAACCAAAATTTTCCAAGTGGAGAGGGTCAATTTGTTTCTTGGATACCTGTGAGGGGGCTGCTAGGGGGTGGGGGGAGTGCCAATTTCCCACTGCACATCTGATGGTCGCTCACGGCACACTGGTTGGGAAACACTGGCCCAGGGGATGCCCGCATGAGGAGCTGGAGCTGATAGAAGGAGCTCATCCGCATTCTCCCCAGATTCGAACCTGCCACCTATCGGTCTTCAGTCCTGCCGGCACAGGGGTTTAAACATCTGCGCTACAGGGGGCTCCTCTGAAACTGAGGTTATCTTTATAAATACAATAATGATGGTTGTGGTATCCTTCAAATCACTCCATGGCTGACACAAGACATTTTGCTACCTGAGGCACAGTGCCCCACTCAGCACCCTTAACGGACCCACCTATTTTGCCATAGGAGGCAAGCACCTCTCTTTTTCATCTCCCCATTTCTAGCAATAGCAAAACAACATTGATGCAACTGCCGCCACACTTTGCCCAAAGTCAACTTGTTCAATGATCCCAGAGCTTTTGCAGGCAAACTCATTAGAAAAAGCCAGAATTATAGTATTGAGTTATGTGTGTGTGTGTGTGTTATTGGATGGGTTGTTCTGGGGTTTTTTTTGGATTAGGCTAGAATCACACCCTCGGTCCTGTATAAAATGCATATGCTCTTGATAAAATGGTCCTGCCTCAAGGATAAAATGTAACTTCTTTCAGTGGAACTTTAAACTAACTCATATGCTGATCAGTCACTTCTTTCTTCAACATGGTTCACCTTTTTCTCTGTTGCTATTTGTTGTGTGCTTTCAAACAATTTCTGGCCCATGGCAAACCTATTGCAGGGTGTTCTCGGCAAGAGTTGTTCTGAGGAGGTTTGCTGTTGTCCTGAAGCTGAGAGAGTATGGCATGCCGAAACCCACCCAGTATATTTGCATGGCTGAGCAGGGATCTAAACAATGATCTCCAAAGTCATCATCCAATGCTGAAACGGTACACTACACAAGCTCTTTTATGTTACCTATCAAACAGATGTGCTCAGGATGGACAGTCTCTTGGCCTGAAGGTAATGGCAGATGAGAAAGTGGCGATTTGACTACAGGGAGCATACAACACTCCTATTAAAACAGCTTCATTGGCTGCTGATAAGTTGCCTAGCCAAATTCAAGGTGCAGGTCATGACCTATAAAGCCCTAAACCAGGGGTGCTCACACTTTTTCAGCATGCAAGCTACTTATAAAACAACCAAGTCAAAATGATCTACCTACCCACTACTCATAAAAGCAAAATATTTGGAAATTTATTTCAGTGAGAGCCATATAATATATTTTAAGACTGAATTCAACTAAATGTGAGTATTATAAGCCCCTGAATTTATTCATAATAATAATGATGATAATATTCATTCAGCCTCTGCTAATAATAATAGTAACAACAACAATAGGTTCCTAGAGTAGAAAGAGACCTCCAAGGGCCATCCAGTCTAACCTCCTTCTGCCATAAGGGAAAAACACAATCAAAGCATTCCTCACATATGGCCATTCAGCCTCTGATGATGATGATGATAATAATAATAATAATGGGTTCCTAGACTAGGAGGAGACCTCCAAGGGCCATCCAGTCCAACCTCCTTCTGCACCTGTGTTCTACCAGGATGCTCTATGCGATCTACAAGTAGATCGCGATCTACCTAATGAGCACCCCTGCCCTAAACGGTTCGGACCCCGCCTATTTCCGCGATCATATCTCCTTCTATGAACTAGTGCGAGCTCTAAGATCTTCCGGGGAGGCCCTCTTTTCGCCCCCACCACTGTCACAAGCACGGTTGGTGGGGATGAGAGAGAGGGCCTTCTCGGTGGTGGCCCCCCACCTCTGGAACGCCCTTCCAAGGGAAATAAGACAGGCCCCATCCCTCCCCTTATTTTGTAAGAGCTTGAAGAGCTGATAGTTTCAACAAGCCTTTGAGAATGACCAGTTCTAACTCAGCCATACACACTGTCGAATATGGCCTTATTCTTCCTACCAATGACCCAGGTCACTTCCTCTAATAGGTTCTGGAAATGAACAGGCATAGACCCATACCTAATATTGTTGCCTGCTATAGTACTGCACTTAATTCCCGGGAATTTTTGAGCTTGCACTAATCTCGGCCCGACCTTTTAAATTACCTTAAATACGCAGTATTACTTTTAATATATATGTGTTATGGCGACAACAATTTTTATGCTTATATTTTTTTTGTTAATCGTATGGTTATGTTGTTTACTCTGTATGTATTGTGACGTTACTTGGAAACCGCTCTGAGTCCCCTCGGGGAGATAGAGCGGTATATAAATAAAGTTTTATTATATTATTATTGTTATTATTATTATTTGTGGGGTTCGGCAGAAATATTGTAAGCAAACGGCCTGAAGTAGCAGATTTTGGCAGATCAAGAAGTGAAATAGCTGACTCTATTTTCTTAAATGTCTCGCACTACTGGGGACTGTGTGTGTGCATTGCACATGCATCTCTTGTGTTGTGTGTGTAAGTCCTTTTTTCCTGCCTCAAGAAGGCTAGACTGTATTGGGCCGAGGTTTTTGTAATTAGACGGAGGCCTATTCAGCAAGGCCTTTAAAGCAAAGAGTGTGTGGCGAGCAGGAGATATCTGGGGAGAGGGGTGTCTGGAGTTCTGGCTGCTGAAGAGGGGGATATTTTGGGCCTAGGATAGGATCTCCCTTCAGCCGCCTCTCATGTCCTGAAATTCCAGTTTCAAGGGGTAGAACTTTGAACAAAGCCTCGATTGACGAGGTGCCCGCCAGTGCCATGGCAACGCCGGCTCTGTCTTGCATGGGCAGAGTGTGCCAAGAAGGTGCCATGGTGACGCTCGAGAGGCGCGCGGAAACCTGTGAAATCCCTGCAGCCGAGGAGGAGGGCAATTGTCTGCCCTGGGCACTCTCCGTAAAGAAGCCACAATCCCCATGCCCCGGGTAGGGATGGTTTGGCAGAGGTTTCCTCTCCTAAGCCGTCTCTGTGCAGCTGTTATTTGGGGAGAGGCCTGCTCAATAGGGTGCCCCCCTCAGTTGGCACAGGCTGTGTGCCGGGCCATTGTTGTGCTCTATACCAGCCTGCTGAATAGGGGGTGGCATCTGTTTTCTTCCAGCGATGGGAACTTCATCTCCAAAGCCCTGGCATCAGATTAGGGGGTGATTGGGTTGGGGAGGGGAGAGCATTTTATTGTCCGAAGGGGGCATTGCGTTTCTATCACTAATGCAGCTCACACAGAGAAGGCAGAGACTTGATGCCAACAGCCATGACCCAGTCTGCCCCTGGCTGGCAGCTTTGCCAGTCTCCCTGTGCCACCCCTTCCCTTCTAGCCATGCCAACATACCCACCCTGCCCCCCTCCAGGATATGCTTTCCATGGAGAGCCACGACTAGCAGGCAGCAGACCAGACTAAACAAGAAAAGCAAATCTTCACATTTGAAAGCAGTGAAAGAAGAAAAAGGAGGAGGAGGGAGAAAACAGACACCAACATTCCTGAGTTCCTTCTTGCCTCCCTATATCCTGGAAAGACCGTCTTGGGGGTTTAATAGGCAGCGAGGTTCGGATTTGGGAAACACCAGCTATGCTGTATGCTGTGCTTTGCTTTCTCTACAGCAGTGTTTTTCTGAGCCGCGGCACATTTTTTACATTTACAAAATCCTGGGGCACACCACCAACCAAAATGACACAAAATGACACTCTAACACAGTAATACATATAGTTAATATGTTTTTAAAATATATTTATACACTCGGTGTGAAACCTGGGCCTGTTTCGATGAACACAACATAGATATCCTGGCAGGAATGGCAGAAAGACACACACGAAGGTCTTGCTCAATTTATAGTTAATACACAATCAAAGAGCATCCTGAACTCTTGCAACAAAGGAATTGAACCAAACTTGGCATATTGAACTCTCATTACCAACAGAAAGTACTGAAAGGGCTTGCTTGGGAATTGACCTTGAGTTTGGAAGTTGTAGTTCACCTACACCCAGAGAGCACTGTGGACTCAAACAATGTTATGTTATGTTGTTTTTTTGTTTTCTATCCAGAACTACAATGTTGGAAGGAGGCTCACCACTTTAAGGTCCCTAAAACAGGCATGGGAAAACTTCGTCCCTCTGGGTGCTTTGGACTTCAACTCCCACCATTCCTAACAGCCTGAGGCCCTTTCCTGCTTAAGTGGCTGAGGGGGGAAAAGGGAAAGTGCCTGAGGCTGCTAGGAATGGTGGGAGTTGGAGTCCAAAACACCTGGAAGGTCCAAGTTTGCCCATGCCAGCTTTCGACAGAGAGCGAGGCTGGGAAGAAGGGAGCCCGAGTGGAGAAGAAAAAGTGTTCGGCAGATGGGGGAAGAAAGGGTATTGGAGGTTCCAATTTCCCACGGCACACCTGATGATCACTCACGGCACACGAGTGTGCCGTGGCACACTGGTTGGGAAACACTGCTCTACAGTATTAATAGTGCAACTAGAGCAGGAACTGTTTCAAAAACACCCACTCACATACATTTTAAAGTCAGTTTTACAGTACAATATTCAACTCGGGGTTATTTTATTTATCAAAAGTATGTATACATCACTTTCCTTCACAATGAAAGTGAAATAGAAAAGAGGCCCTAAACAAACATACACATTTTAACAATCACAGATCATAACTTTGGCTTAATGATTATTAAAATATATAGTTCTTTTACTTATTAAAAGTAGTAGTAGTAGTAGTTCTATTGATTAGCTCTTAGGCCAAATCACAATTCCAAACCAAACAACAAGGCTTGGTAAGACTTGATTGACCTCTATGTGGTAAGTTAAAACAAGACACTTATAACAATGCATTAAATAAATACGATAAAATATGATAAAATTGATAAAACTGAGTACATTGTTCAGAGAGGCCTTCGAAAGCTTGTGATCTAATTGTGTTTTTATTTGCTGTTTATTTGTTGTTTTAAGTATTATTTATTTATTTATTTATTTACTATTTTTATATGTTGCCCTTCTCAACCCCAAAGGGGACTCAGAGCAGCTTACAGCAAACAACAATACTGCCAGAGTGGCTTACATTGTACATATAACAATATTGCCGGAGTGGCTTACAGCAAACTGAAAAAACAAATAACATCACTGTCATAGCACAACATCAGCACTACACATCATATTGCACTACAACATATCGCAATATTGTTAGCAATATTGCATGTAATATAGATATACAAATTATAGTATCACGATATAATTATTATATCACATTATCATTGGCAGTATTATACTGTGTTACAATACAACACCACCAATACCAAATGCATATACCACACACCATCCCGTAATCATACTATTATTATTAGTATTACAGTATTACAAGTATTATACTATAACATTAAGTATTATTGCATTGTATGTTCTATTCATTGTCTGCTTTTATTGACCTATGTTGTAAACCACTCCGAGCCTTTGGGAGTGGCGGTCTACAAGTCCAAATAAATAAATAAATAAATAAATATACATCATATTTCCTTATCACACCTACCGTTTACCCCAATCAGCCCCACATATGTGGTTCTCAAACGTACTGTTTTTTTAAAAAATATTGAGCTGTTTTATTTATTTATTATTTATTTATTTAAAACTTTTGTACCCTGACCTTCTCACCTCTATCGAGGGACTCAGACCGGCATAACAGCAAAAATTCCATGCTATACAATTTAAAAACAACTACAACAGCATATTAAAATACATTAAAACCCAGCATAAAACCACATCGCCACTAAAACAATTCCACTCAATATGTAAACGTGGTCAAACATTCAGACAATAGCCAATCTCAGCCTATTCTGGGAAGGCTTGGTTCCATATCCAGGTCTTCTTTTATATGTTATTTTTGGGTCTTGGCCACACATAAAATATTAAAAGTATGTACACATCACTTTCCTTCACATCCAAAGTGAAATCTAACAAAATTTAAAAGCAAAAGGGGCCTCAGAACATGTATGCACACGCACACTTTGTCGACACAGAGTATTGCCTAATAATTGCTTAAAATACAATTTTATTAAAATTATATAAATTACTTTCTTGTTTACGTGCACATCTATAGTGATGTATGATAAAATATAAAAGTAAAACAGTCCTAAAACACACACACACACACACACACACTCTAATCTGCTTGAGAAAGCAACGTTCTGTAGGATTATTCAAATATATTTATTTATTAAAAGTAGGTACAAATAATTTTCTTGTTCACTCCAAAGTGAAATGCAATTCAATGCAAAAATAAAATAGTATTTAAAAAGAATCGATATTTTTAAAGCAAACGTGCAGCAGAATAATGCACTTTTTACTCTCTATAACCAATATACCAAACTGTGCTACAATCATGCTATTTTATACATCAAAATAATATATCCAATACAGATATATTCCAGAAATGCCACACAAGTGATGGAAATAACCGACATATTTGGGATGTATTTGCTGGCTGATACAGCCGATTCCTATGTCGCAAGATCCAGAATTGTCTGGGGTTTGGTGTTAATAATAACAATAATAATAGTAATTATTATTATTTTCTTACCCACCTCTACTCATAGCTGGAGCCAGCATGGCTCTTAAATATTCTATAAAATACACATATTAAAACAAATTTCTATAAAATGCATATCAAAATACACAGAACAAAAATTAAAACACCAGATGCAAATTTAAAACTCACGATTAAAACTGATCAAGAAAATGCAGAATTTACAAAAATAAGGAAATATATTTGTTCCTCCTCCAAATTTGGGAAATTGTTTTAAATTGATAGAGGCCTCGAATTTGAAAATATTTTTTCAAGATGAGAAAACAAATGCCTTCTAAGTAGGGAGGCAGTGGTAGGAAATAAACACAGAGACACGTATGCACAAATGGAGGAAACAGGGTCACAAAAATTCTATGGCCACCTCATAGAAGAAGATATGCATGATAGAAGATTAAGCTTTCCACTGTAATTTAATATCTGCAAGGAGGAAAGATGAATTGTGGGCACACATACCCCAAATTCTGCTCTGTGACTTTCCGGGTACAATCTCACATTTTATGTCCTTCTACACCAGTGTTTTTCAACCTTTTTTGAGCCATGGCACATTTTTTTACATTTACAAAATCCTGGGGCACACCACCAACCAAAATGACACAAAAAGACACTCTAACACAGTAATACATATAGTTAATATGTTTTAAAATGTATTTATACACTCAGTGTGAAACCTGGGCCTGTTTCGATGAACACAACATGAAGTGCAGGGGTGCTCACACTTTTTCAGCATGCGAGCTACTTATAAAACAACCAAGTCAAAATGATCTACCTACCCATTTTTTGATAGATGAAATAAGGGACATTTACGTGATTTTTCGCAAAAATAAGGGACACTACATATTAAATGCATTGCTAGCAATATGAGCATAAGTATAGTACTCTATTTTGATAATTATATACTTAGAGTGGAATATAATCCTGATTTTATATCTGGATAATCTGGATTATATTAAAAATCAACATATATGCGTTTTTTTCATGTTTAATGCATTACTATCAATATCAGCATTAGTACTCTATTTTGCAACATAAGTACTGTTTGTTTTTTGGGATTTACAGTTAACCTATAATCAAAGAGCATTCTGAACTCCACCAATGATGAAATTGAACCAAACGTGGCACACAGGACTCCCCTGACCAACAGAAAACACTAGAAGGGTTTGGAGGCCATTGACCTTGAGTTTGGGAATTGTAGTTCACCTACATTCAGAGAGCACTCTGGACTCAAACAATGAGAGAGCGAGAGTCCCTTTCCCCCTCCTTCCTTCCTTCCTTCCTTCCAGAGTCACAATGGCTCTTCCCAGAGAGGGAGGGAGGGAGGAAGTGGGCCTCCTCCTCCCCAGACCTGCCTTTCCTGCCCCTCTAGGAACCAGGCTCCCTCCCCTCCAGCCTCCCTTGCCCGGCTGGGATCCACAAGAAGGTTCCCAAGGTCTCTGCGTCCTCCCTTTGGATTCTCTCTTCGCTGGCGCACGGCTCCTTTCCTGGCCAGCCCAGGACACGTGTTCGCAGAGGCTGGCCACGCGTCGTGGCAGTGGCAGAGGAGGAGGGAGCCGCCAAGGCAGGGTTTCTCCGCAGCCTCCTTCTTCTCCTCTCTTGCCTGATGCGCACCCGCGCCAGCAGTGTCAATGGCGGAACAGAGGGAGGAGACAGGAAAGGCGTGCGGGGGCCAAGGGAGAAGGAAAAGGCGCGCGCCTCTGCCCCCTCCTCTCTCGTCCTTCGTGATTTCTGTGAACGGATCTCCAGTTGCACAGAAATGAGACATTGCACAATTGTGTTTCTGACACTGCTTTTCATTCACATGACACAATTCTTGATAGATAAACACTCCTGTCCGTTCTACTACAAGTAGATTGTGTTTCATCAGTCTTTTTGTTCTACAGGTTGAGTATTAGTTGAGTATCCCTTCTCTGAAATCCTTGGGGCCAGACGTGTTTGAGGCTGGCTCTGCATGGCATATAATCCAGTTTCAGAATGCAGATTAACTGCATTGAACTGGATTATATGAGTCTACACTGCCATATACGGTAATCCAGTTGAATGCAGTTAATACTTAGAAATTTCAGTTTGTCCAAAGAGCTGCAGCCAGGTTGCTACTGGGGCTGACTGCAGGGAGCAGACAACCCAATAATAATAATAATAATACTTTATTTATACCCTGCCACCATCTCCCCGAAGTGACTCGGGGCGGCTTACATGAGGCCAAGCTCCACTTGCTGCCAGTTTGTTTCTGGGCACAATTAAAAGTGCTGGTTATGATCTCTAACACCCTGGATCAGGGGTAGGGAACCTATGGCTCGGGAGCCAGATGTGGCTCTTTTCATGATTGCATCTGGCTCTCCAGAGCAGCCTGGGCCCTGGTTTCCCAGCATGCAGTGGGGAGGAGTGATGCAAATGCGCTGCGACTGCTGCTTCCGCGCCGCCATCGCTGCCTTTTCCTCATCCATCGCTGCTCTCAGGGCCTCGTGCCCTCCTCCCCCTTCCTTCCTTCCTTCCTTCCTTCCTCCCTCCCTCCCTCTTCCTTTCTTTTCCCCTCTCTTTTTCTTTCATTCTTTTCCTCTCTCTCTCCCTACCTTCTTTCCTCCCTCTTCCATTCTTTCCTTCTCTCCTTCCTTTTCCCTCCCTCTCTTCCCTTCCTTCTTTCCTCCATTCTCCCTCTTCCTTCCTTCCTTCCTTTCTCCCCTTCACCCTTTCCTTCTCCTTCTCTCCTTCCTTTCCCTCCCTCTCTCCCCTTCCTTCTTTCCTCCAATCTCCCTCCCTCTTCCTTCCTTCCTCTTCTATTCTTTTTCCCCAAGTCTTCCTTTCCTTCTCCTTCCTTTCTTTTCACTTTCCTCTCTCCCTTTTTTCTTTTCTTCGTTTCCCTTCATTATTTTCCTCACTGCCTTTCTTTTCCCCACCCTTTCCTTTCTTCCCTTTCAATTTCCTTCTTTCTTTTCCCCTTGTTGTCTCTCCTGCTTTTCTTTTCTTCCTTTTCCATAGTTTGCTCTTCTTTTCTTTCTTCCTCTCCCCCTCCCTCATTTATTTTCTCTGTCTGTATTTCTTTCTTTCTTCCCCCCTTCCTTCCGTCTTCTCTTCCTTCCCAGAGTCCTGAGCATGCCTTTTGCAGAGCCAGGTCTGAAGTGTCCCGCCATTCTGCCGGGGAATCCTTTTCTCATAGTATGTACGTATATACTCACATTTAGTTGAATTCAGTCTTAAAATATATTTTATATATTATATGGCTCTCACTGAAATTAATTTCCAAATATTTTGCTCTCATGGCTCTCTGAGTCAAAAAGGTTCCTGACCCCCACATGACCACAGAAAATGCTGGAGGGGTTTGGAGGGGATTGACCTGAAGTCCCACGATTTTGAGAGACCCTGAATGATAGAAATTGCAGTTCACCCACATCCAAAGAGCGCTGCAATGGAACTCAACCAAACTTGGCACACATACCCAACATGATCCGTTTTTAAGTTACTGGCGGGGTTTGAAGGGAATTGATTTTGGAGGTTGGGAGTTATAGTTTGCCCACATCCAGAGAGCACTTTGAACCCAATCAACGATGGATATCAACCAAACTTGAGACACATACCCAACATAACCAACTTTAAATGCTGGAGGGGTTTAGAGAAAATTCACCTTGGAGGTTGGGAGTTATAGTGAATCCACATCCAGAGAATGCTCTGAACTCGGTAAACAATTAATCTTGACCAAACTTAGTACGCATACCTGACATGACCAACTTTGAATACTGGCAGGCTTTGGGGGGGGGGGGGGGATTTACCCATGATCATGCCCAGATTACCCATAAGGCCAATGAGGCCGTGGCCTAGGGGTGCAAGTCAAGGGGAGGGGCGCAGATCACGAACCAAAAAAAAAACCTGGTCTGTGCCCCTCTTTCCCCCTTTCTCATGCCCCTCCCCGCTCTTCCTGGCAAAGTCTCTGCTCTGTCTCGCGAGCGCTCTCTTTCGCGCACACGCTCTCTCGTTCTCTCTCTGTCTCTCTCTCGCTTTCTCTCACACGCGCTCTCTCTTTCTCTCTCTCGCACACGCTCTCACTCTCTTTCGCACTCTCTTTTTCTCTCTCGCACGCGCTCTCTCTCTCTTTCTCACGCTCTCTCTCTCTCGACAATCGTGCACGCCTTTGGAGTGAGTTTTCACCTGCTGCGCTCTCCCCAAGCCTCTTGACTCCCGAGGAGACCTTCAGAGCACAGCGGAGCTTTCCAGCCAGTGGGAATACATGGGGACCTTGGAGGTGGCGGGATGGTGCCTACTCACCTTTCTCTTCTGCTCCGAAAGCCAGCTAAGTGTGGGTCTGAGTGGTGTGTGTGTGTGTGTGGGGGGGCGTAATTCCAAAGTGTGGCCTAGGGCGCAAAAAAGTGTTAATCCGGGCCTGCCCATGATGTTGGGAGTTGTAGTTCACCCACATCCTTATGCATTTTCTACTGAGAGCATTCATAAAAACAAAAGCAAACAATGACTATTTCTTATAAATAGCATTAGAAAAGATCTAACCTGGGCATCGCCAGGTACTTAAGCTACTATGGACCTGTCTCAGTTTTACCAGAGGCAACCAAATGACATCTCCGGTAAAACTGAATTAATTCAGAACAAAGCAGGAAAACCCTGCTTCGTTCTGAATTAATTAAACACCTGGTAAGACCGAGGTCTTACCAGATGTGGGCCCTATGAGGATTGGGCTGGGGACCAATCCACACACACAAAACACACTGACAGAAAGAGCTGCATATCTTGCAATATATATATAAATATCAATCAACCAAAAATCTTAATTAAGGAGGTGCATCCCTATATCTCAATATGTAATAATATAACAACAGTATATAGTGTTGTTATATGATTACATATTGAGATATATAGATGCACAACCTTAATTAAGATTTTTTTGATTGATTGATATTATATGTACCCGGCACGCGTTGCTGTGCCCTATTTAGGAGATGCGAGAAAGTCTGAGTATGTAAGGGTTGGAATTGTTGTTAGTTATGGTGTTGTTGGGGCCATGGCTGTGCCGTTGTGGGTTGTTCTGGTGGGTGGGATGTTGGAGTCCTGTGGAGTTGTTGTTGTGTGGTGTTGATGTAGAGGTTGATGTTTGTGTGGGTGGGGTACTTTGGAAGTGAGTGGAGGTACTTGAAATCCCATTATCCATGGTGTGTCCTCCTCTGAACTGCAGTCGGATGGAGTGTGGGTCATGGGGGGCATTGTGTGCCAAGTTTGGTCTTTATCGGTCTTGGTTCTGGGCCACAGTGGTCTGTGGGGAATGATGGGTTTTGAAGTACTACAAATCCCATTATCCATGGAGGTACTTCAAGTCCCATAATCCATTGTCCACCCTCCTCCAAACTGTAGTAGAATGTAGCGTGGGTCATAGGGGCTCTGTGTGCCAAGGTAGGTTACTGTAAATTCAGGCCATACACAATGTCCCATGAGCTGAGGCCTAGTCAGGAACAGCAAGTTAATGAAGCCTTACTGTCAATTCAGGCCATACACAATGTCCAGTGAGCTGAGGCGTGAGTCGGGAGAATCAAGTTAATGAAGCCTTACTGTCAATTCAGAGCGTAAACAGCAGTCCATTAAGTGAGGCCTAGTCAGGGAAATTAAGTTAATGAAGCCTTACTGTCAATTTTGGGCGTGGTCTGTGATTTGTAGGGGTGTAAATTTTCTGTGGGAAGTGAATTGGGTGTTTGTGTTTGTGCCTCAGCCCTTTGCCTTATCCTCCTCTGACAGTTTATTATGGGTCGGAATGTTCATGTTGGCTGGCCAGTACAGGAGTTATGCAAATCCGCCCTTATTGGCAGCCAATCATGTTGTCAGAATGTAGAGGCTGGGAGAGTCGTTGGCAGCCCCGGAGGATGCTGGGAAATGTAGTTTATTTTTTACTCGTTTTTTGGGGGCCTTTTAGGTTTTTTTGGGGGGGAAGTTTCTTTGCTACAAACCTACCTTGCTTGAGGCCTATTTCTGTTGGCAAGTTTGGTGTTTCTGCGTTGTAAGGTTTCTCTGTTTAGGACGGTCGTTCCATGACGGAAACCCCTTTATATAATAAGATTGCAAGATATACAGCTCTTTCTGTCAGTGTGTTTTTTTGTGTGACTTTAAACGGTTTGACCCATTGTTTGTATAGTTGACCAATCCACATAACCATCTCTGTTTTTTGGACTCAGGGAGCCTGAAAAATTGAGAGGGCACCCCCCCCCCCCCATCCCAAATGTAGGCCCTAAAACTGACCTGAAAGCGGCTACCAGGCATAGCTCCTCCTTGTTAAGTTCTTCTGCACCAAAATGGCACATGAGGAGAAGGGAGGATTTTAGGGCCTAAATGTGGAGTTGGGGGGGGGGGGCTGTGTGTGGCTGATCTATCCCGATTACTTTAACCCATTTTTGCCCACAATTTCCTGCTGTCTGGAAGCATCCTGAGACCCTGTTGCTCCACAGATTTCCCTCAGGATCCCTCACTTCCAGTCGGTGAGCCTGAAAGGCCCAAAGCAAAGAAAACGGAGTGAGCTAAGCTGTATGGAGGGAGACAGATTTCAACTCTTCTCACTTCAGTACAGGATAAGATTTTAAAAACAGAACCTCCATCCATCTCTTTCTTTATTAATGGTAAAGCAAAATGAACAACCAATTGCTTTCAAGCATGTCAAGCCTTTCCCACGTCTCCTTGACAGAATTGCTGTCATCTCCTACACAGTTGTATTGAGAGGAGCAAAAAGTCTGCCTGCTTGCTGATGCTCACTTCTTTACACGTAAGTAAGAATGTCGCTCTAACTCCTGGCAACACAATTTATTTCGAGAGAAGCATCAAAACTACATCTCAAAGTCAGCAAAATCCATCCAGGCAGATGTTTGCAAGTGACAGGTTCCTGAATAACAGACCTGACACAGGGTTTTTGTAGGTTTTTCGGACTATATGGCCATGTTCTAGAACAGTGTTTCCCAACCAGTGTGCCATGGCACACTAGTGTGCCGTGAGCGA
This sequence comes from Anolis apletophallus, assembly GCA_030556195.1. Taxonomy (NCBI): domain Eukaryota; kingdom Metazoa; phylum Chordata; class Lepidosauria; order Squamata; family Anolidae; genus Anolis; species Anolis apletophallus. The sequence continues at coordinate 136,983,712 of JARBWK010000006.1, read as the reverse complement.
TCATCAGGTGTGCCGTGGGAAATTGGAACCTCCAGTACCCTTTCTTCTCCCTCCTGCCAAACACTTTTTCTTCTCCACTCAGGCTCCCTTCTTCCCAGCCTCGCTCTGCTCGCTCTGCCTCGCTTTGCTCTGGGGCGAGTCTGCGCAGTAGCGCCCATACGGGTCACATCTTCCTCCCTCCCCACTCCCCTCCTGAACACGCTCACGCTGCCCCCTCGGATCAAAATGGCGGCAGAAGCGGCAGTGTACAAGAAAGAGTAAGTGTTTGACAGAAGGGGGAAGAAAGGGCGTGAAGGGGGAGGAAAAGGTCTCTGTCGAAAGCTGGCATGGGCAAACTTGGACCTTCCAGGTGTTTTGGACTCCAACTCCCACCATTCCCAGCAGCCTCAGGCTCTTTTCCTCCCCCCCCCCTCAGCCATTTAAGCAGGAAAGGGCCTCAGGCTGTTAGGAATGGTGGGAATTGAAGTCCAAAGCACCCAGAGGGCCAAGGTTTTCCCATGCCTTTTTAGGGACCTTAAAGTGGTGAGCCTCCTTCCAACATTATGATTCGGGATAGAAAACAAACAACAACATAACATAACATTGTTTGAGTCCACAGTGCTCTCTGGGTGTAGGTGAACTACAACTTCCAAACTCAAGGTCAATTCCCAAGCAAACCCTTTCAGTACTTTCTGTTGGTAATGAGAGTTCAATATGCCAAGTTTGGTTCAATTCCATTGTTGCAAGAGTTCAGGATGCTCTTTGATTGTGTGTTAACTATAAATCCCAGAAACTGTAACTCCCAAATGTCAAGGTCTATTTTCCCCAAACTCCATCTGTGCTCACATTTGGGCATATTGAGTATTCATGCCAAGTTTGGTCCTGATCCAACATTGTTTGAGTCCACAGTGCTCTCTGGATATAGGTGAACTACAACTCCAAAACCCAAGATCAATGCCCACCAAACTCTTATAGTATTTTCTCTTGGTTATGGAAGTTCTCTGTGGGAAGTTTGTGTCTTTCTGCCATTCTTGCCAGAATATCTATTTTGTGTTAATCGAAAAAGGTCCAGGTTTCACATTGAGTGTATAAATATATTTAAAAACATATTAACTATATGTATTACTGTGTTAGAGTGTCATTTTGTGTTGTTTTGGTTGGTGGTGTGCCCCAGGATTTTGTAAATGTAAAAAATGTGTCACAGCTCAAAAAAGGTTGAAAAACACTGTTCTAGAAGCATTCTCTCCTGACGTTTTGCCTGCATCTATGGCAGGCATCCTCAGAGCCCCCAAAAACCTACAACAACCCAGTAATTCTGGCCATGAAAGCCTTTGACAATATACCTGACACACATTGAAGCCACACATAGACAATACTTATTGCTGCCGATATTTCAACTAAACCGACGGGAACATCACAAGGAGTGGCAACGAACTGTCTGAGAGGATCCAAGATCTAGGACCTCATAACATTCAGATATACTTTGTTTCCCAGATTCTTTAAATGCAATTCCGAAATGGTCCTATCATATGGCGTTTGTTTCATCCCATCTACAATTAGTTGAAATTCGTCTGCAAAATGCTCAGAAACCGAGTAATTGCACAAAGGAATCTAATCATGTTTTTAAATTTAATGCAGTTCTGAGGTACTGTTTCTACGGGTGATTGTAAAGTCAGTATTTATTCGTCAGCGAAAATCTTGTGAGAATGGTAGTTCCAAGACTTCCAGGCTACGTCACTGTGCAATATTCGGAAGAAATAATTTAAAAAGAGTTGTAAGGAGGCATTTGACTGGATTGGAAGGAGCCAGCCTTCTGTGACAGTAAAATGTAAGAATCGGATGTGATGAGGTCAGTATGCATCCTGTCTGAATACAATGTGCATTCAGTCCTTAAGAATATGGAATGTATATGGATAGAAACAGAGTACATCCTAATGTGATAGGGTCCTGAGTTAAAAGCTACAGGGTGAAAATGATAAGCCAGGTTTCCCCTAAAGCAGAGCTTTCCAAACCGGGTCTTGCCACACGTTACTGTGTCAGCTGCAGTGTGTAGCTGTGTCACATGAATGTAGCAAAAAACCTCTGAACCTATGCGAAATAAGCCATAAATTGTATATTTTGAAAAATAGAAATGAAATGTTTTAATGAGATATGTTCTGTTGCCATATATTTCTTCATTAAAATTTATATGTGGGTTGGTTTCACCTCCGGCTTGCTGGTAAAACTGAATTACTGTGACACAAAATGAAGCATTTCTCAAAAGGGTATCACCAGCATGAAAGGTTTGGAAAGCTCTTCCCCAAAGGCACAATAGCACTGTGATTCCATTTTTCACTATACGGGTGAAATCCTGGGATTTGCAGCTTATTGTTGCATGTCTTCAAGTAATTTTTGACTCTCAAGCACCCCTTCAAAGGGTTTTCTTGGTAAGATTTGTTTAGAGCAGCATTGCCTTTCCCTTTCTCTAAGGGCCCTTCCGCGCAGCCATATAACCCAGAATATCAAGGCAGATAATTCACAAGATCTGCTTTGAACTGGAATATCTGAGTCCACACTGCCATATAATCCTGTTCAATGTGGATTTTATACAGCTGTGAGGAAGGGCCCCAAGACTAAACTCCATATTTGCAGTTTTGGGAGCAGCATTTCTGTTTCTCAGCCAGAGAGCTCTATGGTCTTACCAAACCACACAAGGAAGCCATATACGTAGTTAAAGAAGGAGCATAGTGCTTTGACTGGTAGCTCCCTATGTCAGTGATTTTCAACCAGTGTGCCGCGGAACACTAGTGTGCCGTGAGAGATCATCAGGTGTGCCATGGGAAATTATTTTCGAACTATAAGGCGCATCTGTCCTTTTAAGAAATGGAACCATAGCACTCTCGCATCACCTGAGAAGTGACGCAAGAGTGCTATGGTCGCGACATCTTGGATTCGCTCAGACGCGGCTAAGTAAACAAAGTTAGTGCTACAGCTGCGCATCAAGTGACAGTGGCAATTTGGGATCACAGCAAGACAAGCGAGTGACAATGATGGAGAATTGTCAATGGAGGCCCAGGTTGCCTCCACGAGCAAAAGGGCCTTCTTCCACCTGCGCCAAGCGAGACAATTGGCGCCCTATCTTCCGACGGAAGATACAGTAATCCATGCCACGGTTACATCAAGGCTGGATTACTGTAACGCTTTGTATGTAGGTCTACCCCGGTCACTAACCCGCAGGCTCCAGATTGTGCAGAACGCGGCCGCCAGGCTTCTCACAGGAACATCGATGAGATGCCACATTACACCATCTCTGCAGCGCCTGCACTGGCTGCCCGTTGAGTATAGAGCCTTACACAAGACCTTGACCTTGGCTTTCAAAGCCCTACGGGGCCGGGGCCCAACATACCTAAAAGACCGCTTGTTGATGCCTGCTTGCTCAAAGATCCCGCGGCCAGCAAACAAGAACCTTCACGTACCAGGCTTGAAAGAGGCCCACCTGCAGACCACGAGACGGAGATCGTTCTCCGTTGTGGCCCCCGTTCTTTGGAACTCGATGCCACCGGACCAGAGAGCCTCCCTCGACCTGCCCCAGTTCCTGACCGCTCTGAAGACCTGGCTATTTAGGAAAGCCCATGGTTAATGCAGAACCAGGAACTCAAATACCGAGCCTGGCCCCTGCATTTAACCACTGAATATTTTAATTTAGTTTTAAATACTTTATTTTAATTGTGGAATTTGTTGTGTGTAAGTCGCCCGGAGCACTAACGTGGAGGGCGACTCAGAAATAATAAAGTCAGTCAGTCAGTCAGAGAAGTCTTTGAGAAGGAAAAATGCAAATGCCGAACAGGGCCCTGGACAAAATTATGACACAGATGAAGGCCATAATATGAGTGGTGGACAAAAGAAAAAAGAAAAGATGGTGAGCTCGAGGCAATACAGCGAAAGCTATCTTTCATTTGGATTCACTTTCACCAAGGATGCGACAGCATCGACTCCGCTGTGCTTGGTGTGTGGTGAGAAGCTGTCCAATAGCGCCATGGTGCCAACTTAGCAAGCTTAAACACCATCTCCAAACAGAACACCCTTCCATTCATCGAAACAGGCTCAGTGAGTGTATAAATACATTTAAAAACATATTAACTATATGTATTACTGTGTTAGAGTGTCATTTTGTGTCATTTTGGTTGGTGGTGTGCCCCAGGATTTTGTAAATGTAAAAAATGTGCCACGGCTCAAAAAAGGTTGAAAATCACTGCCCTATGTATTAGTCAGGGAAAATACACATCTCATTCATGTCCAGAGAAGCCCCGCTTTGTGTCTTGTTTTTACATGTCTTTGAAGTCATTTCTGACTCATGGCAACCATGGGATTTTCTTGGCAAGATTTGTTCAGAGGGGAGTTGCCCTTGCCTTCTTCCACTGCATGATATGGTCAATGTAGATCCCTAAAATGCAGTTCAATGCCGTTCAGATAGCATTATATGGAGGTGTAGATCCAGCCTGATGGTGTATGACTTGCCCAAGATCATCCAGTAGGTTTCCATGGCTGATTGGGGATTCGAAGCAGAATTGTTGTCCAATGCTCAAAGCAATACACCATGGTGGACCCAAGTCCCACTTGCTGGTGTTAAAGGTAGAAGAGCAGGCCGTGCCACCTCTGGCAAGCTTATCCTCTGCCTAGAAGCATGGGGGCATCATGGAATGAGAATCCTTCCCCACTTTATTTGGATGTGAGGCACCCACTGTCTTGCTCACTCTGCAATTCACTACTGTTTAGGATTATTTTTCCGAGTAATAGCTGCCGTATATACTCAAGTATAAGCCTACCCAAATATCAGCCGAAGCACCTAATTTTACCACAAAATACTGGGAAAACCTATTGACTCGAGTATAAGTCGAGGGTGAGAAATGCAGCAGCTACTGGTAAATTTCAAAATAAAAACAAATACCAATAAATTACATCAATTGAGGCATAAGTAAGTTAAATATTTTTGAATATTTACATAAAACTTTCCAACTCTAATTAAGCCATTATTCTAACCTTCCTCCATGTAAATGTGTTTATGTATCCTTCCGATAATAATAAAAAGAATAAAATAATAAATGTAATAATAATAATAGAGTAAAATAATGGGAATGTAATAATAACAGTAACAAATAGAGTAAAATAATAAATGTAACAAGAACAATGGTAAAGTAAAGTAATACATTTAATAATAAAAATAGAGTAAAATAATAAATGAAATAATAATAAATAGAGTAAAATAATAAATGTAAGAATAACAATACTTATAACAGAGTAAAATAATAAATAACCTTGACTCAAGTATTAGTTGAGGGGAGCTTTTTCAACCTATAAAAGGGGCTGAAAAACTAGGCTTATACTCGAGTATATACAATATGTTATTATAATTTGTATATTTGTATTACATGCAATATTGCTAACAATATTGCGATATGTTGTCGTGCAATATGATGTGTAGTGCTGATGTTGTGCTATGACAGTAATGTTAATTGTTGTTTTTCCAGTTTGCTGTAAGCCACTCCGGCAATATTGTTATATGTACATTGTAAGCCACTCTGGCAGTATTGTTGTTTGCTGTAAGCCGCTCTGAGTCCCCTTCGGGGTTGAGAAGGGCGGCATATAAAAATAGTAAATAAATAAATAAATAAAATAAAATATGTTTTTACTAGTCTATTGGCTAATAGAGGCTTTGCTGTTTGGAGGTTACCCTAACAAGATTAGATAGATAGATAGATAGATAGATAGATAGATAGATAGACACACACACACACACACACATGTTTGAAGTTTCTCTGTGACATTCTACAACAACATTTTAAGGATAAGATATTCTATAATGGGAGGAAAGCTAAGGAAAATTCAGAAGTAAACAGCATTACATAGCTTACAAGTGGATCAAGAGGATCAAACATGTAAAAGAAATCAAATGACTGAATATTTATTATTAGGAAATAGTATAATATTGGAATAGTTTAAATGTGTAGTTTATATTTATAGATACCCGTCCTTTCGTACATTTCAGTAACCAAAGTGAAAGACGTTATGTTCACTTCACGGTAGAAGTGGAAAACAAATACATTTCTTCCCAAGCTCAGACCCTTGTATTCAATTGCAATTTGGCAACCGACCTTTCTCGGGAGAAGGTTTTTATTGTGTGGTGGCTTTCTTTATTCCTGTTCTTTATATTGCATTTCAATAAATTGTTTTTAATATTATAGGTTTTTAATTTCCCAAAATGTTTATATGCATTTTTAAACATTCACCTTATGTTTAGGTTTTGGGAGAATGGTGCGATATCAATCAATCAAATAAATCAGTAAATGCAGCAATCACTATCTACTTATTTTTTTTATCAAATTGTGGCCATATTTTACTTTGCATCGCTAGTCCACGCTGCTGCATACTATTTCTGTGCTATGGGCACGTTTACCCTATAGGTGGCCTCTCCGTTGTGGTGCAGCTGGCTCCAATTGCTTACAATTTACTTTATCATCTATATTTTGTCTGCTCCTAAATAAGTCCCATGTGAGTTTATAGCCACAGTGTCACATATTTTCGGAATTATGGCAGGTTGAAATAAATTGGAGTATCCTGTGAAGGTACAGGCAGGTTTCGCACGTCTCCCGTGCTATGTTTTTCTTTGGAGGAAAAATAAAATTAGGGGAAGTTTGCAGTTGTGCAAGCCCGCTTTATTTGCACGGAATCAATGTAGAAAATTGGCATCGCTACATAAGAGATTGTCAAGAAAACACCAAAAACCCTGCAGGGTAAAGCAGGTCATTTAAGGAGTCATTACATACTTTTAGGGTTACAATTTGCAGAATATTTCATCAGCATGGCCAGTGGTCAAAATGGTTGGAGGATTACGGATGTTGTCATCCAATTTTTCCAGACTTTTGCTATGGAGTATAAGCACAGAAAGGGGAATGGAGTACAAGACAGGCAAAATCAACTGCTTTCCTTTCCTTGTGGATACCACTGCTACGGTTTGGCTATCCCTTAAGACAGGCGATAGCCAAACCTTAAGACAGGGGATAGCCAAAAGGTGGCCACACTTTTTCAGCATGCGAGCTACTTATCTATTTATTTATTTATTATTCGTACTTGTCAGTCGCCACTCCCGGTGTGGCTCGGGGCAACTTACAACAGTGGACGCAAAGTTTAAAAGCGCAATATAAAAAACACAATAAAAACACAATAAAAACACGGTCAATTACACAGCAAGCAGATGATAACAGATGTAAATACACTTCGTCAGGAGTTGTATACAACAAGAGGACGAAGTAGCCTGAAAGTCATAGCCTTATCAAACAACCAAGTCAAAACAATCTACCCATTACTCAAAGAGCCATAAAAGCAAAATATTTAGAAATTTATTTCAGTGAGAGCCATATAATATATTTTAAGACTGAATTCAACTAAACGTGAGTATAATAAGCCCCTGAAATTATTCATAATAATAATGATGATAATATTCATTCAGCCTCTGCTGCTACTACTACTACTACTACTACTAATAGTAACAACAACAACAATGGGTTCCTAGAGTAGAAGGAGACCTCCAAGGGCCATCCAGTCCAACCTCCTTCTTCCATAAGGGAAAAATACAATCAAAGCATTCTTTACAGATGGCCATTCAGCCTCTGATAATAATAATAGTAACAACAACAATGGGTTCCTAGAATAGAAGGAGACCTCCAAGGGCCATCCAGTCCAACCTCCTTCTGCCATAAGGGAAAAACACAATCAAAGCATTCCTCACAGATGGCCATTCAGCCTCTGATAATAATAATAATAATAGCAATGGGTTCCTAGAGTAGAAGGAGACCTCCAAGGGCCATCCAGTCCAACCTCCTGCCATAAGGGAAAAACACAATCAAAGCATTCCTCACAGATGGCCATTCAGCCTCTGATAATAATAATAACAACAACAATAACAATGGGTTCCTAGAATAGGAGGAGACCTCCAAGGGCCATCCAGTCCAACCTCCTTCTGCCATAAGAAAAAAACACAATCAAGGCATTCCTCACAGATGGCCATTCAGCCTCTGATAATAATAATAATAGTAACAACAACAATGGGTTCCTAGAGTAGAAGGAGACCTCCAAGAGCCATCCAGTCCAACCTTCTGCCATAAGGGAAAAACACAATCAAAGCATTTTTCACAAATGGCCATTCAGCCTCTGATAATAATAATAGTAACAACAACAACGATGGGTTCCTAGAGTAGAAGGAGACCTCCAAGGGCCATCCAGTCCAACCTCCTTCTGCCATAAGGGAAAAACACAATCAAAGCATTCTTCACAGATGGCCATTCAGCCTCTGATAATAATAATAATAATAGTAACAACAACAATGGGTTCCTAGAGTAGAAGGAGACCTCCAAGGGCCATCCAGTCCAACCTCCTTCTGCCATAAGGGAAAAACACAATCAAAGCATTCTTCACAGATGGCCATTCAGCCTCTGATAATAATAACAGTAACAATGGGTTCCTAGAATAGGAGGAGACCTCCAAGGGCCATCCAGTCCAACCTCCTTCTGCACCTGGGCAGCGTCGGGCACCTGTAGGGCAGGACTGAGCCTTCCTCCCACCCTGCCTGCGATCTACCAGGACGCCCTACGCGATCTACCAGTAGATCACGATCTACCTAATGAGCACCCCTGTCTTAAGAGCTGGAATGTACCTGATATTAAACACGGTTAGCATCAAATACATCTAATTTTCACTGGAAATATTTCTAGTGCCAGCAAAATGTTGTAGTTTGCCCACAGGGGTACAACTTTGGAGATCAGGGTTCAATTCCCAGCTCGGCCATAGAAAACTCTTAGGTCCATACTCTCAGGCACAGAAAACCTTGCAGTAAACCCATAATAAGTAGAAACAGCATGAAGGCACACAGTAACAACCATTTTTCACTGAAAAGAGGATAAGGACTGCAGTACATTATATGCAGTGGGAATAGAGTACGAGGGCAGGTCAATAAGTCCATGACTTTTAAAATTTCCTGCTCTTAACTGAAAGGGCAACACTGCTCCTGTCAACAGGCATCTGTCAGTTGACTCCTGTCAAAATTTGAACAAGCTGTGCCATTTAGTTTGTGTTTGACAGCCATTGATAGCAGACTACCACGTAATTTGAGGAGAAAATGGAAAAAAGTGAATTTCGGGTGCTCATTAAGCATTATTTTTTGTGGAAAAAAGCCATCACTCAAACCAAGGCTAAGCTTGACAAATACTATGGGGACTCTGCACCATCCATTTCAATGGTAAAAAAGTGGTTTACTGAATTTTTGTTGGCCGTACAAGCACGGAAGATGCGAAAGATGGGCGCCCAGTTGAGGTCTCTACACCCGAAACAATTGAAAAAATTCACGATATGGTGTTGGCCGATCAGAGATTGAAAGTGCAAGAGATTGTGGAAGCCATAGGCATCTCACATGGCTCAGTGGTTTCAATTTTAAATTATCACTTGGTTTTGAGAAAGCTTTCCGCAAGATGGGACCAAAACAATGCAAGGGTGCACACATATGCAGTTTCCATGGCAACAATCCATGAATTGGGATACAAATTGCTCCCTCATCCGCCCTATTCTCCGGATTCAGCCCCAAGTGATTATTTCTTGTTTCCAAACCTGAAGAAATTGCTTGGCGGAAAGAGATTTGACTCCAACGATGAAATCATCTCACAAACAAATACCTATTTTGATGACCTCGACAAATCTTATTTTTTGGAAGGGATAAAAAAATTGGAGAAATGTTGGACAAATTGTATAGAGCTCAAAGGAGACTACGTTGAAAAATAAAATGATTTTTTTTACAAAAACCTGTGTTTCATTCAAAAGTCACTGACTTATTGACCCGCCCTCGCACATTCTGTGTAGCCTTTTCTGATTAAAATTGCCACGTTCCATCCTTGAAGTCTATTTGGTGCAGGAACTGTGCTCAGATTCAGCACTGGCTCCAATGGAAAAATCAGTATATGGTAATTTTAAATGAGCTGCATGGTTCAGATAACACTATGTAACAAAATTTGGGGGAAAAAATCTGTTCCTGGTTTGAAAGTGCTATTTCCTATTTAACTGTGAAATACTTACTTTGAAAAAAGTTGTTATACTCCAGAAACGGCGTTTTTGTGGCTGCCACAAAATATATATAATTGATTGAGACCCCATGAGATATTCATTAAAAAAAACTATAGCAAAATGTGCTGCAGGATGTCCTGCAAAAACAAAGTTTTTGCAGTTTAATAAACCCTTTCCATGTTTTTATGATAGAAACAATTAGGAAATGAGATGTATAACCCAGAAACAAAAAATGTGTTACATACTATTCTTATAGAACGGCTGTTTACACATAGCCAAGCTAAAATAGTTTATCGCATGACTGAGACAAGAATTCCAAATGGTCTCTCTACTAATCTGTATGCAGTACTTGGAAGACACACCAGCTATGAAGCTCAACAAGAACTTTATTGTTTTCCCAACAAGAAAAGAGGAGTAAGAAGACACTCCCCACCGTCTCAATAGAGTCAAGTGTAGTGCTGCCTACTGACAAAATTCTATAATGACACTATCCATACTAATTATCCTGTAAATTTTCCTGTGCTGGTCTAATTGCTTCCTAATACAACTCCCATGTGGACTAATTCAAAGAAAATGTTCCCTTCCTGCAAAATGCTATCTAAAAAAGCTGCAGTGTCTTCCCTCACATCTGCATGTCTCTATATGTGAATGTATACACAGTGTGATCTGGGGCGGCAGCACCAGAATCTTAAGTTAGGAGTTCTAAAACATTCCACAACCTAAAAAGTAAGCCAGAGGGAGAGAAAGGGCTGAATGGTGTGTCCAGCAACCTTCAGGTCAGCAGACCAGTCGGCAGTGCCGGCCTTTGGCATTCCGCCATGTAAGCGGCCGTAGGGCGACGGGTCCTGGGAGGGGCGTCGCCGCCTGCGGCGCCGCCACGCTGGCCGCCCTCCGCCGTGCCTCCTGCCCGGGAGCCAGTGCTCCCCACCGGCGGCGCAGCCGGTGATGCAGCCGGCGGCGCAGGCGGCGATGTAGCCGCGCCGGACGTCACTGCGCATGCGCAGGCGTTCGTGACGCACTCGCACAGCTGCGCGTGACATCACCACGCATGTGCAGGTGTGCGTGATGTCGCCGCGCAGCTGCGTGTGGCGTCACTGCGCATGCGTCCAGCAGCCATGGGGGGGGCGCAGAAATGAGGCTCGCGTACCCCCCCAGGAGAGGTGAGACCGCCCCTGCCAGTCGGCACATGGGTTTGATCCATTGTGCTACCGCGGCTCTTCTACTACTACTACTACTACTACTACAACTACTACTGGGCTTCTAGAGAACTGCGTGGAATTGTCCTATGTGGGTCAGATCTACACATCTCCCACGTCCAGTATGTTCTCAAGTCGCTTCAGACACAACCATGAATCTTCTACTTTTTTTATTGTGTCTGAAGCGACTTGAGAACATACTGCAGGTAATTTCTGGTGTGAGATAATTGACCGTTTACAGCAGGGGTGCCCACACTTTTTCAGCACGCGAGCTACTTATAATAAAACTAAGTCAGAAAGATCTACCTACCTCCTCAAGGCTGGAGAGGGGAGGGCCATGGGCGGGGCTTGGCACGGCCTGGCTCCGCCCCCTCTGGCTTCCACTCTACCAGCAGCTTCTCCAGGCTTGAGGATGGCAGTGCCAAGCCAGCCTTGTGCTAGGTATGCCATCACTGGCTTGGCATTGCCATCCTCAAGCCTGGAAAAGCTGCTGGTAGAGTGGAATCCAGAGGGGCGGAGCCAGTCTGCACCAAGCCCCTCCCCCTCCCCCTCTGGCTTTGGAGCTCCCAGCAGCTTCTCCAGGCTTGAGGATGGCAATGCCAAGCCAGTGGTGACATAGCTAGCACAAGGCTGCCTTGGCACTGTCATCCTCAAGCTTGGAGAAGCTGCTGGGAGTGCCGAAGCTGGGGAAGGGGTGGGGGCGGGGCTTGGTGCAGCCTGGCCCCTCCCCTCTGAGAAACGCCCCATATGGCTGGGATCGACCTCCTTCGGTCCTGGGATCGACTGGTTGATTGCAGCCCTGGTCTACAGCAGTGGTTCCCAAACTTTTTTGGCCTACCGCCCCCTTTCCAGAATAAAATTTACTCACCGTCCCCCCCCCTAGAAATTATTTTTTAAAAAAATCTGTTGCCATTAGTCCTTGAAATGGAGCTCAAGCGTGCTGAAAGGAGGGAGTTCAGAACACAGGTGCAATCCAGTAATACTAAGCTTTATCTAAACCAGTGGTTCTCAAACTTTTTTGGCCACCCGCTCCCTTTCCAGAAAAAAATTTACTCACTGCCCCCCTAGAAGTTTTTAATTTTTTTAATAGCAATTAAACAAAAAGATATATGTATTAATGCAGTGGTTCTCAGCCTTTCTAATGCCATGACCCCTAAATAAGGTTCCTCATGTTGTGGTGACCCCCAACCATATTTTCGTTGTTACTTCATAAATAATTTTGCTACTCTTACGAATTCTAATCCAAATATCTAATATGCAGGTCAAAGCGAAGGGGGCAGGGCGGGGCCAAAGAAGAGGGCGGTGCGACCCCTCCTAAATGGCCAATCATTCACCGTCCCCTTAAAGGGGTTCACCACCCCCCAAATTCCCCTGAGCCTCCCACCGCCCCATTGGATCGCCTCACCGCCCACTAGGGGGTGGTACCGACCACTGGGTCTACAGAGACGTTGCCCAGGTGACGCCAGGTTGTGTTACCATCCCGCTGGGAGGCTTCTCTCATGTCCCTGCAAGCTAGAGCTGACAGACGGGAGCTCACCCCATCTCGCAGATTCGAACCAGCAGCCTTCAGGTCAGCAGACCAGTCGGCACATGGGTTTGATCCATTGTGCTACCATGGCTCTTCTACTACTACTACTTCTACTACTACAACAACTACTGCTGGGCTTCTAGAGAACTGCGTGGAATTGTCCTATGTGGGTCAGATCTACACATCTCCCACGTTGTTCTTAGCAATAATACACTATATCCAGAGTTTGGAAAACCGACTGCCCATGTTAGCTGAGGAACAAGAGTACAGGGCTCTATTGTCAAAACGTGACTTTCCTAAATCTGCCCCAAATCCATGTCTAAAATGGCTGCCTTAGCATCCTAGACTCAGTGTTCCTCTATTCAATCCATTTTTTTAACTACTGTGGAATAGTCCATAGTAAATCCAAGAGACCCAAGGCTCCTAGCTATGTGACTGTTTTCCTTCAAAGATCTATTTTTCTGAATTGACATTCGAACGCCTCTGAAGCCAAGACATTGTGCTGCCTGTGAACAGAAATCAAAGAGCTCTTTAGCCATTTGTTTTGCCTATCCACAGCTCCTGCTTAGAAAACTTGTATTGGTGCCAGGGCCCACCAAAGCCAAGACTGCCTGGCAAGGTATGCAGTGGGTTGCCATGGGTTGCCATTGCCATATGGCATTGTGTGGGGAGAGTATGGCAGCACAGCACTTTGGTAACTTTCACAATCCATCCCCTAAAATGGTCTTCTGCCTAATTAGTTTCAAGGGTGCTGCTGGGTGTGTCTGCGTGTGTATGTATGTATATACACACAAATACACACACACACATACAGACTAATATAGTTTTCCATTGGAATCAAGCTTCAACTGGTCCAACGGTCGGCAGTCAGGTTACTAACAGGAGCGGCTTTCGGGGAGCATACAACTCCCTTGTTGGCCAGTTCCACTGGCTGACGGTTTGCTACCGGGCACAATTCAAAGTGCTGACTTTGGCCTATAAAGCCCTAAACGGTTCTGGCCCAATTTACCTGTCCTAACGCATCTCCCCTTATGAACCATCGAGGACTTTAAGATTGTCTGGGGAGGTCCTGCTCTCAGTCCCGCTTTCGTCACAAGTACGTCTGGAGGGGACGAGAGACAGGGCCTTCTCAGTGGTGGCCCCTCGGCTATGGAACACCCTCCCAAGGGAGATCAGATCGGCTTCTTTGCTTCTAACATTTCAGAAAAACTGAAGACATGGCTATTCGAGCAAGCCTTTGCAAATATTGAATAATGGACATAGGAATTGGAACAACTGCACAATGAGACTGGACAATGTTTTTAACGAGAATTTATCGATTTATGTTTTATTGTTATTGTTATTATTTTATTGATGTTAACATTTTTATAGTGTACTTGTGTTTCTATGGCATTGAATTTTGCCTTGTAAACCACCTCGAGTTGCCGGAAGGCTGAAAGGGGCGGTATACAAATACAGTAAATAAATAATAAATAAAATTGTGAGGTGAATGCTAAGGTAGATTATAGGCTACTTTAAATGTCCTTCCTCAAGGTAAAAAAAATGACGATGCAAGGTAAGATCAAGGATAGGTGGGGTAATGGCTATTCGACCCCTTATCCCTTGTACTACTCCCTCAAGACCAGGGGTGGGCAATTATTTTTTCCAAGGGGCCACCCGAGAGCCAAAAAATATTATGGAGGGCCGCACCTAAAGGCGGAGCTACATTCTAATCTACATAATTTTTTTACTTACTATGTTTACTATATATTACACATCACTAATATTAACATATTAATATATCAAGAAATATTCATATATTATTAGTATTAATATCATAATTATTATAGTATATATATAGATATTATAATATATTGACATTATAATATAATGTAACATTATATTATATTATTTATTATATTATATTATTATTATAAAATTATTATAAAATAATAATAAAACCACTAAAATTAAATTAAATTCAAGAAGACAAGGTGCGAAGAAGGGAGGAGGGAGGAGGAGGAGGGCAGAAAGAGGACAGAGGTAGGAGGAGCGGCAGACCGTATTGCCATGGTCCTGCCTCAAAGCGGGGGCTGCCGCGGGCTGCACCAGGACAGCGGGGGTTCTTTCCTGCCTTCTCCGGTGGCTCCGGAGTGCCCTCACAGTGGCGATGCACGTCGGTGGAGTGAGGGAGGGCCCGGGGGTGGAGGCAGCACCAGCTCTGGACTCTCCGCCTCTTCCTGACTCAGGCACGCCAAAGCCGCCGCGATGGGATGGCGGCAGCAGCACCCCTTCTTCTTGGCCCCACCCACAACGCTCTTCTCCCAGGTCGAACAGAACCGGCTGTCGGGCTGGGTACGGCCCCCGGGCCATAGTTTGCCCACCCCTGCTCAAGACTGTAAGGATTTATGTGTTATAACTAAATTCTTGCACTTCTAATCATCCCTAGTCTGTGTCTACTTCCCATATTTTTAGCCTAGTGCAAACACCTTACAGAATGTACAGAAATCAATTTCCATGCTATACTAAATATTGGATATTGGATGCCCTGTTGCATTAGAGCAGTGGTTCTCAACCTGTGGGTCCCCAGGTGGTTTTAGCCTACAACTCCCAGAAATCTCAGCCAGTTTACCAGCTGTTAGGATTTCTGGGAATTGAAGGCCAAAACATCTGGGGACTCACAAGTTGAGAACCACTGCATTAGAGGCCTCTAGTCTGACTGTGACCATATGCAGGGATTGGGATGCTCTCAAAGAGATGCAAAGAGAAGAAGGCTTGCAGCTTAGAAGCAGTGCATTTGGATCATCCTCCTCTCCTAAAAGGCCTGGTCTAGGGATACTGGGAGCTGTAGTTCAGAAGAGAGTGTGGATATGCTATTGTTTGTTTTGTTTGCCGGGGGAAGTCGTTTTTGCGCATGCGCTGTAGCCTCTTTTTGCTTTTTTGGCTTTTTAAGTCCCTTCTGCTGTGTTTTCCAGTGTTTTATGAGTGATAGTCACTCGTTGGCCTCATAGGTGTCTTGTGTCCAAATTTGGTGTCAATTTGTCCAGTAGTTTTTGAATTCTGTTAATCACACAAATGGACATTACATTTTTATTCATATAGATTGCTGTGTCTATGTTGCTGGTAAATCAGTTCTGTTGGTGTTTAATTTATCTCTGAATGTATTGGCCTGCAGATTCCTGTTTCCTTTTTTGATATTTTGTAAGGCACTTTTAGATTTATGAAGGAGGAGAAGTTGTTGTTGTTGTTGTTGTTAGTGGATACATTTCCTTGCCAGTTTATGTATCTTATCGTTTTGAATATTATCTTGTATGTTTGAGATGGCACATGCTGGGAACTCTTTACTCTGGGATGGGTTGAGAGGAGAAAGTGAATGGCAAAAGGTCCACCATAAAAGGATATCATGATGTAGAGCAAGGTACAAAGCCATCCCTATCATTAGGCCAAGCGAGGCAGTGCTTCAGGCTGAGGCATAATAGAAAGGTGGAAAAGTCTTAGTTGTTAATTTACCATTTTATTTTATTTTCCCCCAGGGAGAATTATCTACCTTAGTTGTCAAAAGGCCTTGGGTACCAAGAATCATGACTTTGGATGAAATGGCATTGTTTGCCATTCTTCCTCAGGCAGCAAAATGTCTTGAGTCAGCCCAGTGTTTCCCAACCAGTGTGCCGTGGCACACTAGTGTGCCGTGAGTGATCATCAGGTGTGCCGTGGGAAATTGGAACCTCCAATACCCTTTCTTCCCCCTCCTGCCCACAGTGCTTTCTGGGTGTAGGTGAACTACAACTTCCAAACTCAAGGTCAATTCCCAAGCAAACCCTTTCAGTACTTTCTGTTGGTAATGAGAGTTCAATATGCCAAGTTTGGTTCAATTCCATTCTTGCAAGAGTTCAGGATGCCCTTTGATTGTGTGTTAACTATAAATCCCAGAAACTGTAACTCCCAAATGTCAAGGTCTATTTTCCTCAAACTCCATCTGTGTTCACATTTGGGCATATTGAGTATTCATGCCAAGTTTGGTCCTGATCCAACATTGTTTGAGTCCACCGTGCTCTCTGGATATAGGCGAACTGCAACTCCAAAACTCAAGGTCAATGCCGACCAAATTCTTATAGCATTTTCTCTTGGTTATGGGAGTTCTGTGTGGGAAGTTTGTGTCCTTCTGCCATTCCTGCCAGAATATCTATGTTGAGTTCATCGAAACAGGCCCAGGTTTCACACTGAGTGTATAAATACATTTAAAAACATATTAACTATATGTATTACTGTGTTAGAATGTCATTTTGTGTCATTTTGGTTGGTGGTGTGCCCCAGGATTTTGTAAATGTAAAAAATGTGCTGCGGCTCAAAAAAGGTTGAAAACACTGCTCTAAGGCAGGGTGCAGGAGCTTGCTTCAGGTTGATAGGAGTACTATGAAAATTAAGGAAGTTTGCAATGTTTGCCAGAGTCCAGTGGGAATCTGATTTTTTGCCTCCAACTGCAATACTCCTTTTAGATTGTTTCTCCTGTTGTCACTACAAAGTAGGAAACTGCATGCTGACCATTAATGCAGGCATCCTCTTATGCCTTGTTTACAAAATGGCATTGTGGGGTATGGGGAAAACATTGAGTTTCCCTACTTTTCTGTCCTGTGTGCAAGACAGTGTGGAAATTACCAGAATAAATTCCATTGCAGAGATAAAGGACAGCATTCTTAGCTCTGGATATGTATGGGAGAGAGATAGAGCAGTGTTTCCCAACCAGTGTGCCGTGAGCAATCATCAGCTGTGCCGTGGGAAATTGGCACTCCCCCCCCCCTAGCCAACTCCCTCACAGGTTTCCAAGAAACAAATTGAGCCTCTCCACTTGGAAATGCTTTTTTAAAAACTATTTTACTGGATTTTTCAGAGTTGTCTCCCCCAGGAACTGTTTATAACAGCTTCATGACATCCATAGTTAAGTGGCAGCAAGTTTCACTCAGGGTGAAATTTCACAAAGGTCTTGAGAACAAGCTCTATGAGGAGCGGCTTGAAGAGCTGGGCATGTTCAGCCTGAAGAAGAGAAGGCTGAGAGAACACATGATAGCCATGTATAAATATGTGAGAGGAAGTCATATATATACACTGAGTGTATAAATACATTTAAAAACATATTAACTATATGTATTACTGTGTTAGAGTGTCATTTTGGTTGGTGATGTGCCCCAGGATTTTGTAAATGTAAAAAATGTGCCGCGGCTCAAAAAAGGTTGAAAAACACTGCTCTAAGGCAGGGTGCAGGAGCTTGCCTCAGGTTGCATAGGAGTACCATGAAAATTAAAGAAGTTTGCAATGTTTGCCAGAGCCCAATGGGAATCTGATTTTTAACTCCAACTGCAATATTCCTTTTAGATTTTCTCCTGTTTTCTCCTGTTGTCACTACAAAGTAGGAAACTGCATGCTGACCATTCACTCAGGGTCAGGGCCGTAGCCAGGATTTCGGTTCGGGGGGGGCTGAGTTTGGTTCGGGGGGGGGGGGCTGAGACTGGGTGGAAGAGGGGTTACCCTAGCAAACCTTTTGTATTGTTATCCCAATAACCCCATGAAGGTGGGATATAATGAGCATGGTGATCAGATCATGATATGAATAAACATAACAGTTTAAATAATATACCAGTAAGGCCTTCTCGCGGACCACCCTGAGAATTTCGGGGGGGCTGAAGCCCCCTTAGCCCCCCCCTGGCTACATGCCTGCTCAGGGTGAAATTTCACAAAGGTCTGGAGAACAAGCTCTATGAGGAGCGGCTTGAAGAGCTGGGCATGTTTAGCCTAAAGAAGAGAAGGCCGAGAGAAGACATGATAGCCATGTATAAATATGTGAGAGGAAGTCATATATATGTTGTGTTCATCGAAACAGGCCCAGGTTTCACACTGAGTGTATAAATACATTTAAAAACATATTAGCTATATGTATGACTGTGTTAGAGTGCCATTTTGTGTCATTTTGGTTGGTGGTGTGCCCCAGGATTTTGTAAATGTAAAAAATGTGCCGCGGCTCAAAAAAGGTTGGGAAACACTGAGATAGAGAGAGATAGGGATGGCGGGAGAGAGAAGGAGAAGGCGATTATAGGACAATTAGTACCAATACTGTACAAGTTTTAAAATGAAAGGCAGGAGTCCCCCCCCACAAAAACGACTTGCATTCTCTTCCTGTGTGCTGTGGGAGTCCAACTTTCAAATGTTATCAGTTTCCTTCCCTCTCAATGGGATGTCACTGGGGTATAACAGATTGTGGCGTAGCCCTCCATCACAGCTCCCTTTCCCCCCACTCCCACCCTGATGCAGTCATAGCAATACAGTCCTCCTGTTCTCTGCCTTGCCTGTGTTTGATGCTGGTCTGAGATTATTCTCTTTTAACACTGTACCACCACTTGTAACAGTTTGCGTGTGTGTGTGCTTTTAGGCACCTTGGCCATCTCATAAAGTAAAAAAAGAAAAGAAAAACAGGGTCTAAATATTTTGCTCAATATGTCAACACATCAATATGCAGCCAGCAAGCCACCCCCTCCCCTGACACTGGCCCCTGTACCTACCTATCGACTGCCTGGGCCTGATGGTCCCTTCTTGCCCTTGCAAACGTCTGCAGCAGTCAGAAGCCAGACAATTCTGCTTTACAGAAGGGCTGCCAAGCCAGCATCAGTTCCAACAGCCCTCCCCTCGTCCCACCCTGCCGCCGCCAATGCCAGCCCCTCTCCTCCCTTGGCAGGGCATCACATACTGAAACTCTTCTTCTTTGCTGGACGGATGGAAAATCAACTTTCAGGGCCTCCGTAATCCCTCCATCCCACCCCCTACTCCTCACTCCCCTCTGTTCCTGAAACTGCACTGCTTCTCAGAGGCTGCCAGCCAGGGACCGCAGCTGACCCTCCCCAGTCCTCATTCTTGTCTCAGTGCTTCCTAAGTGTCTGTTTGTCCTGAAGCCATCCCATCTGCCTTCCCAAAGAGGCTGCTTGCCAGTTGCCAGTCGCTACTTCTGCTGTTCTCCCGGCTCTTCCTTTGCCCAGGCAGCAGCGATCACACAGCTTTGCCCCCAAGTCACCAGAACCTGAGATCCTGCTAGGCCAGTGTTTCTCAACCTAGGGGTCAGGACCCCTAGGGGGGTCACGAGAGGGTGTCAGAGGGGTCGCCTAAGACGAACAAAAAACACAGTATTTTCTGTTGGTCATGGGGATTCTGTGTGGGAGGTTTGGCCCAATTCTGTCGTTGTTGGGGTTCAGAATGCTCTTTGAGTGTAGGTGCAGGCCCGGATTACCCATAAGGCCACCCTAGGCCATGGCCTAGGGGCGCAAGCCAAGGGGGGTGCAGTTCACACGGACCAAAAAAAAATGTTGAAACAAAACTGCAACGCGCGGCATGGACTCTCAGGGGAGGGTGGGGGGAGAGCGTTGTGAGGGGGCGGGGGAGAAGGGAATGGCGCTCCCCCTCGCCATCGCCCCCGCCCCCGTGTCAAGGAAGGAGGGCGCGAGGAGGAGGAGGAGGCGGAGGGAAGCCCCCGGGGCCGCTGCCGGGCATGTGCGGCATCCAGGAACATGGCGGAGGAGGCAAAGGCACTCCCACCCTCCTGCTACGCATGCCTGGCAGCGGCCCCGGGGGCGGGGCTTCCCTCCGCCTCCTCCTCGCGGCGCGCCCTCCTTCCTTGAGTCAAGGAAGGAGGGTGCACGGTGCCGCGAGGAGGAGGAGGTGGGGGGTGCGGTAGAGGCTGGTTTGGGGGCGTAATTCCAAAGTGTGGCCTAGAGTGCCAAAAGGGGTTAATCAGGGCCTGTGTAGGTGAACTATAAATCCCAGCAACTACAACTCCCAAATGTCAAGGTCTGTTTTCCCCAAACTCCACCAGTGTTCACATTTAGGCATATTATTGAGTATTTGTGCCAATTTTGGTCCAGCTCCATCATTGTTTGTTTTTTTTTAAAAAAAAATTATTGAGGTTTACACATATAACAAGGGGGAGGGGGGGGATGGGAAAGAGAGGGGGGTAGGGTGAGGAGGGTTATAGGGGAGGGGGCAATGGGATCAATGGGGAAGGAAAAAGAGGGGGGGAGGTATATTGGCTTCCGGAGTCTCCATTTGGCTCCTCTTGTACAGTTCAGTTCGTGAGAAAAGAGTGTGATTGTCCTTAAATGTCTTTAAATGTGTGGAGGAGGGGGGTGGTATTTATTAACTAATGGGGGTACATCTTGTTGCCGTGGCTGGAAGATTAGGGGCGTGGATTCTCTTCACCGGTCGTCCGGTAGTCCAAAAAGGGTTTCCAGTCTGTTCTTTTCAACCTTTGGCCGTCGAACTCGCTCAAGTAATATGACAGTTTGTCCATATTCATAATGTCCTGAACTTTGCTTTCCCAGTCATCGATTTTGGGTACATCTGCGGTTTTCCCGTTCTTCGCATATACCATTCTCGCGGCCGTGGAGAGGTAAAGGAACAGCCGCTCCGTGTTTTCGTCCGAAAACTCCTCCTCATTTAAGATCCCCAGTAGATAGGCCTCCGGTGTCTTCTCCAGGGTGGTCTGTAGGATTTTTTGGATACGGAGGTGTATTTCTTTCCAGTATCTTGCGGCTTCTTGACAAGTCCACCACATGTGATAAAAGGTGCCTGTCTGGTCATCGCACTTCCAACACTTAGTCTGGGTGTTCCTATACATCAGGCCTAGCTTTTGCGGTGTCATGTACCATCTGAAGAACATTTTGAACCAGTTCTCTTTGAGGTCAATGGCGTATGTGACTTTTGTGTTCTTCTTCCAGAGCTTTCCCCATTCTCGCATGTGGATTGGGCGGCCGATGTTTTGCGCCCATTTCACCATGCAGGATTTCACTTGTTCGGTCTCCGTAGACCAGGGGTGCTCACACTTTTTCAGCATGGGAGCTACTGATTAAAAAACCAAGTCCCAAAGATCACCTACCCAGAAATGTAAAACGTATAACTATTTTCTTATTTATTTATTTATATTTATTATTCATTTTTATGTACTGCTCCTTCCAGCAGGCTCGGGCAGTTTACATAAAATGAAGTCATAAAACATCAACATTTCAATTTAACAACAACAATATAAAACAGAGCATAAAAATACATCCAACCACCCCATTTCTCCCACACTGCCATATTACCACACATATTATCAGCCAGAAAGTAAGAAGAGAGGCTTTTGAACTGCAAGGCCATTTAATACTCAGCAAGGTAAACAAAGGGGCATGAAAAAAATACATCCAACCACCCCATTTCTCCCACATTTCCATATTCCCCAACATATATTTCTCAAGGAACAAAGCAAGCAGAGAGGCTTTGGAGCTAAAAGGCCATTTTTAAACATTAAAAATAAACAAAGAGACATGCCACAGAACAATCAAGCACCCACCCCAAAATAAAAAGACCGACCTTTGAGATGCGGTAAGGAAATGACCCCAAAGCGTCCTTCTTCTCCTCCTCCGTCGTTGTTATTTCCACGCCGCCAGCATGCGTGCCGCCTCCAAGAGCTCACGAGAAGTCCGAGGGGCAGAACGGGCGCTTCTGCGCATCTTGTGCCAAGGGCCAGCCATGCATCGCGTCATCCAGGCCCGCCCCTTTGGTCTCCTACGACTCTGAGTGGCTGGAGAAGGACGGAGGGAGGAGGAGGAATCCAAAAGAGGGGGCCCATTCTGCCTCTTAGACTCTGGAGCTTTTGGAGGCGGAGCGCGAGCAGGGAGCGGGGAGGAGCAACGACGGAGGACTTCTTTGCAGCGTGCAGGGGCGCGTGAAGAGGACCAACAGCAAAAAACCAGGTCAGGGGCTTGAAGATCACCAGGATGAGGCCCGAAGATCACCCTGGTGATCCCGATCACCATTCTGAGCACCCCTGCCGTAGACCACTCCAGGAGTTTCAGATAGGCCTTTGAAATAAGTTTCTTATCCTTGCTCAGAAAGACTTTCCAAAATTGCTCTCCTTCGGCAAAGCCAAGTCCCTCGTCTTTTTGGAAGCACAACTTAATGTGTATGTATTGGAGCCAGGTGAGGGATTTACAGTGTAGTTGTATTTGGGCCTTTGGTTTTAAATGCCTCTTCCCCCCCTCCCTGACAGTCATTTCCTCATAGGTTGGCCATTTGGTCCATCCCAGCAGGTTTCTCTGGTGAGCTTCTATGGGGGATATCCATAGGGGGTTTTTATGATAAAATCTCCTCTTGCAGCTCCATCATTGTTTGAGCGCTCTCTGGATGTCGGTGGACTACAACTCCAAAACTCAAGGTCAATACCCACCAAACCCTTCCAAGTATGTTATGTTGGTCATGGGAGTTCTGTATACCAAGTTTGGTTCAATTCCATCATTGGTGGAGTTCAGAATGCCCTTTGATTGTAGGTGAATTATAAGTCCCAGCAACTGCAACTCCCAAATGATAAAAGTAACGCGCTCCAACCCCACCAGTATTCAAATTTGGGCATATCAGGTATTTGTGCCAAATTTGGTCCAGTGAATGAAAATACATCCAGCAGATCAGATATTTACATTATGATTCATAACAGTAGCAAAATTACAGTTATGAAGTAGTAATGAAAATAATTTTATAGTTGGGGGTCACCACAACATGAGGAACTGTATTAAGGGGTCGTGGCATTAGGAAGGCTGAGAAACACTGTGCTAGGCCTTCTCCACCTTTGCCTCATTCTCTCAGGACCTTTCCAGACAGGCTCTACAACCCAGGATCCGATCCCAGGTTTTCTGTTTATTTTATTATTTTATTTATTTATAGTATTTGTACCCAGTAGCTTCTCACCCTCGCAGGGGGACTCAGCACGGCTTACATTTGCAGCACTACAGGCCGCAACACCACAATACAATATAAAAATACGCCATATAATCAACATCATTAAAAAGCATTTAAAACATTAAATTAAAAACCACTACATACAACAATAATTAATTAAAGCCATCAAGCGGAACAAATTGTCAGTCCAGTCAAATCCAAAGGTACAATTTACACCTGTCCCAGAACCATGACTTTAGCTTTTTTCTAAAAGCGAGTAGAGATGGAGTCTATCTTATTTCGTTCGGGAGTGTGTTCCATAGGCGAGGGGCCACCGCCGAGAAGGCCCTGTCTCTCACCCCCACCAGCCGCATTTGCGATGCTGGCGGGAGCGAGAGCAGGGCCTCTCCAGATGATCTTAGACTGCGAAATGGGACATAGAGGCAGATGCATTCGGACAAATAAGCTGGGCCAGAACCGTATAGAGCTTTATAGGTCAATACCAGCACTTTGAATTGGGCTCAGAGATGGACAGGCAACCAGTGGAGCTGACACAGCAGGGGGGTGGTATGCTCCCTGTATGTCGCCCCAGTTAGCATTCTGGCTGCCGCCCGTTGGACCAACTGAAGTTTCCGAACCATTTTCAAAGGCAGCCACACATAGAGTGTGTTGCAGTAGTCTATTCGGGATGTATAGACTACTATAGAGCGTGGACCACTGTGGTCAAGTCAGACTTCCCAAGATATGGGCGCAGCTGGCGCACAAGTTTTACTTGTGCAAAAGCTCTCCCGGCCACCACTGGGACCTGGGGTTCCAGGCTCAGCGACGAATCCAGATTCACTCCCAAGCTGCAAACCTGCGTCTTCAGGGGGAGTGTAATCCCATCCAACACACAGGGGCGGTCCTACCTATCCCGGGGGGGTAAGCGAATATTATTTTGCCCCCCCCCCACAGTCGCTCCCGCGTGCGAGTCACGCTCTGGAGCCCGCGCGCATGCGCACTGGCTCCAAAGCTGGAGGCGTGCTCGGGAGCCAGAACGCATGCGCAGAGATTTGCGCATACACGAACATCTCAGTGCATGCAAAGGCGTGGGCGGAGCGGCGGCGCAGCCGGCTGCGGAGGTGCAGCCAGTGAGGTGGTGCAGTGCGGGCAGCCAAAATCTCCACCGCATGCGCACTGGCTCCCGAGCGCGCCTCCAGCTTTGGAGCCAGTGCGCATGTCCAGAGGCGCGCTCGGGTGGCACGAGGAGGTGGCTCCCGAGCTCAAGTCACGCTCTGGAGCCAGTGCGCATGCACATGCGCCGCCTCGCCCCGAGTGCATGCGCACTGGCTCCAAAACTGGAGGCGTGCTTGGGAGCCAGCGCGCATGTGCGGAGATTCACGCATGCGCAAAAATCTTCACGCATATGGAGGCACGGGCAGAGCGTCGGCGCGGGCGCGGCTCGGGAGGCGCGGCTGGTTGCGGAGGCGCGGGCGCCGCAGCGCAGCAGCGGGGGCGGCTGCAGAGGTGCGGAGGCAGGGCCAGCGTGGTGGTGCCCTCCCAGGTGGCGGCGCCCTACGCGGCTGCGTAGTTGCCGTAACGGAGAGACTGCCCCTGCCAACACAGGCTGTAACCCTATGCTCTGTTCGGCCTTTCGACTGACCAGGAGGACCTCTGTCTTGTCTGGATTCAACTTCAATTTGCTAGCCCTCATCCAGTCCGACACAGCAGCCAAGCACCGGTTCAAAGTCTGGATAGCCTCCTTAGTAACAGGTGGGAAGGAGTGACAGATTTGGACGTCATCGGCATACAGATAACATCTTTCTCCAAAACTCCGGATGATCTCCCCCAAAGGCTTCATGTAGATGTTAAATAACATCGGGGACAGTACAGAGCCCTGAGGGACTCCACAAGCCAATGTTTTATCCCATATTATCTGGCAGTGCTGACTCATATAATCCAGTTTAAAGCAGAAAACCTGGGATCAGATCCTGGGATATAGGGCCTGTCTGGAAGGACCCTTTTGCCAGAACTAACTGCTAGGTGGTACATGCTTTGACCTCCAAGGCATACCAAGACATAAAAAGAATTGAGAAAGGCCTCTAGGAATTGCCACTGATTAGAACAAAATTTCTAATCAGTGGCAAGTTGGAGATGGCCTTTCCCAGAATCCTCGTGTCAGAAGATTAAGGGATTCTGGGAGTTATGATCTGCCAAATTAACTTTCCTCAACTGGTTGAGTGAGCTAGATTCAGCTAGATAAAGCTTCCTACATGCATCCTTTCTGTCAAATAGAAATTGCTAAGTGCTATTACAGTTCCTCGTGGTGACCCCCAAACGTAAAATTAGTTTCGTTGCTACTTCAGAAGTGTAATTTTGCTATTGTTACAACTTGTAATGCAAATCCCTGAAATGTAGGATGTATTTTCATTCACTGGACCAAATTTGGTACAAATACCCGATACATCCAAATCTGAATACTGGTGGGGTTTGGGGGATTGATTTTGTCATTTGGGAGTTGTAGTTGCTGGGATTTATAATTCACCTACAATCAAAGAGCATTGTGAACTCCAACAATGATGGAATTGAATCAATCTTGGTACACACAACTCTCATGACCAACAGAGAATACTGGAAGGGTTTGGTGGGCATTGACCTTGAGTTTGGGAGTTGTAGTTCACCTACATCCAGAAAGTCTTGTGGATTCAAACAATGATGAATCTAGACCAAACTTGGCACAAATGCTCAGTATGCCCAAATGTAAACACTGGTGGCGTTTGGGGAAAATAGACCTTGACATTTGGCAGTTGTAGTTGCTGGGATTTATAGTTCAAACTGTATACAGGGGGCAGCACTGTCTAGTACAAGCAAAAAACTACTAAGGCGGTAATATAATCAAAATAGCTTTAAATATCAATCATAAACTCACAATGTGAGTTTATGATTGATATTTAAAGCTATTTTGATTATATTACCGCCTTAGTAGTTTTTTCCCCGGGATTTATAGTTCACCTACAATCAAAGAGCATTCTGAACCCCACCAATGATAGAATTGGGCCAAACTTCGCACACAGAACCCCCATGACCAACAAAAATACTGTGTTTCCTGATGGTCTTTGGTTACCCCTCTGACACCCTCTCACAACCCCTCCTCAGGGGTCCCTACCCCCAGGTTGAGAAACATTGCTATAGGGCCTAGGTGATCACTCGTAACCAAGTATAATGGATCCTAAAAATGAATGACACACATTCAAATTTGGCTGAATTTCACTTTCAGTGGTGCTGATTTTCATGATATTAACATGCAAGATCTCACATTTCATTTCTACAACTTGTTGACTGGGTGGCAACATTTCTGTTAATTTCTTTCTTTTTACTACTAATATTTGGAGACTTATTCAAGAGATCCAGGTGCAGATCTTCTGATGCCTGCTTTAAAGCTTGAAAAGACGTAGGAAATCTCAAGGCAGCAGTACCAGGGAACCGTACTATTGGCTTGGGCACTCCAGCTCCATTTCTGCCCTCATCTCCTTCACATATCCAATGGCTTTGCTTAGATGGGAGGAAAGGTGAACTAAATCCTTTGGATAACACCAATGGAACAAAATGCTTGAGGGAGTAAGCCAGTGTTTCCCAACCAGTGTGCCGCGGCACACTAGTGTGCCGTGAGTGATCGCCTGGTGTTCCGCAGGAAAACCTCTCTTCCCCCCTTTCTTCCCCCTCCTGCCGAACTCTTGCTGCTGCTGTTTGGGGGAGGAGGAATGGCCGGGCGGCGGCGGCGAAGAAGGGGCCAGGGCACCGCCTTCTTTGGCCGTTTCCCCAGCCAGCCTCCAATCGAAGGAGGGCAGGGAACGGTAGTGGAACTACACTTGTCTGGGCAAATACGCACTAGGTCCCGGGGGTGGCAGATGCATTCACCTTCCTCCTGTGGCGATGAAGGAAGCGAAGGAGCCAGCTGCTTCCGGAGTCGCCCCGGCTTGGCCCTGCTGCGTCCCAGGTGAGGCCCTGGGGCACCCTTCCCCTTGGCCTGGCTCCCCCGAAGCCCCCAAAGGGGAGAAGGGGCCTTCCTTCACAGGGGAAAGGATCACAGCCTGGCAGGAGGGCCCTCAGAGGAAGGAAAGGCAGGCGGGATTCCGTGAGGGACTCCCTCGCCAGCCTTCCTCAGCCTTCCTCCCAAATGTCAAGGTCTATTTTTCCCAAACTCCATCTGTGTTCACATTTGGGCATATTGAGTATTCATGCCAAGTTTGGTCCTGATCCAACATTGTTTGAGTCCACTGTGCTCTCTGGATATAGGTGAACTACAACTCCATAACTCAAGGTCAATGCCCACCAAACTGATGCATTTTCTTTTGGTTATGGGAGTTCTGTGTGGGAAGTTTGTGTCTTTCTGCCATTCCTGCCAGGATACCTATGTTGGGTTCATCGAAACAGGCCCAGGTTTCACACTGAGTGTATAAATACATTTAAAAACATATTAACTATATGTATTACTGTGTTAGAGTGCCATTTTGTGTCATTTTGGTTGGTGGTGTGCCCCAGGATTTTGTAAATGTAAAAAATGTGCCGCGGCTCAAAAAAGGTTGGGAAACACTGGAGTAAGCAGTGCTTCAAGGGGGAATCACCAGCACATTCACCAGCACATTCACACCTCCCCAGTTTTTCCAATCAGAAATCCTTTGCATCCCATGTAGTTTGGTCATTAGTCACCAAATTCTCCTTGAATCTTCTTCTTTATCCAAAACATAAGGAATGAAGGAAGAGAGTTTTTTTTGTCAAAGCTGTGTTTTTCGACCACAACTCCCAGCATCCTCCAGCCAGCATGGCCTTAAAAGCAATATTCCCAAGGTCTGGCCACAGCAGAGGAGTCTGGATCTCCCCGTTGGGCTGGCCACTTTGACCTCCTTTCCTATACCCATGCAAAACACTTCTCTTCCATCTGCAATACCCAAGCCAGAGATGCCAGTAGGAAAGAGCTGTTCCTCCTCCTGCCCTCTCTTTGCCCCATATCTAGAGGCGGATGCCTTCCGAAGGAGGGTGAAGTCATTTCCCTTCCTTAACCTCATTGAACAAAAGTTCTTGAGGAAAAAGGAAGCTATTTTGGTCTCCCTGAGGTTTATTTATAGGGCCTCTCAGCGCCTGAAAGGGAAAGTGATTCATTCCCCACTGCATATTTGTCGCGCTGCCTTCTCTCCCCCATTTACCCTCCCTCCACCACCACCCACCCCCCCCCCGACTGGCCTTTACGCTTGGTCGATAATAACACAGTTCCCAACCTCAGCACTGTGTGATCATCACAGCACCTTTTTGCCTCATTATCAGGGAGTGGGTCCCATTTGAGATTTAGTCCCTCCTGCCAGCTGCCAGCTTGTAAATAAATTACAAGTCCCGGCTCTTCTCCCAGCAGCATCCATTGAGATGTTAGGGAGGGAATCGCCCCCTCCCTTCTCTCACACATACACATTGGCATCTTTCAAAGGGGCAAAGAGAGCCCTACTACAAACCAAGGTAGAATAAATGCCTACGCAATGCAACCACATAGAGTACATATGTGTACTTGTTGCCCCAAATCTAAAATTCAACATGAGAGAAAGACGATGTAATGCTTACACACACACACACACTTACACACACACACACACACACACCAATCTGCTGCCAGTAGGATCTATAGGTGGTGGTGCATTGTGCTTTCTTTTAATTAGTTAATTAATTAATTAACATCCTACCTTTCTCCCCACATGTGACCCAAGGTGGCTTTGAACATATGTTATAACAAAATACAACTGAAAAAATCCAGACACCTCAACATTTCGCAGATCAAAATTGTGATCAAGAAACATCCAAGAGTGATCAAGATAACAAAAGTTATTAATGAGGAAGAACAGGCAATGCAGGGGAATCTGCAGCAGTTTGTTTTTGTCCAAGTCTACTGGGAAGAGCAAGATTACTCTCTGCTCCCTCATGCTGAGCTAACTGAGTGCAAGAAACTTTTGCACTTTCAATTCAGTTTGTAGCCTTGGAGTAAGCTGAAAATGAAGAGACATAGTAATGAGAGGAGGAGAGAGTAACTGGGCATTTCAAAAGCATCTGAAAAGATGGGATGACAGAGGATAGTTCAGAACTATTCCCACCAAATCAGGACACTTGTGAGTACGAAAACCTGATCATTTAAAAAATTATTCTATTGGAACACTAACTTAAACCATTTAAAACACACTTAGAACATACTAAAGAAGTTTAAAGTACAGCACACCCATCAAAAGACCCTTTCACCAACATCAGTGTAGAGCCAAAGGCCTTTCTAAATTAAAATAATAAAATTCAAGCAAGCTCCTATAAGTAGATTTGTTTTTCATGTAATCTGGACCTAATATGTAATATTTATAGGTACATTCAATTCTGCTGAGCAATAGATTGATAGAAGCTGCAGCAGCAAGGAGATTGTATGTGTATCCTGAAATCAGCCCTGGTCAGTAATCTGACTGCAGCATTTTGGATCTGCTGAAGTTTCCAAAAGGCAATCCTACACTAACAGGGGAGAGGAGGCAGAGTAGCCTTATATGTCAAAAACTGTTACACTGCAGAAGAGATGCAAGACAGCAATCCGGGAAAACAGCTTGAAAGCATCTGGATAAGAATCAAGGAACTGGGACTCAAAAAGATCTCATTGTAGGCATCTACTACAGACCTCCAAGCCAGGATGAAGAACTTGATGAAGTCTTCTGCCAACAGTTGACCAAACAGGTACAAAGAAGAGATATAGTAGTCATGGGTGATTTCAACTATCCCGATATTTGCTGGAAAACAAACTCGGCCAAGAGTACAAAGTCCAAAAAATTTCTCACTTGCCTTGCAGACAATTTCATGGTCCAGAAGGTAGAAGAGGCAACAAGGGTTCAGCTACTCTCGATCTCATCCTAACAAATGCAGAGGACCTGATCGATGCAGTTGAAGTGGTTGGATCCTTAGGGGCAAGTGACCATGTGCTCCTGCAATTTGAGGTAAAAAGGAAGGCTGAAACTAAGACAAGTCAAACCTGCATTTTGGAGTTTAGGAGATCTGACTTCTGAAAAATGAAGGAAATACTGAGCAGTATTCCGTGGACACAGATACTAAAAGACAAGGGAGTTACGGATGGATGGGAGTTTTTCAAGAGTGAAATACTCAAGGTGCAATTGCAAACAGTGCCAACTAAGAGGAAAAAATAGGACAAGTGCAAAGAAGCCAGAATGGATGTCCAAAGAACTTCTAACTGCGCTAAGACTCAAAAGAGACATGCACAAGAAGTGGAAAAAGGGAGAAATCACCAAAGAAGAATTCAAACAAATAGCCAACTCCTGTAGGGAAAAGGTCCGCAAGGCTAAAGCGCAAAATGAGCTCAGGCTTGCCAGGGACATTAAAAACAATAAAGGGGGCTTATTTTCTTATGTCAGTAGAAAAAGGAAGAACAAAGAAGCAATAAAGCCTCCTTGAGGAGAAGATGGGGCAATGCGGACAGGGGATAGATGGGGGAAAGGCAGAACTACTTAATGCCTTATTTGCCTTGGTTTTCTCACAGAAAGAAAGTCATATTCAACCTCAGCAAGATGGAGAGGATGAGGGATTAGAGGACATCCAACCCCAAATTGGGAAACAAGTCGTCCAGGAATACCTGGCTGCTCTAAATGAGTTCAAGTCCCCAGGGCCAGATCAACTACACCCAAGAGTAATGAAGGAACTAGCGGAAGTCATCTCAGAACCATTGGCAATCATTTTGAGAGTTCTTGGAGAACGGGAGAAGTCCCAGCAGATTGGAGGAGGGCCAATGTGGTCCCAATCTTCAAAAAGGGAAAAAAGGATGACCCAAACAATTACTGTCCGGTCAGCCTCACATTGATGCCAGGCAAGATTCTGGAAAAGATTGTTAAGGAAGTGGTCTGCAAATACTTAGAAACAAATGCAGTCATTGCTAACAGTCAACATGGATTTATCAAAACCAAGTCATGCCAGACTAATCTGATCTCTTTTTTCGATAGATTTACAGGCTGGGTAGATGCAGGGAATGCCGTGGATAGAGCGTATCTGGATTTCAGTAAGGCCTTCGACAAGGTCCCCCATGACCTTCTGGCAAACAAACTAGTCAAACTTGGGCTAGGCAAAACTGTGGTTAGGTGGATCTGTAATTGGTTAAGTGGACGAACCCAGAGAGTGCTCACCAATGCTTCCTCTTCATCCTGGAAAGAAGTGACGAGCAGAGTGCCACAAGCAGGGTTCCGTCCTACGCCCGGTCCTGTTCAACCTCTTTATTAATGACTTAGATCAGGGCTGTCCAACTTTTACCGGCCCAGGGGCCTGAATTCCGGTCACTGATGACCTGGGAGCCGTAGGGTCTGCCCCTGCCCCTGGCTCCGCCCCCTCCCCGCCCCCAGCTCCGCCCCTCCCCGGCACCCATCCTCCTTATTATTTTAATTTAATATTAAATATATTTAATTCCATCCTCCCTCTCCCTTATTTTAAATTTTTAATATCCTAATTTTAATTTAATATTTAATTTAATTCCATCCTCCCCTCCCTATTTTTATTTAATATTAAATATATTTAATTCCATCCTCTCTCCTCCCCCCTTATTTTTATTTAATATTAAATATATTTAATTCCATCCTCCCCTTTCCCCTTATTTTAATTTATCCCATCTCCCTTATTTCATCTTTAAATATATTTAATTTTATATTTAATACATGAGGGAGATGGGGAGGGAATGAGGAGCCCCTGAGGAGCCCCCCTGCTTCGCCTACCTTTCCAAAACGCGCAGGATCCAGGAGTACCCGGACGACGAGAGAGGCGACGACCGGCTGAGTCGAAGAAGGTCCTAATCGCGTCTGTGGGCCTCAGCGATCCAGTAGTAGAGTAGCCGAAGAGTATCACGAGAATACACAATCCACATGGGATTTCGCTGTCAACGGTGGCGTGATCTCGCGTTGACAGCGAAATCCCGTGTGGATTGCGTATTCTCGCGATACTTGCTCCGAACCCAGAAGTAGGTATTTTTTATTTATTTATTTATTTTATTTTTCAATTTTTATTTTTTATTAAAAAGCTTAGGGGGCCGTAGGAAAGGGGCTGGGGAGCCGTATACGGCCCCCGGGCGACCAGATAGACAGCCCTGACTTAGATGAAGGGTTAGAAGGCAGGATCATCAAATTTGCAGACGACACCACATTGGGAGGGATAGCCAATAACTCAGAAGACAGGAGCAGAATTCAAAATGATCTTAACAGATTAGAGAGATGGGCCAAAACTAACAAAGTGAAGTTCAACAGTGACCGATGCAAGAAAAAATGAAATGCAAAGACATAGAATGGGGGATGCATGGCTCAAGAGCAGTACATGTGAAAAAGATCTTGGGGTCCTTGTGGACAACAAGTTAAATATGAGCCAACAATGTGATGCGACGGCAAAAGATGCCAATGGGATTTTGGCCTGCATCAATAGGAGTATAGTTTCCAGGGAAGTCATGCTACCCCTCTATTCTGCCTTGGTTTGACCACACCTGGAATATTGTGTCCAATTCTTGGCACTACAATTGAAGGGAGATGTCAACAAGCTGGAATGTGTCCAGAGGAGGGCAACTAAAATGATCAAGGATCTGGAGAACAAGCTCTATGAAGAGCGGCTTATAGAGCTGGGCATTTTTAGCCTGAAGAAGAGAAGGCTGAGAGGAGACATGATAGCTATGTATAAATATGTGAGAGGAAGTCATAGGGAGGAGGGACAAGTTTGTTTTCTGCTGCCCTGGAGACTAGGATGCGGAGCAATGGCTTTAAACAACAGGAAAGGAGATTCCACTTGAACATTAGGAAGAACTTCCTGACTGTGAGAGCCGTTCAGCAGTGGAACTTTCTGCCCCGGAGTGTGGTGAAGGCACCTTCTTTGGAAGCTTTTAAACAGAGGCTGGATGGCCATCTGTCAGGGGTGCTTTGAATGCAATTTTCCTGCTTCTTGCCAGGGGGTTGGACTGGGTGGGGTCGCCCCTCCAGGACCGAGACGCCACCCCTTAGCCATTTGGCTTGCTACCACCCCTCCGGCATCCATACGGCAGGGGATTATTGTACATAGGATACAGACGACCTGGTGTGTAGCCCTTTAAACGGGGCTTCTCCGCGGTGCTCCCACGAGACCACACCCTCCGCACACGCCACCACACCATCACGCCGACGATCTGACTCCGCCTCCTGCTGCCTCGCCAGCCGCCCACAACGTCTACGTCATCATTGAGCGCTTTGTTTACCTGTGACGTCACTACCAGGGAGCCGCGGCAAGGGTGGACGGCCGTCCTCGCCTCAGGAGCTTCCTCCGACGGACCCATCTCATCCCACAGCAGCTCACTGAGCCTCTGTCCGTCTCCCTGCACCCGGGGGCCCCCTCCCATAGGGTCAGGATCCACCTACCGTTTCCTCCGGGGTTCCATTCGGAACGGCAGCTGAGCCTGGGGCCACGCCTGAGGTTTCTTGCGGTTTGATTCTGTTTGTGA
Source organism: Anolis apletophallus (assembly GCA_030556195.1). Classification (NCBI taxonomy): domain Eukaryota; kingdom Metazoa; phylum Chordata; class Lepidosauria; order Squamata; family Anolidae; genus Anolis; species Anolis apletophallus. The sequence goes on along the minus strand of JARBWK010000006.1, from coordinate 136,949,727 downwards.
TTTTTGGCACACACGCGGCCACCAGGCGCCTTATCCTCATGATTGGCTATCATGACCATTTAATAATGTTAGTTAGGGAAGCCTTGGCGTTCCTTGGGTGACTTAGCACACCGGAGCATTGCTTCTGTGGCTTTCTGGGGTGTCTCCCCATGCCCCCCTTTCCATGGTACCCGATTGAGTGGGGGATAGCAGTTGTTTTGCACTTATTGGATACATCACACCATTGATGCGATTGCTATTTGTATTTACTGATCACTGTTTAACTCAGCTTTCTGTGTATATTGTGTCTTGGACAAGCACCCTTGTGTATAGTGGGTTGGACTGGGTGGCCATGAGGTCTCTTCCAACTCTATGATTCTATGAAATGGGAAGTGGTCATGATATGTGCCAGTGCAGCTGAATCTGGCATCTCCAGGAATCGATACCGCTGATGCACCAGTTTTAACTGTGCCGATGCACTCCTGGCTACCATCAAAAGCTGCTTGAAGAGCTGGGCATGTTTAGCCTGAAGAAGAAAAGGCTGAGAGAAGACATGATAGCCCTGTATAAAATATGTGAGAGGAAGTCATATATATGTTGTGTTCATCGAAATAGGCCCAGGTTTCACACTGAGTGTATAAATACATTTAAAAACATATTAACTATATGTATTACTGTGTTAGAGTGTCATTTTGTGTCATTTTGGTTGGTGGTGTGCCCCAGGATTTTGTCAATGTAAAAAACACTGCTCTAGGCTCAAGGATGAGTCCAGAAGGATGCCCAAGCTATGAAACTGTGCCTCCCAAGGGAGTATAAATTACAACCATTGGAGCCGAATCACTGATTTGCTTTTCTACCGATTAGGATCACCTCTGTCTTGTCTGGTTTGAGCTTCTGCTTGTCCATCTTCATTGTCCTTTACTGGAAGCAGACTCTGCTTTTTCACCAAAGCAGTTTCCTTGGAATTAGAAACGAGATACAGAGTTAAGAGTTGCACTTTGATTTTAGTCTCGTGCTTAAAATTTCTCTTTTCACCTCACTGGTCACTTGAAAATTACTGAGGAGTGAGAGCTAAATAATGGATGAGGTTCTGTTGCATAGTTTTCTTGTTCTTCTTCTAGAAAGCACAGCTATGGTGACTGCAAACTAAAGGAGAAGTCTATCCCACGGGAGGCCTCGTTTCCTGGTAAAAGTCCTCCTTCTCAAGCCATTTTTGTGTGCATATGTGTAAAGTAAAAAAAAACACACCTGGGAACACTTTAAAAGAAACAATGGCTAGTGTTCTGCTTTAGTTAGAGTGCCGTGTGTAGTTTGGCTCTGAGTGAAGTTTCTTCTTCTACTACACCAACATGCTCCCAAGGACCCTGGAATATGATAGTCAGATGGTGAGATATTGCATAGCAGGCATGTGCTGTCATACTAGTGTTTTTTTAATGTTATGACAAGGATGGGGAATGAGATGGGAGTTGCAAACCAATAATCCCTCTATCTCATTGCTACATATGATTTTGACCCCAGGTTATAACAGGCTGCAGGCACCATCGCTTGTGTGTGTGTGTGTGTGTGTGTGTGTGTGTGTGTGTGTGTATGTATATATAATAAAGCGGAATGTTTGTATGCATGTGTGGGGAGGGCGGAAGGAAGGATATGTGGCAGCGTTCTGATTGGCAGCCACTTTCACAGGCCACAGCAACCAGCGCGGGTGATGGACCTGCACCAAACTTGGTACACATAACCCCCCTAACCCCCTTTATGTCCTGGTGTGGTTCAGGGGAACATGACCCACAGATTATGGGATTTGTAGTACTTTCAAACACTTTGGTTCCGACAGACCACTGAGGCCACCTAAAAGGACCAATACAGACCACACTTGGCACACACAGCCCCCGTGACCCACTCTACGTCCTGGTGCAGTTCGGAGCAAGGTGTACCATGGATGATGGGACTTGAAGTACCTCTACTCACTTCCCAAGTACGCTGCAACCCTCATACAAATACTGATCGAGACCAAACTTGGCACACATAACCCCCATGACTGCCTTCCTGTCCTGGTGAGGTTCGGGAGAGGACTGACCATGGATGATGGGATTTGTAGTACTTTCACACCCCTCTGTTCCCACAGACCACTGCGGCCCCCAACAAACACCGATAAAGACCACACTTGGCACACAGAGCCCCAGTGACCCACTCTACATCCTACTGAAGTTTGGAGGGGGGAAGAACATGGATGATGGGACTTGCAGTACCTTCCCTCACTTTCCAAGACTGCTACAAACCTAATCCAATGACTGATAAACACCAAACCTGCCACACAGAGCCCCCATGACCCACTCTAAATCCTGCTGCATTTCTCAAATCACCCGGGCACTGCCGGGTCCACAAGCTAGTATATATATATATATATACTCTGACAGTACAGAAAAACTAAGGAACACAGTCACCAAGTGGTTTAAAAACTGCAGAGTCCTATAGAAGTTTATATGTCTATTTAGATATCCCAAAAAGCAGTTTTCTTCATTGCTGCTGAGCTCTCCTGGCTATACGTTTTATAGTATATGTTCTCATTGTGTAGTAGTGGTAAGATCCAACACCACATATCATAACAATTCAAGAAGAGCTCTACTGGATCAGACCCATGGCCATCTAGTTCAGCATTCTGTTCAGAAAAGGTGACCAACCAGTTACCTCTGAAAAGCCCATGGGAGCAACACCACTCTTTTGCCTGTGTTTCCCAGCAACTGATACTGGAAGACATAGTACTTTAATTCTGGCCATCATTTCTAGCCCCCATAACTAATGACCTCATCAAGGCCAGCGGAGCCCATTGGGAGCATAGGAAGCCCAGCATTGCCCCACTCACCTGAGTTTCCATCCCACATGGGGAAGCGTCGGCCACCCAGCTTCCCCCCATTGACTTCTATTCAATACAGGAAGCCTTCTGTTTTGCTGCAGTGGCATATGCCGGCTCACCAGAAGTTGCTCTATGTCGTTGGATGGGAGCCAACAGGCTCTGTTGTAAAACTATTGGCATAGTGGTGTATGCCATTGAAAAGGACCTCGTGTGATGAAGTCATCAGAGCCATTTGTTGCCTTATCCGCCATGTTTCTTATCTAGTCCCTTTACAGCTTGCAGTAGAAAATCCCACTGTTTAACTACGCTGTGTGCAGAATATTTTCCTTGTGTTTGTCCCATCCCACACTGTCAGATTTAATAGATGATCCTTCATTCTAATAATATGGGAGAGAGAAGAAAACTTAGAGATATGTGACAGTGACTGGTGTGAGCAGCTTATGTTCCAAATATATAATGTTCCTCAAGGTGGAAGAGTCAAAGGATAAGTTATTAGTGAATCCAGAGTGACTGCCAGACTGTCTTACACTTTCAAAGAGAGTGATTAGTTTGCCACATGGTGTTTTTGTGGAAGAATCAGTAGAGGGCAGCACAGGTACATCGGTGGTGCTGGCTGGGTGCCTGCTGTGGTATATACACTAAGCACAGCTGCTGAGAGCTTTCTTGGCCCTCAAGCAGGGCTAGACCAGTGTTGGGACAATGTGAGGCTACTGACCATACAACTTGCAGTGACCTCATGTGGGACGAGGGGCACCAGCCCAGTTTCAGTGACTCTGGTGGTTTGTGGATGCCCATTCCAGGAAGTGGAAAAATGTGTGCTTTTCCCTTTTTCATCACTCCAGAGTGATACAGACAGAGGCTCAAGAAGGAGTATTGACCGCTCAGTTGCAGTTTTCTTCATTCTTTTGGACCTCTTTCCATCACCAGAATCCAGAGATGAAGAATACAAGAGCACCTGCTAGCTCCAACCAACGTTTCCTCCATATTTTAAAAAGAAGCACCCAGTGTGACCCAGCTCTTATTGCGTGTGCAAGGGTGACACACCTCGCGCCCGGAACAATAACACAGACACAAGTGGTTGGATGAAAATGGCCACAACTCATTTATTGAAAACAGGAACAAAGGGTTGGCGGCCACGCATGGGTCCTGGATCAGGGTCGTACAGCCCCCACGAATGTCCAAAGGCGTATGCAAGCCTGGGGTGCAAGCGGCCCAATGCCTGTCCACGGGAACTCCCTTACAACCATTATCCCCCTTACAACCAAGGGGCGATAAGTCAGCCTGATCTAGGGGCCATCCCACACGCCAAACACGGAGTTGCGACACAGAACATAATAACACATAACCATGAACAATGTGACAATGACAAGAAAAATGAACAACATGAACACCAACAAGCAATGCAATATGAAGGGAGGGTGGGAGGAAAAACGGAAGTAGCCCCCATGTGTAGCCCTGGGCGGCCTTAAATATGCTGCTCAGGCAGAAGTGCAGGCCAGCCGGCGCAAAGAGGGAGCGGGGCCGGGCCAGCCCCGTCATTGGCCGGCTGGCGCTGGTGGCGTGAAACCTTCCCGCCACCCCTGGGGCTTCTGGGAAGTAGAAACCCCCTCTCTCTCCCCAAGATGGCGGCGAGAGCAACCCTGCCCCGCAACCTGCTCGGCTGGTAAATCTTCTAAGCCCATTCTCTGCCCCTCCTTCAGCACTTGCCTCCTCACGCATTAGATGAAGTCTGTGTGTGTACAAAAAAAAAATCTTACCTTTCCAATTCCTAGGAGAGTCTTTGTGTATTGTAAGGGTACATAGTACTCAAAATGTCCCATGTCGTCAGAAATCTTTGAATCTGCAGGTTCAAGCATATGCCATTCAAACACCCAGAGCAAAGAAAAACAAGAGTAGTCAAGATCCTGGCTGTTGTTGTTTTTAGTGTACCTTCAAGTTTTTTTCAGTTAATGCTGACCTTAAGACAAATGTGTCATAGGTTTTTCTTGGCCCGAGGAAGGTTGCCATTCTCTCCTCTGAGACTGGGAAACAGTTGGGGTGAAGTGGCAATTTGAAACCAGATTTCCAGACTCATTGTCCAGTGCTTAAACCAGTATACCATGCTGGCTAATAAAGATCCTGGCATACGCCTAACCACAATATGTTTCCCATCCAACTCCTCCCAATCCATCCTTACTCTGCTGCACGCCCCCTATCAAACATCCATTTTTGCCTGCCCACCCCCAAAATAAGACACATGACAACAGTGGTTGGGTTCAAATTGGGCAACATTTATTTGAATTGTTACCTATTTAACTGTCCTTAAACCTAACTCAAGGGGTGTCAGGAATTTGGTGTATCCAATTCAGGTAGCCACCCTACCCAGTTTCGATGTTAATTTGCGGGCGAAACACCTGGGTTCCTTGGCCATCCGACCAAGGCAACCTGTTAAGGGAAATGAGAGTGAGGTCTGGTCCCCAAGATATTGAGATCAGCCTCCTCCCATTCCAGACCATTTAACAGAACTTCACTGATCAACTTGAACTTTGGTTGAGTATTAACATGATGGCCTTCACCCCTAACGGGGGGTGCCTTGGGTACACACCAAGATATGGGAATTTCCCTATCTATTTTCCGCAACAGTTTGGGGGCAGATGTCCATCTTGCCTCCCCCGGGCGTCTTCGAGCGGTCCAGTGAGCAACTGGGGCTGGCTTCTGGTGGATGAAGCCATGCCCCAGTTGCAGGGAGGCTCCATCCGGAACCTCCCCTTTTCACCTCGCTCGAGGGAGGGAAGCAAAACTCCTTCCTCCCAGTATGCACTGGGGGAAGGTGACCTTTATTTTTTTTATTTATTATTGGGCTTCTATGCCGCCACTCCCGGGAGGCTCGGGGCGGCTCACAAGCAGGATATGAAACAACATATTAAAAACAAATTAAAACACGACAAAGTACAACGACAGTCCAAAACCAACAAGATTAAAAGCCTGCTGTGCTGAGTACAAGCACAGCAAGTGTAGGAAGTTACAAACATGACGGTCTATGCGAAGAACAAAGTCTATAAGCCAAAGGCCTGTTGGAATAAATGGGTCTTGCAAGCCCGCCTAAAGGGCAGAAGATCTTGGATGGCCCACGTTTCGGCTGGGAGGGCATTCCACAGTGTGGGCGCAATCACAGAGAACGCCCTCCTATGGGTTGCTGTTAGTTTAGCTGACCTTGCAGATGGGATGTCGAGCAGGTTGGTACCTTCCGACCGCAGTGATCTCGTAGGGCAATATGGGGAGAGACGGTCCCTCAGATACGCTGGCCCCAGGCCGTGCAAGGCCTTAAAGGTGAGTACCAACACTTTGAAGGTGATCCGGTGCTCGACTGGAAGCCAGTGCAGATCCTGCAAGGTAGGTGTTATGTGACAACCTGCTGGAGAACCAGACAGGAGTTGGGCGGCAGTGTTCTGCACCAGCTTGAGCTTCCGGGTCACCAACAGAGGAAGGCCAACGTAGAGTGCGTTACAGTAGTCCAGTCTCGAGATGACCGTGGCTTGGATCACCGTGGCCAGGTCGTTCCGGGATAGAAAGGGGGCCAGCCGCCTTGCCTGTCTGAGATGGAAAAAAGCAGACTTACTGACCATGGAGACCTGGGTCTCCATGGTCAATTGGGAGTCCAAATGAACTCCCAAGCTCTTTACAGCTCTTAGCAGTGGAGAGTAGATGGGAATAACAAAGAAGCATCCAGCTATCTGTAGCTGGATGCACATCAAAGGCACCATCCTCTGTAAACTATAGAAAATAATAGAGAGGTAATCAGAGGCGGATCTTATTGGAGGCCAAGGGAGGCGGCTGCCTCAGGGCGCCATGCATCTGGGGGCGTATCTGGCCATGGCTAAGGGCGCATCTGGCCGCGTCGCCAGGTGCAGCACATGCAGCGCCATTGCTACAGGCCCGTTCGGCTTCTTGGGGGTGCCTTTTGCAACTCGTCCTTATGGGGTCTACGATGCGCATTTAGTGTGGCGCGAAGGCGGAGTCGCAACTCGCCAGCCACGAGGGCTGGAGGCGCCTCCGGATGCAGCCCGCCAGAGGCCCCAATGCCGTGGGGAGGGCCTGCCTCCCTGGCCTGCTGCTGCCTACTCAGGGCAAACTCCCATCCAGGGTGCCTCCTCCCTGCTGGGACCTTCCACCTTCCCGGGGCTGAGCGGGCTCTCTTTTACAGTTGCTAAGTCTACTCACCTGTGTGTTACCTTAACAATGGTGGGATGCTTAGGAACCCATATAACACCGTCACTGGAGGTAATAGAAAGTACTTGCTGCTGTGTATCCATCTATAGCCGTGGTTCTCAACCTGTAGGTCTCCGAGTGTTTTGGTCTACAACTTCCAGAAATCCTAGGCAGTTTACCAGCAGTTAGGATTTCTGGGAGTTGAAGGCCAAAACATCTGGGGACCCACAGGTTGTGAATCACTGATTGATAGGAACATAACCAAGCACTCCTTTTTTGTGGTCCTCCTACTCTTCATTGGCCAGAAAAGGGCTGTAATGGGGAGAGGGGAAGCAGAAGCAAAGAAATATAGTATCGTTGAAGATCTTCATGGCCAGAATCATTGGGTTGCTCTGAGTTTTCTGGGCTGTATAGTAATGTTTCAGAAGAATTCTCTCCTTGGCCATACAGCCCAGAAAACTCACAGCAACCCAAAGACATCGAGGTTTCTTGAGGATTTTGTGACTGTATGGGTGGCACACATTTCTGACTTTGAGCCGCCAAAAAACTGAGACACGATGGTGTATCTTGGACTTATACCATTGTAACTCACTAGGAAGATGCCAGTTTAACATCTCTTAATGTGTGGATTATTTTCTTATCTCACTGAATTCCCTGAAAGAGGGAATAAATGTCCCCTGAATGGGACCAGCCTATTTATAATAACAGCATGTCACTTTGGCTTGGCTCCAACACAAGTTGCTGAAAATAGTAGATAGGATATTTTTGGTATCCATGCATTGCATTGGTTTGGACAAGAAACAGTATCCACTGACAGAAATCAATACATTTGTTTTGATATTTTGGAGATAGCTTAGCTATCTGCTTTTAGTTTGTAGCAAAATAAAGAAGCAACTCCTTCCAAAACTATATGTGACAAGCACTTGGGACATTGCTTACAACCTCTCAGGTGACAATGCTGTCTTCGTTGTAGGTCTATTTCGTTGTAGATTTTTAGATAGATTTGTCTGGAGACCAGCATTTGTTCACTTAATGCTTGAGACTTTAAAAGCAGTTATTCTGGTTTCATGCTTGTCATTGTAAATACAGTGTAGCCTACTTTTGTGTCCCTTTGATTAGGTTACATCAGTGTTTCCCAACCTTTTTTGAGCCGCGGCACACTTTTAACATTAAAAAGATCCGGGGGCACACCACCAACCAAAATGACACAAAATGACACTTTAACACAGTAATACATATAGTTAACTCACCTTGAGTTTTGGAGTTGTCGTTCACCTACATCCAGAGAGCACTGTGGACTCAAACAATGATGGATCTGGACCAAACTTGGCAAGTGGGCCCCTCAGGCAGTAGAGTAGGCTGAGGGCCACCACCAAGCCCAGGCTCAGGCCCAGGGTCCCGCCGCCAGCCTCACCCGCTCCCATTGCCATGGGCGAAAGGGGCGGTGGGGGAGAGGGAGAAGGCAGCAATTCCCCAGGACCGCTCTCTGCCATGACTCTGGCCCCTCGCTCACTGAGGCCACACAGAGGAAGAGGAGGAGCATGAGCGGTGGATGGGCTTCAGCCCCGCCCACTGAAGCCTGTCCACTGCTCATGCTCCTCCTCCGCGTGGCCTCAGTGAGCGAGTGGCGGGAGTCATGGTGGAGAGTAGCGCTGGAGACAGGGGCCGCTCTCCGCCATGACTCTCGCCCCTCGCTTGCTGATGCCGCGCGGAAGAGGAGGAGCATGAGCGGTGGATGGGCTTCAGCCCTGTCCACTGAAGCCCGTCCACCGCTCATGCTCCTCCTCCTCCACGCAGCCTCAGCAAGCAAGGGGCGGGAGTCATGGCAGAGAGTGGCACCAAAGACGGGGAAGGGGGCGGGGCCCGAGTGACGTCACCCTTCCCTCCTCCCTCCCTCGATTGGAGGCTGGGTGGGGAAACGGCCGAAGGAGGCGGCCCCCCGGCCCCCTCTTCTTTTTCTTCGCTGCCGCCCGGCCCTTCCTCCTCCTCTCCCAAGCATCAGGAGTTCGGCAGGAAGAGGGGGGAAGGAAGGGGGGCAGAGAGCTTTTCTCACGGCACAGCAGGAGGTCCATCGCAGCACACTACTGTGCCGCGTCACAGCAGTTGGGAAACACTGGGTTACATGACAGTCTCAAGAGAAGAATAGAATTACTATTGTCCCAAAGAACCAAGTTTCTTTATTTAGGCATGCACAACATACGGTCCACGGGCCAAATGCAGCCTGCAAAGGCCCTCCTTGCAACATGCGAGCAAGACTGGGCTTCCCCTTCACTGCTCAGCCCTTGGCATACCAAGAATCCAGCGTCAAGGGCGAAGCTCAGGCCCCTCCCAACCGCTCACCATTGCCTGGGAAGGTTTGGGAGGGTCAATATTGGCTCTTTACACAGGCCAAGTTGTGCGGGCCTGCTCCATTTCTTCCTATCATCTGCTTAAAATTAAAAATTGAATGGGTTCTACTGCATTGGCTGTGATAAGAATGCCAACAGCCCTTGGACTTGGGTGTGGATTCACCCTGAACTTCCAGTAACAAGGCATACTGCAGTTTCTCTGTCTTGTTCCTTCATGTTGAGAGATAAGATCAGTTGTAGCTGGTGCAATTTCAGGCAGCTGTGCCCCCATGTGCCAAGGCATTGCTGCAAGCCTGACCTGGGAGAAGGAAAAAAGGCATATCCAGTTTGAATGATAGTTATCATTAGAGCTCTAATAAGTGTGTGAGTGGGAAGGAAGGAAAAAGTGAGTATAAGAGCTGCAATATTATTGGAAACTATCAAAGGCAATAAAAATAAGAATCCTATATTCAAACTATACTTAAATTTTTCGTTTACTAGCTGTTCTGTGAATATCCATATTCCAGCACCTTTACCACTATTTGCCTTGAATTCAGAGGAGGTGGGCACACCATTTGCTCCTCTTCCTCAGTGAGAAAAATGACTCGATCCTGCCCTGTGTCAACCAAGGACTAAACCCATTTATTTGTCCTATTGAATTAATGAGAGTTTGACTTGAGCAAATTCAGTTGAGTTCAGTTGGAGTACTCTAATTGCACTAACTACTAGGCCTGGTTGATCCATGGTTCTAAATGCTTCAAAAGTACTTACAAAACAAAAGTTCTGGTGGTGAACATTTCAGAACTCGATCAAAATTTCATTATTATTTCATTACTGGCGATTTTTAAGACAGAACCAATTAGGAACTGCCATGTATAATAAAACTTTGAAAGTTTTGTTAGAGTTCTGAAATGTTCCCCGCCAGAACTTTTGTTTTATTTATTTTATTTATTTATTTATTTATTCGAATTTATTCGCCGCCACTCCCAGTGGCTCGGGGCGGCTTACATACAGTAAAAAATATATATATAGCTAAAAATTCACAATCAAAACATCATAATAAAACATCACATTAAAGCATCGTAATAAAATCACCGCAGTAAAACAGAACAATACAAGATGGCATATTACAGCAAGAGGAAAGACCACAGCTATTCAGGCCCCGAAAGCCTGCCGGAACAATAAGGTCTTGCAGGCTTTTCGAAATGATAGGAGGCTCTGAAGGGCACGGATGTCAGAGGGCAGCGCATTCCAGAGAACTGGAACTATGATCAAAAAAGCCCTTCGCCGAGTTGCAGTCAAATGGTATATCTTAGGGCTTGGAACAACCAGGATGTTTTGCTCTTTGGAGCGTAAGGATCTGGTGGGACGATATGGAATAAGGCGGTCCCTTAAGTACACTGGCCCCCAGGGGTGGTCCTACCGGTAGGCAAAGGATGCCGCTGCGTGGGGCGCCATCTGGGTAAAGGGCGCATTCCCCCGCCCGCCAGACAGCGTCCGGCCGATGTTCCACTTTTGGGCCTTGCGCGCTCCGATGCCGCGCCGTAGCAAACCTCCCTGCGTGCCGAATAGGGATTGCTGTGTTTACAGTCTTTTGCACCTGCGCACAGGAGCTTCTGGGCATGCGCAGAGGAGGGGGGGGCGCCAAAATAATGTTTTGGGGGGGCGCCAAAATAATGTTCACTTACCATTTAAAATTACCTTAGACCGCCCCTGCTGGCCCCAGACCATTTAAGGCCTTAAAAGTCAGAACTAACACTTTGAAGGTAATCCGGCATTCTATAGGAAGCCAGTGCAGCTCACGCAAGATTGGCGTAATATGACAGCTCATCGGGACTCCGGCAAGGAGTCGAGCTGCAGCGTTCTGCACCAGCTTAAGTTTCCGGATCACCGACAAAGGAAGGCCAATGTAAAGAGTGTTACAGTAGTCTAGCCTCGAGATGACCGTAGCTTGGACCACTGTAGCCAGGTCGTGTTTTGTAAGTACGTTATTTTGTAAGGCCTACTAACTACTGGATTTTTGGCTGTGCCACAGATATGTGTTCCAGGATCCTGTTCACATTTAATAGCATGGTAATACATTGGGAACAATTTTTAGGGTGAAAAGTGGGTGTCAGAGTGGTATCTATGACATAGCAAAGAACCATGGAACTGCATGGTTGAAAGTGCTACAGAATTATAGCAGTTTGAAACCAATAGCTCTATCCTATGGAATCCTGATAGTTTATTGTGGCATCTGAGCTCTCGGATAGAAATTAAGATCTCACAAAATTACAAATCCCAGAATTCCATAGCACTGAGCCATAGCTGTTAATGTGGTATTAAACTACAATGCTATAGTGTAAATGCAGCCTCAGGCCCCTTCTACAATGCCATACAATCCAGTATCTGATCCCAGATTATCTGCTTTTAACTGGATTATGTCAGTGTAGAGTCATATATTCCAGTTCAAATCAGATCTGAGATCAGATACTGAATTATAAGGCAGTGTAGATCTAGCCACAGTCTCTAACGCATTTTAATGACTTTTAGATCACAGAGAAGACACTTTTCTGGACATCTCTTGTATTTGGAAAAATTCTCAGGAATGTCTAGTGTAAAACACCAGCTTTTCAGTGTGGGAAAGCTATTTACTTTGATAAACATGAATGGTCAAGCACACAAGAGGTACTGGATGACCAGCTGTTCTGACATTCAGGGCGATGGAAACTGAAAGGTGGGATATAAATACTCTAAACAAAAAACCAGCCATGCCTGAATGCTACAGGACTAGATGACTCAACCTCTAAATTATTTGGAAAAGATTTCTACAAATATGTCTCAACGTCATGCATAAATTGGCACAATGGGATCTCTTGATCAGCCACTGCTGAAGTGATTGGTGTTAACCAACCAGAGCACAATGAGTACTGCAAGGTGTACTCAAAATAGCAATGACGTGATCTGGGGGATGGATTTGTTTGCCCAGAATCTATTGAACATATTAATCAAATCCACAAGTAATCAACTCTGACAAAAGATGAACTCACAAATGTGGAGGACTGGTAATATATTTCCCACTTTCCTTTATTTATTGATTTGTTGTTGTTTATTCATTCAGTCGCTTCTGACTCTTGGTGATCTCATGGACCAGCCCACGCCAGAGCTTCCTGTTGGCCATGCCCACCCCCACTTCCTTCAGAGTCAAGCCAGTCACTTCAAGGATACCATCCCTCCATCTTGCCCTTGGTCGGCCCCTCTTCCTTTTTCCTTCCTTTCCCCCCAGCATCATTGTCTTCTCCAAGCTTTCCTGTCTTCTCATTATGTGGCCAAAGTACTTTATCTTTGCCTTTAATATTATTGATTTATGTTTTGAATACTTCAATAACATTTCATACATTATTTAGTCATTGCCTTCATTGTAATCCCATTTAATTTCTTTACTGTTTATAATTCATTGTTATTCTGTGTTTCTACTATTTTCTTAAAGCATACACATTGGTGCACAAAATTCTCAATGACTTACTTCTGGTGAGTGTTGAGCCCCTTTGAAAAACGTCTGGGTCCCTGAATCTGGGGTAGAGCTGTAGGGAAATAACCCTGTTTTCTCCTACCTTCCTCTCCCATACACAGTCACAATTTGTTCTCCTGTCCAAAGAATTGTCCTCCTATTCTTATACCAGTGTTTTTCAACCTTTTTTGAGCCGCGGCACATTTTTTACATTTACAAAATCCTGGGGCACACCACCAACCAAAATGACACAAAATGACACTCTAACACAGTAATACATATAGTTAATATGTTTTTAAATGTATTTATAAACTCAATGTGAAACCTGGGCCTGTTTCGATGAACACAACATATATATGACTTCCTCTCACATACTTATACATGGCTATCATGTCTTCTCTCAGCCTTCTCTTCTTCAGGCTATACATGCCCAGCTCTTCAAGCCGCTCCTCCTCATAAAGCTTGTTCTCCTGACCCTTGTGAAATTTCACCCTGAGTGAAACTTGCTTCCAGTTAACTATGGATGTCATGAAGCTGTTATAAACAGTTCCTTGGGGGGAGGGGGGGGAACTCTCGAAAAATCCAGTAAAATAGTAAAAAAAAAAACGAAAAACATTTCCAAGCGGAGAGACTCGATTTGTTTCTTAGAAACCTGTGAGTGGGTGGTCTATACATTTCATAGATCTGTGTGGCCTCTTTCGCTGCCTCCCTCCTCCGTCCGCAAAAGCAGAGCACTGGGCGGAAGTGATTGAGTTGGCGTTTTCACGTTGGCTTGGATTTCTCGTGAGAACAGCCAAAGCCGGAAGCTCCATGTCGGTGAATTGGGCAGTGAGCGAACCTGGGAGCATCAGGAGGCTGAAGCAGCCCTGAGCGGGAGCTGGAGCCGTGATGAATCGAGGCTCCTGAAGGCTTCCTCAAGGCGGGCCTGGCCCTGGCATTCAGCGGAGCCCTTCCTTTGCCTCGGGGAGGATCTTTGGGGAGGGAAAGAAGGAGAAAGAGCTGCTAGGAGGGGAGAAGAAAGGGTATTGGAGGTTCCAATTTCCCACGGCACACCTGATGATCGCTCACGGCACACTGGTTGGGAAACACTGCTTATACAACAAATACCTTTTCAAGCTCTGAAGCAAACCATTATGCTTTCTGTGCTTCTAGTTAGAATCAAAGCCTAAGCCATTCACAAACCAGAGTTTTGCGATGGATAAGATATTTCTCAACTGTTAAATGTAGTGATACAGTTAAGCAATGCTAGATCCTATATGTACTAGTCTTCTATTAAGGTCAATCCCAGAATGACAATCTATATAACAGTACAACGGGTGGCAGCCAGATTGCTCACTGCAGCAGTGTTCAAGGAGTCAGGGCCGGTTCGTCCATTAGACGAACTACGCAGGCGCGTAGGGCGACGTTATTGGGGAGGGGCGATGTCACCCGGGAGGCGCCGCCGCCCGGCTCCCCAGCTCCCTGGCGCCCGCGCCGCCTGTACCCGCCAGCGCCGCCTGTGCCGCCAGCGCCACGCTGCACCGCCGCCGCACTGTGCTGCCCGCCGCGCGCGCCAGGCCTCCGCAGCCGGCCTGCAGCCGCCACCGCACGCGCGCGCCTTTTTAGGCAGCCGGGCCCTCGGCTGCGCTTCATCGCAGAGCTTTTTGCGCATGCGTACTGGCTCCCACTTTGGAGCCAGTGCGCGTGCGTAGATTGGCGCATGCGCACTGGCCGCCAAAGCAAGAGGCACGCTCTGGAGCCAGTGCGCGCGCAGATTGGCACATGCGCACTGGAGGGGCGCGATTTTTTTTCACGTGCCCCCCGGGAACAGCTTGGTCCTCCCCTGCAAGGAGTATACAACTCCCTTCTCATGCCGGCTCCACTGGCTGTCAGTTTGTTTCCGGGCACAATTCAAAGTGCTGGCTTTAAGCTATAAAGTCCTAAATGGTTCCGGCCCAGTTTACCTGTCTGAACGTATCTCTCCCTATGAACCATCTAGGAGTTTAAGATCATCTGGGGAGTCCCTGCTCTCGGTCCTGCCTTCTTAGCAGGCGAGACTGGCAGGGACGAGAGACAGGGTCTTCTCAGTGGTGGCCCCTTGACTGTGGAACTCCCTCCCTAGAGAACTTCCCTCCTGACCTTCCGCAGAAAAGTGAAAACATGGCTTTTTGAACAAGCCTTTGGGAACCTAGTGCAATAGATAAACACTGAACTATGTGAAATTGAATACTGGAACGGCTTAAACAATGTTTTGGACAATGAGGCTAATAGTGAAGGTGATGGTTTTATATGTTTTTAAAGGTTCTAATGTATGTATTTTATAATTATGTTTTGAATGTTTATTGTGATTTTTACATTGTTTTAATGGCATCAAATAGCTGCCTGTGTTGTAAA
Organism: Anolis apletophallus; assembly: GCA_030556195.1. Lineage (NCBI taxonomy): Eukaryota > Metazoa > Chordata > Lepidosauria > Squamata > Anolidae > Anolis > Anolis apletophallus. The sequence goes on along the minus strand of JARBWK010000006.1, from coordinate 136,934,519 downwards.
GCCGCCTTGAGTCACCTTCGGGTTTGAGAAAGGCAGGGTAGAAATATCGTAAATAACTAAAAAGATAAATATATTACTTCCCTTACTTCAGGCTGTGGGGAGTTAGCCCAGTTGCCTACACAAGTTCTCCTGCAATTTTGGCTTATCAGATCCTAGACTGTTACCCAAAGTCACTGGTCAGATGCTTAAGCCTCTTTACTCCTGAATGTTCACAGTGACATCTGAAATAAGTTGCTTACTATCACTGGGAGTCATGGGTTGATCTAATCCAAACAAGGGGCAAAATTGAAAGCAGGGGTGGGGAGATCTGTAACTGGGAGATCTGGATTTAAATTTGTCAGTTGACTTTGGCCAAGATTCTACATCACAATAGATGCGTGCCATGCTAGCAATATACAGCCTAAGCTGAATACCAGCATAGTATATTGACACACAATTATAGGTGCTTTATTGCACATCTGGAATGGTTCTGCATACAGAACTCTGCTTTAACTATCACCAGCTGGATATGTCCATTCTGTATTGTCCCAAAAAAAAATCCCTATTCTATGTGTATAGCACAACTTCCACCTGCATATATCACCAACTGAATGAAGTCGAGAGAGATAGAGGCAGGAAGAGAAGGTGCTTTAGGACAGTGTTTTTCAACCTCCTTTGAGCTGCGGCACATTTTTTACATTTACAAAATCCTGGGGCACACAACTAACCAAAATGACACAAAATGACACTCTAACACAGTAATACATATAGTTAATATGTTTTAAATGTATTTATGCACTCAGCGTGAAACCTGGGCCTGTTTCGATGAACACAACATATATATGACTTCCTCTCACATACTTATACATGGCTATCATGTCTTCTCTCAGCCTTCTCTTCTTCAGGCTATACATGCCCAGCTCTTCAAGCCGCTCCTCATAGGGCTTGTTCTCCAGACCCTTGTGAAATTTCACCCTGAGTGAAACTTGCTTCCAGTTAACTATGGATGTCATGAAGCTGTTATAAAAAGTTCCCCGGGGGGGGGGCTCTCAAATAATCCAGTAAAATAGTTTTAAAAAAAACATTTCCAAGTAGAGAGGCTCAATTTGTTTCTTGGAAATCTGTGAATGCTTCAGCCTCCCGATGCTCCCAGGTTCGCTCACTGCCCAGTTCACTGACGTGGAGCTCCCGGCTTTGGCTGTTCTTGTGAGAAATCCAAGCCAAGGCGAAAACGCCGACTCAATCACTTCCGCCCAGTGCTCTGCTTTTGCGGAGGGAGGAGGGAGGCAGTGAAAGAGGCCACACAGATCTATGAAACGTATGGGAGCATCGGGAGGCTGAAGCAGCCCTGAGCGGAGCTGGAGCCATCCTGAGTCGAGGCTCCTGAAGGCTTCCTCAAGGTGGGCCTGGCCCAGGCATTTGGCGGAGCCCTTCCTTTGCCTCGGGGAGGATCTTTGGGGAGGGAAAGGGAGAGAAAGAGCTGCTAGGAAGTGGAAGAGTGCCAGTTCCCCACGGCACACCTGATGATCGCTCACGGCACACTAATGTGCCGCGGCACACTGGTTGGGAAACACTGCTTTAGATAAATAGCTCCTAATGCTTTCAATGGGGAAGAGTGGTAAGGTTTGTAAATGTTAATTTTTTTGAAATTACAACCCCGTAACCTCACTCCCAGCTGCCATGGTTTGGAAAAATTACTACTTTGGTCTACAATTTACCAAATCCCACAGTTAGCAAGGCCAATTTGATGTATGTTCTGGGTGGGGTGTTCAAAAAATAATAACAATTTTGGGCACCGGGTCTTATGCAGGATTCCTGTCTTCCTTCTCTCCTTAACAGCTGTTTCTACAATTAAAAGAAAGATGAAAGATGTGAAAGAGGAGAGAATCACAAATGAAAGATGATGTCATCTGTGCATCTCCTAAACCAATGTTTCCCAACCGGTGTGCCGCAGCACACTAGTGTGCCATGAGCGATCACCTGGTGTGCTGTGGGAAAACCTTCAATATACCCTTTCTTCCCCCTGCTGCCGAACTCCAGCTGCTGCTGTTTGGGGGGGGGGGGGAGGAAGGGCAGGGCGGCGGCGGCGGCGAAGGGGCCGGGGCACTGCCTCCTTCGGCTGTTTCCCCTCCGCGCGCACCAGCCAGCCTCTAATCAAGGGAGGGAGGAGGGAAGGGTGACATCACTCGGGCCCCGCCCCCTTCCCAGCGGTCGCCATTTGAGGAGGAGGAAAGGCCAGCAGAGAGGCTGAGGTGAGCGGAGGGAGGGTCAGAAAGGGGTGGAGTGTCCCCCTCCCCATGAGAAAGAGGCCCGCCCATCATTATTTGAGTCCACAGTGCTCTCTGGGTGTAGGTGAACTACAACTCCCAAACATCAAGGTCTATTTCCCCCAAACTCCATGTGTGTTCATAGTTGGGCATATTGAGTATTCATGCCAAGTGTGGTCCAGATCCATCATTATTTGAGTCCACAGTGCTCTGTGGGTGTAGGTGAACTACAACTCCAAAACTCAAGGTCAATGCCCATTAAACTCTTATAGTATTTTCTCTTGGTTATGGGAGTTCTGTGTGGGAAGTTTGATTCCATTCCATCATTGGTGGAGTTCAGAATGAATGCTCTTTGATTGCGGGTGAACAACTACAACTCCCAAATGACTCCCAGCAACTACAACTCCCAAATGACAAAATCAATTTTTTGACTGATGGTCCTTCCTTGGGTTAGTATTAGCAGGGGTGCTCAGAATGGTGATCGGGATCACCAGGGTGATCTTTGGGCCTCATCCTGGTGATCTTCAGGCCCCTGACCAGGTTTTTTGCTGTTGGTCCTCTTCACGCGCCCCTGCATGCTGCAAAGAAGTCCTCCGTCGTTGCTCCTCCCCGCTCCCTGCTCGCGCGCCGCCTCCAAAAGCTCCAGAGTCCAAGAGGCAGAAAGGGCCCCCTCTTTTGGATTCCTCCTCCTCCCTCCGTCCTTCTCCAGCCACTCAGAGTCGTAGGAGACCAAAGGGGGCGGGCCTGGATGACGCGATGCATGGCTGGCCCTTGTTTCCTTTTTAGTTTTAAAAATGGCCTTTTAGGTCCAAAGCCTCTCTGCTTGCTTTGTTCCTTGAGAAATATATGTTGGGGAATATGGAAATGTGGGAGAAATGGGGTGGTTGGATGTATTTTTGCATGCCCCTTTGTTTACCTTGCTGAGTATTAAATGGCCTTGCAGTTCAAAAGCCCCTCTTCTTACTTTCTGGCTGATAATATGTGTGGTAATGTGGCAGTGTGGGAGAAATGGGGTGGTTGGATGTATTTTTATGCTCTGTTTTATATTGTTGTTATTAAATTGAAATGTTGATGTTTTATAACTTCATTTTATGTAAACTGCCCCGAGCCTGCTGGAAGGAGCGGTACATAAAAATGAATAATAAATAAATAATAAAAAATAAATAACTAAATAAGAAAATAGTTATACGTTTTACATTTCTGGGCAGGTGATCTTTGGGACTTGGTTTTTTAATCAGTAGCTCCCATGCTGAAAAAGTGTGAGCACCCCTGGTATTAGTATGTTTTGTGCCATCTATGTTGTGTTCATCGAAACAGGCCCAGGTTTCACACTGAGTGTATAAATACATTTAAAAACATATTAACTATATGTATTACTGTGTGTAGAGTGTCATTTTGTGTCATTTTGGTTGGTGGTGTGCCCCAGGATTTTGTAAATGTAAAAAATGTGCCGCGGCTCAAAAAAGGTTGAAAAACACTGTCCTAAACCATACCTTTCAGTAGTCCTGACTTGGCAGAACTAGTCTCAATCTTCTAACATCCTGGTTTTTCAGCTGATTTTAATGCCCCTGTTTTTTTCCTCTTCCTCCCATTTTCCATCTTTGCCTGCAGTTTACTTCAACTGCCACAAAATAAGTTCAAAGTGCAAAAATAAAGGGAAGGAAGGGCCTTCCCTTTAGGAGGAGAGAAGCAAAACACCTGCTGGTTCTTTCACAGGGAGAAGCTGAGAATTGCCGCTTCCCGCAGGGTGTGAGACTTGTGGTAACACATTGGTTGCCACAGCAAGTAACATGGAAGCCCTGGAAACTGGCCCAGGACTTCTTCCTCAAAAGCTTATCAGATGCCAAGGAGGCAGAGGAGGCAGAGTCCATGGCCGCTTTTGATGAAAGCAGAGCCCCTGCACCGTGTGTTCTTTCTTGGCCTCTGGGCATCCTCCCCCGCAGTCCTGCGTAATGCTCAAAACAGGGGAACTGGCAAACAGGAGTGCCTTTCAAAGGTAGCTGGGTTGTGTAGGCCAGACTCCGGAGATCTACCAGAAAGCCTGCCTTTAGTAACTGTCATTCTAGAGACTTACTTCTGTGTCACCCTCTGGAAGCAAGCTCCCCGTCAATAAATACAACATTAAATCACAGTGTTGACACAACCATGGCTTTCCAAGTAAGACACATTGGATCTACTGCCTTAGCTAGAAAGGACATAGCAAAGTGTTGGAGGAACGAGCTGTCCTTAACTCTACTGTAGTTGAAGGGTATGAAAACAGGCAACCTACCCCCAGTGTGAGGCCCTAACCGGCCCAGACCTCGACTGGGACCGATCGTGGGATTTCCCCACTGGGGACCCAGAGATGGAGCCGAGGAGTAGAGGCCCCAAGACAGGCGGCGACCATACCGTCACTAAGGATGACTCAGAGCCGATCCCCGGGGGAAGCGCGACCCTGAGACTGGAGGATCTAGGTGAGCCCCAAGCTCCCCATCTACCTATTTTGGACGAGCTTGCCACGAGTCTTGGAGGCCCGCCGCCGTTGGGGGACCCATTGTTAGCGGAGCTGGACATTTCGACCGTTTTGCCCGACGCCCAGAACCCCCGACCCCGCCGACACTGCATTGTAGGTGGATGGGGGAGCCAGGTCGAACTGGAGCAGCTCAACATGGCGCCCGTCTTTGAAGATGCCCAGCCAGGCCAGGTGTTCCAGTCTGGGGAAGAAGGGAGACCCGGATGCAAACTCCCTTCTTCCGCCCCCGGAGGACTCCAAAACCGGAAGCGACCCACAGCGGAAGCTGCAAGGCCCCCGGAGGAAGTGGAAACGACGCCGGAGGCCCAGACATGGGGCCTGCCCCTCCGACCTGACAATAGGGCACCGGACAAGACTGGCATCTCACCGAGATCACCGACCTGGCGATGCCAGCAGGCAGTGGGCGCCTCTCCCTAAGGGATGGAAGCCCAGACCAACTGAAGTCAGGACTCATAAGGCCTTCCGGACCAGAACTTTTTGGAACTCGCACCATGGGCATCTAGAGCCCCGAGGGTCATGCTCTGGCCTTAACAAGGCCAATAAGGACACTCCTGCGGCAAACCAGGATAGCCCTCCTGGACTGCCATAGAGCAGAATGCAGGTTACTGAATCTGCTGGTGGTAAGCCACCGGTGATCCTGCTAAGGCCGCATAGTCTTCCGCCTTTTGATGGCAAGACGGTGCCCTGTTAGGACTGCATTGTTTGTCATTGTCTGTCATTGTTGTATTGTCTATGTGTAAATTGTTCTATGTCAAGCTTGTGAACCGCTCCGAGCCCTCGGGGAGTGGCGGTGATAGAAGTTTGAATAATAATAAAAATAATAATAACAACAACAACCTTGGAAAAAGTGGTTTCTTAAGACTAATGACTTAACTGCTGCAGTTGAAGGATTTTGAGGACAAATGACAGGGGAGGAGACAGCGGGAGGAGACATATGTCTCCTGTATGATGGCAAATCAAACGGATAAATATTAAAGCGGAGAAAAGGATTAGGTGTGATGGGGTAGAGCAGTGTTTCCCAACCAGTGTGCCTTAGCTAGAAAGGACATAGCAAAGTGTTGGAGGAACTAGTGTGCCGTGAGCGATCATCAGGTGTACCGTGGGAAATTGAAACCTCCTATACCCTTTCTTCCCCCTCCTGCCGAACACTTTTTCTTCTCCACTCGGGCTCCCTTCTTCCCAGCCTCGCTCTGCTCGCTTTGCTCACGCTGCTGCCATTTTGATCCGAGGGGGCAGCGTGAGCGTGTTCAGGAGGGGAGGGGGGAGGAAGACGTGGGGCGAGTCTGCGCAGTAGCACCCGCATGGGTCACATCTTCCTCCCTCTCCCCTCCCCTCCTGAAGAAGGGAGCCCAAGTGGAGAAGAAAAAGTACGTGTTTGGCAGGAGGGGGAAGAAATGGCACGAAGGGGAAGGGGGAGGAAGAGGTCTCTGTCGAAAGCTGGCATGGGCAAACTTGGACCTTCCAGGTGTTTTGGACTCCAACTCTCACCATTCCTAGTAACCGCAGCCCCCCCCCCCCCCCCTCCAGCCACTTAAGCAGGAAAGGGCCTCAGACTGTTAGGAATGGTGGGAGTTGAAGTCCAAAGCACCCAGAGGGCTGAAGTTTTTTTTAGGGACCTTAAAGTGGTGAGCCTCCTCCCAACATTGTGATTCTGGATAGAAAACAAACAACAACACAACATAACATTGTTTGAGTCCACAGTGCTCTCTGGGTGTAGGTGAACTACAACTTCCAAACTCAAGGTCAATTCCCAAGCAAACCCTTTCAGTACTTTCTGTTGGTAATGAGAGTTCAGTATGCCAAGTTTGGTTCAATTCCATTGTTGCAAGAGTTCAGGATGCTCTTTGATTGTGTGTTAACTATAAATTGAGCAAGACCCCAAACTCCATCTGTGTTCTCATTTGGGCATATTGTCTTTTGGTCCTGCCATTCCTGCCAGGATATCTATGTTGTGTTCATCGAAACAGGCCCAGGTTTCACACTGAGTGTATAAATACATTTTAAAACATATTAACCATATGTATTACTGTGTCATTTGGTTGGTGGTGTGCCCCAGGATTTTGTAAATGTAAAAAATATGCCGTAGCTCAAAAAAGGTTGAAAAACACCAGGGTAGAGAAATCTTATGTTTAATTTCAAAATGAGGCATGGCGAAACTTAAGGCAAAACTTACGATTCACTTCATTTTACTTATCCCATGGGATGAAGTCTTAAGATTATGCAGGTATGCCACAGAGAAGTAAATGCAACGTTCGATGTTACTTCACAGAAATGTGGTGCAATAAGCAGAAAGGGTAAGGATAGGTCCTACACCACAAAAAAGAAAAAAGAAGAGCAACATGTTTCAGCAAAACTTTTATGCAAATTTAACAATATGTACATGTAAATTTAACAACCAGGCTTGTCTATTTTCTTCCTTTTTTGCTATTCACATATACTCAGTAAGTGAGTAAGGGATTCCGGAGGCAGCTGCTGTCCACTATGCCTGCTGTAGGCAGATACACATAGCTGCAGTACAAATGGTTTTAGTAGAATCCTATTCTTCTCCAGCATGGTGGATGTAAAAGAATGGAGACTTGTCAGATACCTCAGTGTTTCCCAACCAGTATGACATGGCACACTAGTGTGCCGTGAGCGATCATCAGGTGTGCCGTGGGAAATTGGAACCTCCTATACCAGGGCCGTAGCCAGGATTTTGATTCGGGGCTGAGTTTGGTTCGGGGGGGCTGAGACTGGGTGGAAGAGGGTCTACCCTAGCAAACCTTTTGTATTGTTATCCCAATAACCCCATTAATGTGGGATATAATGAGTATGGTGATCAGATCATGATATAAATAAACATAACAGTTTAAATAATGTACCAGTAAGGCCTTTTCACGGACCACCCTGATAATTTCGGGGCTGAAGCCCTTAGCCCCCGGCTACATGCCTGTCCTATACCCTTTCTTCCCCCCTCCTGCCGAACACTATTTCTTCTCCACTCGGGCTCCCTTATGGGAGTTCTGTGTGGGAAGTTTGATTCCATTCCATCATTGGTGGAGTTCAGAAGCGCCTTTGATTGTGGGTGAACTATAACTCCCAGCTGTTGATCGAGACCTTCGTGTGTGTCTTTCTGCCATTCCTGCCAGGTATCTATGTTGTGTTCATCGAAACAGGCCCAGGTTTCACACTGAGTGCATAAATACATTTTAAAACATATTAACTATATGTATTACTGTGTTCGAGTGTCATTTTGTGTCATTTTGGTTGGTGGTGTGCCCCAGGATTTTGTCAATGTAAAAAATGTGCCACGGCTCAAAAAAGGTTGGGAAACACTGAGATACCTTATTAATGGAGTTATGCCTGTGTTGCACAGTCTCGAGGAAGATACTGACTTTGGTGTATTTTTTAAAATTTCAAAATGCGTGATAGTGCCAATTGAATAGTATATAATTAATTCTTAATGAAATTTCAACTGCTCGGGTGGAATGAGCTAAAAATGTGAACTTAATCAACCCTTTCTTTGTCTGGTAGAGACTTCAGGTTTTCTTGTTCCAGAGATCTCACAGTATAAGTCAGTAGTTCTTAGAGTAGTAACACTTTTGAGAGGCAAATTGTCTTAGGTTCATATTCAGAACAGTTTATAAAAGTTGTACTATTTTCCATGTGGGGAATTGGCAGTAAAAACAGAGTCCTTCCCCTTCCTACCCGGGGGGCCTAATTCAATGATTGCAGGATCCGGGTTAGGGTGAGGCTGGGGGTGGCTGCTGTCTTGTGCAAACTGGTCCATGGGAGCTGCTGCAGATGTTAGATGCAGTAACAATACACAAGTGGGGATCCGTGTACGTAACTACAGTTAAACACTGGTCAAATTGTAGTGAATATATAGGTCTATATCTATACTCAAATGTAATTCAAACCAAGACAAATATTCACTTAGGTATCTATTTATTAGGCATGGTTTAGAACCCAAAAATAGCAAATCGAAAATCTAATGGGGGGGATTTTTATTAGTAATAGGAAGACTTACAAAAAAATTCCAAAAGTTCTAAAATGTAACTTAATTACTAACGAAATTCGTTAGTAGTTCGTATGCCAGAGCATGCGCATTCAGATGGTTTTGGCCTACAACTCCCAGAAATCCTAACAGCTGGTAAATTGGCTGGGATTTCTGGGAGTTGTAGGCCAAAACTTGAATAAATCACACTGAATTCTAGATGGGACTCTCCAAATAGGAAGGAGGGAGCAAAGGAGGGAGGGAGGGAGGGAGGGAGGGGGTATTCTATTCTTGGAAGCAGCAAAAGAAAAGGAGGAGGAGCCCCCCCCCCTGGCTCCTCGCTGCCTCTCTCTCACCCCGATCCCGACGGAGCGAGGGCCCAAGTTTGCTGCTGGCTGGTCATATACCTACATTCTATGCACATGCAATAATACAGCAGTAATAACAATGGGTATAAGAAGAGGTAAAATTCAAACCAAAGTGTTCTGACTGGTCCCTCCTCAAACTGCAAAAGGCTCTTCTCTGAGCCCGGGAAAAGGCAAAACCCCGGGCACAGCATTTGCTTCCTGGGTGCACACACATACATATTCTTTGGGGGGGATTTGCTGCAGAATCTTCTCTATGAGGCCGGGATTCTGCAGCAAATCCCCCCTCCCAAGAATATGTATGTTTGTAGGCCCCAAGCAGCAACGCTGGCTTTTCCCCGGGCTAATTTCCCGGGCTAATAAGAGAAGAGCCCGTTTGCACCGCATGAGGAGAGACCAGTCAGAATACTTCGGTTTGAATTTTACCTCTTCTTATACCCATTGTTATTACTGCTGTATTATTGCATGTGCATGGAATGTAGGTATGACCAGTTGGATTACTTATAATATTAGGCACTTACAGTAGCATTCATTCTATTATACATTAGGTTGGTTTCTCACCCCAATACTCTTTGATGCCTTAGATCCTGGCAGGCAGGAGAGGCAGGGAAGCCTGGAAAAAATGTAAACAGAGGTTTTACTCAAAGTAAATCCACAAAGGAGGGCCCTTCATCTCCTTTGCAGATTTACTTCTGAGTAATCCTCTCTGTTTACATTTTTTTCCAGGCTTCCTTCCAGCCGAAAGAAGGAGCGAGTTTAGGGCTTGCCTTGCCATAATATTGGCAAGGGAGGCGGGAGGGTGAGAGAGAAGGAGGGTGCCCCCCCCCCCGTACGACCTAATAACGACACTTAAGAAAATACTGGCCCCCGAAGTTCGAAAAATAAAGTCCACATCCAGGTTGGCGTTCCAGGTGCGGAAATGCTCGAAAGTAGCATTTCTTACGAATTTCTTACGAAACGATTCATTTTCATAACTTTTTTCTCATGCCTACTATTTATCCATCAAAGTATAAACAATAACATTAGCATTGAAAAGCCCAATGGCTGTAAATGAAAGCAATAAATGCGGGTTGAATGAAATTCCCTCTGATGCAGTTGCAATGGATTTTATTTCATTTTTTGCTTCCCATATTGCTTTTAGATTAAGGAGGATGCAAAATAGCTATAGTGAATGACTGAAACTTATGACCCCAACAAAAGCCAAAAACATGACTGGAATAAAGATCTCGGCATCTTCTCCTTGGCTCAGAGAAACAATTTCAAGGAACTCTTTGATGTGTTAACCTTTTTGTGATTCAGATTTCATCCTTTTAGGAGTTCCTCCAAGCTGTAAATCATAACATTCGTCATACCATCATAAAGTTAAATTTCATTTTTCTAAAATAACTTGCAGCTTTTGTGGTTGCTGAGTAATATATTTCTTCCACTGTGCTTAAGGAAACAAAAAAAGAAAGAAAGAGAGGAAGGGAGAGACTCCAGTGAGTTATTTATAAAATAAGTTATCATATTACTGGTTTGGGGATGAAAATTGTCTTATTTATGCATTCAAATATAATCTTAAGGCTTTCTGCTATAGCAAATAAGCATTGAAAGCAGGATGTTTTTTAGTATTACAGAGACATGTCTAAAATCATGTGACCAAGTGTATGTAGAAGCAAGTTTCTGAGCAGCAATCCTTCACGTAGGGGCTCTGTTTTCCCTTTGTTGCACTACAAGTTTGTGGGAGCTCATTCCCTTGCATTTTATTTTGTAGGTGACTTTCTTGGTTTGCATTTATGGGCCCAGAGGGCTTCCAATCAATCTAGAGTTGCAGACCCGCCCCTATCCCCAGGATTTGAGAGGGAAAGGGGATGTTTTTCCTCTCAGTCTTAACAGCTACTCTATTGGAGAGGACATGATTTAAGGTAGCTTATTCCTTCCTACTTGGAAAAAGGCATTAAATCTTACAGCTTTGCTGGGGTAACAGACCAGCTTTGCTGGAGAAATACAGAACAGCTTCATAGTCCTTTGTGAAGGGATCATCTACAGTCCCAACAGCCTGGCTAATCGACAAGAACCTTGCCTGGTACAGGATATCTGACTATCGATAACGCAGCTTGGAGTCAGAAGAAGGGGCCTCACACCAGCAAGGTAAAGAAAGATTGCCCAGGGAAGGGTCATAGGATCTCCCTAAAAGGAGAAGACCAGTATTGCCCAGTTTGCCGGCCCTGTTACTGCAGACTGAGAAAGTCACATGTTTGAAGCCTTCCAGTTTGTTAAGATTTAAGCCCAAATAAAGAACTTTGTTAAACTTATCTCAAGCCTCGAAGGACTTTATCATTGGGGAAAACCAAGGGGCCCTTCCAGCTGAGGCACCCCGGCCAGGCCCGGATTACCCATAAGGCCACCCTAGGCCATGGCCTAGGGCGGTAGCCATGGGGGGGCAGCAGGTCCGGACCCCCCCAAAAAGTTTTTAAAATCTTTTTTAAAGAAAAGTGTGCATGCATGTGGCGGCGGAAGCGCCATCCACAGCCCCCCCCGGCCCCCCTTGCTCTGCTCCCCTTGGCTCCAAAGGCTCTGCCCACATCCTCGGCTCTGCCCCGCCCCCGGCTCCACCCGTGCCTCCTCGCCGGCGCGAGGAGGAATGAAAGCCCCACCCCCGGAGCCGATGCCGCGGGGAGCCGTCATGCCGACCTCAGAAGCGGCCGAAATCGCCCTTTTCAGGCTGGCATGTTGGCATGGTGGCTTTAGGAGGGAGGGAGAAGCCGCAGGGAGGCTCCCCACGGCTCCTCCCTCCCTCCTAAAGCCATCATGCCAGCCTGAAAAGGGCGATTTCGGCTGCTTCTGAGGCTGGCATTGTGGCTTTAGGAGGGAGAAAGGAGCCGGGGGTGGGGTTTTCCTTCCTCCTCCTCCTTGCGCCAAAAGGCCATGATCCGGTGTCCCGTTGGACAAACAGAGGTCACGTCCTAGAAACAGCCATTTGTCAGATTATTGCATTTTGAATAGCAATTCATGAGTCAGCACAAGATATATTTTTGCAGTTTGAGATGACCTGCAGTGTGACATGTTTGACACCAGATGGCGCTGTCTCAAGACTGCTAAATGGAACCTTGAGGAATGTCAGTTACAAAGTGACAGTTGGGATTTGTCAGTTGGGATTTAATATCTGTGAGGAAAGGATGTTTAGAAAGGTAGCTGTGATGGCTGTTGTTTTTTCGATGTTTTGCCAGTTATTGTTAAATACAATTCAATACAAAGTTATATATTTACCTTGTGAATTGAATGAGAGTTTCATTATTCACTCGAACAGAGACTGGAGTTTTTGGGCCGATGGGGAATTAAACTTCTATATTTCTGTTGCCTATCCGCTGTGACATAAATACTCAACGCCGAAGACCATTCGACGGGCCCAGCGTGCGACAGCACACATAGGCAAGAAGAATTAACAAAAGAGTGAAACAGGGACACAACCCTGGTCAGGTTAATTGGATTTGTTTGTAATGTCCAAGTGTTGAAAAGGCGATTTGTGAGAAAGTGAGTCATGAACAGGTAGGGAAAGCCTGCATCTATTTATTTATATATCTTTTTCTCGCCACATCTAAAGCAGCAGATGATGTCATTCACCCTATTATTCAGAAAGGCTTTCTCCTTCAGTTTTATGAATCTGGGGCCGTTCCCAGATTCCTTAATTTTAGCACTATGATTTCCCTTTATTTGCCATGGATCTAGCAGACTATGAGGTCCTGGGCACTGTAGTCTGCTATGGCAATAAAGGAGCTCTAAATGCCTCTCCTAAACTGCCAGTCCCAGGATTCCATAGTTTGGAACCAAGAAAGTTTTCAAGGGGAATCTAGTTCTATAACTGTGTAGAGTGCATAAGGCCTTCTGGCTCAACTACTCTGGGAGTCACAAGCAGAGAGTAACAAGCTTATGAATAAATGACTCATTATCTTATGAGCAAAAGCCACATGCATTAAAGAGAAAGTGTAAGGCAGAAGATGAAACCTGGGGCCATGAACTGACATGACTTCTAAGGAAATTCCTGCTCAGTCCCAGATAGGGTGTTCAGTTAGTATGTGGGTGTGAAGGAATGCCATGAAAGTGAGTCATTTCACTAAGCCCCATCCCATGTTTGTATCATTTCTTGAGGCTCCTCCTGCCAAATAAGGAAACTGTGTGTGTGTGTTAAGATTCACAAACCAACCACCTCATCACATTAGAGAATGAATTCACTTTAAATCCAGTTGCTGCCTCCTGCAGAATTCTGGGGTTTGTGGGACCTCATCACACTAGAACAGTGTTTTTCAAACTTTTTTGAGCCACTGCACATTTTTTACATTTACAAAGTCCTGGGGCACACCACCAACCAAAATGACACAAAATGACACTCTTAACACAGCAATACATATAGTTAATATGTTTTTAAATGCATTCATACACTCAGTGTGAAACCTGGGCCTGTTTTGATGAACACAACATAGATATCCTGGCAGGAATGGCAGAAAGACACAAACTTCCCGCACAGAACTCCCATAACCAAGAGAAAATACTATAAGAGTTTGGTGGGCATTGACCTTGGGTTTTGGAGTTGTAGTTCACCTATATCCAGAGAGCACTGTGGACTGAAACAATGTTGGATCAGGACTAAACTTGACATGACTACTCAATATGCTCAAATGTGAACACAGATGGAGTTTGGGGGAAATACACCTTGACATTTGGGAGTTACAGTTTCTGGGATTTATAGTTAACACACAATCAAAGAGCATCCTGAACTCTTGCAACAATGGAATTGAACCAAACTTGGCATATTGAACTCTCATTACCAACAGAAAGTACTGAAAGGATTTGCTTGGGAATTGGCCTTGAGTTTGGAAGTTGTAGTTCACCTACACCCAGAGAGCACTGTGGACTCAAACAATGTTATGTTATGTTGTTGTTTGTTTTCTATCCAGAATCACAATGTTGGAAGGAGGCTCACCACTTCAAGGTCCCTAAAACAGGCATGGGAAAACTTCAGCCCTCTAGGTGCTTTGGACTTTAATTCCCACCATTCCTAACAGGCTGAGGTCCTTTCCTGCTTAAATGGCTGAGGGGGGGAAAGGAAAAGGGCCTGAGGCTGCTAGGAATGATGGGAGTTGGAGTCCAAAATACCTGGAAGGTTCAAGTTTGCCCATGACAGCTTTCGACAGAGACCTCTTCCTCCCCCTTCCCCTTCTCGCCCTTTCTTCCCCCTCCTGCCGAACACTTACTTTTTCTTCTACACTGCCGCTTCTGCCGCCATTTTGATCTGAGGGGCCAGTGTGAGTGTGTTCAGGAGGGGAGGGGGGAGGGAGGAAGACGTTACCCGTGTGGGCACTACTGCGCAGACTCACCCCAGAGCAAAGCGAGCAGAGCGAGGCTGGGAAGAAGGGAACCCGAGTGGAGAAGAAAAAGTGTTCGGCAGGAGGGGGAAGAAAGAGTATTGTTCCAATTTCTCACGGCACACCTGATGATTGCGCACGGCACACTGGTTGGGAAACACTGAACTATAGGGCTAGTATGGGCTCTGAATGGCCTTTCACATTGGTTTATAATTCCAAATCTTTTCGAAATGCAAGAAATGATGATGTGTCTGGATTTCCTTGTCGATTCAAGTAAGAGCGGCTCACCACAACAACAATATAAGCTAAGGGTATACGCCGATGACGTGGTATGCTTTATCGAGAATCCATTAGAGAACACAAATAAATGGTTAAATAAGCTTGAGATATTTGGAAATCTAGCAGGTTTCAAAATAAATAAACAAAAAACAAAAATGCTAACTAAACACCTAAATAATTCAGAGAAACACATACTACAAACAGCGACGGAAATTGAAATAGCCAGCAAGGTGAAATATCTAGGAGTAAGCATCACACCAAATAATACACAACTACTGAAGAATAACTATGAGGCATTATGGGGGAAAATACAAATGGACTTAGAGAAATGGAAATACCAAAATATCTCCCTATTGGGAAGGGTAGCTACGGTAAAAATGAACATCTTGCCCAGGCTACTGTACCTATTTCAGACATTACCAATTGTGAGAACTGAGTTTCTGTTCAAAAAGTGGAACTCCGCCATTAGCAAATTCATATGGAGAAATAAGAAAGCAGGAATAAAAATGAAGCAACTAACGGATGATAAAAATAGGGGAGGCATGGGGCTCCCTGACTTTAAATTGTATTATGAAGCCGCCAACTTGGTAGCAATAAAAGAATGGATAACTTTAAAGAACCAAAACTTGCTGCAATTAGAAGGCCACGACCTACGTTTTGGCTGGCACGGGTACCTATGGTACGATAAAAAATCAGTGGAAAAAAATTTCAGCCACCACATAATCCGAGCCTCCCTGATAAAAACTTGGGAGAAGTACAAACAAAGAACCTCCAGGAAGACCCCGATGTGGGTATCCCCCATTGAGGCCTTCCACAAGAAGGAACTGGCAGCTGAAATGTGGCTAACATATAAACAAATACTAGAAAAGACAAGTAAAGACGAATGGAGCATTAAAACAATAGAGGACTTGAGACAAATAAACCAAAAAACATCCTGGTTCAACTATCACCAAATACATCAAATATATCAAAAAGATCGGGTACTAGGGTTCGCGGAGGGCAGGCATGTAGCCAGGGGGGGGGCTAAGGGGGCTTCAGCCCCCCAAAATTCTCAGGGTGGTCCGCGAGAAGGCCTTACTGGTACATTATTTAAACTGTTATGTTTATTCATATCATGATCTGATCACCATGCTCATTTTATCCCACATTAATGGGGCTATTGGGATAACAATACAAAAGGTTTGCTAGGGTAGACCCTCTTTCACCCAGTCTCAGCCCCCCCGAACCAAACTCAGCCCCCCCCCGAACCAAAATCCTGGCTACGGCCCGGGCGGAGGGGAAAGATTACTGGGATAGAATTATGGAAAAGAAGGAAAAAACATCAGTTTAATATACAAACAATTGTTGAAATGGTCTACAGAAGAAGAGCAGGTGAAGGAATGCCATATAAAGTGGGCAAAAGACCTGAAACATACAATACACTTACGACAGTGGGAAGAAGTATGGGGGGGGGGGAACTAAAGTACACCGCAGCAACAGATATCAGGGAAAATTGGCTGAAACTAAAATACAGATGGCACCTATGCCCAGATAAGTTATCCAGATTCAATAAAAGCATTTCAAACAAGTATTGGAAATGCAACAAGGAACCTGGAACATTCTTGCACCAATGGTGGGAGTGCAAAAAAATCAAAAAGTTTTGGCAGGCAATCCACAGAGAAACGCAAAAAATTATTAAAGTTAAATATAAACTAGACCCACAAACTTACTTACTTGGCTTCACTGTACCTAATTTAAGGGGAAAACCAGGACAGAATGCTATTTTTACTAAATACAGGTGCCCGATTAACGCTGGGGAGAAAATGGAAGCAGAAGGACACCCCAGATGTGGAAGATTGGCTATGGAAAAACATGGACATTATTCAAATGGACACACTATCCCAGAAATTATATGAAAGGAAAGAGAAAACGGATTGGTCCGGCTTTAAGGAATATATGCAGAATAAAGGAATACGTTTTTTGATTAACATCAATGAAGTTTAACTATCTGTATACCTTTATAAAACGGAATGTTTGTATGTGTGTATGCGGAGGGCGGGAGGGCAGAAGGGCAGAAGCAGCCACTTTCACAGGCCAGGGCGGATATGTGGCAGCCACTTTCACAGGCCACAGCGACCAGCGCGGGTGATGGACCTGCACCAAACTTGGTACACATAGCCCCCCTAACCCCCTTTATGTCCTGGCGCGGGTCGGGGGACATGACCCACGTATTATGGGATTTGTAGTACTTTCCAACACTTTGGTTCCCACAGACCACTGAGGCCACCAAAAAGGACCAATACAGACCACACTCAGCACACAGCCCCCATGACCCACTCTACATCCTGGTGCAGTTCGGAGGAGGGTGGACCATGGATGATGAGACTTGAAGTGCCTCTACTCACTTCCCAAGTCCGCTGCAACCCTCATCCAATCACTGATCGAGACCAAACTTGGCACACATAACGCCCATGACTGCCTTCACGTCCTGGTGAGGTTTGGGGGAGGACTGACAATGGATGATGGGATTTGTAGTACTTTTACACCCCTCTGTTCCCACAGACCACTGTGGCCCCCAACAAACACTGATAAAGACCACACTTGGCACACAGAGCCCCAGTGACCCAGTCCACATCCTACTGAAGTTTGGAGGGGGACAGAACATGGATGATGGGTCTTGCAGTACCTTCTCTCACTTTCCAAGACTGCTACAAACCTAATCCTATGATTGATCAACACCAAACTTGCCACACAGAGCCCTCATGACCCACTCTACATTCTAGTGCAGTTTGGAGGAGGGTGGACCATGGATGATGGGACTTGAAGTACCTCTACTCACTTCCCAAGTCTGCTGCAACCCTCATCCAATTACCGATTGAGACCAAACTTGGCACACATAACCCCCATGACTGCCTTCACGTCCTGGTGAGGTTCGGGAGGACTGACAATGGATGATGGAATTTGTAGTATTTTCACACCCTCTGTTCCCACAGACCACTGTGGCCCCCCAAAACACCGAGAAAGTCCACACTTGGCACACAGAGCCCCAGTGACCCACTCTACATCCTACTGAAGTTTGGAGGGGGAGAGAACATGGATGATGGGACTTGCAGTACCTTCCCTCACATCCCAATTCTGCTACAAACCTAATCCAATGACTGATCAACACCAAATCTGGCACACAGAGCCCTCATGACCCACTCTACAGCCTGGTGCAGTTTACTGTGAGACGGACCACGGATGATGGGACTTGAAGTACCTTCACTCACTTCCGAAAAAGAATGCATCCCTCATCCATTCACCAATACAGACCAAACTTAGCACACAGAGCCCCCATGACCCAATCTACATCCTACTACACTTTGGGGGGACAGAGATGATGGGACTTGCACTACCTTCAGTAATTTCATGATACCACTGCAACTCCCAATAATGATGGATCAAGACCAAACTTGGCACACAGAGCCCCCATGACCCACTCAACATCCTGCTGCGCTTCACAAATAACCCGGGCAGGGCCGGGTCCCCAAGCTAGTAATTTATATAAAGATAACTTATTGTGCACTATAACTTTGGTGGAGATATAGAATATGATAGGGGATCCTATAAACAACTAATGTAATGATAACCTTGAGAGGATATTGGGAAGTCTTTTTAGATGTATCACTGTACCCCCTCCCCCTCCTACCCCCTTCTATTTCTTTCCCTACAGCCCCCATCACCCCAATCCCCCCCATACCCCCTTCCTACCCCACTCTACGTCGTGGACAGATATTCTATCTTCTGTCACTGCAAAAAACTCAATAAAGATATTACAAAAAAAAAATTCAAGTAAGAGCGGGAGAAGGAAAGGCAAGAAGCAGAATATAGAGTTAAACTTATTACACAGGAAAAATGTATCACACATTTGGAATCTGTTGTGCATCACTTCAGATTCGTAGCATAAAAATAGACGTCTGCTTGCAAAATTTTGTACAAACCCACACATTTTCTTTCCAAGGAAACAAATGATATTTGTGAAATTCTATCTGGCCAAACGCCTGGTTACCTGACTGCGATTTTTAATTATGAAATGTATATTGTAGAGTTCCTGGCCCAGAAATGCCAATGTGAAATTAAAAATGAACTAAGGATGCACATGAGCACAGCCTACATAGGCAGCTCCAGCAAATTCCAGGAATTGCAACACCGTTTTGAATTTCTCAATAGCTTGTCTGGTTCGTGTGTTATTAAACACTTTCCTCCCTGCTCTATCTGGTAGGTCTATCATCCAATTTAATTATAGTAATGCTAGTGTGAGACTGGGATACTTGGGTTTGCGCATAGTGTCAGATGTCATAGAGAGTCCTAAGTGAAAATTTAATGCAATATAATATCCATGAAACACTTTGGGGGGTGGATTTAAAATAGCATAACTTAGGAAGCTCAGTAAGTAGCTGTAAATGAACTCAAATTAACCTCAAATTATCATGTGCTAGAAAAGATAATTGGAGTGAATAAGGAGTTGGAGTATCTTGTATATGTGGAAAGTATATATATATTTCAGTTTTGATCAGGCAGCTCTCAACTGTTGTAGGACTGGAGCTTCCACTCTCCATAGCCAGCATGCGTAATGGTGGTGGGTAATGGGAGTTGAAATCTAGTAACATCTGGAGAGCCGCACATTGCCTACTCCTGATTTAGATAAAGTAGGACAAACCAGGGGGTGGAAATACATACCATAGAGTGCATACTATGAAATGGAAAGAAACGTATCATAAGGACCTTCCACACAGCCATATAACCCAGAATATCAAGGCAGAAAATCCCAAAATATCTGCTTTGAACTGGCTTATCTGAGTCCATACTGCCATATATATTCCAGCTCAAAGCAGATAATGTTGAGACAGTGAATACTACTGTTACCAAACAATTTAAGATAGCCTGGCCCATAGGGGGCAGAGGCCCAGAAGTACCCCTAAAGCGAGGATTTCAGCAAAAACCTCAGGTGAGTTTTTAAAAAGCAACCTAAAAATCACTTTCCCAAATGATCTCACCAAAGAAGTCTGGAAGAAGATGCCACTGAAGTTTTTATTCTTGTCAGCTGAGAAGGATGACCACTGCAGTATCCTTGTCGCAAAGCAGTCATAAAGTTACATTCAAAAGATATGCCATTTTTATAAGGTTACAGATTCAAATTTCCCACTTCCCGCCCCCAGACCAGCTTTGTGTTGATTGGATGGAATCGCTGGGGCAGCTGGAGTTTGGTCCAATAGTGAAACAGTGCCACTTCTTGTTCTGGAGAATGGGGAGCAAGGAGCAGGAGTTTTCTTGAGTAGATTTGTCCATATGTTAATGAATCTAATGCCCTGACCTTTTGAGTCAAGGGAATTCTTTTGTTCTTTGTGAGAAACAGGAATTGTCCTTAACGACCCTTCCTTGTTGACAAAGGGCCATATGCAGATTTTCCATGAGAATTTCAGCCTTCTGGATGATAAACAAATGAAATAATTGTAGCCATGTGCTGGTTTCCACGGCCAGCAGTGATAGCTGGTTATGAAATATGAAAAATAGTTATGCCATATGTTCTATAAATGCGGGACAAGACTAAACTCGGAGGGTCCAGCGTTTATGGAACAAAAAGGGGTCTTTCAAAAATGGGGAGAGGGGAAAGAAACCTTCTCCAAACCAGAAAGAGTCCTCTGTCATGCAAATTGTTCCAATAATTGGATTGGTGCAGCCAGGAATGTGGTCACCCTGATCTCAAAACAAACAGCTGGGTCACGTAGCATTCATATTTTTAAAAAAAAACATATGGAAAAGGAAAAACATGCAGGAAAATGGTTACATGGAAGGAGAGGGTTTCAGGGAAATACCACTACCAATGTCTCATAACTATTTCATATGCAAGGAGTAGAAAGGAAGTCCATATGATATTGAAAAGTATCAAATCCATATGCTTTGGGGAAGTCCATAATAGAAGAGTCCATATAAAAGAAAACTGCATCTGTGTCCTTGGAAAACTTATAAGAAAGAGTCATTTTCGCTAATAGCCTATGGAGAGTCCAAACACACGGAAGTCCTTGGAAAACTATATCTCTCAGCACATTCTGGGCGGCCTCATGTCGGCCCATCTTCATGCAGCCCTTGTGTACAAAAGGCCCACGGCTTCAGGCCTCCATTAAAAGGCCGCTTGCTGATGGCGGGAACAAGGGCTTTTCAAGAACCAGCGGGTTTTGGCAATCAGCTGGTCCGGGGAAGAAATATTCTTTAAAGTTTAAAGAGTTGCATAGAGGTGAAGGGGTTCAGAGGAAGAAAACCGAGATAGCAGAAAGTTTTAGAATAAATCAGAGAAAAATATGAAATTGGAATGGAGTCAAAATGGGACACTTTGTATCTTTGTGGAAAGGGAAAATGTTGCGATGTGGAGTGTTCCTAATCTAAGCTGCGCCACAAAGTTTCAGGTTAAGTGAGGCAAGAAAACAGAGAGGTAGAAATGCTAAATCCCAGCCCTTTGTCTTTAAAGATGCCAGACCACATGTGCAGGAACGTTGGAACTCCCTGCTGCAGGTAAAACCAATTAAGATACAGATGGGCTCTCTCTCTGGGGCTCGCCTTCACCACAACATCTGCTTTGAACGGAGTTAACCGAGTCCACACTGCCATATAACCCATTTCAAAGCAGATAATGTAGGATTTTCTACAGCTGACTTCTAAAATGGAGTCTGAGGTCTGAGCATTCTCAGATCTGACCATGTGATCTGAAGCCCCTCCCACTACCTCAAGAAGCATAGAGTAAAGGAATCGGCATACCAGCTTCCTTTACTCTATGTTATAAGTATATAATACAGGATATAATACAGCAGGGCTGTCCAACTGGCGGCCCGGGGCCCGTATAAGGGCCCCCCAGGCCATTCCCTACGCCCCCCCTAAGCTTTTAAATAAAAAGTAAAAATTGAAAAACAAAATAATAATAATATTTTTAAAAAAATACGTACTTCCGGGTTCGGAGCAAGTATCGTGAAAATACGCAATCCACACGGGATTTCGCTGTCAACGCGAGATCACGCCGGTGTTGACAGCGAAATCCCGTGTGGATTGTGTATTCTCGCAATACTCTTCGGCTACTCTACTCCTGGATCGCTGAGGCCCACAGACGCGATTAGGACCTTCTTCGACTCAGTCGGTCGTCGCCTCTCTCGTCGTCCGGGTACTCCTGGATCCTGTGCGTTTGGAAAAGGTAGGCCGAAGCAGGGGGCTCCTCAGGGGGCTCCTCATTCCCTCCCCCATCTCCCCTCATATATTAAATATAAAATTAAATATATTTAAAGATGAAATAAGGGGAGATGGGATACATTAAAATAAGGGGGGAGAGGAGGATGGAATTAAATATATTTAATATTAAATAAAAATAAGGGGAGAGGGGAGGATAAAATTAAATATATTTAATATTAAATAAAAATAAGGGGAGAGGGGAGGATGGAATTAAATATATTTAATATTAAATAAAAATAAGGGGAGAGGGGAGGATGGAATTAAATATATTTAATATTAAATAAAAATAAGGGGAGATGGGAGGATGGACTTAAATATCTTTAATATTAAATAAAAAGGGGAGAGGGGAGGTTGGAATTAAATATATTTAATATTAAATAAAAATAAGGGGAGATGGGAGGATGGAATTAAATATATTTAATATTAAATTAAAATAAGGGGAGAGGGGAGGATGGAATTAAATATATTTAATATTAAATAAAAATAAGGGGAGAGGGGAGGTTGGAATTAAATATATTTAATATTAAATTAAAAAAGGGGAGAGGGGAGGGTGGAATTAAATACATTTAATATTAAATTAAAAGAAGGGGAGAGGGCGCCGGGGAGAGGGCGGAGCCAGGGGTGGGGTGGGGGCGGAGTCAGGGGAGGGGACGGAGCCGGGGCAGGGGCAGACCCTACGGCCCCCCAGGTCATCAGTGACCGGAATACAGGCCCCTGGGCCGGTAGAAGTTGGACAGCCCTGTAATACAGTAAACAAAACAGAATCATGTGCAAAGAAGTTACTAGTGGTGGCTTGAAGAAGGTTGCAATTTCCAACAGTATAACATCAGGGATCTTCCAATAGTGCTCTGCCAATAACTCCTCTGTACAGGCTGAGGCTGAAGATTCATGGCTGTTGAGAAGTTTCAGGAGTTCCAGAGGCAAATAATAATAATAATCATCATCATCATCATCACCATCATCATTATCATTATCATTATTTGTACCCCGCCACCATCTCCCCAATGGGGACTCGGGGGGTAGCTAACATGAGTTCGAGCCCTTCTAAAATACAATACAACACAGTAAAATACAAAATACAAAACAAAATACATTAGAAATAATAATAAAATAAAATTACAAAAACAAATAAAACGATACAAGATATTCACACAATAAAACCGAATAGGATGGGAAAAGGCAAACCCCCTGAGAACAAATCTTTCCAAGAAAACCCTTCGGGTCACAATAGCTGAGAAATGAATCACTACCACTACAATGCTAGTATGAGACTTTTGGTTTACAGGATTGAAAACATGCTCAGTGATTAACTGGCAATGGATTGCAGCCTAAAAATACATGGGAGAAACACAATGCATCAATAATAATAATAATAATAATAACTACCTCTATGCTGTAGGAAGATGTTTGGATGGCTGTAATGAGCATGGATACCTATATGGTACTGGTGACAAGTACTTCAACGACACCCTTTGGGAAGTTTTCTGCCACATTCAGATCTTCTAAAACCCATCCATCCTCCTCACTGATTATTCAGGTAGTTTGCTCTCAAAATGTGTAAAGTTTCTGTAGATTTTCTGAATGGCCTGGCTTTTTAGGCCAGAAGGGTTATGACTGCATCTTATCAATAATAATAATAATATTCTTTATTTATACCCCACCACCATCTCCCCACAGGGGACTCACATGAGGCCAAGCCCAAACAACAAATTACAATAAAACAAAAATCAAAACACAATAAACACACTATAAATGCATACATATAAATAAAAGAACAATATACAAACAGATATCTATATTTTAGGCTTTTTTTCTAACTTTTTCTAACTTGGAGGTTTGTAATACTACCCTCTACTCTAGACCTGGGCAACCTACAGCCCGTGGTCTGGATGCGGCCCGGCAGCCGATTCTGTCCGGCCCGGGAAGAAGGGCGTTGGGGGTGGGGCCAAGAGGAAGGGGTGCTGCTGCCGCCATCCCATTGCGGGCTGTGAGGTCTGCGTCGACAGACAGCCCACCGCTCTGAAGAACAATCGGAGGAGCAGCAGCTTTGGAGTGCCTGCCATCCCGGGAAGCGATCCGGGCCTGCAGCAGGAGCAGTTGGCAACCTGTGGTGGCTGATCACCCTGGCGACCCAGAAGACTTGATCGTCTTCCGGTTCACCAGGGCGATTACCCGCTGCAGCTCGCCGACTGCTCCTGCTGCAGTCCCGGATCGCCTCCCAGGATGGCAGGCATTCCAAAGCCGGGATGGCAGGCACTCCATTGCAGGGCAATCAGCTGGGGAACGGCTGGGGGCGAGAGCGGGTGGAGGTCTGCAGCCTCCGATCGTCTGCTGCTCTGCTGCGGTGGCAGCTGGGTTTGCTTTGTTATCCTCTGGGCTGGGTCCATTGGGCCATTCCATCTTGGGATCCTTCTTCTCTTGAGGATGTCAGCCTCCATCTTGGTTCGCACCCTGTATTCTTGAATTTCATTTTATTTTATTTTAGTGGTTTTTATTATTATTTTATTATAATAATTTTATAATAATAATATAATATAATGTTATATTATATAATTTCAATATATTATAATGTCTATATATATACTATAATAATAATGATATTAATACTAATAATATATGAATATTTCTTGATATATTAATATGTTAATATTAATGATGTGTAATATATAGTAAGTAAATAAATAAATAATGTAGTTAGAATGTAGTTCCGTCTCTAGGTGCGGCCCTCCATAATATTTTTTGGCTCTCGTGTGGCCCCTTGGAAAAAATAATTGCCCACCCCTGCTCTACTCATTTCCCTGGGAATAATTCTTCATAAACGTACAAGAGTTGATTTGGGGAGAAACACAACCTTTCCATGGTGCAGCTCCTAGAAGCCACAGGCAACATGACCAATAGTAAGAAATAATGTCTGAAATGTCTGAAAGGCCAAAAGTCCCCACACCTGGTGTAGATGAAAACAAATTGCAGCCCATTTTCAACCCCTTGAATGTTATTCCAATTCTGGTTCCTTGTCTATTCCTGAATTGCCAATGCAAAAAAGGCATTCTAAATGAATGGTAATCAGTGGGCACACGGGTTTTAACCAATGACACATAATGCTCTTGCTCAACTCCTTCGAATGCCAAGGGGACTGTGCAGGAAAAAATCCAAATTGAATTGGCCATCGGGAAATTATATACTAAGTAATAATAGAAAGATTCTTCAGCCATCAGGCTCCCTACCAAAAGCCCAGCACTGTTTTTCCCCCCTGCAAACTGGGCCAATGCAAGGTTGGGCCAAGCAATACAACATCATTGCTGTCCATTCATTCTGACCAGGAAGCAGAGCTTGGGGAAATGACTCATTTGGACTGGCGCTCCCAGCATTTCCCAACCAGCATGGCCACCAGCATCTAAAAAACAACATCTAAATAAAAACTATACATTAGGTCAGTGTTTTTCAACCTTTTTTGAGCCGCGGCACATTTTTTACATTTACAAAATCTTGGGGTACACCACCAACCAAAATTACACAAAATGACACTCTAACTTATTTTATTTATTTATTATTTATTTATTATTTCGACTTATATACCACCCTTCCCGAAAAGGCTCAGGGTGGTTCACAGCAATGAACAACAAAACACAACATACTTGAAAACATAATAAGAACAGATTAAGACCAGAGTAGGGGTTACAGTTTAGAGATTGTGCGCCTGATGGAACAGGTTGGTCTTACAGGCCCTCTGAAAAGCCTGTAGATCAGTTATTGCTCGTGCCTCCTCCGGGAGGGCATTTCAAAGGGTAGGCCCTGCTACAGAAAAAGTTACTATATTGTACTATACCATTATACTGTAATATTATTAGTATTAGTATTATTAGTATTTTATATTACTTGTATATATTTTATACAATATATAATTTCAATATTGTATTATTTTTAGAAGTGTTATCTTGTATTACATTATAATAATATAAATATTATAGGTACATACAATATATTATCAGTAAAGCACAGGAGTTATCATTACTCTCATAGTCAATAACGATATACACCATGACTATGACAAATACTGATAATATAACAATATAATAGCATATACAAAGAGGGAAAATAATATTATGTTAATACATAGTTCATAATAATAATAATAATAATAATAATAATAATATAGCCCATGAGGCTCCTTCCATGTCACAGTCTCTGAGGCCCGGTAGGCTGCTCGCGTACCTGCCCGGAGGTGGGCCCCCGTTGTTCCCCATTTCGTGGCAGCAGTGGGCGAAGAGGCAGTAGAGCTGCTGGTAGGAGAGGAAGCCTGTGAAGTCGGAGGCGGTGGCGCCGGCCAGGGCCAGGCTCAGGCTCAAGGGCTCCACCTCCCCAGCTGGCCAGACCAGCGCCAGGCCAGCCACCAAGCCCAGCACCGCCAGGCACACCCGCCACCGCATTGCCTCAGACGAGGCACTTCTGCTCCACTGGCGTCCCCCTGGGGAAGGCGCTTCTAGTCCCTCTGCTGCCGCCATCTTGGTGCCGGGCGGGAGTTCAAGGCCGCTGCGACGGGATTGGCCCGCGGGGAATAAAGGGGTGTGGCTTATTCAAGACTCAAGAGGTTCCAATTTCCCACAACACACCTGATGTTCGCTCACGGCACACTAGTGTGCCGCGGCACACTGGTTGGGAAACACTGCATTAGGTATTGAACCCCAGACCAAATTAAAAGGGTGTCATAACTATCCCAAGGCTGGGACTTTAAAATCAGGTTTCAAATAAGACATCTGAGAATAGAAAATACAACTGGAATCAGTCTCACATGGCATGCTTCACAGGGCTGTTGTGACTATGACCCTGAAGTCATTGGAAGAAGAACATGGATGTAATGGAGAGATGTTTGCACTCACGGGTTTTAGCCTGGTGCATGTGGGTGTGTGTATGTGAATGTGTGAGAGAGATTAGTTTCTGAAAAACTGAAATGTTCCCATGCTAGTCTAGGCAATTCTCAGATTTCTTCTCTCCCTTGTCCTGGTCCCCAAGTTTGGCTCACAGTTCACAGTCCCCCACCCACTTCCCTCTCATTGCCAGAACCCAGCAGGGGCCCCCTATTTGGGGGGAGGGATGTGTTTCCCCCCCCTTCCAAATTAAAACTATGCCCTTCCCTCTGATATCCAAATCCTCCAATTTGCAGGAAAGCCAGACTGAAAATAATTCTCATCTTGAACCCTTGCATTGGCTGTGTTCCTGCTCCTTTTCCTTGGATCCCTTAAACTCAGCTATGGAAATGCTCACATATCCCAACAACAGCGAAATCTTGGTGTCTTTTTAAAGGCCTTTTCCTGAGGTTATTTTGGGGGCATTGATTCAAGAAATTGGATAGACTACTACATCAGCTATTGTTTCTTAGCTGCTCTGAGATCAGAGTGAAGAGAGGAGCCAGGAAGGCAGTTCCATCTTGCCTCCTGCACTGTGCTTATACTATACTACAGGGCTGTCCAACTTCTACCGGACCAGGGGCCTGAATTCCAGTCACTGATGACCTGGGGGGCCGAAGGGTCTGCCCCCGCCCCCGGCTCCACCCCTGTCCCGGCGCCGCCCCCACCCCGCCCCTGGCTCCACCCCTTCCCGGCTCCACCCCCTCCCCATGGGTTGAGTCTTCCTGAATCTTCGTTCGCAAAATAATGCTGAGAGACACACACACACATATATATACAGTATTATATATATATATATATATATATATATATATGAGTATATAAAACCTCAATTACAAAGGTGAATCTTTAAATTACTACTCATAAGAGGCATCCATACAGTCAAATATAATCTTTTACTGAGATAAAATGCAGGGTGGGAATTCAAAAGGGCATGCATACAATCAAATATAATCTTTTACTGAGATAAAATGCAGGGATAAAATATTAAATTATTTTAATTTAATATTAAATATATTTAATTCCATCCTCCCCTCTCCCCTTATTTTAATTTAATATTAAATATATTTAATTCCATCCTCCCCTCTCCCCTTATTTTTATTTAATATTCAATATATTTAATTCCATCCTCCCCTCTCCCCTTATTTTTATTTAATATTCAATATATTTAATTCCATCCTCCCCTCTCCCCTTATTTTTATTTAATATTAAATATATTTAATTCCATCCTCCCCTCTCCCCTTATTTTTATTTAATATTAAATATATTGAATGCCATCCTCCCCACTCCCCTTATATTTATTTAATATTAAATATATTTAATTCCATCCTCCCCTCTCTTTATTTTAATGTATCCCATCTCCCCTTATTTCATCTTTAAATATATTTAATTTTATATTTAATACATGAGGGGACGGCCCCGGGCCGCCAGTTGGACAGCCCTGCTATACTATACTATACTGTAATACAGTGATTTTCAACCTTTTTTGAGCCGCGGCACATTTTTTACATTTACAAAATCCTGGGGCACACCACCAACCAAAATGACACAAAATTATACTCTAACACAGTAATACATATAGTTAATATGTTTTTTAATGTATTTATACACTCAGTGTGAAACCTGGGCCTGTTTCGATGAACACAAAATAGATATCCTGGCAGGAATGGTAGAAAGACACACACGAAGGTTTTACTCAACAGCTGTCTGTCTCTCTCTGTTTTTAGTTTTTACTCCAGTAAAGCTTGAGAAGCTCATCTCACACAGATATGTGGTTGAAAACAGGAACAATGTCAAAATAGCTTTGTTGGCCAGAATGGGGAACTCCCTGGCAACAGATAACCAAAAACTGTCCAAAGGAAGATCAGCAAATTTTAGCTCAAGAACTTCTCCATCACTGTCACTCGCTTGTCTTGCTGTGATCCCAAATTGCCACTGTCACTTGACGCGCAGCTGCAGCACTAACTCTAACTTTGTTTACTTAGCCGCATCCGAGTGAATCCAAGGTGACGCGACCATAGCACTCTCACGCCACTTCTTAGGTGGCATGAGAGTGCTATGGTTCCATTTCTTAAAGGGACAGATGCACCTTATAGTTTATATATGAATGAAGTTTGAAAATAATTTCCCACGGCACACCTGATGATTTCTCACGGCACACTAGTGTTCCACGGCACACTGGTTGAAAATCACTGCTATAATATACTATAATATAATACATTGTATATACAAATAATATTGATAGTATTATAATGTAATACAATATAATACTACTACTACTACTAATATTATATCATAATTATATATTTTATACTATACTATACATCTATCTATCTATGTATATAATAGAAGTCAGTGTTTGCGGCCGTGCGGAGGTGCGGAGGTGCGGAGGTGCGGTGGTGCGGAGGAAGGAATATGTGGCAGCATTTTGATTGGTTGCCACTGTGGGATTATTTGCATAAAGGACTCTGATTGGCCAGCCTCAGAACTCCAACATTCTACAGCCCGAGACAGAGGGGATTGGTTGCCAGTGAAATGGTATTTGCATAATGGACTCCGATTGGCCAACCACATTCCAACATTCTAAAGTGACTCAGAGGGAAAAGGATCTGGGAAGATCACAGGTGTCAAAATGAGGGCATTGTCCCCCCAGATAAGAATTCAGCCGCAAGAAATGAGTTTCCCCTCCAGTCCCTCAGTCTCTAGCATTGTATGTGAAAGGAAGGGCTCCTGGCTTTTCCTTTTCCTTCCCCCCCCCCAAATCAATACTTTTGTCTAGCCTTAGACCCTTTCTACACTGCCATATAAAATCCAGATTATCTGCTTTGAACTGGATTATATGGCAGTGTAGACTCCTATAATCCAGTTCAAAGACGATCATGTGGATGACCTGCTTTGATCATCTGGATCAGGGGTGCTCAGAATGGTGATCGGGATCACCATGGTGATCTTTGGGCCTCATCCTGGTGATCTTGAGGGCCCTGACCAGGTTTTTTGCAGTTGGTCCTCTTCACGCGCCCCTGCACGCTGCAAAGAAGTCCTCCGTCGTTGCTCCTCCCCGCTCCCTGCTCGCGCGCGCCTCCAAAAGCTCCAGAGTCCAAGAGGCAGAATGGGCCCCCTCTTTTGGATTCCTCCTCCTCCCTCCGTCCTTCTCCAGCCATTCAGAGTCGTAGGAGACCAAAGGGGGCGGGCCTGGATGATGCGATGCATGGCTGCCTCGCGCGCATGCGCAGAAGCACCCATACTGCCTCTCGGACTTCTCGTGAGCTCTTGGAGGCGGCATGCATCCTGGCGGCGTGGAAATAGGAGCAATAATGGAGGAGGAGGACAAGGACGCTTTGGGGTCATTTCCTTACCGCATCTCAAAGGTCGGTCTTTTTACTTTGGGGTGGGTGCTTGATTGTTCTGTGGCATGTCTCTTTGTTTATTTTTAATGTTTAAAAATGGCCTTTTAGCTCCAAAGCCTCTCTGCTTGCTTTGTTCCTTGAGAAATATATGTTGGGGAATATGGAAATGTGGGAGAAATGGGGTGGTTGGATGTATTTTTGCATGTCCCTTTGTTTACCTTGCTGAGTATTAAATGGCCTTGCAGTTCAACAGCCTCTCTTCTTACTTTCTGGCTGATAATATGTGTGGTAATATGGCAGTGTGGGAGAAATGGGGTGGTTGGATGTATTTTTATGCTCTGTTTTATATTGTTATTAAATTGAAATGTTGATGTTTTATAACTTCATTTTATGTAAACTGCCCCGAGCCTGCTGGAAGGAGCGGTACATAAAAATGAATAATAAATATAAATAAATAAATAAATAGTTATACGTTTTACATTTCTGGGTAGGTGATCTTTGGGACTTGGTTTTTTAATCAGTAGCTCCCATGCTGAAAAAGTGTGAGCACCCCTGATCTGGATTATATGGCAGAGAAGGGGCCTCAAACTTCTCTAATCATGCAGTTTGAACGGCCCTATATGCAGCTTCAACTACAATGATCCTATAATGCTTTCTAGGGCAGTGTCGACCCAGTCCCAGAAGTTGGGGTTTGATGTCTTGTTTGCTGCAACCATCTACCATTTGAAGATGATCTATTTTTTTAAATAAAAAAAAAAATCGGGAAAATAATAACATAGGTTTCTTCCCCCTGATTTCTCCGTTTCCAGCCCTGGCCTCTTTCATTCTTTCCTCTTTTTCTCTTCTTTTCTTTTCCCCATTTCATTTCTTTCTCCCTCTTCTTGGCTCTTCCAAGGACAAAATCCTCCTCCTCCTCCTCCTCCACACCTGAATGAAATCCCACATGATCTGCTTTGAACTGGGATACATGGCAGTGTGGACTCCGATAATCCAGTTCAAAGCAGATATTATGAGAATATGTATTGTGGAAGGCTTTCGTGGCTGGAATCATTGGGTTGTTGTAGGTTTTGTCGGGCTATATGGCCATGTTTTAGAAGCATTCTCTCCTAACATTTCGCCTGCATCTATGGCAAGCATCCTCAGAGGTTGTGATATTGTGAGAGATTGTGAGATTGTGAGATTTTCTGCCGTGATATTCAGTGTTATTTATTTATTTACTACATTTTTATGCCGCCCTTCTCACCCCAAAGGGAACTCAGAGCGGCTTACAAGTAAAATGTAAATGCAATATATTCTATTTTTGCCATAGCACAATACTAATATTATATATTAGGGTATACTATAACATTATACTGTAATATTATTAGTAATATTACATGTAATATAAAATATATAATTATAATATCATATTATTAGTAGTAGTATATTGCATTACATTATAATATTATCAATATTATATGTATATACAATATATTATATTATATATTATAATATATAATATTATTATATTATATATTTTAGTAGTAGTATATTGTATTACATTATAATATTATCAATATTATATGTATTTACAATATATTATAATATATATTATAATATAATATTATTATATTATATTTTAGTAGTAGTATATTGTATTACATTATAATTCAATATAATATATTGTATATACTATATATTATATTATATATTATAATATTATATTATATTATATATATTAGTCGTATATTGTATTACATTATAATATCAATATTATATGTATATACAATATATTATATTATACATTATAATATTATAATATATATTAGTAGTATATTGTATTACATTATAATATTATCAATATTATATGTATTTACAATATATTATAATATATATTATAATATAATATTATTATATTATATTTTAGTAGTAGTATATTGTATTACATTATAATACAATATAATATATTGTATATACAATATATTATATTATATATTATTATATTATATTATATTATATATATTAGTAGTAGTATATTGTATTACATTATAATATCAATATTATATGTATATACAATATATTATATTATATATTATAATATTATAATATATTTTAGTAGTATATTGTATTACATTATAATATTATCAATATTATATGTATATACAATATAATACATTATATTATATTATAAGCACAGTGCAGGAGGCAAGATGGAACTGCATTCCTGGCCCCTCTCTTCACTCAGAGCATGTTACATGGATGTGTGGAAGAGCCCCCTGGATCTACACTGCCCTATATCCCAGAACCTGATCCCAGATTATCTGCTTTGACTCTCCACTGCCCTATAATCTGGGATCAGATCCTGGGATATAGAGCAGAGCAGACCCAGCCTATGTCTTGTATTTTAATTTGACTATGTTTGAATAGAGCTAAGTACTTGTTTGTATTTTATTATTATTATTATTTCTGATGTATTTTATTTTGTATTCTGTATTTTACTGAGTTGTATTGTACTTTAGAAGGGCTTGGCCTCATGTTAGCCGTCCCGAGTCCCCATTGGGGAGATAGTGGCGGTGTATAAATAAAATGTATTATTATTATTATATTATTATTTATATTATTATTTATATTAATAATATATTATATTATTATTATATTATATTATATTATTATTTATATTATTATTATTATTTCTGATGTATTTTGTTTTGTATTCTGTATTTTACTGTGTTGTATTGTATTTTAGAAGGGCTTGGCCTCATGTTAGCCACCCTGAGTTCCCATTGGGGAGATGGTGGCGGGGTATAAATAAAGTTTATTATTATTATTATTATATTTATATTATTATATTTTGTATTAATAATATATTATTATATTATATTATTTATATTATATTATTATATTATTTACATATTATTATTATTTCTGGTGTATTTTCTTTTGTATTCTGTATTTTACTGTGTTGTATTGTATTTTAGAAGGGCTTGGCCTCATGTTAGCCGCCCCGAGTCCCCATTGGGGAGATGGTGGCGGGGTATAAATAAAGTTTATTATTATTATATTATTATTTATATTATTATATATTACATTATATTAATAATATATTATATTATTATTATATTATATCATTATTTATTATATTATATCATTATTTATATTATTAAATACTATAGTATATTAATAATGTATTATTATATTATATTATATCATTATTTATATTATTATATATTATATTATATTAATAATATATTATTATTATATTATATCATTATTTATTATTTATATTATTATTTATATTATTAAATACTATAGTATATTAATAATGTATTATTATATTATATTATATTATTATTTATATTATTATATATTACATTATATTAATAATATATTATATTATTATTATATTATATCATTATTTATTATATTATATTATTAAATACTATAGTATATTAATAATGTATTATTATATTATATTATATTATATTATTATTTATATTATTATATATTACATTATATAAATAATATATTATATTATTATATTATATCATTATTTATTATATTATATTATTATTTATATTATTAAATACTATAGTATATTAATAATGTATTATTATATTATATTATATTATTATTTATATTATTATTTATATTATATTATTTATATATTATATTATATTAATTATATATTATTATATTATATTATTATATATTATTATTATTGTTATTAAGCTCATCAAGGAGTGGTGGGGGAGGCGGCACAACAGGTTGCTGTCCAAAAGGGGATCCCATCGCCTTTGCCTGGATCCACACTGCTATGTATACCATCCACTTTGGACTGGGTTATATGAGCATAGAATGCGACCCAAACCGCGTTCTCCTCTCTTCCAATGCGATGTATGATTTGGGAGCGTCGATCCTGGGCTTTTCTTCTTCTCCTCCTTTCGGAACCTCCTTTCGCCCGGAAAAGGCCGATATCTTCCGAGAAAGGCCGATTTCGTTGGGAGCAGAAGTGGCCCCTCGCGCTCGAAGGGGAAGAATCCCTGGTTTGCAGCGCCTTCATTCTGGGCCAGACACTGGGAAAAGGTGGCTGCGATTGGAAGGCAAAACCCCGCTTGGTTTCCTTTGAAAGGAGAGGGGGGAAAAGAGGGAGAAGAGCCCTTCTTTTCCTTTTTTTTTGTGTCCCTCGAACAAACGCGTTGGAGGGGAAGGCGATTCCTGGCTTGTGCCCCGAGTCAAGCTTTCCTTTCCCCTGGCTTCTCTTTCCAAAGGAGCCCGGGTTCGTCCTGGAAACAGAACCAGGGCGCCAGGTGTTTTCTGGGGACGTCGGGACGAATCGAGGCAGCCAAAGACATTCAAACCGCATCGACTTCTGCCTGGGGTTGGGTCTGAGGTTTCCCTTTTCGGAAGGGCGGCGTGGCTCGCTCGAAGAGGAGCCTTCCTTCCCTCGCAAGAGGGGTCTCTCTCTCTCTCTCTTTGGGGCACGAAAGGAACCCCTTTCTGGCCAGGATTTATTTAACCTCCTGCCGTATAAGGCAGTGTTTCCCAACCTTTTTTCAGCCGCGGCACATTTTTTACATTGACAAAATCCTGGGGCACACCACCAACCGAAATGACACAAAATGACACTCTTAACACAATAATACATATAGTTAATATGTTTTTAAATGTATTTATACACTCAGTGTGAAACCTGGACCTGTTTCGATGAACACAACATAGATATCCTGGCAGAAACACACAAACTTCCCACATAGAACTCCCATAACCAAGAGAAAATACTATAAGAGTTTGGTGGGCATTGACCTTGAGTTTTGGAGTTGTAGTTCACCTATATCCAGAGAGCACTGTGGGCTCAAACAATGTTAGATCAGGACCAAACTTGGCATGAATACTCAATATGCCCAAATATGAACGTAGATGGAGTTCAGGGGAAATAGACCTTGACATTTGGGAGTTGTAGTTGCTGGGATTTATAGTTCTCCTGCAATCAAAGAGCATTCTGAACCCCACCAATGATAGAACTGGGTCAAACTTCCCACACAGAACTCCCATAACCAAGAGAAAATACTATAAGAGTTTGGTGGGCATTGACCTTGAGTTTTGGAGTTGTAGTTCACCTACATCCAGAGAGCACTGCGTACTCAAACAATGTTAGATCAGGACCAAACTTGGCATGAATACTCAATATGCCCAAATATGAACGTAGATGGAGTTCAGGGGAAATAGACCTTGACATTTGGGAGTTGTAGTTGCTGGGATTTATAGTTCTCCTGCAAGCAAAGAGCATTCTGAACCCCACCAATGATAGAACTGGGTCAAACTTCCCACACAGAACCCCCAGGAGGCAAGAGGAGGTCTCTACTTGGGGAAAGGGAGGCAAGCTTTTCCAATGCAGGGAGAGGGAGAGTCCAAGTAGACAATGGGTGGGGAGGGGGGTGTTTGTAATCTTGTGTCTTTATTGAGGTAGGTTTCTTAGGGTTTTTATACTTCAACACACTAGACTCCCCCCACCCCCTTCCTGGAGGTTCCAATTTCCCACAGCACACACGAGGATCGCTCACAGCACACTAGTGTGCCCCGGCACACTGGTTGGGAAACACTGGTATAAGGCACCCTCCTTTACTCTTTGTATGGCATGTCTTACTGTCTCCCTCCTTTACTCGTTGTGTGGCATTTCTTGTCCTCTTAGCAACACGATTTTTTTCCTGTTAATAGGTAAAGGTTTTCCCAGGTAAAGGTAAAAGGTTTTCTCTGGGGGTTGGTGCTCATCTCCATGTCGGAAGCCGAAGAGCCAGCGTTGTCCGTAGACACCTCCAAGGCCATGAGGCTTTCTTGGGATGTCAATGCCATTCCCTAATTGCGTCTGTCGTAAAAAGTGCTTAAACTGCACAGATTTTGCGGCATGTTTCGCTCTAGTTTTTCAATGTCTACCCACAGGAAGTTACTATTAGGCTTTCTTCCTCCCCCCCCCCCCCCCTTCTTCTTCTTTACTGTTACTGTTTCTCTCCTCCTTCTTTCCCCCCCTAATCTCGGTTAGGCCCCGAGGGCGGTATAGAAATATAGTAAATAAAAAAAAAATTCTCCATTACTCCTGTCAGGCTCTCTTCCTCATCCGTCCTCCTCTGTTTCTCATCCTTTACTACTAGTGTTAGGTTCTTTTCTTCTTCTTCCTTCCCTCTCCTCCTCCTGTTTGGCTCCCCCCCCTTCTTTATTGCTACTCTTAGGTTCTCCTCCTTTACCTCCTTCTCCTCCTCTACTAGTGCTGTTAGTTTCTGTCCTTCTCTACTACTGTTAGGTTTTCTTCCTTCTTATATTTCACTACTACTGTTAGGCTTTTTTTCCTTTTTCTTCTTCTTCGCTGCTGTTAGACTCCCCTCCTCCTGTTAGGCTATTCTTCTTCCTCCTATTCTTTACTACTATTAGGCTATCCTCCTTTTCCTCCTCCTCCTCCAATAGTACTGTTAGGTTGTGCTCTTCTTCTTTACTACTTTCGGAGGCCCCTTCCACACAGCTGAATACAATCCCACATTTTCTGCTTTGAACTGGAATAAATGGCAGTGTGGACTCGGCTAACCCAGTTCAAAGCAG
This sequence comes from Anolis apletophallus, assembly GCA_030556195.1. NCBI lineage: Eukaryota > Metazoa > Chordata > Lepidosauria > Squamata > Anolidae > Anolis > Anolis apletophallus. Next base: position 136,897,748 of record JARBWK010000006.1, on the reverse strand, counting down.
ATATCGCGGGATTTCTGACTTGATATCCTAAGTTATATGGCTGTGTGGAAGGGCCCTACGTCTCATCCTCCTAAGCTCTCTTCTTCTTCCTCTTCTTCTTCAACATCACCACCACTACTGTTAGACTCTCCTCCATCACCTCCTCCTCTTTCTCCTTTTCCTTCACTAGTACCGTTAGGCTTTCTTCTTCTTCTGTACTTCTGTTAGACTCTCCTCCTTCACCCCCCCCCTTCTTCTTGTTCTTCTTCTGCGGTACTGTTAGACTCTCCTCCTTCGCCTCCTCCTCTTTCTCCTCTTCCTTCACTAGTACCGTTAGGCTTTCTTCTTCTGTACTACCCTTACGCTCTCCTCTCCTCTTTCTCCCCCTCTTCTTCTTCTTTTTATTCAGTACTTCTGTTAGACTCTCCTCCTTCGCCTCCTCCCCCTCTTCTTCTTTTTCTTCTTCTTCTTCTGCAGTACTGTTAGACTCTCCTCCTTCGCCGCCTCCTCTTTCTCCTTTTCCTTCACTAGTACGTTAGGCTTTCTTCTTCTTCTGTACTTCTGTACTACCCTTACGCTCTCCTCTCCTCTTTCTCCCCTTCTCCTTCTTCTTCTTATTATTATTCAGTACTTCTGTTAGACTCTCCTCCTTCACCTCCCCCTCTTCTTCTTCCTCTTCTTCTTCTTATTATTCAGTACTTCTGTTAGACTCTCCTCCTTCACCTCCCCCCTTCTTCTTCTTCTGCAGTACTGTTAGACTCTCCTCTTTCTCCTCCTCCTTCCACTAGCACTGTTAGGCTTTCTTCTTCTTCTGTACTACCCTTACGCTCTCCTCTCCTCTTTCTCTCCCTCTTCTTCTTTTTATTCAGTACTTCCTTTAGGCTCTCCTCCTTCACCTCCTCCCTTTCTTCTTGTTCTTCTTCTGCAGTACTGTTAGACTCTCCTCTTTCTCCTCTTCCTTCACCAGTACCGTTAGGCTTTCTTCTTCTTCTGTACTACCCTTACGCTCTCCTCTCCTCTTTCTCCCCCTCTTCTTCTTCTTCTTCAGTACTAATGTTAGACTCTCCTCCTTCCCCTTCCCCTTCTTCTTCTTCTGCAGTACTGTTAGACTCTCCTCCTTCGCCTCCTCCTCTTTCTCCTCTTCCTTCACTAGTACCGTTAGGCTTTCTTCTTGTGTACTACCCTTACGCTCTCCACTTTCTCCCCCTCTTCTTCTTTTTATTCAGTACTACTGTTAGACTCTCCTCCTTCCCCTTCCCCTTCCCCTTCTTCTTCTTCTTGTTCTTCTTCTTCTTCTTCTGTACTGTTAGACTTTCCTCCTTCGCCTCCTCCTCTTTCTCCTCCTCCTTCACTAGTACTGTTAGGCTTTCTTCTTCTTCTGTACTACCCTTACCCTCTCCTCTTTCTCCCCCCTCTTCTTCAGCACTACATGCTCTCCTTCTTCACCTCCTCCTCTTTCTCCTCTTCTTTCGCTAGTACTATTAGGTTTCCTCCTTCTTTTGTACTACCCTTACGCTCTCCTCTTTCTCCCCGTCTTCTTCAGCACTACTGTTAGACTCTCTTCCTTCACCTCTTCCTCTTCCTCCTCTTCTTTCACTAGTACTGTTAGGCTTTCTTCTTCTTCTGTACTACCCTTACGCTCTCCTCTTTCTCCCCCTCTTCTTCTTCTTCCCTAGTTCCCGCAATGTCTTCTCCGCATACTCATCTCCCAACTGCCCCCCCCTCCCCCCATACCCTTATAGCCTCATTTGCGCCTCGCTCTTCCGTCCTAGCAAAGGGGGTCCGGCCAAAACCCTGCTTTCAGATTTGGGATTAAAGACCCCGATCGTCTTGCGTTGGCCAAGGAGACCTCTTCCTGTAAGAGCGAGGAAGAGAAAGAGGAGGAGAGGACAAGGCAACCCACAACGCCCCCCCCCCAAACATCTCCGCGGACTTCCCGGATCCTGCCCATAGGCTGGGCAGCAGTGGGCGTGGGAGGGCGCCCCCCAAGAACACGGGCCCGTCCTTGCTTCCTCCCGCCCTCGTTTGATCTGGAATTCCACCTTTTTTGCGTGCTGCTCTTTATTTACTGTCCTGATTTAAGAGGTTTTTTTTTTTAAAAAGATACCTGTAGCCAGATTGTGTTCATTTGGGGGGGGGGGTGTTTGCCTTGTTGCTGTGTTGTATTGAGGGCAGAGACTGCCTGTGTAAACCATCCCGAGTCGCCTTCGGGCTGAGAGGGGCGGTATAGAAACGTGACAAACAAACAAATAAATAAATAAGAAAATAAATTTTCATCATTTCCTCCTTTCTGTTTAAATTGTGGATTTTAATGGCTTAGTGCAGTATTTTTCAACCTTTTTTTTTGAGCCGCGGCACATTTTTTTACATTGACAAAATCCTGGGGCACACCACCAACCGAAATGACACAAAATGACACTCTAACACAGTCATACATATAGTTAATATGTTTTAAAATGTATTTGTACACTCAGTGTGAAACCTGGGCCTGTTTTGATGAACACAACATAGATATCCTGGCAGGAATGGCAGAAAGACACAAACTTCCCACACAGAACTCCCATAACCAAGAGAAAATGCTATAAGAGTTTGGTGGGCATTGACCTTGAGTTTTGGAGTTGTAGTTCACCTATATCCAGAGAGCACTGTGGACTCAAACAATGTTGGATCAGGACCAAACTTGGCATGAATACTCAATATGCCCAAATGTGAACACAGATGGAGTTTGGGGAAAATAGACCTTGACATTTTGGAGTTACAGTTTCTGGGATTTATAGTCAACACACAATCAAAGAGCATTCTGAACTCTTGCAACAATGGAATTGAACCAAACTTGGCATATTGAACTCTCATTACCAACAGAAAGTACTGAAAGGGTTTGCTTGGGAATTGACCTTGAGTTTGGAAGTTGTAGTTCACCTACACCCAGAGAGCACTGTGGACTCAAACAATGTTATGTTATTGTTTGTTTTCTATCCAGAATCACAATGTTGGAAGGAGGCTCACCACTTTAAGCTCCCTAAAACAAGCATGGGAAAACTTTGGCCCTTTGGGTGCTTTGGACTTCAACTCCCAAAGCACCCAGCCTGGGGCCCTTTCCTGCTTAACAGGAAACAGCCTGGGGCCCTTTCCTGTTTAAGTGGCTGAGACTGCTAGGAATGGTGGGAGTTGGAGTCCAAAACACCTGGAAGGTTCAAGTTTGCCCATGCCAGCTTTCGACAGAGACCTCTTCCTTCTCCTTCCCCTTCGCACCCTTTCTTTCCCCTCCTGCTGAACACTTACTTTTCCTTTTACACTGCCGCTTCTGCCGCCATTTTGATCTGAGGGGGCAGCGTGAGCGTGTTCAGGAGGGGAGGGGGAGGGAGGGAGGCGTGACCCGTGCAGGCGCTACTGCACAGACGCGCCCCAGAGCAAAGCGAGGCAAAGCGAGAAGAAGGCTGGGAAGAAGGGAGCCCGAGTAGAGAAGAAAAAGTGTTCAGCAGGAGGGGGAAGAAAGGGTATTGGAGGTTCCAATTTCCCATGGCACACCTGATGATCGCTCATGGCACACTAGTGTGCCCCGGCACACTGGTTGAGAAACACTGGCTTAGTGGTTGTTAGAGTGGTCCATCCAGCATTTTTGTGTTCTCAAATAACATGTTCTCAAATAATAACCCCAGAGATACAGCATATTCCAGTCAAATAACAGTGGAATTCCAGATATGAAACAATCAGGGTCGGCTAACACCTCCCAACAAAGGATTTCCACCAGGCAGGAAACAGACCATTCAATGCTACAAGACCATTCAATGCTAATCAAGGGGGCCTATTGCAACATCCACACCTGCCTCAAACAGACAAGAGTTCTTACTCCCACCCTGGATATATATATATATTCCAGGGTGGGATATATATATGGAATGTCCAGGGTGGGAGAAAGAACTCTTGTCTGTTTGAGGCAGGTGTGGATGTTGCAAAAGGCCACCTTGATTAGCATTGAAAAATATAAATATAAAAATATTATATATATCTATTACATATAATAAAAGTCAGTATTTGCGGTGGTGCGGCCCAGCGAGCGACGGGAGGAATATGTGCCAGCGTTTCGATTGGCTGCCATTGTGGGATTATTTGCATAACGGGCTCTAACTGGCCAGCCTCAGAACTCCAACATTCTACGGCCCCAAACAGAGGGGATCGGTTGCCACTGAAATGGAATTTGCATAACTGCCTCCAAATGGCCAACCACATTCAAACATTCTCAAGTGACTCAGAGGGAAAAGGAAAGGCCTCAGGCAGTCAGCCACTGAGGCCCACAGCACTGACAGATCAGGACCAAACTTGGCAAACAGGAGACCAATGGCCCACTTCACAAGCTGGTGTGGTTTAGGGCAGGAGGGGCCACGAATGATGGGATTTGCAGTACCTTCACGACATTCACTTCCCAAACAACACTAAAGCCCCTCTAAATCACAAACCAGGCCCAAAATTGACAGAAAGGCTTCCTTAACTTGATTTTCCTGACTAGCCCCCCCTCCCCTCGCAGTACCTTCACTAAGTTCCTGAGACCACTGCAAGCCACATAAACATCTAATAGGAGCCAACCTTGGCACACAATGCCTTCCTCAAATAACCCGGGCACTGCTGGGTCCTCAGCTTGTGTGTGTGTGTGTGTGTGTGTGTGTGTGTGTGTGTATACACACACACACATATATATACACACACAGGAGATACACACACACACACACACACACACACACCCAATTTTCCTAGTTCCAACAGACCTCACAACCTCTGAGGATGCTTGCCATAGATGCAGGCGAAACTTCAGGAGAGAATGCTTCTGGAACATGGCCATATATAGCCCGAAAAACCTACAACAACACAGGAGGGTTGTTGACATCCGAGGAGATAGATTTCCCCTTGGAAGTAAACTCTCCAGACTCTTTGGGTGGCGGGGCGAGGCACCATTCTATGATTTCATAGCTCTATGAAAAAATTGGAAAAATCCATTCTGTTCCTCGTTTGAAAGGGTTCTTTCCTATAGAATTAATTGTGCAGTGCTTACACTGAACGTAGTCGTCACACGTCAGAAACTTCCTGTGGGTAGACCAGGCCTGGGCAAACTCTGGCCCTCCAGGTGTTTTGGACTTCAACTGCCACAATTCCTAACAGCCTACCGGTGCTAACAGCCTACCGGCCTACCACTTGCCTTTGAGTGCTGTGTTTAAGCCGGCTCCGCAACGCGAACAAATCCGGCGCTTCTGTAGGCAAGACTTTGAACACGCGTGGAAGTTCCGCTTCGAGTGTTCATCGTATTCTACGAGCGCAACGTCACCTGCTGTGGCTCAGGCTGCATCTACACTGCCGGACCATTCCGTTTCTGAACTGGATTTTTAGAACTGAGTCAGGGCCGTAGCCAGGATTTTGTTTCGAGGGGCTGAGTTTGGTGCGGGGCTGAGACTTGGGTGGAAGAGGGTCACCCTAGCAAACCTTTTGTATTGTTATCCCAATAACCCCATTAATGTGGGATATAATGAGCATGGTGATCAGATCATGATATGAATAAACATAACAGTTTAAATAATGTACCAGTAAGGCCACCTGCTGACCACCCTGAGAATCTACACTGCCGGACCATTCCGTTTCTGAACTGGATGCCTGTACTGAGTCTAAGGCAGTGAGTGTGAACTCAGATACTGAGTGTGAACTCAGATACTGAGTGTGAACTCAGATACTGAGTGTGAACTCAGATGTGAGTGTGAACTCAGATACTAAGTGTGAACTCAGATCTCAGTGTGAACTCAGATACTAAGTGTGAACTCAGATCTCAGTGTGAACTCAGATACTAAGTGTGAACTCAGATCTCAGTGTGAACTCAGATACTAAGTGTGAACTCAGATCTGAGTGAAAACTCAGATACTAAGTGTGAATTCAGACTCAGATCTGAGTGTGAACTCAGATACTGAGTGTGAACTCAGATACTGAGTGTGAACTCAGATCTGAGTGTGAACTCAGATACTAAGTGTGAACTCAGATCTGAGTGTGAACTCAGATCTGAGTGTGAACTCAGATACTAAGTGTGAACTCAGATCTGAGTGTGAACTCAGATAGTGAGTGTGAACACAGATATCCCTGTGAACTCAGATATTCTGGGATGTGAACTCAGATCTCAGATTACCCACTCAGATAGATAAGTGGGAACTGTCTTGATATTCTGTGATGGAAGGGCCCTGAGATCCACACTGCCATATCCCAGTTCAAAGCAGAAAAAGTCGTTTTATTCAGCTGTGTGGAATGGCCCTCAGATAACCCAGTTCAAAGCAGATCTTGTGGGGTTTCTGGGATAATCTGGGATATAGGGCTGTGTGGAAGGGCCCAAAGATGCCATATCTCCCAGGGCCCTCCCACGCAGCCCTTTATCCCAGAATATCAAAGCAGGAAATGACTGTTCTGAAGTGTGATCTTACTGGGTGTGGACTCAGATACTGAGTGTGGACTCAGATACCTGTGTGACTCAGATCTGAGTGTGAACTCAGATCATCTGGGTCTTATATGACAGATCTGAATGTGAACTCAGATATAAGTATGAACTCAGAATCCCAGGAACTCAGATACTAAGTGTGAACTCAGATCTCAGTGTGACCTCAGATACTCAGTGTGAACTCAGATACTAAGTGTAAACTCAGATAATGCAGTTCAGAGCAGATATCCACACTCAGATATTTTGGGATTATCTGCCTTGATATTCTGGGATATAGCGCGGTTTGGAAGGCCCCTGAGTCCGCACTCGGATATTGTGGGATTTTCTGCCTTTATATTATGGGATATAGGGCTGTGAGGAAGGGCCCAGAGTCCACACTCGGATAATGTGGGATTTTCTGCCATGATATTCTGGGATATAGGGCTGTGAGGAAGGGCCCTTGCTTTCCTCCAGATTTTAAGGCTCTGACAGGATGCAGTGCAGTTGTTCATCAGCTCCGGTGTCCCCGTATATTGTTTCCCAACCAGTGTGCCGGGGCAAACTAGTGTGCCGTGAGCGATCATCAAGTGTGCCGTGGGAAATTGGAACCTCCGGGGGTGGGGGGGTGAGAGTCTAGTGTGTTGAAGCATAAAAACCCTAAGAAACCTACCTCGATAAGGGCACAAAATTACAAACACCCCCTCCCCACCCGTTGTCTACTTAGTTTCTCCCTCTCCATGCATTGGGAAGGCCCGCAACCCTTTCCCCAAGTAGAGACCTCCTCTTGCCTCCTGGGGGTTCTGTGTGGGAAGTTTGGCCCAGTTCTATCATTGGCGGGGTTCAGAATATTCTTTGATTGTAGGGGAACTATAAATTCCAGCAACTACAACTCCTAAATGTCAAGGTCTATTTCCCCTGAACTCCATCTGCATTCATATTTGGGCATATTGAGTATTCATGCCAAATTTGGTCCTGATCCAACATTGTTCAGTCCACAGTGCTCTCTGGATATAGGTGAACTACAACTCCAAAACTCAAGGTCAATGCCCACCAAACTCTTATAGCATTTTCTCTTGGTTATGGGAGTTCTGTGTGGGAAGTTTGTGTCTTTCTGCCATTCCTGCCAGGATATCTATGTTGTGTTCATCGAAACAGGCCCAGGTTTCACACTGAGTGTATAAATACATTTTTAAAACCTATTAACTATATGTATGACTGGGTTAGAGTGTCGTTTTGTGTCATTTTTGGTTGGTGGTGTGCCCCAGGATTTTGCAAATGTCAAAAGTGTGCCGCGGCTCAAAAAAGGTTGGGAAACACTGCCGTATAAGACTGCCCTATTTGGCCAGTTGTGCAGGGAAAGAGAGGGAAGAGCCGGGAGGCTTTCCTTTCCGCGTCGCGCGTGGCTTTCCCCCCTTCTTGTGTTGGAAGAAGTTTGGAAACAGTCATCAGAGAGACAGGGCGGCTGCGGCTGGAGCTCTTCCATCCAAAGCAATGCTCCCTGTGAAGACTCAACTGCATCTAACTAGGCAGCAGGCGGGCTTGACAGCGAGCTCTTGCTTTCTCTCCCCCCCTTTCCAGCCTTTCTTTCAAGCAGGCAGGATAGGAAGAAAGAGAGCTCGCCGCTTCTCCTCGACTCTTTGCCCCCAAGTTGGGCCTCGGCCTCCTCCTCCTCCTCTTTCTCCTCCTACCGCTCAAACCGCAGAGGCAAGAAGGCGAAGGGTCTTTCCCCTCTTTCCCTTTTTTTTGGTCTTTGGGGGGGCAGAGAAGGGGGGCATCCTGACGTGTGGCCAAAGTCTCCCCCCTCCCGTCCCGGTAGGCTACGTGCCGTGGAAATCAATCATTTCCTCTCTCGATTAATACTTTCCCCTCCAAAAGGACAAGCCGGTCTTTGTGCTCCTCAGGCCGGGAAAAGGGTTTCCCCAGGGCCGCCGGAGGAAGATGGGGGTGGGGGGTGGGGGGGTTGGATATTAATAACAATAATAATATTTATTATTATCCCGGAGGAGTCCCACTCTGCTTTGGGAAGGCGGCAAAGGCAGGGTCATCCTCCCTCTCCCCCTCCTTACCGCCTAATACAGTCTTTCTCAACCAGTGTGCCGTGGCACACTAGTGTGCCGTGACGGACCTCCTGCTGTGCCGCGAGAAAAGCTCTCTGCCCCCCTTCCTCCTCCCCTCCTGCCGAACTCCTGCTGCTTGGGGGCGGAGGAAGGGCCGGGCAGTGGCGAAGAAAAAGAAGGGACCGGGGCGGCGCCTCCTTCGGCCGTTTCCCCAGCCAGCCTCCAATCCGCCATAACTCCCACCATGACTCTCACCCCGCTCGCTGAAACCGCGGGAGGAGCCCCGCCCACTAAGCCCGTCGTCCGCTCATGCTCCTCTCTGTAGGAGAGCTGAAGCTGGGGTGGGGGTGGGGCATGGCGCGGCCTGTAGGAGAGCTGAAGCTGGGGGGAGGGGGTGGGGCATGGCGCGGCCTGTAGGAGAGCTGAAGCTGGGGGGAGGAGGCGTAGGAGAGCTGGGGGAGGGGGGGGGGCATGGCACGGCCTGTAGGAGAGCTGAAGCTGGGGGAGGGGAGGGGCATGGCGCGGCCTGGCTCTGCCCCTCCCGGCTTTGGCACTCCTAGCAGCTGCTCCAGCCTTGAGGGACAGTGCCAAGCCAGCATTGTGCTGGCTCTGGCACCGCTGGCTCGGCACTGCCCCCTCAAGGTTGGAGCAGCTGCTGGGAGAGGTGAAGCCGGGGGTAGGGGCGGGGCATGGCACAGCCTGGCTCCGCCCCCTTCCTGGCTTCGGCACTCCCAGCAGCTGCTCCCAGCAGGCCACCAACCCCAGCCATTCTTCTTTACTGTGTTAGAGTGTCATTTTGTGTCATTTTGGGTGGTGGCGTGCCCCCGGATTTTTTAAATGTTAACAGTGTGCCGCGGCTCAAAAAAGGTTGGGAAACACTGGCCCAATAACTAACTACCCCGTTTATTTGATTTGATTTGATTGTGTTTGGCTTGTCCCTGGGGTTCAGGCATGTAGCCAGAGGGGGGGGGGCTTGGGGGGCTTGAGCCCCCCCCCCAATTCTCAGGTGGTCCACGATAAGGCCTTACTGGTACATTATTTAAACTGTTATGTGCAGGCCCGGATTAGGCTCTTCGGCCGCCCGAGGCCAAGACGCCCCGCGCCGCCCGCCCCCAGGGCGCAGAAAGCCACGCCCTGAGGGTGCAGAAAGCCACACCCCCAGGGCGCTGCTGGGCATGTGCGGCAGCAGCCCCGGCCGTGCAGCTTCTGTCGCCTACTCCTCCCGCGACCGGAAAGAGGGCCCGAGGAGGTGGACGGAAGCCGCGCAGCACCGGCCCCACGGCTTCCGTCCACCTCGCGCCTTCCTTTTGGTCGCGGGAGGCAGAGGAGGTGGTGGACGGAAACCACGCGGCACTGCTCGTGGGGCTTCCGTCCGCCGCCTCCTCCACCTCCCGCGACGGAAAGGAGGGCGCGAGGAGGAGGGCGGGACTTCCCTTCATCCTCCTCGCGCCTTCCTTTCGGTCGCGGGAGGAGGAGGAGGTGCGGACGGAAGCCCCACGAGCAGTGCCGCGCGGCTTCTGCCCACCTCCTCCTCCTCCCGCGACCGAAAGGAAGGCGCGAGGAGGATGAAGGGAAGTCCCGCCCTCCTCCTGGCTGCCTGGGCTGCCCCCTTGCAAAGGAAGGAGGCGGCCAGGAGGAGGAGGAGAGAGGAAGGAAGCCTGCTGGCGTGCGTCTGCGCATGCATGCATGCCCGCTGGCGGGCGGAGCTTCCTTCCTCCTCGCTGCCTCTTTCCTTTGCAAGGGGCGGCCCAGCGAGGGAGGGCGCCATTCCTCCTCCCCGCCCCTCGCAGCTCTCCCCCGCCTTCTCCCGAGGTATGATGACTCTCTCGGGAGAGGGCGGGAGCTTTTCGAGGGGGCGTTTTTTTAAAAAAAAATTATGTTTTTGGGGGGTCGAATCCGCTGCCCCCCAAAACCTGCCACCCGAGGCCATGGCCTCGTCTGGCCTTATGGGTAATATGGGCCTGGTTATGTGTATTTATATCATGATCTGATCACCATGCTCAATATATCCCAAATGCATGGGGGTATTGGGATATCAATACAAAAGGTTTGCTAGGGCAGACCCACTCCCACTCAGATTCAGCCCCCCCCCCCAATCAAACTCAGCCCCTCCCGAATCAAAATCCTGGCTACGGCCCTGCTGGGGTTATTTGGGGCGCCAATTCAAAAAATTGGATAGACCATACCAGCTCTCTTTCCTAGGCCCCTTCCACACACTGTATAAAACCCACACCGAACTGGATTATATGGCAGTGTGGACTCAGGGCCCTTCCACAGAGCCACAGACCCCAGAATATCAAGGCACATAATCCACAATATCTGTTTTGAACTGGGGTATCTGAGTAGTGTTACCACCCCTATATCTGAGTCCACACTGCCATATATTCCAGTTCAAAGCAGATATTGTGGTATTTTCTGCCTTGATATTCTGGATTATATGGCTGTGTCGAAGAGCCCCCAGTTCAAAACAGAACTGGGCCCAGGGTTGTATAACGCAGTGTTTCTCAACCAGTGTGCCGTGAGCAATAATCAGGTGTGCCGTGGGAAATTGGCACTCCCCCTCCTAGCAGCCCCTCATAGGTTTCCAAGAAACAAATTGAGCCTCCACTTGGAAATGTTTTTTTTTTTTTACTATTTTTTTGGATTTTTGAGAGTTCACCCCACCCCCACCCACCCCAAGAAACTGCTTATAACAGCTTCGTGACATCCATAGTTAACTGGAAGCAAGTTTCACTCAGGGTGAAATTTCACAAAGGTCTGGAGAACAAGCTCTATGAGGAGCGGCTTGAAGAGCTGGGCATGTTTAGCCTGAAGAAGAGAAGGCTGAGAGAAGACATGATAGCCATGTATAAATATGTGAGAGCAAGTCATATATAGGTTGTGTTCATCGAAACAGGTCCAGGTTTCACACTGAGTGTATAAATACATTTAAAAACATATTTACTATATGTATTACTGTGTTAGAGTGTCATTTTGTGTCATTTTGGTTGGTGGTGTGCCCCAGGATTTTGTAAATGTAAGAAATGTGCCGTGGCTCAAAAAAGGTTGAAAAACACTGGCCTAATAACGAACTACCCCGTTTATTTTATTTTATTGTGTTTGGCTTGTCCCTGAGGTTATTTGGGGCGCCAATTCAAAAAATTGGATAGACCATACCAGCTCTCTTTCTTAGGCCCCTTCCACACACCTGTATAAAATCCACACCGAACTGGATTATATGGCAGTGTGGCCCCTGCCAAAACTACAAAAAAAGGGGGGAAGCTTACAAAGACAAAGGAACAACACTGAGAACCGCAGTGAATGATCAGGTTCGCACTGTTAATAAAGGCAATAATGCAATGACTGTAGTATCAAAAATAGCAAATGTAATGGGAAAGGCTAAATAGCAAAGTAGTACAACATAGGTCTACACATTGGAGTATATACAATGCACAATGGCAAAAACATCAATTACAATCAGTATGTAGGAACATATGTGACAACTGTGGACATACTATGCATTCAAGCATGTGCAACATATCATGGCATAAGCCTTGAGTATCAATATCTACATGCAAGTATATGTAGCATATATGACAGTACTATTCATTCGAATATATAGGGTACATCATAGTAAAAATGTCAGTAACAATGGATACAAGCATGTATATGTCACATATAGCTGAGAAGTGAAGCAGATGGAATGCATTTGCAGAGATAGTGCAATATAGAGAGACAATAACAAACGGAATCAATAAGGTAACTTGGTCAGTTCAAACCTGACCCATATGCAGCCGCAAGGGCTCTTCAGATAGCAGTCGATATCTATATATATAATTTCGACACGGTCGTGCATTGACGATCATAGACAACTAAACCATGCCATGCAGAAGCACTACACTCGGCAGCCCATACAACCATAACCCCTCGGTACCAACAGGGCCCAAAAACAGACCCTAGGTAGTCCCCAAAACCGCCAAGGGAATTCCCATCCCGCCCTCTTGCCAGCGAACGCAGAACGTTCGCGCATGGCAGCCAACACTCATCCTCACCTCCTCCTCCTCAGGAACAGCGGCAGGGGCGCCGTGGATGGAGGAAGGGGCGGGCCAAGGAGAAACCGAGCCGGCTTCTTAGCCCCTCCTCCCTCCCTCCATCCACGGCACGGCCGCCGCTGTCCCGGAACAGTGGCGGCTGCCCCGTGGATGCAGCAGGGAGGGGTCGGGCCAAGGAGAAAACCGAGCCGGCTTCTCCAGCCCGGCCCCTCCTCCATCCACGGCACGGCCGCCGCACCCGGAACAGTGGCGGCCGCCCGTGGATGAAGCAAGGGAGGGGCCGGGCTAAGGAGAAACCGAGCCGGCTTCTCCTTAGCCCTCCTCCTCCTCTCCATCTGACGGCAGCACGACCGCCGCTGTTCCGGAACAGTGGCGGCCGCCCTGGATGCAGCAAGGGAGGGGCGGGCTAGGAGAAACCGAGCAAGCGGCTCTAGCCCGCCCCTCCTCCCTCCATCCGGCACGGCCGCCGCTGTTCCGGAACAGTGGCGGCCACCCGTGATGCAGCAGCAGGGGCCGGCTAAGGAGAAACTGAGCCGGCTTCTCCTTAGCCCCGCCTCCTCCCTCCCCTCCATCCATGGCCTGAGAGACACAGAGAGATAGACAGACAGAAAGAGAGAGAGAGATAGGGAGATTGATACACAGACAGTGAGAGAGAGAGAGAGAGAGAGAGAGAGACAGCCAAAGAGAGAGAGAGAGAGAGAGAGAGAAAGAGAATGAGAATGAGTGAGAGAGAGAGAGAGACATAGAAAAACACAGACAGGGGCACACAGAGAAAGAAATAGAGAGAAAAACAGACAGACAGAGAGCTACAGACAGACAGAGGGAAAGAAACAGAGACAGAGTGAGAGAGAGACAGAAAGAGACAAATATATAGAGAAAGGCAGAGATACATACAGATAGAGAGACAGATCGATAGACAGACAGACAGACAGATACAGAGAAAGGTAGAGATACACAGAGAGCGAGACATAGAAAGAGAGATAGACACACACAGACAGACAGAGATAGAAAGACAAAGAAAAACAGAAAGAGATAGATAGAGATAGATAGACAGAGAATGGCATATGGCACAACAACGTGTGCCGGGCTCAGCTAGTACCCTATATATTCGAATGAATAGTACTGTCATATATGCTACATATACTTGCATGTAGATTTTGATACTCAAGGCTTATGCCATGATATGTTGCACATGCTTGAATGCATAGTATGTCCACAGTTGTCACATATGTTCCTACATACTGATTGTAATTGATGTTTTTGCCATTGTGCATTGTATATACTCCAATGTATAGACCTATGTTGTACTACTTTGCTATTTAGCCTTTCCCATTACATTTGCTATTTTTGATACTGCAGTCATTGCATTATTGCCTTTATTAACAGTGCGAACCTGATCATTCAGTGTGGCCCCTGCCCCCACCCCGGCCCCAGGCCCCCGGCCCCTGGCTCCGCCCCTGGCTCCACCCTCTCCCCCGGCTCCACCCCCGCCCCGCCCCCACCCCTGCATGCTTACAGTCAAATATAATCTTTTACTTAGATAAAATGCAGGGTGGGCATTCAAAAGGGGCATCCATACAGTCAAATATAATCTTTTACTGAGATAAAATGCAGGACTAAAATATTAAATTATTTTAATTTAATATTAAATATATTTAATTCCATCCTCCCCTCTCCCCTTATTTTAATTTAATATTAAATATATTTAATTCCATTTTCCCCTCTCCCCTTATTTTAATTTAATATTAAATATATTTAATTCCATCCTCCCCTCTTGTAGCACCCCAGTTCTCTTTTGTGCCTGGGGGGCAGGGGGCAGCACCGGGGGTCCCACTTGCATTAGAGCCAGCCGCAGCTGAAGATGAAATGGAGGAAGGGGTTAATGAGCTAGCCGGACCTTCCTCTCCCACAGAGAGCTTGGCTTGGGATGAAGGATGGCCGGATGCCTATGAGGACTGGGAAGGTCAGGCTGATCCTGAAAGTGCTGATAGTGATGATTGTTATGAGAAACCGGGTGGGTACGGATCACAGGAGCGAATTTGGGAAAACATGGGCGAGGAGGCCATGGAAGACGAAGGGGAGTTCGACTCTCATGAAGATAGCGAGCCAGGTGCTGGGAGGCAAGGTCGGAGCTTTGATAGGAGACGGAGCATCGACTCCAGCAGGAGGGAATGGCACCGCAGCCTAGAGCGCCAGAGAGGCGAGAGATCCCGTAGCACAGATTACCGCCGAAGCCTAGAGCGTTGGGGCCCCCGCCGTGAGGTTTAAGTATAGGATCCGTGGGAACGGATCCTCAGTAGCTCGGCCACTTCTAACCTAGTGAAGTGTAGTGAGCCAAGTACCACGGAGCCAAGCTGCGGCTCGTACCTTGCCAAGATGTTTCTTGGGGTTTTGTTTGAACTTTGCCTTGTTCTTTGATCCGCTTGGATTTGCGGAGCTTTTGCCAAGTCTACTGCCAAGACCTTTGCCTTTGGATTTTGCTACGAACTCTTTGCTTTGAAGTGAACTTTCATTACCTTTTGGACAATTGCCTTTTTTACTTGTTCTTTATTCAACAATAAACTAGTTAGCTGTTTACCGTCTGTGTGTGTGTGATTAAGGGGCCGGCCGAGTCCTTGCATCGTGACAGTTGGCCGAGCTACTCCACGAACCCCTTTTTCACATCACGGGACGCCCCAGGAAATGCGGCCGGCGGGCCGGCACCATGGCTCAGTTGACCGATGCTCAAGTGGCAGCGATGCAGCAGGAACTGGGAGAACTATGGGCCAGGGCGGGCCAGCACCCTTCCGTGGCTGCACCGGCTCGGTTCGGAGGCAACCCGGCGCAAGTCAACGTGTTCATTGGACAATGTGAAATGTATCTGGAACTTCGGCCCACGGAGTTTGCCACTGAACGAGCCAAGGTGGGCTTCTGGAGGGCACAGCGGTGGCATGGGCGCTGCTGGAGGGCACAGCGGTGGCATGGGCGACCACACAGCTCCAGGCAGCGTCCCCACAAGTGGCCACGGTGGCGGCGTTCCTGGAGGCTATCAAGATCACTTGGGGGGACCCAGTGAATACCGAATTGGCGGAAAGGGAGTTGGATCGGTTGTCGATGAGGGACATGTCTTTGGCTCAATACATCTCCCGATTCCGTGTGCTGGCCGCCCAAGTGGAGTGGAATCCCTCTGCCTTGCGTTACCAGTACATGAAGGGCCTGTCGCCGGAGATGCAGCAGGAGATCCTGAGAGGGGCTACGCTGCCCGCAGACCTGGAGGAGGCGATTACCGTGAGCATACGAGTGGAAGCCGGAATGCAGACCCGGAGACGATGGGACAAGGGGCCAGGGGAGCGACCGGGGGTGCGGAGGGAGACGGGCGCTAGCCAGTTCCCGTTCCGGCAGTTCGCGCCGCCCCCCCGTCCTTGGATGAAGTGGAACCGATGCAGCTTGGGCATGTGAGGCCCAAAGTGGACGCTGCCGAGAAGGCCCGGCGCCAGCGTTTGAATCTGTGTTGGTACTGTGGGGGAGCTGGACACTTTTCTAGAGAATGCCCCCAGAAGCCACGCGGCAAGGTCCCCCGGGCCTCGGCTGCGTTCGAGGGGTCCCAGGGGGCTGAAGAAGCCATCCAGACGGCAGGGGAAGGGGTCGGCCGAGTTTAAGAGGGTTCGCTAACTCGGCCACAGTCACTGCCCTTCCTCCAGAACCCCAGACTGGACAATTGTTCCTAGTGATGGTCTCCCTCTGGTCGCACGAGAAGGGACCGATGATGGTCCATGCCATGATCGACTCGGGGGCCACCAACAATTTCATCGATGCAGACTACGCCAAGTCTGCTGGATTACAGTTCCATGATCTCAAAGAGCCCAAGGGCATCCAGACCATTGATGGGAGAACCTTGAAAGCAGGGGGCGTGACCCAGTACACCACCCCTACCAAGATGTGGACAAGCTCCCACAAAGAGGACATTTCTTTTCTTGTCACCAAGTTGTCAGATTTCCCGGTAATTCTGGGAATTGTCTGGCTGACTCTCCATGATCCGCAGATCTCATGGGCCAAGAGACAGTTGTCATTTTCATCTAAACATTGCCAGGAACATTGTATGACGGCCCGGGCTTGCCAGGCCCAAGAGGTAGAACAAGCTGCCACGCTGCCCAAAAGTATGCAGGGTTTTGGGATGTTTTCAGCGAGAAGGAGGCGGAACGTCTACCCCCCCACCGCCCCTCCGATTGTGCCATTGAGTTAGAGCCCGGTGCTCCTATCCCCCGTGGAAGACTCTACCCTCTCTCGGAACCAGAGCAGCAGGCTCTCTGAGAGTTTTTGGATGAGAATCTGCGAAAGGGCTTCATCCAGCCTTCTCAGTCCCCGGCAAGGTGTTCACTAAACTGGACCTGAGGGGGGCCTATAATCTGGTGCGGATTCGGCAAGGAGACGAATGGAAAACCGCATTCCAGACCAAGTGGGGCAGTTTCGAATACCTGGTAATGGGATTCGGGTTGTGCAATGCTCCCGCCTGTTTCCAACATTTCATGAATGACATTTTTCGAGATCTGCTGGATCGTTATCTGGCAGTGTACCTGGGCGACCTGCTAATTTTTCTCCGATCAGGCGACCATGACCGCCATGTGAAGGAAGTGCTTCAGAGACTGAGAGACCACGGTCTCTATGCCAAGCTGGAGAAATGCGCGTTTGATCTACGCGAGGTCGATTTCTGGCTACCGCATCTCTCCCACGGGCATAGCCATGGAAGACACCCAGGTCCAAGCTGTGGCAGACTGGGCGCCACCTGCCAGCAAAACAGACATTCAAAGATTCCACGGCATTGCCAACTACTACAGAAAGTTCATTCCTGACTTTGCCAAGGGGCTGACCCCATCACTCAGTGTTTGCGGGAAAGGTGCCGTTCCGTGGACACCGGAGGCGGACGTGGGGTTCCGGAAGTTGAAGCAGCTGTTCACCACGCAGCTGCTTCTGCAGCATCCCAACCCCGCACCCCTTCATCGTGCAAGCTGATGCCTCGGATGTGGCAGTGGAGCGATCCTGCTACAGCCGCAGGGGACAGACCTTTTGCCCTGTGCTTACTACTCCCGGCAGCTGACGGCGCCGGAAAAGAACTATACCATTTGGGAGAAGGAGCTCCTGGCCATTAAGGTAGCTTTTGAAGTTTGGAGACATCTGCTTGAAGGGGCCAAATTTCCGGTAGAAGTTCACACCGACCACTGGAATTTGGAGCACTTGAAGACCCAGCGCAAAATGAAACAGAGGCAACAGAGATGGTCCCTGTTCTTTGAGAGATTCAATTTCCGCATTCACTATGTGACCCCCAAGCAGACCAAACAGGCCGATGCGTTGTCTCGGAAGCCGGAGTATGTCAGCGGTGGAGAAGGGCTTCCC
This sequence comes from Anolis apletophallus, assembly GCA_030556195.1. Classification (NCBI taxonomy): domain Eukaryota; kingdom Metazoa; phylum Chordata; class Lepidosauria; order Squamata; family Anolidae; genus Anolis; species Anolis apletophallus. The sequence goes on along the minus strand of JARBWK010000006.1, from coordinate 136,879,869 downwards.
GAGGCACGGCTGCTAAAAGCAGAGAACTTTGCCGCCACTGGCGCAGCCCCCAGGTGCGCCCGCCCCGGGATTTCCCAGCCCCGGGGGACAAGAGACCTTTGAGTGACCGTATCCAAGCCCGTCAAAAGGGAGACCCTTGGGTGCAAGACCAGTTGTCTAAAGGAGTGCAATCCCCTTTCCACGTCAAGAATGGGGTACTGTATCACCGCGAGGGTGTTTACGTTTCTCCTGGGCCCGAGAGAGAGGACATTCTCAGACTTTGCCATGATAGCCGGGCCTTGCGGGACACTTTGGACTGTTCAAGACTCTACAGTTAGTGCTGTGATTTCTGGTGACTCAAAGTGCGGAGGGACGTGGAGGACTACGTCAGCACTTGCCCTGTGTGCCAACGGGCCAAAAAGGCGGGGGGCAAGCTGGCTGGGTTGCTCCAGTCGCTCCCGACCCCTTCCGCTCCTTGGAAGATGATTTCGGCCAATTTCATCACCGACCTGCCAAAGTCCAAGGGGTTCACCACGATCCTGGTCGTGGTGGACTGTCTCACCAAGATGGGCCACTTCATCCCCTGTGTGGGGGTCCCTACTGCTAAAGAGACTGCTGATATGTTTGTGCAACATGTGTTTCGCTTGCATGGACTGCCACAGAGTTTGGTGACGGATCGCGGCACCCAGTTCACTTCCCAGTTCTGGCGGGCTGTTCAGAAGTTGCTGGGAATTGAGGCACGGATGTCGATGGCTCATCACCCCCCCAGACCGACGGGGCAGACCGAAAGGGTTAATGCCACATTGGAACAGTATCTGCAGTGCTATGTCAACTATCAGCAGAACAACTGGGCGCCCTTGTTGTCCTTGGCAGAGTTTGCCTACAACAATGTGACGCAGGAATCCATCAAAGAGACTCCTTTCTTTGCTAACCATGGCCACCATCCCAGGTTCTACCCTCCTGTAGACCAGTCCGGAGAGGTGCCGGCAGCAGAAGATTGGCTGCAGGAGCTGACTGCGCTGCAGGAGATGCTACGTACTCAATTGGACCAGGCTAAAGCGGATTACAAGAGGATGGCTGATCGGCGGCGCCAGGAGGGTCCTGAGATCCAGGTCGGAGACAAAGTTTGGCTGTCTACCAAGAACCTGCCTATGCAGAGACCTAGCCGCAAACTGGATGCGAGATTTTTGGGTCCCTACAAGGTGTTGGAGAGTGTGGGGCCTGTTGCTTTCAAACTACAGCTTCCAGCGGACATGAAGCTCCACCCTGTTTTTCATCGTTCCCTGCTGAGACCGGGCGACGGTGCGGCCTGATGACGCAGCCGCCACCCCTCCTGTGATGCGGGACGGGAGGAGGAGTTTGAGGTGCAGGACATCCTGATGCACGCACCAGATACCGGAAGCTGGAGTATCTCATCGACTGGAAGGGTTTTTGACCGGAAGAGCGCTCGTGGACACCAGCTCGAGACGTCCATGCCCCGGACATTGTTGCCCGGTTTCACCGCAAGTACCCTGACAAGCCCAAGCCTCGAGGGAGGCCTCGGAGGGGCCCTGAGGGGGGGGGGATAGTGTAGCACCCCAGTTCTCTTTTGTGCCTGGGGGGCAGGGGGCAGCACCGGGGGTCCCACTTGCATTAGAGCCAGACGCAGCTGAAGATGAAATGGAGGAAGGGGTTAATGAGCTAGCCGACCTTCCTCTCCCACAGAGAGCTTGGCTTGGGATGAAGGATGGCCGGATGCCTATGAGGACTGGGAAGGTCAGGCTGATCCTGAAAGTGCTGATAGTGATGATTGTTATGAGAAACCGGGTGGGTATGGATCACAGGAGCGAATTTGGGAAAACATGGGCGAGGAGGCCATGGAAGACGAAGGGGAGTTTGACTCTCATGAAGATAGCGAGCCAGGTGCTGGGAGGCAAGGTCGGAGCTTTGATAGGAGACGGAGCATCGACTCCAGCAGGAGCGAATGGCACCGCAGCCTAGAGCGCCAGAGAGGCGAGAGATCCCGTAGCACAGATTACCGCCTAGAGCGTCGGGGGGCCCCGCCGTGAGGTTTAAGTATAGGATCCGTGGGAACGGATCCTCAGTAGCTCGGCCACTTCTAACCTAGTGAAGTGTACCGAGCCAAGTACCACGGAGCCAAGCTGCGGCTCGTACCTTGCCAAGAAGTTTCTTGGGGTTTTGTTTGAACTTTAGAGAAATGAAGAAAGCACTGGGGGTGGAATTTCCATTCAAAGCTAGATATATGCTTTTGGGTCTGCTTGATTTTGAGTTAGGAAAAAATAAAGAAAAACTTTTCGTTTACTGCATCACTGCAGCGAGAATGGTGATAGCCAGACGTTGGAAAGAAGAGGCACCCCCGAAAATTGACGATTGGATCCTCAAGTTATTAGAAATCCAAAACATGGACTGCCTAACAAGAACAATGGCACAACAGATGGAAGCCACAGACTGGACTCCGATAACAGCTTACTTAAGGGGTCTTAAGGACATGGAAGGATATGTAACTAATGATGTATGAAAATAATTTGAGATCAAAGCAGCTGGATAAATATAACCTGGAGATGGGATGTAAGAGCGAACTTATCTAAGACTTATTAGATAAGAAGATGGAAAGGTGGATGGAGGAAGTGGGAGTCGATTTCGTTGTATGATGCTCCTGGGGGAGGGGCTAGGGTGGGGGTGGGACGAGGGAGGAAGGGAGGAGGGAGGAAGGTATGTGTGTTTGTATGCTTTCTGTTTTTATTCATGTTGGAAACCCAATAAAGCCTTTAAAAAAAAGTTTCTTGGGGTTTTGTTTGAACTTTGCCTTGTTCTTTGATCCGCTTGGATTTGCGGAGCTTTTGCCAAGTCTACTGCCAAGACCTTTGCCTTTGGATTTTGCTACGAACTCTTTGCTTTGAATTGAACTTTCATTACCTTTTGGACAATTGCCTTTTTTACTTGTTCTTTATTCTACAATAAACTAGTTAGCTGTTTACCGTCTCTGTGTGTGTGATTAAGGGGCCGGCCGAGTCCTTGCATCGTGACACCTCTCCCCTTATTTTAATTTAATATTAAATATATTTAATTCCATCCTCCCCTCTCCCCTTATTTTAATTTAATATTAAATATATTTAATTCCATCCTCCCCTCTCCCCTTATTTTAATTTAATATTAAATATATTTAATTCCATCCTCCCTCTCCCTTATTTTAATTTAATATTAAATATATTTAATTCCAACCTCCCCCCCTTAATGTATCCCATCTCCCCTTACTTCATCTTTAAATATATTTAATTTTATATTTAATACATGAGGGGAGATGCGGGGAGGGAATGAGGAGCCCCTGAGGAGCCCCCTGCATCGGCCTACCTTATCCAAACGCGCAGGATCCAGGAGTACCCGGACGACGAGAGAGGCGACGACCGACTGAGTCGAAGAAGGTCCTAATCGCGTCTGTGGGCCTCAGCGATCCAGTAGTAGAGTAGCCGAAGAGTATCGTGAGAATACGCAATCACACGGATTTCGCCGGCGTGATCTTTGCGTTGACAGCGAAATCCAGTGTGGATTGTGTATTCTCGCGATACTTGCTCCGAACCCGGAAGTAGGTTTTTAAAAATTATTTATTTTATTTTTCAATTTTTATTTTTTATTAATAAGCTTAGGGGGGCGTAGGGAAGGGCCTGGGGGGGCCGTATACGGCCCCCGGGCCGCCAGTTGGACAGCCCTGTTGTAGATTATCTGCCGTTATATTCTGGGTTACATGGCTGTGTGATTTCGGGCCCTCGGGCAGTCAGTGCTTGGGAGGAAGTTGTTTGTTTGTTAACAAATTCCTCAGCCTGCTCCAGGATTTCCCAGCGATTTGTGTGTGTGTGTGTGGGGGGGGGGGGGGGATAGTAGTCATTTGACCCTAAATTCACATTTAAGTTAATGTGCCCCGCTTCCTCTTTTTCTTTCCACACAGCCCTATATTCCAGAATATTTCACATTATCTGAGTGTGGACTCAGATAACCCAATTCAAAGCGGATATTGTGATATTCTGGGTTATTTGGATATGTGGAAAGGCCCCCAGTGTTCTGGAGCTTTCAAAGGCATTCGTTTTGGAACTTGGAAGCTCTTTTCTCCCTCTGTCTCCTGGTCTTTCCTCTCTCCCCACTGCAGACCTCCTATAAAACACATTTTTGGGGAAATATTCTGGTATTTTGGATTTGAATATTTTTCAGAAATGGTGGTTGAAGAACCTGTGGATAGGGAGCTCGAAGCTAGACTGTAACTAAGGATGAGGGAGACAACACTGGGAAATTCTCCTGTTCTGCCTTTGGTCCTCTCTGCTGGCCACCCTGGCCTGCCAAATCGATGTGATTTTATTACAGGAGCTTTATTACAAAACCATTTCTGAGTGGGGAGAAAAGAAAGATTTCACTTTTTAATTTTAAAAAAACCACCCGTTTTGAGCCTCTTTGACATTAGTCGTTCTGCAAAACTATCTTTCAGCCTCCCTTTTGTCTTGGCTCTTTTAGGACTGTGGGGGAGATAGTCCCAAAGCCCTGCTGCCTGCCACAGGGCTCTTCCACACAGCCCTATATGCCAAAATATCAAGGCAGAAAACCCCACAATATCTGCTTTGAACTGGGTTATCTGAGTCCACACTCAGGTAATGTGGGATTTTCTGCCTCGATATTCTGGGATATAGGGTTGTGTGGAGGGGCCGTCTGAGGGTATGATAACTTTTTAAGGCCTGCTGGATGAGTTAAGCCAGGGCTGTTCAACTGGCCCCCCGGGCCGGATCCGGCCCCGTAGCCTGTTGGACACGGCCCCACCTATGCCCTCAGCCACCATTTTTAAATTTAAAAAAAATAATTGATTTTTTAAAAAAAAAGGGCGGCGGGGGGGGTGGGGGAGGCGGGGCAGGGAGGAGGAAGAGAGCTAGCTCCTCCTCCTTTTCGGCGCCCTCCCTACCTAGGGCGGGGAGCCGCCGAAGGGCAGAAGGCGGCGCCAAGAGCAGCGCGTCACAGGCCTGGCGTGACGTGCTGCCCCCTGGCACCGCCCACTCCTCCTTTCGGCGCCCCTCCCTTCCTAGGGCGGAGGGGAGGTGCCGAAAGGAGTAGGCGGCGCCAAGGGGCAGCGCGTCACGCCAGGCCTGTGACGCGCTGCTCTTGGCGCCGCCTACTCCTCCCTTTTCGCGCCTCCTACCTAGGGCGGGAGCGCGCCGAGGCAGAAGGCGGCGCCAAGAGCCTGGCGTGACGCGCTGCTCCTGGCGCTGCCTTCTGCCCTTTTCGGCCGTTTTAGAGGGGCGGGGCCTGGGGGCGGGGCCTGGGGCTGGGCCGAGCGGCCCCCTAGGTCATCAGTGACCTCTTATCCGGCCCTGGACCCCGTAGAAGTTGGACAGCACTGAGTTAAGCAAAATCTTCTGTTCTCTCTGCTTGGAAAAGCAGACTCCCTCCCATCCTTAAAGGAAGAGGAGAAGGAGAGAAAGTGCAAGTGGGAAGAGATTTCTAGCCTCCTCGTGTGTGTGTGTGTGTGTGTGTGTGTGTGTGTGTGTGTTGGGACAGAGTTGGGGAAGAAAGGATTGTCCCTCTGAGGCCCCTTCTACGCTGCCATATAAAATCCAGATTATCTGATTTGAACCAGATTATGTGCTGTGTAGACTACTACAATCCAGTTCAAAGCAGATAATGTGGATCAGGGGTGCTCACACTTTTTAAGCATGTGAGCTACTCTTAAAGCAACCAAGTCCAAAAGATCTACCTGCTCCCGCCGCTGTGCGCTCTTGCCACCGGGTGTGCTCCTGCTGCCGTTTTCCACCCGCGCAGCACTTCTTCCGCCTGCGGGGCATTGCAGGAAGGAGAAAGCACGAGGCGGGGCATCCAGAGGGAGCTCTCCGCCCTGCCTGTCTCGCCGGCAACGGAGGCTGCACAGCTGCTTCTGGACGAGAGAGGGCAGGGCGCTCCTCCAGAGGCCCGCGTCGTGCTTCCTTCTTCCTGCAATGCCCCGCAGGTGAAAGAAGCACCGCAAGGGCGGAAGCCAGCAGCAGGAGCACGCGTGCGCACAGGGTGTGCGCGCACATGGCAGGAGTGCCCCATCTGGCTGGTGAGGCCCGAAGATCACCTGGAAGAGGGCCAAAGATCTACTAGGAGCTCCCGAGCTACCTAATGAGCACCCCTGATGTGGATCATATGCTTTGATAATCTGGATTATATGGCAGCGTAGAAGGGGCCTGAGAAGGGAAAAGACTTTTTCACAGGCATAACTGGTGAAACCCTGGTCTTGACCTTCTTGTGGCAGGAAAGCCAATATGCAGGTTTACCTTACTCTAAAACTGCAACATTTTTGAGAGAGAGAGAGAGAGAGAGAGAGACGAAGTTGCTTTTCTTAAAGGGAATGCACTGGATCCTGTCTGATTTTGTGGAGGTGACTTTGCAACAGGGGTGGATCAACGCACTCGGCAGAGTAGGCCCCCGCCGAGAGCACCAGATTCGTGGGGCCGCACCGCCGTCGGCTGGAAACTCCGCCTCCACGCCGGCTGGAAACTCCACCTCCACGTCTGCTGTGTTTCCAGCATGCGCAGAGGCGGAGTTACCATCCGGCGCGGAGGTGGAGTTTCCAGCATGTGTGGGGCCTCCACGCATGCTGGAAACTCCCTTCCGCACCAGCTGGTAACTCCGTCTCCGCGCCTGCTCCAAGTTTGGTTGGGGGGGGGGGGGTGCCAAAATAATTTTCGCCTACCATTTAAAATTACATTGGCCCGCCTCTGCTTTGCAAGTGGCTTTTTGTGGTAGTACGTAAGTTAATCAAACTAGGGCAGCTATGCTGTTTGTTTTATTATGCAAAAGAGATAGATAGATAGATAGTAGGCATGAGAAAAATGAAACGGAAATTAAAAGGATTCGTAAGAGATTCGTATGTAATGTGACTTTTGAGCTTTTACGGATCGCTGCCGCGAACCCGGAAGTAGACTTCCTTTACGGTCCTTGAGGCCAACAATTTGCGTTATGATCGTAATAAATTCTTAATTATTGTACTACGTACTCACTTCTCCCTGTCTTCTCCCCTCATTTCCTTCCCGCCTTCATTCAGCTTCTTCTTTTTCCGCATTTCTATGGGGAACTGGAAGTGACGCTGCTGCTAGGTAGGCAATGCATTCTGGAAAGTGTAGTCCTCCACGCTTACCCCCTCCTTCTCTTCCCCGTTGCTCTGCTGCCATGCCCCATCGCAGGGCCAGCTTCACACACACACACACGTGCGCTTCTCCTCCTCTCTCTCCCTGCGCTCTCTCAGATGCTTCTCTTCCCCATTGCTCTGCCATGCCCCATCGCAGGGGCCAGCTTCAGCCCTCCAGGTACGTGTTTTGGACTTCAACTCCCACCATTCCTCACAGCCTCAGGCCTCTTCCTTTTCCTCTCAGCCTGGGCAAACTTGGGCCCTCGCTCCCTCAGGATCGGGGTGAGAGAGAGGCAGTGAGGAGCGAGGGGGGGCTCCTCCTCCTTTTCTTTTGCTGCTTCCAAGAATAGAATACCCCCCTCCCTCCCTCCCTCCTTTGCTCCCTCCTTCCTATTTGGAGAGTCCCATCTAGAATTCAGTGTGATTTATTCAAGTTTTGGCCTACAACTCCCAGAAATCCCAGCCAATTTACCAGCTGTTAGGATTTCTGGGAGTTGTAGGCCAAAACCATCTGGAATGCGCATGCTCTGGCATACGAATTACTAACGAATTTTGTTAGTACTTAAGTTACATTTTAGAAATTTTGGGAAATTTTTTTGTAAGTCTTTCTTTTACTAATCAAAAAAATCCCCCATTTGATTTTAGAATCGCCATTTTTCGATTCAAACCATGCCTAAGAGAGAGAGAGAGAGAGAGAAATCCCCATTCTAAAATGTGAATTCAGGGCAGACATACCTTCTCAACTGGCTTCACTGAGTTTTGTAGAAGTTTAATGCCACAGATGGGTGCTGCTTCTAGAAAACATCTGCACAGGTTAGGAATGGGCAACCGGGACCCCCAGCTTCTATGCGTTCCACCATTGGCTGTGCTAAGTAGGTCTGATGGGAGTTGCAATCCAATAGCATTTCAAGGGCCAAAAGTTGCTTATTCCTGCAGTAGAATAAGGGGTCATATGTCTCGTCTGTAAAATGTCAGCTGCCTTTTGGGAGATATTTTAAAACGTCCTGGCAAAAAGGCAAGGGGCCAGGCCTGGATTACCGATAAGGCCACCCTAGGCCATGGCCTAGGGGCGCAAGCCAAGGGGGGGGCACAATTCACACGGACCCAAAACCCCCAATGCAACTCTCTCTCTCGGGGGAGGGCGGAGGCAGAGCGCTGTGAGGGAGCAGGGGAGGAGGGAATGGCGCCCTCGCCATCGCCCCCGCCCCCTTGTCAAGGAAGGAGGGCGGGAGGCGTGCCGCCAAGAGGAGGCGGAGGGAAGCCCCGTCCCCAGGGCCGATGTCGGCAATGGGGGCGGGGCTTCCCTTCCTTCCTCCTCCTCGTGCGCGCCCTCCTTTCTTGAGTCAAGAAAGTAGGATGCGCCGCGAAGAGGAAGAGGCGGAGGGAAGCCCCACCCCCTGGGCCGATACTGGCTCCGGGGGCAGGGCTTCCCTTCCTTCCTCCTCGCGCGCGCCCTCCTTCCTTGAATCAAGGAAGGAGGACGCGCCACAAAGAGGAGGAGGGAAGCCCCGCCCCTGGGGCCGATGCTGGCCCCGGGGGCGGGGCTTCCCTTCCTTCCTCCTCCTCACGCACGCCCTCCTTTTTGAGTCAAGGAAGGAGGGCAGCGCCGCCAGGAGGAGGAGGGAGGAGGTTGGGGTGTGTGTGGTAGAGGTTGGTTTGAGGGCCTAATTCCAAAGTGTGGCCTAGGGCAGTGTTTCCCAACCTTTTTTGAGCCGCGGCACACTTTTTACATTTGCAAAATCCTGGGGCACACCACCAACCGAAATGACACGAAATGACACTCTAACACAGTAATACATATAGTTAATATGTTTTTCAATGTATTTATACACTCAGTGTGAAACCTGGGCCTGTTTCGATGAACACAACATAGATATCCTGGCAGGAATGGCAGAAACACACAAACTTCCCACACAGAACTCCCATAACCAAGAGAAAATGCTATAAGAGTTTGGTGGGCATTTACCTTGAGTTTTGGAGTTGTAGTTCACCTATATCCAGAGAGCACTGTGGACTCAAACAATGTTGGATCAGGAACAAACTTGGCATGAATACTCAATATGCCCAAATATGAACGCAGATGGAGTTCAGGGGAAATAGACCTTGACATTTGGGAGTTGTAGTTGCTGGGATTTATAGTTCCCCTACAATCAAAGAGTATTCCGAACCCCACCAATGATAGAACTGGGCCAAACGTCCCCCACACAGAACCCCCAGGAGGCAAGAGGAGGTCTCTACTTGGGGAAAGGGAGGCGGGCCTTCCCAATGCATGGAAAGGGAGAGACCAAGTAGACAACAGGTGGGGAGGGGGGTGTTTGTAATTTTGTGCCTTTATTGAGGTAGGTTTCTTAGGGTTTTTATACTTCAACACACTAGACCAGGGATAGGTAATTATCGGCCTTCCAGGTGTTTTGGACTTCAACTCCCAGAAATCCTAACAGCTGGTAAACTGGCTAGGATTTCTGGGAGTTGAAGTCCAAAACACCTGGAGGGCCGGTAATTGCCCACCCCTGCACTAGACTCTCCCCCCCCCCCGGTCCCAATTTCCCACGGCACACCTGATGATCACTCACGGCACACTAGTGTGCCCCTGCACACTGGTTGAGAAACACTGGCCTAGGGTGCCAAAAGGGGTTAATCCGGGCCTGCAAGGGGCACCTGAATGCAGCAGAGTAATAGTCTCCACCATCTCCATCATATTGGATTTCCCCTTTTGGACAGTAGGTTAGAAAGTGATTGAGAAGCCAAGCATGTTGGGGAAGAGAGTAGGACACTGGCACTAGCATTACAAAAAAAAATGAAGCACGTTAAAAAATAGCAGTGGAGCCAGGGCCGTAGCCAGGATTTTGATTCGGGGGGCTGAGTTTGGTTCGGGGGGCTGAGACTGGGTGGAAGAGGGTCTACCGTAGCAAACCTTTTGTATTGTTATCCCAATAACCCCATTAATGTGGGATATAATGAGCATGGTGATCAGATCATGATATGAATAAACATAACAGTTTAAATAATGTACCCGTAAGGCCTTTTCGCGGACCACCCTGAGAATTTCGGGGGCTGAGCCCTTAGTCCCCTCCCCCCCCCCGGCTACATGCTTGAGTGGAGCAAAGGTGGTGGCTTCATACTGTCAGGTTTTGGCTTTAACCAAGAACGTCTACTTGCATTACAGAATGGATTGGCCCCTTGCTTACCTGAACTACCGGACCACTTGTGACTGAAGCCTATCTAATGTAGGAGATTTGCAAACAAAACTTGTGAGATTATGCGTGAGATTTTGATGATTATTGTCATTAATAATAATAATAATAATTTCTCATAACAAGCTGGGGCACTGACCGAGAGCAGTACTTTTTGCACACATCTGTTTGGGACATCTTCGTTAGCATTATTAATCAATGTCTCACTCTATTAATTGCTGTTTGTTGGTGGAAATCCATAGCTAAGTAGCACAGGCCTAGCTGCTAACTAATGCATTGACACATCTGCTGTTGATTTTGGTGGTGGGGAGCCAATAAAACACAGTACAACTGTGTGAATTGCAGAAGGGCTTGTTTGAAGCTCCACACCAGTTGGTGCAAAAATGGTAGACACTGACTCACTTTGATGGGTGTCAGTAAATGCAAAACGATAGCAAACTTGCAGCTGAGTTTCTATTTTGGGAGTAAGTGACTTGTATGAAATCTGTGGTGTGTCCTATAAGCTTTAACCCTGAGGAAATTTAGCAGAATGTTGGGGAGGGAGGGAGCTGTTACTCAGGCTGTGATGTGTGACCTAGCATCATTTCTGAGATAATGCCAAAACAAAACCTTCCTGAAGTTTCTCATCTCTCTTCCGAGTTTGTCAAATATGGGCACTAGTGAGCTTTAAAGGGAGCTGTTGCCTGGATTTTAGACAGAATTTTAACTGGTTTTCATTTGTTGCAGTCTCACCCAGGATTGATGGGTGTGAGCACGAGGATAATATATTTTATTTTAATGATTGCTCTGAAAAAGAAGATACAAGTCCATAGAAAAGCTGGAGAGATTCACAGGGTGTGTGTGTGTGTTTATTTATACTCAGTATCTATAGCTCTGACACTGAAAGGGGGTTTTGGGGAGGGAACAGTGCAGCGCCATGCTCTCCTGCTTCTGTTGTTCTCTTGCTTCTTGTTATTGTGTGACTTCAAGTCCAATGTATGGCTGCCATAAGGTGAACTTAACTCAAAAGCGCAATAGTGTGGCAATAATATCAAGCACACTTAGAAAAATAATTCATTTAGTTATGCAAATAGGACATTGGTCAATAGACCCATTGAGGGTAGAATACAAACATTGGCCTAAACGTGTAATATCAAATGAATATCATACAGTTCAGTTCATATCATAGTACATATACATATATCATACACAGAACATGTGGTAACAATCAATTCCAGTCCATCAATTGAGCAACAAGTCTCCACTCTAGCGCCCCAAGAAGATGTCTAAGGACGCACAGTCCACAAGGCTGTGTGCCTGTGAGTGTCTGTATGGGAATTCTGTATGGGAATCCCATAGACAAGCAAGGTGGAAGTAGGAAATAGGCTTGGCAGTACAGTCAGTAATCTATCAAACATCAATCAAATATGCAAGTAAAGGAGACTATCCGTGTACTGTGATGGGTAGAGGTCACTAGGAGTGGAATCGAAAGGAAGCCCGGGTCGGGAGAATAAACAGTTGGGAAGTTCCGCTTTGGCGCGGGTATGCACTCGTTAATTCTAATGTGCACCAGACTCCGCCTAGTTGCGTCTTGCTAGGGGTTCTGGTAGTTGTAGTGTAGGAGGGCTATTGCCCGCGGAAATCCAACTGAAAGGCTGTTAAGGGCTGTGTTACAAGGAACACAGTCCCCTCCGGAACAGGCCCCCCAAAGGGGCGTTCCGTGAGGGATGCCTGACGGCGAGAGCTCTATCCTAGGCCGGCTAAGGGCCGTTTCGTCGTTGACTTCCTCAGAGGCTGTGTAAATAATATCAAAATGACGTCCTCGCTCTCAGATGAAAAATCGTATAGTTTCTTCCAAGTAACCTGGAGGACGGACCATTCCATCCATGATTTGCATAACTAAATGAATTATTTTTCTAAGTGTGCTTGATATTATTGCCACACTATTGCGCTTTTGAGTTATACACGGTGTAGCCCACTGTTTGTTAGTAATAAGGTGAACTTACCCTGGGTTTTCTTGCAAGATTTGTTCAGAAAGGGTTTGACTTTTTCATTATCTGAAGCTGAGAGAGAGCAACTTTTCTGTCAACTTCTCCGTCATCACCCATGGCCAAGTGGGGAATCAACCCTAGTCTCCAGGGCAGGGCTGCCCAGGAAGTCAATCACGATCGACCAGTCGATCCCGGGACCGAAGGAGGTCGATCCCAGCTGGATGGGGCGCTTCTCAGAGGGGGCGGAGCCAGGCCATGCCAAGCCCCGCCCTCTCCCCGGCTTCGGCACTCCCAGCAGCTGCTCCAGCCTTGAGGAGGGCAGGGCCAAGCCAGCCTTGTGCTAGCTATGCCACCACTGGCTTGGTGGTGCCATCCTCAAGCCTGGAGAAGCTGCTGGGAGCTCCAAAGCCAGAGGGGAGGGGGCGGAGCTTGGCGTGGCCTGGCTCCCCTCCCCTCTGGCTTCTGCTCTACCAGTAGCTTCTCCAGACTTGAAGGGGGCAGGGCCAAGCCAGCCTTGTGCTAGCTATGTCACCACTGGCTTGGCATTCCCATCCTCAAGCCTGGAGAAGCTGCTGGGAGCTGCCAAAGCTGGGGGGCGGGGCTTGGCACAGCCTGGCTCCGCCCTCTCTGGCTTCCGCTCTACCAGCAGCTTCTCCAGGCTTGAGAATGGCAATGCCAAGCCAGTGGTGGCATAGCTAGCACAAGGCTGGCTTGGCACTGCCATCCTCAAGACTGGAGAAGCTGCTGGTAGAGCGGAAGCCAGAGGGGGGTGGAGTCAGGCCGCACCAAGCCCGCCCCTGGCCCTCCCCTCTCCAGCCTAGTAGAGGTAGGTAGATCTTTCTTACTTGGTTTTATTATAAGTAGCTCACATGCTGAAAAAGTGTGGGCACCCCTGCTCCAGAGTCATAATCCATGCTTGCTTCTTATAAGCATTCTTGTACATTTTTACAGGATGAAATACATGAGAAGGTATTCTATGATAAAACTGACTTGACATGAAGCTTAGCTAGCAGAACTATTTTTTATTGTACTGAATGGTCCTAAGCATATTCATGGTGCTAAGCATATTCAGGCCGGAAGCATTTTGCACTGAAATCCATGCAACATTCTCTCAAGTAAGCATCTAAGAAGCTGCCTGCAAGACTCACAATGTATCTCCTGGTTCTGATTCCCACCCTCCTATGTCCTTGTCCTCCTTGTATTTGAAAACTCCCGTTGGAGGTTGCTATCACAAGTAGAAAAAAAAACCTAAATGGCATTCTAGTCATTTTTAATTTTCCTCTGGCTATTTCATATTCGACTTTATATATTCTCCAGAAATATTCCTCTTGCACAACTAAAAAAATGAGGTCTCAAATCTTTCTCCCTGTTGATGGACTGGGAGGAAGGGGGGTATGTCCAATTTTAATGTGAAAGATAGCTGGAGCGGGAATAGTCTCTGCTGCTTTCACTGACCTATTGTGAGATCAGGATGGAATTGGTGTCCTCCAGTGGCTGCTTTTCCAGTTAAACCTCCAATCCATAGGTATACTTTGCAGGTGTCATTTGGCTCATTGGTAAGACTGGTTAGACTCCCAGTGCTCTTGTTGGTTTTAGCCTTCTCTTTAGCTGAGATGTCTCCTATACTCATTTGAATTGAATAGCTATCATTTTTGTGATTAGTACCCCAATGAACAGAAAGTGGTGAGTAGCAGAACAGCCACTGGAGGACACCAATTCCTGTGGATTTGAGATATTGACTCTACAATCTAGATCAGGGGTGCCCACACTTTTCCAGCATGCGAGCTACTTATATTAAAACAAAATCAGAAAGATCTACCTACCTCCTCAAGGCTGGAGAGGGGGAGGGGGTGGGGCTTGGCCAGAGGGGGCGGAGCCAGGCAGCGCCAAGGCCCCCCCCCCCCCGGCTTTGGAGCTCCCAGCAGCTTCTTCAGGTTTGAGGATAGCAACGGCAAGCCAGCCTTGTGCTAGCTATGCCACCACTGGCTTGGCACTGCCATTCTCAAGCCTGGAGAAGCTGCTGGGAGCTCCAAAGCCAGAGGGGAGGGGCGGGGCTTGGCGCGGCCTGGCTCTCCCCCCCCCCCGGTGGCTTCCGCTCTACCAGCACCTTTCCCACGCTTGAGGATGGCAATGCCAAGCCAGTGGTGGCATAGCTAGCACAAGGCTGGCTTGGCCATGCCCTCCTCAAACCTGGAGCAGCTGCTGGGAGTGCCGAAGCCAGGGAGGGGGGCGGGGCTTGGTGCGGCCTGGCTCCGTCCCCTCTGGCCAAGCCCTGCCTCACCCCCTCCAGCTGGGATCGACCTCCTTCGGTCCCGGGATCGACTGGTCGATCGCGATCGACCTCCTGGGCAGCCCTGATCTAGATCTTGCTCTTTTTATAGTGATCTTGTGTTTCTTTATGTAGAAGGCAGCATGACCAACAGGTCAGTTAGGAAGACAAAGGTTGTCATGAAAGGCTGGCAAAATGTTAGTTCCTTATTTCTGTCTTGCTACATTTTAGGGCAGAGCTGTGTGTCACGACAAGTTAGTGCAGTGACCCCTATATATAGTTCCTCATGTTGTGGTGACCCACAACCATAACATTATTTTTGTTGCTACTTTATAACTATATTTTTTTTGCTATTGTTATGAATTGTTATGTAAATATCTGATATTCAGGATGTACAAAAGTTTTAAATAAATAAATGAAATAATATTTTCATTGTTACTAATTGATCATAATTAAAGCATAGTGATTCATCACAAAAACAATATGTTTGGGGGAGTATGGGCAACGAATTATGGAATTTGCAGTACCTTCAACTAATTCAACTCTGACTTCTCCAGACCACTGAGACCCCCATGAATTACAGACCTGGACCTAACTTGGCATACAGAACTCCCATGACCAACAGAAAATAATGGAGAGGTTTGGGGAAAACAGACCCAGACATTTGGGAGTTACAGTTGCACCTACAATCAAAGGGCATTTTGAATTGCACCAACAATGGAATTCAACCAAACTTGGCATACAGAACTCTCATGACCAACAGAAAATACTGGAGAGGTTTGGGGAAAACCAACATTTGGGAGTTACAGTTGCATCTACAATCAAAGGGCATTTTGAATTGCACCAACAATGGAATTCAACCAAACTTGGCATACAGAACTCCCATGACCAACAAAAATACTGGCGGGGTTTGGGGGAGGATGTACAACAGATGATGGAATTTGCAGTACCTTCAACCGCTTCAGTGCTGACATCTACAGACCACTGGGCTCTCTCCCACTGCCTGCAGGCACAGCTGCTGGTAGAGGCCTCCTTGCCAACCCCGAGAGGGGTGCAGGCAAAGCTGCCAGGAGAGGTGCACGTGCAGCTGCCAGGAGGGCAGCCGCACTGGGAGAACGGCATGCTGCCGCCTATTGCGGCCATGGCATTGGAGCTCCTGGATTGCCCCTAGAGGCCCTGGTGCTGGCCTCTAGGTGTGTGCTCTCAAGCACTTCAGCAGTGGTCCTCTTCCCCTACTCGCTTGCTGAGGCCGAGAGAGGAACACGCTGCGGTATGGGCTCTCTCTTGCTTGTTCTCAGACACTGTGGAATTGATTGAGGGAGTCTCTGCAGCACCTGGGCCTCCAGGTAGTGGGAGACAGCTCATGCAGCAGTGCATCCCTCTCCTGGCATTGGCTAGCGTGTGGAGGTGCTGCAGTGCTTGAGAGCTTATTTCCAGGAGCTGGCAGCTAAGGAGGCAGTGTTGCGACCCCTCTCAAATTGCCGATCAACCCCTCTGGGGCTTGCGACCCCCAGGTTGAGAACCACTGCATCAGTGTGTCAGCTGTGTTGAGTAGGTTAGTTGCATGGACATATGGAGAATGGCAAAATTATTGGAAATGTATGTTAATATCTTAGAAATCATATACAGGCAGACCCCAAGTTACAAGCAAGATATGTTTGTTCTTAAGTTGGATTTGTTTGTAAGTTGGAACAGGTATATTTTAAAGTGTAACTCCATCCCTATATAGATAGAGATAGATAGAGATATAGATAGAGTGAGCTTTGAATAAGATAGGGAAGGGTTAACATCCCTTTGGTATTTGTTTTGTTGTTTATGTCCCTGTTCAGAAGATTTTACCTCACTTTCTGTCCCTGTTATAATTGGATTTTGAAAAATTTGGCTTGTTGTGGAAGCAAGGTTGGTGAGAAAGCTTCAGTGGAGGCACCTTTTCCTCATGATAACTTTTTCATGAGTGAACTTCCCTTCCTTGGGGTCGATTTCTCTCACTTTCGGTTGTCTCACCCTCATTCGTAACTATGAGTCATTTGTAAGTTGGATGTTTGTAATTTAGGGACTTTCATTTTAAAATATATAAATGAATGTTTTCAGGTGATATATTGTGTCCCCATACATTTCATTTTTGCAATTTATGTATGTGCCCCTATCTCTTATAAGGGGTTAGTGAACTATCGGCCAGTTTCCAATCTCCCCTATTTGGGCAAAGTCATGGAACGTGTGGTGGCTTCGCAACTCCAGGGGTTCTTGGTAGACACTGATTATCTTGATCTGGCACAGTCTGGCTTTAGGCCGGGACATGGTACTGAAACAGCCTTGGTCGCCTTGGTAGATGATCTACGCCGGGAACTCGACAGGGGAGCGTGTCCCTGTTGGTTCTGCTGGACCTCTCAGCGGCTTTCGATACCGTTGACCACGGTATCCTTCTGGGTCGCCTTGCAGATATGGGGCTTGGGGATACTGCTTTGCAGTGGCTCCAATCCTTCCTGGAAGGTCGTACCCAGAAGGTGTCATTGGGTGACACCTGTTCGGCTCCACAGCCGTTGTTCTGTGGAGTCCCTCAGGGTTCAGTACTGTCCCCGATGTTGTTCCACATCTACATGAAACCGCTGGGAGAGATCATTCGGAGTTTCGGAGTCAGGTGTTATCTGTACGCAGATGACGTCCAGATCTGTCACTCCTTTCCACCTGTCACCAAGGAGGCTGTCCAGACTTTGAACCGGTGCTTGGCTGCCGTGTCGGACTGGATGAGGGCTAGCAGATTGAAACTAAATCCAGACAAGACAGAGGTCCTCCTGGTCAGTTGTAAGGCCGAACAGGGCATAGGGTTACAGCCTGTGTTGGATGGGGTTACACTCCCCCTGAAGACGCAGGTTCGCAGCTTGGGAATGATCCTGGACTCATCGCTGAGCCTGGAACCCCAGGTCTCGGCGGTGGCCAGGGGAGCTTTTGCACAGTTGAGACTCGTGCGCCAGCTGCGCCCGTACCTTGGGAAGTCTGATCTGGCTACGGTCGTCCACGCTCTGGTCACATCCCGAATAGATTACTGCAACGCACTCTACGTGGGGCTGCCTTTGAAGACAGTTCGGAAATTGCAATTAGTCCAGCGGGCGGCAGCCAGATTATTAACGGGAGCTACATACAGGGAGCACACCACCCCCCTGTTGTGTCAGCTCCACTGGCTGCCTGTCCAATTCCAAGCTCAATTCAAAGTGCTGGTTTTGACCTTTAAAGCTCTATACGGTTCTGGCCCAGCTTACTTGTCCGAACGCATCAGCCGCTACATCCCACCCCGCAACCTAAGATCATCCGGGGAGGCCCTGCTCTCGCTCCCGCTGACCTCTCAAATGCGGTTGGTGGGGACGAGGGACAGGGCCTTCTCGGTGGTGGCCCCCCGCCTGTGGAATGCGCTCCCTATGGAGGTACGGTCCACCTCATCCCTCCTGGCATTCAGGAAAAAGGTAAAATCCTGGCTCTGGGACCAGGCGTTTGCACACCAGCATTAAGCAACATGTTAGATGGGGATTTTAATGGAAGGGATGAAGAGGGTCAATGTTTTTATGGATTGCATATTGTTTTAACTCGGAATGACTGTGTATGTGGCTGATGGAACTGCATTTTAATGTGTTTTAATGTGTTTTAATTGTTGTGGGGGTTTTGGGGTTTTATGCTGTTATGATGTGGCATCGGATTGTG
The DNA here is from genome assembly GCA_030556195.1 of Anolis apletophallus. Lineage (NCBI taxonomy): Eukaryota > Metazoa > Chordata > Lepidosauria > Squamata > Anolidae > Anolis > Anolis apletophallus. The sequence continues at coordinate 136,861,623 of JARBWK010000006.1, read as the reverse complement.
CCGTACTGTAAGCCGCTCTGAGTCCCCCCTCGGGGGTTGAGAAAAGCGGGGTAAAATCCTGAAATAAAAAAAAATTGGTTTAACCTCAGGTTTGCTAGTAAAATGGAACTACTGTGTTGCGAAATGATGCATGTCTAAAAAGAATGTCACCAACATGAAATGTTTGGAAAACTTTGGTTTAGGGTTTTGTACAGTATGTATGGGTGTATGTGGTATATACTGCCAGGGACAGAAAGAGATGCTTGCAGCATTTCATGCCCCGCTGTGCCAAAATAGCACCGGGAATATGGCGCAGCTGGCTAAGTGTCAGCTGCATAAGATCTCTCTGATCAGTAGGTCATGAGTTAGAGGCCTGCCCAGGTCGAGGTGGGTGCTCGACCTTTAAGTGTAGCCTGCTGTCGACCTTTGCAGCCCGAAAGACAGTTGCATCTGTCAAGTAGGAGATAAAGATACCACATTAAATGGGGAGGCAAATTTTGACTGAATTATGAGGCCATTAAGAACTCCAGGAACGCTGAGGAATGCGGAACAACAAGGGACGCTGGGAACGCTGAGAGATGAGGAGTGCGTCAGCTCCCCCTGGTGGCCAGAGTTTGCCTCTGTTCATCTATATGTGTGTATGTGAAAACGACAGGGATTGTCTGCTAAGTATGTGTACCTGTAATCCGCTCTGAGTCCCCTTCGGGGTGAGAAGAGCGGAAAATAAATAAATAATAAAATAAAAAATAAATAAAATAAAATTTTGATTTAGTTACTATGAACCTTGAATTGCACAAAGTATAGGGAGGAAAAACAGGCTGAGGGGCCTTCCGGACAAGCCCTATATCCCAGGATCTGATTGCGGGTTTTCTGTTTATCCCAGGATATCTGGCAGTCCGGACACATTAAATCCAGGTTAAAGCAAAAACATGGGACCAGATTCTGGGATATTGGACCTGACTGGAAGGGCCCTGAGGCTGTAACATGGTTTTAGCTAATCCTGGAATTAAAACTCCATTAAGGCTAGAGCAAGAGAAATGACATGATGGGTGCACTTAGGCTTTTGCCCCAGTGAAGACTGCAAGATCCTCATCCCTAACCCACCATGCAGTTATATCATTGTTATCACACTTTAATTGCTCTGATTGTATCCTATGAATGCTGGGACGTGTAGTTTCATGAGATACTAGAGCAGTGTTTCCCAATCTTTTTTGAGCTGCGGCACACTTTTAACATTAAAAAAATCCGGGGACACAACACCAACCAAAATGATACAAAATGACACTCTAACACAGTAATACATATAGTTAATTGACCTTGAGTTTTGGAGTTGTAGTTCACCTAAATCCAGAGAGCACTGTGGACTCAAACAATGATGGATCTGGACCAAACTTGGCAAGCGGGCCCCCCAGGCAGTAGAGCAGGCCGAGAGCCACCACCAAGCCTAGGCTCCGGCCCAGGGTCCCGCTGCCAACCTCAGCTGCTCCCATTGCCACAGGTAGCGGCTCACGGGCGAAAGGGGCGGCAGGGGAAAGGGAGAAGGCAGCAATTCCCCGTCCCCGGTGCCGCTCTCCGCCATGACTCCGGCCCCTTGCTCGCTGAGGCTGCGCAGAAGAGGAGCATGAGCAGTGGACGGGCTTCAGCCCCACCCACTGAAGCCTATCCACCGCTCATGCTCCTCCTCCACACGGATGCAGCAAGGAGGAGGAGCATGAGTTGTGGACGGGCTTCAGCCCCACCCACTTAAGCCCATCCGCCGCTCATGCTCCTCCTCCGCGCAGATGCAGCGAGGAGGAGGAGCAGGCATGTAGCCGGGGGGGGGGCTAAGGGGGCTTCAGCCCCCCCCCGAAATTCTCAGGGTGGTCCGCGAGAAGGCCTTACTGGTACATTATTTAAACTGTTATGTTTATTCCTATCATGATCTGACCACCATGCTCATTATATCCCACATTAATGGGGTTATTGGGATAACAATACAACCGGTTGGCTAGGGTAGACCCTCTTCCACCCAGTCTCAGCCCCCCCCCCATCCCTAACTCAGCCCCCTCCCCTCCGAATCAAAATCCTGGCTACGGCCCTGAGGAGGAGCCTAAGCGGTGGACGGGCTTCAGCCCCGCCCACTGAAGCCCATCCTCCTCCTCCCCCAAGCGGCAGGTGGGGGAGACGTTTTTCGCGGCACACCAGATGATCTGTCATGGAACAGTAGTGTGCCGTGGCACAGCGGTTGGGAAACACTGTACTAGAGCTCTCTGGCTGAAAATGTTAGGCAGTTCTATATTGCAAATCCCAGGAGTGCATTGAATAGAACCATGGCTCTTAAAGTGGAACTGGAGAGCTATACTTGTGTGGTGTTAAAAGGCCCACTCTCTGTAGCAGTGGTCAAGCTTCTTTAGCAACTGCACAAAACCACAGAGAAGTTCAATGAGGTTTTTTTTGCATGCTTACTCAAGTCACAGCTGTGCCCAGAAACGGAATGGAACTTACACCATAGTAGTCAATGTGGATTTTGGCCGGCATGAAACACATGTGTGCTCTTAATGAGTGTGCAGGGATTGGATTGGGAAGTGAATACATTTCATGGTGAGTGCCGGGAAAAGGCAGGCCTGAGTCAATGGATGCTGTCCACTAAGCCAAGAATTTTAATTTAAAAACTGGAATATCTGAATTCAGCTCTGCCTTTGAACCAGCCCCATATGTCTGTTCGTGTGTTTTGAGTTGAGGAACTGGATCCAGAGAGAGAGAGAGAGAAAAGCTTTTTCTGACCGAGCAGAACAACAGAGACTCCCTAGCTTCCTCTTGCCTGTTTTCATGGACCCCCACCCTACTCCAACCATTTTAATACTGAGGGGAGGCTTCGCAGTGAGGAACCTCAAATTGCACACAAGCAAAACATGACACATTATTTTTCATTTGCTCCATTTATCCCGTGGCAGGAATTAATGGGTTGAAATGACGCAGAGTTCACAAATTCTGCTGCCTTAGTCCAAATGAACTGCAAAAAGTGTGCAGGGGGGGAAAAGCATTTCAAAATAAATACAGCTTTGGAAAAAAAACCTTCCCCCCAAAAAAGACAAACTTTTATTTCTCTTATTTTAAAAAGGGGTGCTATGGGAATTTTTAAACTTCCTCAGGGACGGTTAGCTGAGCAGCTGCAGGGCACAAATGTTTCAGGCTGGCTTGGAGGAAGAGAAGGGACATGTTTCATGCTGGGAGAAGGCGAAAGCAAAATACGGTAGTTGCCTTCTTGTGGACCCAGAGGGGACATCCAGCAGCTAGATCTGATGGATTGCCTTCTTGGTCCACCAATCATGATAACATCAAGGAGCGCCTGCATTAACAAGGGACCTTTGGACATCTGTTGAGGACAACAATTACTTATTTATTTATTTAAAACTTTTATACCCCGGCCTTTGCACCTCTGAAGAGGGACTCAGACCGGCAAACAGCAAGTATTCAATGCTAACACTTAAAATCTAAAAGCATCATAAATTTACAATAAAATTTACAATAAAATACAATACAATAAATACATTTAAAAAGCCTTTCGCCAAAGTAAAATCAAGTCCAACTTGATTCATATATTCGCGATCTCCTCCTTCATTCTGCGAAGGCCTCATTGCACAGCCACGTTTTCACCCGTTTCCTAAAAGTCAGGAGGGAAGGGGCGGTGGGACCGAGAGCAGGGCCTCTCCAGACGATCTTAGCACTCTTGACGGTTCATAAGGGAGAACACGTTCAGACAGGTAAACAGGTAAACAACTCGCAGAATCCCCCAGACAACATGGCATTTACAGTGCTAAAAAAATATTTCCAAGCTCTGGTTAGAAAGAGATTTTCAAATCACCTTCAACATCTCTCCACCACTACCACTGTTGCCAATTTTAGATTACTTCAAACCCAAGAGCACAGCCTCCTACTGGGTCAAACTCATGTAAATACCTAAAATATACCCTCCAACATTTCAAAGATGAAACCTGGACATGTGTAGATAAACAACAACAGAATGTGGTCAATATGACAAAAAGTTATTAATGTGGAATAACAAACAAAGAGGCTGCAGCATTTTGCTTTGGCCTGAGCTGACTGGGACGAGCAAGATTCCTTCCCCTCCTTTTCTCTCTCCCTGCTCAGGCCCGGATTACCCATAAGTCCACCCGAGGCCATGGCCTCGGGCAGCATGTTTGGGGGGGGGGGAGCAGATCCGGACCCCCCAATTTTTTTTAAAAATCCCCCAAAAGGGCGCATGCGCGGCCGCCCCCTCCCTTTGCTCTGCTTTAGGAGGGAGGGAGGATCAGCTCCGCTCCTTACTCCGCCCCTCCCCCCCCGCCTCCTCGCCGCATTGAAGGAAGGAAGGCGGGCGAGGAGGAGAAAGAGGCGCCCTCCCGCCGCGCGTCGTGCGTGCCGCCCACCCCTTTTCGGCGAGGCTAGCATGACACAAGGGAGGAGGGGCGGCGCACTCCTCTCTGCCTCCTCCCTGGTGTGGCGTGTCGCCAGGCAGGGAGGCGGAGAGAAGCCGCACCGCCGCCGCTCCTCCCTTGCGTCGCCACGCCATGCAAGGGGAGGGGCGGCGGCGCGGCTTCTCTCCACCTCCCTGGCTTGGCGTGGCCAGGCAGGGAGAAGGAGGTGGAGAGAAGTCGCGCTGCTGGCCCTCCTCCCTTGCGTCGTCACGCCACGCAAGGGAGGAGCGGCGGCGGCGCGCCTCCTCCTCCTGCCTGGCGATGCCACGCCACGCCAGGGAGGAGGCAGAGAGGAGTCCCGCCGCTGCCCCTCCTCCCTTGTGTCGCGCCAGCCCCGCCGAAAAGGGGTGGGCGGCGCGCAGGATGCGCGGCGGGAGGGCGCCTCTTTCTTCCTTCCTCGCCCCCCCTCCTTCCTTCAATCCGGTGAGGAGGGGCGGAGCCGGGGGAGGGGCGGAGCTGGGGGCAGGGAGGGGCGGAGGCAGACCCTTTGGCCTAGGGCGGCAAAAGGGCCTGATCCGGGCCTGTCCCTGCTGAGTTGATGGAGTGCAAACCCTTTTTGCCTTTGGAACTCAGCTTGTAGTTATTATGAAGTATGCTGAGGACAAACTGAGAAAGTGGGAGGATAGAGAGAAACAGATATTTTTAAAGCAGCTGAAAAGAATGGGACGGCAGAGTATCAATGAGGATTATCCTTGCCAAATTTGGATAGTTGGAGAGTGTCGGAAGTGTAATCCCCCAATTCCACTTGCTTCCTCACCATTATTGGGAAAAGTCAGGAGCCACAGTCTGACCAGCTGCCCAAGAGGAGGTGCTCTAACCTCGAAATTGGGTGTTTTGAGGAAGTCAGATTTGCAGCGATTGGAGCATGGTATACTCACTTTCCACTATGCACTCCTTTTATTTTATGGGACTCTTTAAAAAGAAGCAAACACCCACATTTCTTGTGTGTTAATGTTATGTGATTGTAAGCTCCTTTAGAGCCTGCAACAGGCAAGAAAGTGAAATATTATAAAATATTGTCAAATAAATAAATAATGTATGAAAAATAAAGGAAGGGGAAGCGAACTGGCATAGCCAACAATAGACGAGCCATCACCTCATAGTCCTGTATCACCAATTTCTTTCCTGTGTTTGAATCTCCACTTTAATCTAGATGGTTGCTTTGAAAGGGTGCATTATATTATATCATATTATATTACCATCTCCTTTTGTATAACTGAGTATAATATTCATTCATATGTATTAATGCAATATATTTACTATCCAATTAGTCACAGTCTTAGAAAGTTTTAACATTTATTTCAGCTTTACCATTGTCATTTTAGCATTTAAATGTTTAATACCCTTTTAACTATCTTTTTTAATATTGGGTTTTAAACTTTGCCTGTGTGTACGCTGATGTTTGTACATTTGTGTACATGTGTTTGTACATGTATGTGTACCCTGATGTTTGTACATCCTGATGTTCGTACATTTTTTATGCTGGTCATTGACCGTAATAAATAAATCTTGGCAGGGCCGTAGCCAGGATTTTGATTCGGGGAGGGGGGCAGCTGAGTTTGATTTGGGGGGCTGAATCTGAGTGAGAGAGGGTCTACCCTAGCAAAGCTTTGTATTGTTATCCCAATACCCCCATGCATATGGGATATACTGAGCATGGTGATCAGATCATGATATAAATACACATAGCAGTTTAAATAATGTACCAGTAAGGCCTTATCGCGGACCACCCTGAGAATTTCGGGGGGGCTGAAGCCCCCAAGCCCCCCCCCCCAGCTACATGCCTGAATCTTGGTATCCATTTAGGTCTTGTTCCCAGTCCTCGAGGTTTTGAGTGGTTTCCAGTAAAATTTGATATGTACAGTAACAACTGGAAATACAACTAAACTGTATATATTTCTTGTTTTCTTCTTCAGTGGGTGTGCCATTAATTATTTTTAATTTTGTTGAAAATTATTTTAATTTTCACATAATTATCCTTTCAGCTGTAATTGTTTTAACCTTTGTAGGCCTTCTTAAGTCCTAGGAGGAAAGGGTAGCATGTATATTTGTATATACACTAATAATAATAATAATAATAATAATAATAGCAGCCGTCTTTGTCAAATGTCTTGCCCATCTCCTCTTATCAGCTTCTCTAACCTTAGCATCTCTTGGTTAGAGCCCTTTTTCCTAAGATCCCTGTTTGAATGAAATGTAGCAGACTTTCCAGTTGCAAATATGTAAAATTCCAGATTCCAAAGCTTTTCTACCATTTGGTTTCTCAAGCGTCTAAACCCAATATCAAGTTTTCCTATTTAGATTACATAATACATATATCTTTGCTCCCGTTCCAGGCCTTCCTTGATACCTAATATCCCACCATGTGCCTAATATCCCACCTTGATACCTAATATCCCACCATACCAAATTTGCTATCCTGACCATAGGGTGCATTAGGACTATAATCCTTATCAAAGGGCTGCATATGTGTTTCCTTAGTCCTTCCAATAGGCAATTGATTGTTGCCTTGTTCAAACCCATCCCTTCCCATGGTCACTGCATTCTTATCTACAGCATTATTGCTCCTGGTCTGAGACCTGTGATATGGACAGGAGAAAGACAATTGCTGTACACAAACAGCAAATGGCTTTTGAAGAGAGATGCTTGTGAGGTCCACTAGGTACAAATAGTGCCAATAAAGTATTATTTCCTCTGATAGGGAGTTGCATGACATTTTGCACCACTGGCTTCTTTCAGAATTCTAATTATTCTAAGAGTAACTTCTGAAGTTGTTTTCTGCAAACAATTGGTTTTATATGTCTACATCTTAATTAATTAACACAGGGGAATCATAAACAGAGGCATCTTTTCCCTTTTAGGAGAGAGAGAAATTCGGCTTCTATTACGTTCGGAATTAAGTCTAACAAAAGCTTGGATTAGGACACAGGGAAAGGTGAATGTGGGTTTCGCAATGCAGGAGTGAAAATTCTGTATGCAACATTAGTTTTGATTCAGTTAGTTCCCCATATAACTATTGAGTGTGTCTTTGCCTATGTATTTTCAGTACTGACTTTCAGGAGGAGTCTCCTGCCCTCTTTATTTATTTTTTTGGTGCTTGCTGTGCATAAAACACCTCCAAGGAATTTTCAGAGACTAGGACATTTAACACAGTGGAAAAACCTCCTCTGTGCCCCCCCCCCTTGCCAGCACTTGGCAATATTTTAGCAACCAGCAGTTTGGAGACTACCAGCGACTTTTTGCGTAGCAGCTTCTGGGTAGAAACAGCTTCCAGCAAATCCAGTCTTTGTTTTTGAACCATAACAGTGTGGTGGAGGAGTCAGCTTGGGAAAGAGGACTTCTTTTGGCTCTGGTAAGAGAAGCTCGTAGATTTTTGCATTTCTTTTTTTAAAAAAAAAAAAGCCAAAGTTATACATGTTGGGGGATGATTCGTGGCAGGGAGAATCATTATCTTAGATTTACAGGAGGGGGGAAATGCCATTACTTTAGATGAGGCTTACCTGACTAACGTTATTTTTTGTGAAAGTGAATAAAATTCCAAGTTTTAGTCTTATTGATCTGTCAAATCTAATTTGGAATATCAATATAGCGATTTATGAGTGAGACCTATTTCTAAAATATTTCAATGTTAGATTAATATATGTTTGCTAATGCCTACCATTTTCTGAACATGGCAACCTGTAATTATTTTTCCCCTTTACTTTTTTTCACATGTCAAATGGTAGAAGTAAGATGTCGTCTCCTGAAATGAATTTTCTCCATTATGACATCTTAGGTTTTATATAGGGTTTTTCCGCTGGTAAGACCTCATCTTTAACATAGCATTGTTTCAATTCCATATCCTTCTTATATCGATTTATTCTCAGTTGCTTAATATCTCTGTTTGAAGGGATAATTGTCAAAAAGTTTTATAGTTGCAGAAAAAATAAATCCTGTATAAAGAAAATGTAAAGCATCTGAAATGAGAGAGAAATGACAAAGAAGCGAAGGGCACCATCCACCAGGACTCTGCCTTGTGCCAGGATTGTAGAAGCGAAGGGGAGGTTGGCAAAGGCTGACTGAGCCCTTGCACAGATCGCATTCATTTCAGGGCTGGCACAATGTTTCGCTTCCCAGTCAATTTTGTGGTAAGATTTTTTATTGCCTTTAAAAATACACAGTGTGACTTTAAAAATAAGTTACTTAATCATTTTAGAAAGGAAGGGAAGTAAACCGTCTTAAAAAGAAGAAATCTGACAACTCACCAACAGTTGTTGGTTGAAATATTGCAAGGCTCTAATAAAAGGAAATCTCTCAGCTGAGTCCCATTGTAGTGGCTTGGAGGATTTCGGGAGGAAAAAAATCAAGACGACAGAAAAAGCTTGTATTAAATTTCAGTAGCTGTGCTCTTGATGGGGCAAGTACGGCAAAGAACAAAATGCCTGGAGAAATTTCCTTGCTATACTTTATGTAATCTCAGGATTATCTGAGATGGGCAATTATTGTGCAGACTGAAAGGCAAAGGCAGAGCTCTTGATCTGGGTAATTTTGTGAAAAGATCTAAATAAATCTAGACAGAGACCTAAGTACTGCTGCCCATGAGTTTTCAGTTGCGTCTAAAAGTACATGGTTAGCATAATCTGACCGACGTATAATTGAAATTGAATTGTTTGGCATTTTTGTCCCTCTCACTCCTCCTTTTGGAGAACAGAAATATTCACTGCAAGCTATCCAGAAATGTTCGACTCCTGACTGTAAATGCGGAATTGAAAAACAAACATATGCTTGCTCTTTTTCAATATTTCTGGATTCATTAAATAGGAACTGGCGGGCGGCCTCGAAGCGAGAGCGGGGAAGAAAGCAGTGATCTTTTCAGCAAACCCGATCTTTTCAGCAAACCAGATCATGGTCAAATATTGTTCCAAAAGTACCGGGGAATACAGGCCTCGCAGAATACGAAGCCAATTGCCGCACTTTATTTGCAGCTCATAATAATAACTAGCCCCGTTCCTTGTTCGCGAGGTCCATCACCTCACGCCGTGGCAGGAACGGTGGCTTCCTTCTCTGCTGCAAGTCAAAGGCAGGTGAATGGCCAAAGACATCAGCTCCGAGTGTGCAGAAGGGAGAGGAGCTGGAACTGCAGAAATTTTAGCTAAAAAGAACCAGAGGCTGGGATTCCAGCTCATGTGCCCCAATTTTAAACGGCACTACTGATAAGTGCTCACGTTTTCCGATCACAATGACTGACCAGGAATTTACGAAATCCAGCATTTCTGATTTTCAGGCAGCTAGCAGACCTTTCAACAAAGGTGCTTCAGAAACCAGCATGCTAACTAATTATCATTTAATTATAAACCTATAGTTTAATTATACTACTTCCTAAACCATCTGAGGCCTTATTAAGGAAAATGAAATTAAAATAAATAGTTCTTGGTTTACAAAATAAGTTCCTACAAAATGCCTTCATACAAATATCAGTGATTTGATGGAATATCAGTGTTAAGAAGGGAAAAATATGTTGGGTGAAAAGCCTATCTCAAATTCTTTTATGTCTTTCTGATGGTTTAAAGAGAGATTGATGTAAGTGCAAATCTTTCCCTTTAGAAACAGTGATGACCCGATTGGGTCATTCCTGAATCTTAAACGTTACATGACAAAAGCTGGAATCTTAATACCCGTCTACGGTCCTCTGGAAGGAAAACTATAATTTGTAGCTTGAACTTTTTTTTAAAACGTTCCGATTAAGTTCACTTCGGATGGATAGCATTGCAGATGGTGTATCAGGAAAACAAAACCTTACTTATCTGGTTCTTTCTGAAAAAAGGGAGAGGTTCCGGGATCACTTGTGGAATACTTCATTAGGAAATCAGAATGCTACAAGTTTTGTGGGGCTGGAGGGGACCATCTAGGAATGCATTTGAAAGTCTGTTTTCTTAATTCAAAGGCATATACTGTATACTCTGGCCTTCATATTTAGCTATCTGTGCATCAAACGTGCATAATTTGCATTTCGGCTTGATATTTGAAGCTGGCAATTTCAGTGGTCTCTTTTATGCCCAGCAAAGAAATAGCATAATGGCAAGTATGAAATTAAATGGAGGCAGCCAGGCAGAGAGATGAAGTGTGATAAAGGGATGATTGGTCTGGAAGGAGATGGAAGATCAACCTGCAGGACACTGGGTTTCTGTGGGCAAGGACGGAATATCCATAACTCAGGGACTTGAAACAGGTCCTTTCAAAAAACAAGCAAATTCAGGTTTGTGAATCCAAATGTGTGCAACTAGGCCAGGCCTGGGCAAACTTCAGCCCTCCAGGTGTTTTGGACTCCAACTCCCACAATTCCTAACAGCCTACCGGCTGTTAGGAATTGTGGGAGTTGGAGTCCAAAACACCTGGAGGGCAAAACTTTGCCCAGGCCTGAACTAGACCTTTCAAAAGTGTGAGCATGAAATCATATGAGACTAAAGATCTGGCATATTCCTATGTTTTTGGCAAAATCACTGCCCATTCCAGGGTGGATTGGACCCAAATGCAGAGAGAAGGAGAAGGGAGTTGCAGTTGCTTCATCTTCAGAGAGCCTGAAATACTTTTTCATTCTCACCAGCTGATTTCAATAAATCAAGAAACGGGTTCCCGAACGGGGTGCATTTGTTTTTGGAACATGACTGACCTGAGAGGCATAGATTGAATGTTACTTTGTGTGCATCAACACATTAGACTTAATGTAGTTCGGCAACACTTTTATTGCCGTGGCTATCGGAATGGAATTTTACAATTTTTCTCTGATAAAGCTAGCTAGAAAATCTAGATTTCTGAGCAGGGTATGGAATTGCGCCATCTTGCAGATGTTGTTGAACTGCAATTCCCATCAGTCATAGCCCAGCCAACAGTGAGGCATTCTGGGAGTTGCAGTTTGATGACCATGATAGAGATACATAATGGTTACCTTTTGTGACTCATATTTTAAAGAGGGCCTAAAGGCAAAAGACCTAAAATAATTCCACATAAAAACAAATTTCAAGTGCCTCACTAAACTACCATCTCCCAGGATTCCATACCATGGAGCCATGGCAATTAAAGTAGTGTCAAACTGCATTAATTCTACAGTATAGATGCACCCCTCATCAGCATTACTTGGGTTGCTTGTGAAGTCAGGCCGGCCTTGTCAGCATCTCTCCCAAAAACCAGGCTGTGACTGAGACTCACATTTCATTGTTTACTGGAGTGTTTTTCAACCTTTTTTGAGCGGCAGGCGGCACATTTTTACATTTACAAAATCCTGGGGCACACCACCAACCAAAATGACAGCCAAATGACAAACTGCATTAACACAGTATAGATGCACCCCTCATCAGCATTACTTGGGTTGCTTGTGAATTCAGGCGGCCTTGTCAGCATCTCTGCAAAACCAGGCTGTGACTGAGACTCACATTTCATTATTTACTGGAGTGTTTTTCAACCTTTTTTGAGCGGCACATTTTTTACATTTACAAAATCCTGGGGACACCACCAACTAAAATGACACAAAATGACACTCTAACACAGTAATACATATAGTCAGGGCCGGTTCGTCCATTAGGCGGACCAGGCGCGTAGGGCGATGTCACTGGGGAGGGGCGACGTCACGGGGAGCGCGCCGCGCCGCTCCTCGCCGCCCATGGCACCCGCAGCCCGCGCCAGCGTGCCGTCCTGTCCCACAGCCGCGCAGCCAGTCCTCTCTGCCCCGCCGCCCTGCACTGCACCTTTGATAAGCAGCCCGGGGTGCTCCGGCCGCACTTCCGCATGCGCTGACCTTTTGTGCATGCACAAAAAGGTCCGCGCATGCGTACTGGCTCCCACTTTGGAGCCAGTGCGCGTGCGCAGATTGGTGCACGCGCACTGAGGGGGCACAAAAAATTTTTTTGCATACTTCCCGGGAAAAGCTTGGTCCGCCCCTGCATATAGTTAATATGTTTTTAAATATATTTTTACAGTCAGTGTGAAACCTGGGCCTGTTTCGATGAACACAACATAGATATCCTGGCAGGAATGGCAGAAAGACACAAACTTCCCACACAGAACTCCCATAACCAAGAGAAAGGGTATTGGAGGTTCCAATTTCCCACGACACCCTGGTTGGGAAACACTGATTTACTGAATATGGATCCAGTTTAAGTCACAGATTTCTTCAGATTCAGAAGAAGAGAACATAAGATTTTAAAAGGTATGCATGTCGGAGAAATTAAAACTGATGGATTGATTCATCCAAAGGTTTGGATGCTTCACTAAGAGATTCTGAATATTTAATTGCATCCAGTGCTGAAAAAGATTGACGCTCTTGCGCTTGGCTGGCACAAATGGATGAGGATATAATGTTAGCTAATTTGTTGACTAATTTACCAACATTTGCAAATTTCTTCATATTTCCCAATGGAAAGAATTTGAGGTTTAAGAACTTCAAGCACAGGAGAAAATAAGATGGACAATTTTCCAATCTCTATCAACAAGACCTCCCTTGTCTCCCTTATGTGACAAAGTACTCCCTGTATGCCTTTTAGACACAACTACCCAATATCCCTATGACAACATTCGTTTCCCTCTGAGTAGTCTCAAAACATTTCACTTCCTCAAACACCCAGGCAGGTAACACTGAAAAATTGCTTTAGGAAGATGTCTTTTAAAGTAGTGTATGAAGTATACAAAGCTTGCGTGTTGAGCCTACAACTCATCCCATTTTGGCCCCACATTGCGTGTTTTATTTCTATTTCAACACCAACTGATTGTGTAGAGGAGTGCTGATTGGCTAAACTTTGTGACAATTATGAATCCCACCGTCACAATTAGCAGTTTTCATGTTTTGAGAGGACTTTTCAAAATGCTTGATAAAAAAAATATCAATAGACACTTTTCTAAATGATTAAGAACATTTTATGACTTTTATTAAAAAGAAAGAAAATGTGAGTTCACTTGCGGGATTTGGAGATTGAATATAATAGTATCAAATGTAGAAATGGAGAGCTTATATTTTATTATTATTATTATTATTATTATTACTTCAAACTTATCTGCCGTCCCATCCCCCCAAACGGCTCGGGGCGGCTCACAGCAATCCATAAAACACAATTAGCAAACATATCATATCACAGTTAGCAAACATATCATATTTAAGTAAGATAACGGGAGGACAACATTACTTTTAATACATATTTAGATGGGAAAGCAGGAAGTCAATTTTAATATTTTTTTATTTTTAAAGGCAGAATTTTAGAGGATCAAAATATATAAGCAATACTGATATATTTAACACATAAAGATGGTTTACAACACACTATGTTATATGATATTTGTCCTTTTAAAAACTGTACAATAATATTCCAGCCACCTGGAAACTTAGGTATGCGTTTGGCGTAAATGGGGTTTGTGTGAAAATCCGTGCTGGATTCAGGGCCAGGCTTGTATGTCAGAAACTCACAATTGGGAGGAAGTTTCTGGGTACACTGGCTCCTATTTTGAGCTGTACATATCCATAAATGCTAAAGTATTAAAACAGAGATCTTGTTTAAAAAGTCTCTGCTCTTTCCATCAAACCAAGCCTTTGTTTAAAAAAGCAACAATTCTGCTTTGCTTTTCGAGAATAGCTTGTGCTTCAAAAACTGAAGCCAAACTTTTCTTTGTGGCCCTCTACATTTTTGCTAGAACAGTGGTTCCCAACTTATATAAAAAAACCAACAAAACACCAGGGATCAATTTGACCAGGGACCACTCTCCAACATTAGTACCAAAGGGTTACAAATCAGTTTTTGGCCAACTTTAGATTCGTTTTGGTTATTTGGGGTGCTACTTCAGAAAATTGCATTGGATTGGCCACAACAAATCTAGTTTCTGATACAGAACATATGCTATCCAGTAGTTGCCATCTGCTCACCCACAGAAAACCATATTTAATAATCTAGAGCTGATGTAGTAGTAGTAGTAGTACTATTTCATGGGTAGTCAGCCTCTCCCCTCCCTGGTTTCGAGGTAACAGTGTAGTAATGGTGAGGCCGTGGACCATATTTTCATTTTTGCGGAATATTGATGCTCCACGGACCACAGGTTGGGAACCACTGTGCTAGAAAGACAAAGGACTCTTCCCCTCACTCTCCAAAACGATTACTCTCATGTGACAAAGTGTGATACGGAGACACACAGGAGATTGTTTCTAAGGCCCATCTATACTGCCGTATGATGCAGTTTCATAATGCAGTTTCGCTTCCTTGAACTGGATTATATGAGTCTACAATCCCATATATTGCAGTTCAATGCCATTAAATTTAATGTTATATTATATTATAATTTCAATATATTATAATGTTAATATATATACTATAATACAATAATTATGATAATACTAATAATATATGAATATATATTGATATATTAATATGTTAATATTCATAATGTGTTAATATATTAATATATTGTAATTTTATAATAATAATAATAATATGATTATGGTATGGTGTGTTGTACAGTATATGCATTTGGTATTGGTGTTGTTGTAATGTAACACAGTATAATATTGCCAATGATAATGTGATATAATAATTATATCGTGATATTATAATTTGTATATTTGTATTACATGCATTATTGCTAACAATATTGCGATATGTTGTAGTGCAATATGATGTGTAGTGCTGATGTTGTGCTATGACAGTAATGTTATTTGTTGCTTTTTCAGTTTGCTGTAAGCCACTCCGGCAATATTGTTATATGTACATTGTAAGCCATTCTGGCAGTATTGTTGTTTGCTATAAGCCGCTCTGAGTCCCCTTCGGGGTTGAAAAGGGCGACATATAAAAATAGGGGTTTTTTATTAAAAAAAATAAATTCATTATGAAATTGAATTTATTATATGCAATGTCAGTGGGCCATCTGATACAAATTTAGAGATCTGGAAGCCATTTAATGAAGTGCCAAGAAACCCAACATTGGAAACTTTACTTTGACATATATGCCCATTCATTTGGGGGGCAGTTTACTAAATTCTCAGTCAGGACTGCTGGGGAACACAGTGTGACAATCCACATTTCTTGCCTGCCCCTTGGTTTCCTGATTTCTTTGCCCATTGCAGGTTCGATCCTCCTTCAGCTAGGCATCCTGTAACATTTTAGAATGGAAAGACCCTCAATATTGGCAGGCAGGTAGGATATTATTAATTTTGCCTTCTCTCAGGTACCTATAGGAGGAAGGCACATGATTCAATACTTTAATAGGGAGATTCTTACAAGCACAATGTGTGCGTAGAAGTGACCTCCATGTGCTCAGTGTTTCTTGCTCCAAAGTAAGAGTGCATGCGGTAGACTCTGTGCAGTCTTTATTACTTCTAGAAGGATTCATCTCAGATCTCTGATGTAATGTTGTTAGTGGTTGGTCATTTTCTACACTTTTGATTTATAAGTCCTGGGAAGTTTCACGGGAATCTGGGGAGACCAATTCTGACATGTCATGGCAATTGGGGAAGATTATCTGCCCGTTATTCTAGAGTTCATGCCTTCATCCTGCCTATTTCTAATAGCAAGGACAATGGTGATCAAATAAAGAGAATGGAACAGACGGGTGAAGAAGAGCTAAACACATTAGCTTTTACTTTTAAATTTTAAATACAGAATTTACAACCTTTTTATGGGACCTGATTAATTGCAGACACAGGATGTGGCAATGCTGATGCTGAATTAACAATAACATGCACCAAATACAAAAATATGAAAAGTACGTAGTAACAGTCCGATTGACATTGTCATCTAGTTCAGTGTTTTTCAACCTTTTTTGAGCAGCGGCACATTTTTTACATTTACAAAATCCTGGGGCACACCACCAACCAAAATGACACAAAATGACACTCTAACACAGTAATACATATAGTTAATATGTTTTAAATGTATTTATACACTCAGTGTGAAACCTGGACCTGTTTTGATAA
This sequence comes from Anolis apletophallus, assembly GCA_030556195.1. Lineage (NCBI taxonomy): Eukaryota > Metazoa > Chordata > Lepidosauria > Squamata > Anolidae > Anolis > Anolis apletophallus. The sequence continues at coordinate 136,845,264 of JARBWK010000006.1, read as the reverse complement.
ACACAACATAGATATCCTGGCAGGAATGGCAGAAAGACACAAACTTCCCACACATAACTCCCATAACCAAGAGAAAATACTATAAGTGTTTGGTGGGCATTGACCTTGGGTTTTAGAGTTGTAATTCACCTATATCCAGAAAGCACTGTGGACTGAAACAATGTAGGATCAGGACCAAACTTGGCATGAATACTCAATATGCCCAAATGTGAACACAGATGGAGTTTGGGGAAAATAGCATGAGCGTGTTCAGGAGGGGAGGGGGGAGGGAGGAAGACGTGACCAGTGCGGGCGCTACTGCACAGACTCGACCCAGAGCAAGAACATAAGAACATAAGAAGAGCCATGCTGAATCGGGCCTCAGCCCATCTAGTCCAGCATTCTGTGTCACACAGTGGCCCACTAGTTGTACACAGGGATCTCTAGCAGAAAGGAGGGCAAAACCCTCATCTGCTCCCGACCCCCCACAACCAGTACCCGGGGAAATCCTGCCTGCCTCCATCAACACAGAGGTGGCACTTGGATGTCCATTTCAGTAGCTACTGATTCCCTTGGTATCCATGAATCTGTCTAATCCTGCCTTGAAGCTGTCCAGGCTGACCGCTGTCACAACCTCCTCTGGAAGTGAGTTCCATAACCCAATGACCCTCTGGGTGAAGAAATATTTCCCTTTATTAGTCCTAACTTTCTTACCTTGGAGCTTTAGGGAGTGCCCCCTAGTCCTAGTGTTGGGTGACAGAGAAAATATTTTTTCTCTGTTCACCTTTTCTATCCCATGCATGATTTTATACACTTCGATCAAGTCACCTCTTAAACGCCGTCTTTCAAGGCTGAAAAGAACAAGGCGTTGCAACCTGATTTCGTAAGGGAGCTGCTCCATCCCTTGGATCATTCTTGTTGCCCTTTTCTGTACCTTTTCCAGTTCCGTTATATCCTTCTTGAGGTGCGGTGACCAGAATTGTACACAGTACTCCAGCAAAGCGAGGCAAAGCGAGCAGAGCGAGGCTGGGAAGAAGGGAGCCCAAGTAGAGAAGAAAAAGTGTTCGGCAGGAGGGGAAAGAAAGGGTATTGGAGGTTCCAATTTCCCATGGCACACCTGATGATCGCTCACGGCACACTAGTGTGCCACAGCACACTGGTTGGGAAACACTGGTCTAGTTTAGTCTTGTACCAAGTAAAAACATAGCTTTTTATTAAAGCTTGTGGGGCGTAATTTATCCCCCCCCCCCAAAGGTATCTGAACTGTACAGATTCAAGTTGTTTTCACTTATTGAAATGATATTTGGTCTGTTTGAATTATATTTATCGCTTTAAATTCTGAATTGTATTCAAACTGCTTAATATGATGATATAGTATAGAACAAAAATATACAAATCAGTAAGTACGTCAATTAATGTAGTTGTTCCCATCATCATCTGGCTATGACCACAGATTTGAATGACTTTGAGAAAGTTGCCATTATTAGGGCTTTCCCCATTTTTCAACAACAACAATAACAACAACAATGTATTGTTGAGGGCTTTCATGCCTCCCCAACAGCAACAACAATATTACATTGATATAAATAGGATCACAATAGCATGTTTACAAAAGTAGTGACATCCCTTGGAACATATTAGTTCACTGAAGGTCCGAAAACCCATCTAGTAGACTGTATAACCAGGAATAATTCCATTTTCAGCAGCAGCAGCAACGTGCTGATAGCCATACAGTACACACACACGGCCCATCTGTGAGCATAAGTAACTAGCTCATTTTATATATCAGATTACTGGTTTCCCCTTTGCCTCTTGCGCTTGCAGGAAAGGGGTGTCTCTTCTTGCACTCAAGAGTAGTAGTGAATGGCAGGGCCATAGCCAGGATTTTGATTCGGGAGGGGCTGAGTTTGATTTGGGGGCTGAGACTGAGGGAGGGTCTATCCTAGCAAACCTTTTGTATTGTTATCCCAATAACCCCATTAATGTGGGATATAATGAGCATGGTGATCAGATCATGATATGAATAAACAGTTTAAATAATGTACCAGTAAGGCCTTCTCGCGGACCACCCTGAGAATTTCGGGGGCTGAAGCCCCCCCGGCTAAGCAGGGAGGAGGAAGTGTGCTGGCTCCTCCTCCTTTTTTAAAAAAATCTATTTTTTAAAAAAAAATGGCCCTTCCTCCTTCCCCTCCCTGCACCTTCCCCTCGCGATTGGGAGCCGCGGCGCGTCCGCGGGGAGGAGGAGAGGCGAGGAGAGGGCAGCCAGCTGACTGCCCTCTCCTTTCTCTCTCTTTCCCCGTGCGCGCAGGGACCCTGGGCTCTGGCGGGAAGAGAGAGAGAGAATGAAGGCAGCCAGCTGACTGCCCTCTCCTTTCTCTCTCTTTCCCCCCCGTGCGCGGGGACCCTGGGCTCTGGCGCGCGTGCGGGAAAGAGAGAGAATGGAGAAGCAGCCAGCTGACTGCCCTCTCCTTTCTCTCTTTCCCCGGGCGCGCGCGGGGAAAGAGAGGGAGAAAGGAGAGGGCAGTCAGCTGATTGCCTCTCCTTTCTCTCCCTCCTCCTCCTCCTTTTTCCCGGCGCGCAGCGCTGCGGGACACCGGCTGCGCCGGGAAGGGCGGGAGGGTGCGAGGAGGTGGGCCTCCTCCTTCCCTGCGCCGCTGGTGTCCCATGCGCCCGGCGCCCGGAGAAAGAGGAGGAGGAGGGAGAATGACAGCGTAGGAGGGGATGGGGGCGCGGGGCGGGGCTGTGGGAGGGGCCTGGGGGCGGGGCCTGGGGCGGGGGAAACGCCCCCCAGGTCATCAGTGACCTGGGGTCTGGCCCTTGGCCGGCTAGAAGTTGGACAGCACTGCTCTATACTTTGCTATACAAAGGTATCTCAAGCTACTTTGCTGCATCAGCTGCTTGACCGGTGATATGTAAGTTGCCTGCTATAAGAGCCCTCTCAAACATATTTAGAAGATCCTAAAATGCCCTTTTCACTCATTTTTGCTGATAATATACTGCCTCTTGTAAGGAATCCCAAGAAGCAGGGCTGCATGAAGACCTGGTTTTGCTATGTTACATTCAGGTGGTGCTATGATGTTGTCCCAAAAATGTTATGTTAGATAAAACTTGAAATTTATTTTAATGTGGATTTTTGGAGGGTCTTTTGTCTTTAGGCCCTCTTTGTGAGTCACGAAATCAAGAAATTTCAATTGTGTCCCTATCTAGTTGCTGTCAAACTGCAACTCCCAGTATTCCTCACTGTTGGCTGAGACTGATGGGAATTGCAAATCGACATCTGCAAAATGGCACCGTTCCATACCCCGACTCCGAACTCTAGCTTTTCTAGCTAGCTTGTGCATAAAACCGGCACTGCTGAGATCACATCACTCAAGTTCTCTGCTATTTAGGTTGCGTGTGTAGTTTGGCTGATTCTGCTCCCAGTCGTTGAGCTGCTTTCCCAATGTGCAGCTGGCTCTTTTCCTTCATGGTCTTTTTCTTGACCTTTCCTCATAAGCATGGTACAACCCCATCTCACCCTTCTCTTGGGGTGCTGGCGAAGGACAATCTGCCAAGTCTGCCTTTGCTTCCTTTGTTTGGCCATTCCTTGCTGCATCCTGGGATTGTTCCTGTGCTGCCTCCATGTAGCTCTCGCTCCCCACCCTTGCGCTCTCTATAAAATAAAAATTTGGAAGGGGAATAGGGGGAAAGAGGAGGACTGGAATATTTTCCATATGTTGGCTGTGGGATGAGTCTGAATCAGGTTCCCTTTTCACTCCAGTATAGAATCTGGCAGGCACACAATTTTCTTATGGTGCCAAGTGATATACTATAAACTTGTGAATTGATGCTGTCTTTTAACATTTGAAACAGCAGTGATGTGTTCCATAATGCAGGAGGTGTCCACGTACGCATATTCAGGAGAGAGGTATTTTTTTCTCTCCTCTGGTTCACATTTTGCATCATTCATCCTCACACAAAGGGATTATTGCCATCCTCTGTTGGTTTCTATGGAATGTGTGGAAGGGGGAGACTGCAATGAAATAGGGAAAAATTGAGCCCCAAAATATTGGGAAAAAGAAGAATTATACTGAACCCTTGGGTTTTGAGAACTCTGTCTGTAGAGGGCCTTCTTGGTGGCTGCCCCTGGACCTTGGAAACTCCCTTTCCAAGTCCCCTCCCCCTGGTCCTTCGTGTAAAAGGCTAAAACCCTTTTATTCAGACAGGCTGCATTTTTTGCTGAATTGTTTTTAAGAAGTTTTTTTATTTCTTTCTTAATTAAATTTAAATTGGATTGTTTAAAATTTGATTTGCTTAAATTCTATTTTAATATTTATTTATTTATTTTGTTTATTTGGTACATTTGTATACTGCTCCGCTCAGCCTGGAGGCAACTGGGCTCCGGAGAGAGCGGTATACCAAATAAATAAATAAATAAATAAATAAATACATAAATAAAGAAACTCGGGGCGGTTCACAAGGCAACAATTCAATGCCAACAACATCATAAAAAACATTTAATACAATTAAAAACATTAACATATCAGTTAAAACAATAACAGTATTATATGTTTTTATATGTATTCCCAATACTGGGGAAGGTGGGGTATAAATATTATAATAGCAATAACAACAAACATAACAACCCGTACTTTCTAACCAGTTTTGTATTTATTTTATTTTATTTATTTGGATTTGTAGACCACCACTCCCAAACGCTCGGAGTGGTTTACAATACAACTCAGTAACAGACAGTGGATAAAGCATAGAATAAGATATACGTAAAACAGTAGATAAAATATGTTTAAGTCACAGGGTTCCAAACACTTGTCTAAACAAATGCGTCTTGTAGGCTCGACGGAAAGAAGCCAAATTTTGTAGAGCCCGCATTTCTGATGGTAACGAATTCCAGAGGGCCGGGGCAATGATAGAGAAGGCCCTGCGCCGCGTCGAAGTCAGATGGAAAGACTTTACACTAGGAATGGCAAGGAGGTCTTCAGAACGGAGTGATTTCGGGGGGTTACATGGAATCAGGCGATCCCATAGGTACACTGGCCCCTAAGAGCATTGACAATAGCCATCATGTGGATCCATTACTCTCAGGAGGCCAAATGTTAACTAGTCTCTGAATATTAGCAGAAGATTCATGAAATATTTGCAAAGATGCAGTTAGGTAACTCTAGACTTTGAATTAGTGGCCTTCCAGCCACCACCATGTCACCCTTTCTTCTGATGGTAAGGTACCCTACTTCAGTGTTTCTCAACCTTTTTTGAGCCACGGCACACTTTTAACATTAAAAAAATCCGGGGGCACACCACCAACCAAAATGACACAAAATGACATTCTAACACAGTAAAGAACGGCTGGGGGATGGTGGCCTGCTGGGAGCAGCTGCTGGGAGTGCCGAAGCCGGGGAGGGGGCGCAGCCAGGCTGCGCCATGCCTCGCCCCCTACCCCCGGCTTCACCTCTCCCAGCAGCTGCTCCAGCCTTGAGGGGGCAGTGCCAAGCCAGTGGTGCCTGAGCCAGCACAATGCTGGCTTGGCACTGTCCCCTCAAGGCTGGAGCAGCTGCTGGGAGTGCCGAAGCCAGGTGAGGGGGCAGAGCCAGGCCATGCCCCGTCCCTTCCCCCCAGCTTCAGCTCTCCTACAGGCCTCGCCATGCCCTGCCCCCTCCCCCCAGCTTCAGCTCTCCTACAGAGGAGGAGCATGAGTGGTGGACGGGCTTCAGTGGGCAGGGCTCCTCCACGCGGCTTCATCAAGCGAGGGGCGAGAGTCATGGTGGGAGTCATGGCGGATTGGAGGCTGGCTGGGGAAACGGCCAAAGGAGGCGGCACCCCGGTCCCTTCTTCTTTTTCTTCGCCACTGCCCGGCCCTTCCTCCTTCCCCCAAGCAGCAGGAGTTCGGCAGGAGGGGGGAAGGAAGGGGGGCAGAGAGCTTTTCTCGCGGCACAGCAGGAGGTCCGTCACGGCACACTAGTGTGCCACGGCACACTGGTTGAGAAAGACTGCCCTACTTCATCTCCTTCAAAGTGTAGTAAGCAAGCTCTGCTGAGTTGAGGAAGCTGCTTCTCATTCTGTTAAGACAGGCCTGGACATCTTCCCCCAATTTTAGCCCTGACAGCACCACATAATATTTGAGTCCTTGTAGGTGTTTTATCGATTAGACGGTGGTCTGTTACAGGAAAGGCAACTGTTAGTGAAAGTGTCTGTCTTGGAATAATTTATAGAATTGAAGAGCATCATACATCCAATTCAATCATAATACTGTTATGAAGTTTCCATGGTAGTTTGGCTCATTTTCTTGTGGTTTCTCTATTTGGCCAAGGCTGGATTGGAGATATACATCGGTGTGATATATTAGCCAAATCCTTTTTTGATGATCAAGACACTGTGATCTTAAACCTTCATACCAACCCTTTCTCAAAAGAGCACCAACCTCAGTTTCTCAGGATGTGACCCCATGGAAGGCTTTCGGACAATACAACTGAAATATCGTCCTTCCTGATCTTGGTCTTTGCAAATATGGGAGTCGACTAAAAAACCCATCCTGACTTTGCTCTATAACAACGGGAAAAGACAGATTAAGAGGACATATACGCCTTCGAGTTGTGTGTTGACTTATTAATGAATATCATAAAGTTTTCTTCGGAAATTAATATTTGAAAGTGCTTTGGACAATTCCTTCCTCTGAAATACAGCCAACAGCACCTTGTGGTCCCATCCAAGTACTAACCCAGGCTGACAGAGATTATTATTTTATTATTTTTATTAAGTTCAACTTAATATACCGCTCTCTCTGGCGCCCAGAGCGGTTTACAAGATTAGTGCAAGTAAAAACAAGTAAAATACATAAAATACAGTAAAACAGTTAAAACACCCGAATTAAAACATATTGCCAGCCAGTAGCAGTAATTAGCAATGGCATGCTAGCAGCAAACCCGCAGGTACAGATAGTGGCAGTTGGCTATGGGCCGAATGCCTGCCTGAATAGCCATGTTTTTACTGCTCTGCGGAAGGGCAGAAGAACCTGGATGGCCCGGATCTCTTCGGGGAGGCCGTTCCACAGAGCTGGCGCGGCTACGGTAAACGCCCTCCAGCGTGTAGTAGCCAGTCTGCAAACCCTGATATTAGGCACATCCAAAAGGTTGAGCCCCTCTGAGCGCAGTGATCTCCTGGGCACATAAGGGGTAAGCCGCTCCTTCAGGTACACTGGCCCCAAACCATATAAGGCCTTAAAAGTTAGAACTAACACCTTGAAGATTACCCGGAGATCAGGTGGGTCTGGTGCCTGTATGTATTGTAGACCCTGGAAGATGATGATATCCTGGTATAATACTACTGAAAGAGAAAGACAGTGCTGGGTATAGAATCATAGTGTTGGAGGAGACCACAAGGGCCATCTAATCCAGGGGCGGGCAATTACTGGCCCTCCAGGTGTTTTGGACTTCAACTCCCAGAAATCCTAACAGCTGGTAAACTGGCTAGGATTTCTGGGAGTTGAAGTCCAAAACACCTAGAGGGCCAGTAATTGCCCACCCCTGGTCTAGTCCAACCCCCAAGTGTAGTGGGTAGTGCAAATATTTATTTATTTATTTATTTCCTGCATTTTGCCCCACTCTTCTCAACCCCCGAGGGGGGACTCAGAGCAGCTTCCAAAAAGGCACAATTCGATGCCAACACAGTAAAACACAGTATGAAACCTCCCAAAACATTACACATTAAAATACATTAAAATACAATTACATCAACATATCATACACATTCATTTAAGTTTTAAAAAACTGTTCTGTCCATAAAAAGCATTGAGCCCTATTCATCAACCTTCCATTAAAATCCAGTCTAAAATGCTGCCTTGTGCTAGTGTGCAAACGCCTGGTCCCATAGCCAGGCTTTTACTTTTTCTCCCTGAATGTCAGGACGAATGGAATTGATTGTATGTCGCTAGGAAGCGCATTCCACAGATGGGGAGCCACCACCGAGAAGGCCCTTGTCCCTACCAGCCGCATTTGAGAAGTTGGTGGTAGCGAGATTAGGGCCTCCCCGGATGATCTTAAATTACGAGGTGGGATGTAGCGGCAGATGCGTTCGGACAAGTAAGCTGGACCAGAACCGTATAGAGCTTTAAATATATAGCTTTTGGGAGTCACATATTACTATTGATGGATTTGATGGTAAATGATATATAAGCAGAAATATTAGTGATTTAACTTGATACTAGGTGGTGACTGCATCTCCCTCTATAAACCTGCACGAACTCTTCGATCCTCTGGGGAGGCCCTCCTCTCACTTCCACTGTCATCACAAGTACAACTTGTGGGAACGAGGGAGAGAGCCTTCTCTGCTGTGGTCACTCGGCTCTGGTACTCACTGCCTGGTGAGATTAGGCAAGCCCCTACCTTGGCAGCTTTTAAGAAAGATCAAAAAACTTGGCTCTTCCGATGTGCCTTCGGCGAGTGAATATATTTCCCATATGCAGTTTGTTCCAACTACTGCTCCATCCTCAAGAGGCACTCCCCTCCCCCCTAATGTCCTGGTCCTTTTGTGTTCCTCCCTCAGAAACTCATTCTCCCTTAGAAACACATTCTACATATCTCATCCAGGGTTTGATCAATATTATCAATTTTATTCCTAGTACATTTGGCCCGCCCACTGTGTTCTGTTACTCTATCACAGGGCTGTCCAACTTCTACGGGCCCAAGTGCCGGAATTCCGGTCACTGATCACCTGGGGGGGGCGAAGGGTCTGCCTCCGCCCCCTCCCCAGCTCCACCCCCGCCCCTCCCCTGGCTCCAGCTCCGCCCCCTCCCCGGCTCCAATTTACTTACAATTGACCTTGAGTTGTGGAGTTGTAGTTCACCTCCATCCAGAGAGCACTGTGGACTCAAATAATGATGGATCTGGACCAAACTTGGCATGAATACTCAATATACCCAAATGGGAACACTGGTGGATTTGGAGGAATGTTTCCTAATACCTTTGAGTTATTTGAGTCCACACTCAAATTGGGACACACCAAAAAAAACCCAAACACCTCAATGCTGTCGCAGAGCTTGATGGGGCCTCCTTTCCCAGAGGCGGGTGGAAGAGGCACAAAGAGCTCCCTCCCTCCCTGAAGGAAAAACAAGCCGCGGGGGCAGGCGCAAAGGAAGCCACGTTGCGCCCTGCACGCGGGGGAAGGCAGCACAACAAGGGGGAGGGGCGCGGAGGAGGGGAAGGAAACATCGCCAAGGAAACCGCCGCTGAGGGACCCCCCCTCACCCAACGTCCCACTGTTTTTAGATTGATTGATTCGAGCCAGGCCCTTCCTTACCCATACTGCGGGAGCCCCGCCACAGGGCCGAAGTGCCAACGCCGCCGCCATCCCCGAAGAGCCCCGCTGGAGTCGAGGCCAAGCTCAGGCCGGGTGCGGTGGCTCTCCCATCCGTGGAGCGGGAAGCAAGGACCCTCCACAGGAAGAGGGCGGAGCCAGGAGGGGCTTTCCTTGCCTCACTCCCCTCCTCCCTCTCTCTGAGGGAATGGGGGCTGGCCTGGAAGTAGCTGCGAGGGAGGAGGAGGCGCGCACCCAGGCCGGCCACAAATTCCATGGGACCCGAGATTTCATCAGCTATCATGAGACTATGCAGCCACAGACGGGATTTCGACCTCCCTCGAAATCCCGTCTGTGGCTGGCGTAGTCTCGTGATGCTTGCCTAAGTAGGTATTATTTTATTTTATTTTATTTTTTATTTGTATTTTATTAAAACAAGTTAGGGGGCTGGAGGGAAGGGGCTCGGGGGCCGTGTACGGCCCCAGGGCCGCCTGTTGGACAGCCCTGCTCTATCATGTCATTTTGAAACGATTTTATTTTTGTTATTTTCATGTATTTACTTTGATGGTATTTTTGCTGTACTGTAATTTTGGGCTTGGCCTCATGTTAGCCGCCCCGAGTTCCCTTTGGGGAGTTGGTGGCATGATATAAATAAAGATGGTTGTTGTTGTTGTTGACTCTAATGAGTGTTTTAGGCATTTTTTATGTTATGGAAAGGAACTACACTAAATGTTATATTTGAACCCCGCTTTTAAGATTTATACTTCTCTAGCTAGCTACCAAGGGGATTTTCAAGGTAAAGAAGTTTACACAACCATCTTGACAAGAGTCCAAAGTTACGTTTTAGGACCGTTGTTCTCAGAATTGCATAGACTAGTGTCGATGTGTGTTCACTGCAATAGTTCGGCTTGTGTCCACAGCTGCAGAAAATGTTTATTCAAGCAGCTGGAAGAATTTGAGGGGGAAAGAGCCTATGCTAGATTGTTGCAACAAAAACCAGCAAGTATCCTATGGTACAGCCCAGTTCAGATGGAACAGTGCTGTCCAACTTCTACGGGGTCCAGGGCCGGATAAAAGGTCACTGATGACCTAGGGGGCCACTCGGCCCCGCCCCCAGGCCCCGCCCCCCAGGCCCCGCCCCCAACCCCAGGCCCCGCCCCCTCCTAAAACGGCCGAAAAAAGGCAGAAGGCGGCGTCAAGAGCAGCGCGTCACAGGCCTGGCGTGACGCGCTGCCCCTTTGCACCGCCTACTACCTTCCTAGGGCGGAGGGGGGCGCGGAGAGGCGGCGCCAGGGGGCAGCGCATCACGCCAGGCCTGTGACACGCTGCTCTTGAAGCCGCCTTCTGCCCTTTTTCGGCGGCTCCCCCGCCCTAGGAAGGGCGGGGGGTGCCGAAAGGAGGAGTAGGCGGCGCCAAGAGCAGAGCGTCACAGGCCTGGCGTGACGCGCTGCTCTCGGCGCCGCCCTCTCCTTTCGGCGCCCCCCCCGCCCTAGGAAGGAGGGGCGCCGAGGAGGAGTAGGCGGTGCCAGGAGCAGCGCGTCACGCCAGGCCTGTGACGCGCTGCTGTTGGTGCCGCCTTCTGCCCGGCGCGGCCCCCGCCCTAGGTAGGGAGGGGGCGCCGAAAGGAGGAGCTAGCTCTCTTCCTCCTCCCTGCCCCGCCTCCCCCTCCCCCGGCCCCGGCCGCCATTTTAAAAAAATCGATTTTTTTTTTCAAATTTAAAAATGGCGGCTGAGGGCATAGGTGGGGCCGTGTCCAACAGGCTACGGGACCGGATCCGGCCCCGGGGCCGCCAGTTGGACAGCCCTGAGATGGAAGAACTGGGCCATGGTTCCCAAAAAGTTAATATTACAATCAATGTGTTAATCTTTAAGGTGAAATTAGACTCTCAATTGTTTTTTCAAGCAGTCGTGACATTTTTTCTCAATGGCCCATCCCTACTGCAGAAGGATTACGGAGCCCCTGGATAATGTTATTCTTTTGGATTACAATGCCCAGAATCTCCCAACCATCGGCCATGCTGTAACTTTTTCAAGTCCTCATTCAGTGAATGAGGTTTAGGAGGAGAAATATTTATTTTATTGGCGAAGGAGGGAGATGACTGGGAAGCAGCACAAAGAGGCCCAGGTGCAATTGAGCCAAACTCCAGAACAGGGAGGCTTCGAGTCTGCAGAAACCATTGTTTTTACTTGAATGCTGGAAACCAGAGCCTGGTGCAAAAGACATGCGCTGTGAATTCCAGAATTCTTATCCTAGGAATTTAAGTAGCAAAGCTCCAGTGATCTGAGGATCCACGCAGAAGGAGATTGGCACTTAATTGATTTGTGTTGGTAGTGTAACTGAGTGGGGCAGGATGGTTTTATTGATGCCCTTGAACAACTGGGAATCAGTCAGAAATTCTTGCTTCCCTAATGCAAAACCCCAAAGGCTGTGTTCTGCCTAGAACTGACTGAAGGAGTGGAGTATTGGAAAGACCCCAAGAAGGCAGGAGATGGGTTTAAGAGTTGTGCTGGATTTTATCAATGACCCTTCTGCTATGCCAGGGGTGGGCAATTATTTTTTCCAAGGGGCCACACGAGAGCCAAAAAATATTATGGAGGGCCGCACCTGAAGGCTGAACTACATTCTAATCTACATTATTTATTTACTTACTATATTTACTATATATTACACATCATTAATATTAACATATTAATATATCAAGAAATATTCATATATTATTAGTATTAATATCATAATTATTATATTATAGTATATCTATATAGACATTATAATATATTGAAATTATAATATAACATTATATTATATTATTAATTATATTATTATTATAAAATAATTATAAAATAATAATAATAACCACTAAAATAAAATAAAATGAAATTCAAGAAAACAAGGTGTGAACCAAGATAGAGGCTGACATTCTCAAGAGAGGAAGGATCCCAAGATGGAATGGCCCAATGGACCCAGCCCAGAGGTTAGCAAAGTGGACCCAACCGCCATCGCAGCAGAGCAGCAGATGATCGGAGGCTGCAGGCCTCCGCCCGCTCTTGCCCCCAGCCAGGCATGTAGCCAGCTAGGGGCAGCCCCCGAGATCTGATCACCATGCTCATTATATCCCACATTCATGGGGTTATTGGGATAACAATACAAAAGGTTTGCTAGGCCTCTTCCACCTCAGCCCTCCCCGAACCAAACTCAGGCCCCCAAAATCCATTGCCCCCAGCCGTTCAGCTGATCGCCCTGCCATGGAGTGCCTGCCATCCCGGCTTTGGAGTGCCTGCCATTCCGGGAGGCGATCCGGGCCTGCAGCGGGAGCAGTCGGCGACCTGAAGCGGCTGATCGCCCTGGCATCCCGGAAGACGATCAAGTCTTCCGGGTCGCCAGGGTGATCAGCCGCCACAGGTCGGCAACTGCTCCCGCTGCAGGCCCAGATCGCCTCCAGGGATGGCAGGCACTCCAAAACCACTGCTCCTCCGGCCTGTCTGCCGACACAGGCCCCACAGAGCCCGCAATGGGATGGCAGCAGCGGCACCCCTTCCTCTTGGCCCCGCCCCCCTCGATGTCCTTCTCCCCAGGCCGGACAGAATCGGCTGCCGGGCCGCATCCGGCCCATGGGCCGTAAGTTGCCCACCCCTGTGCTATGCCCTTCCGAGCTTTCACAGCTGAAAACCAGGCAAAGCAATCTCAGACTGTGGTCAAGATGGCAAAAGATATTAATAAGAAAAGAGAGGTTGCAGCAGTTTCCTGTTTGCCTGAACCTTCCAAAATGGGCACAATTCCACCCCTCTGCTCATATCTTCTTCTGATACATTGAGCACAAATGACTTTTGTATTTTAACTCAGTTTGCAGTAAATGAGGTAAGATAGGGGCAAATACAGTGGAAGAGAGAAAAATTGGGACATTTTCAAAGCAACTGAAAAAAATGAAACACGAGAGGACTAATCAGGACACTCCTTACCAAGGTCAGTTCGAGAGTGTGCAAATCCAGACAATTGGAGGTTCCTCCTTTTAACAACCATGGCTGCAGTCTGTGGAATTTTGGGGGTTTTCATTCTCTAGCTGAGGATTCGAAGGGCCCTTCCACACAGTTGAATAAAATCATACATTATCTGCTTTGAACTGGAATATATAGCAGTGTGGACTCAGATCAACCAGTTCAAAACAGATATTGTGGGATTTTCTGACATGATATTCTGAGTTATATGGCTGTGTGGAAGTGCCCTGAGTGTCCCTCCCTAAACTGCAACTCCCAAGTTTTTGCAGGATAATTCCATGGTAATTACACTAAAATCATAGCACTGTAATTATGTAGAGCAAAAAGGCTCCTAATTTAACATTTATGTTCAATATGGTCAAGTCGATGGCTACAATAAACCTACCAAAACCCAGGGGCTGTTTCTGGTTTTTGTTTTCTTTTAAAGTGTCTTATTACCACATTCGAAAACAATTTGAACGTTGATCTTTCTCTTCCCCTTCCCACCTGCTGTTGGAATAGTTGGAGCTGTGCATTCATGATCAAACTGGGATGAAGTAGATAGGTAATGGGAATTTGGAGGACCAGTAAAAAATGGGTAGTGAGGTCAGAATTGAATTTCATAGACTGATTTAAACTGACCCGAATTCTTCAGTAACACAACCATAACTGGAAAATTTATTTTTCAGACAGCTTTTTCTTTTAATTTTATTCATTTTTTGCACTTACTTGCCAGGAGCGATTCTGTGATCATATTTACTATTCTTTTTAACTGCTTGACAACCAAAATGTTTGAAGCAGTGTAGTGTGTAAAATACAAATAAAAAAGAGTAACTAGAGAGATTAAAAATCAAGTTTTTCTAATCAAATCAGCAGCAAAATTAAAACACTATAGCATAAGCATATAAAATCAAAGTAAAACCTGCAGCAAAGTAGAACTAATGGGCTTGGCTGACTTACCGGCCGAGTGGGTTGCGGTGCAGGGTTGCCCTCACTGCCATCTTGTAGAGAGTTGAAGGGGGTTCTCCTCCCCAGAAGCCCCTGGGGTAGCAGGAGTTTTCCTGCCACTACGCTGGCCGGCCAATGATGGGGCTGGCTCCGCCCCGCCCCCTCTTTGCACCGGCTGGCCTGCACTCCTGCCTGGGCAGCCCCGGGCGGCCGTAAATAGGCTGCCCAGGCTGCACGTGGGGCCAGCTCACGCCCCAGGCTTGCATACGCCTTTGGACATTGTGGGGGCCGTTCGACCATCATCCAGGATCCATGCGTGTCTGCCAACCCCTTTGTTCCTGTTTTCAATAAATGAGTTGTGGCCATTTTCATCCAACCACTTGTGTCTGTGTCATTGTTATTGGCGCGAGGTGTGTCACTCTTGCACACGCAATTACGTGCTGTGGGAAGAAGTGTTTTCTTTTGCTGCTGAATGGACAGTTCACGGCTTTTAGTGTCAGGACTGCTGAAAGATGGCCCTGGGCCCAGGGCAGATTATAATCAGACCACACATCCCCCCAATTATTTTACAACACAAATGTAAGTAAGCAAACTGTAAGAAATGTTTGTTGAGTAAATATGAACTAGCCCCAGTAGTTCTGTGAATAATGGTCTATTACTAGGACCTAGTAGCTCTGGGCCTCAAGGTATGCTTTGCTATGTCTGAACTATAGCAAATAATATCCAGGATCCCTGGATATGCTGAGATTTAGCAACAGGCATAATAGGTAATATCTTGGTCTGTTGGGATACCAACATTTATTGTGTACTGTTTTTATTTCTTTCACTCTCAAGTCATGCACATCGGGGCAAAGAACCCCAAATACACTTATCAACTGATGGGATCAAAGCTTTCTGAGACAAACCAGGAAAGGGATCTTGGGGTTTTGGTGGACAGCTCGATGAAGATGTCAACCCAGTGCGCTGCAGCAGTGAAAAAAGCAAATTCTATGCTTGGCATGATCAGGAAGGGAATCGAAAATAGGTTGGCAAAGGTTGTATTGCCCCTCTACAAATCTATGGTGTATCTGGAGTACTGTGTACAATTCTGGTCACCGCACCTCAAGAAGGATATAACGGAACTGGAAAAGGTACAAAGAAGGGCAACAAAAATGATCCAAGGGATGGAGCAGCTCCCTTATGAAATCAGGTTGCAACGCCTTGGTCTTTTCAGCCTTGAAAGACGGTGTCTAAGAGATGACTTGATCGAAGTGTATAAAATCATGCATGGGATAGAAAAGGTGAATAAAGAAAAATATTTTTCTGTCACCCAACACTAGGACTAGGGGGCACTCCTGAAGCTCCAAGGTAGGAAAGTTAGGACTAATAAAGGGAAATATTTCTTCACCCAGAGGGTCATCAGGTTATGGAACTCACTTCCAGAGGAGGTTGTGACAGCTGTCAGCCTGGACAGCTTCAAGGCAGGATTAGACAGATTCATGGATACCAGGGGAATCAGTAGTTACTGAAATGGACATCCAAGTGCCACCTCTGTGTTGATGGAGGCAGGCAGGATTTTCCCCGGGTACTGGTTGTGGGGGTCGGGAGCAGGTGAGGTTTTGCCCTCCTTTCTGCGAGAGATCCGTGTGTACAACTAGTGGGCCACTGTGTGACACAGAATGCTGGACTAGATGGGCTGAGGCCCGATTCAGCATGGCTCTTCTTATGTTCTTATGTTCTAATGCTAGGGGCCTGGTGTCTTGAAAAGTCAAGGCCCTCAAGATTTCCCCCCAGTATCATCCATCCTCTGAGCATCTAAAAATGGGGGGGGGGGAACCATTGCTACCTTGCTATTGAGACATTTTCCATCCACGTGACTTCTTCTGCACCAAGGCCTAGGGTAACACCTCATAGAAAATTCAAACCCTGTTGTTTCTCTTCCTTCTTGCCCAGCCCTCCTTCTCCATTATTGGAGGGCTGTTCAAGGTGCTGCACGAGCAGCCGTTTCCACTCTGCTCCCTTTCCGTTTCACAATGTTTATACCTTCCTAAATCTATCTTGTACCCACCCATTGCACCTTTTCTCTTAATAAAAATTAAGTCCATTTAAGCTGGAGGAAAGGTCCTCAACAAACACGTCCCTCATTCTTTTTGCGTAAAAGCTGTACAATGAGGTTTTAGATTAGGTACTTGGAACCTTACATGGTATTACAAGTATCACTCTGCAGTACTATAGATTTCCTCTCCATTGACGCCCCCTTGTCATGTGGGAGAACCTTGCGTACCCTAATGAAGTTGTGAGCTATGCTGGCGGTGGCATAACAGCCAGTGGTAGGGCCCCCCATGCCAGACAGGTCACAACCGAAGGGTCTGACAAAGAGCGTCAATGGGCAGGATGGGCTCTCTAGCCTTTTGGCAACCATCCTATTATTATTATTTCCACCATTTCTACCCCGCTTCTTCTCAACCCCCGAGGGGGGACTCAGAGCGCCCTAACAACGGTAACAATTCGATGCCACACCGTATACATATAATAAAACCAAAAACAGTTAAAATTATAATACAATTAAACTACAGATAGCATTAAAATACATTAAAATACAATTAGCATTAAAATACATCATACACATTCACATCAGTTAAAAACAGTATTCCTAGGAGAAGGAAAACTCTAATTTCAAGCCTGGGCAGATGGTGCTCGTCTAACCCTGTAAGGTCATAAGAACCTAAGAACATAAGAAGAGCCATGCTGAATCGGACCTCAGCCCATCTAGTCCAGCATTCTGTATCACACAGTGGCCCACCAGTTGTACACGGGGATCTTGAGCAGAAGGGAGGGCAAAACCCTGACCTGCTCCCGACCCCCACAACCAGTACCTGGGGAAATCCTGCCTACCTCAACCAACTCCGAGGTGGTACTTGAATGTCCTTTTCAGTAACTACCGATACACTTGATATCCATGAATTTGTCTAATCCTGCCTTGAAGTTGTTCAGGCTGACAGCTGTCACAACCTCTTCTGGAAGTGAGTTCCATAACCCAATGACCCTCTGGGTGAAGAAATATTTCCCTTTATTAGTCCTAATTTTCCTACCTTGGAGCTTCAGGGAGTGCCCTCTAGTCCTAGTGTTTTGTGACAAAGAAAATATTTTTTCTTTATTCACCTTTTCCATCCCATGCATGATTTTATACACTTCGATCAAGTCACCTCTTAAACGCCGTCTTTCAAGGCTGAAAAGACCAAGGCGTTGCAACCTGATTTCATAAGGGAGCCGCTCCATCCCTTGGATCATTCTTGTTGCCCTTTTCTGTACCTTTTCCAGTTCCGTTATATCCTTCTTGAGGTGCGGAGACCAGAATTGTACACAGTACTCCAAATGTGGCCTTACCATCGATTTGTAGAGAGGTAATACAACATTTGCTGACCTATTTTCGATTCCCTTCCTGATCATGCCAAGCATAGAATTTGCTTTTTTCACTGCTGCTGCGCACTGGGTTGACATCTTCATTGAGCTGTCCACCAAAACCCCAAGATCCCTTTCCTGGTTTGTCTCGGAAAGCTTTGACTCCATCAATTGGTAGGTGTAGTTGGGGTTCTTTGCCCCAATGTGCATGACTTTACACTTGTTTAGGTTAAAATGCATTTGCCACTTTGTTGCCCATTCACTCAATTTCGAGAGATCTTTCTGGAGCTCTTTACAACCAGTTTCGTTTTAACTACCCTGAACAATTTAGTGTCGTCTGCAAACTTTGCTACCTCAGAATTCACTCCTACATCCAGATCATTAATGAATAAATTAAAAAGTAACGGACCCAATGAAAGGTCAACCATCTAAGAGAAGGAAACTCGAACCAAACCTACGACTTGAGGATCTCGCTGCCACCGTCCAAGCTTGCTAGGCCCCCGCAGACGAACCTTTGGTTTAAAGTGTGAGGCCAGTTCTGTGCACGCTGCGCTCCACCAGAAAGGTCCATTGCACAGGCTCGAAGGACACATCCAACTAACGTGCTTGTAGAAAGCGTGGGATGAGTCCTTCCTGAATCTGAATCTTCGTTTGGGAAGAAAAGCCACTACTATAGAGTTAGGGTTTCAAGCGATCCAGTAGGGTGAGCGTTGGACTACAGCTGCAGAGACCTGGTTCGAACCCCCACTCAGCCACGGTGCAACCTTGTGAAACGCATACTTTCTCAGTCTCAGAGGAAGACAAGAAGACACACCCCTGAACAAATCTTGCCGAGAAAACTCCATAGTAGATTCATCTTAAAGTAACAAGCAAACTACAACAAGGCAAAGACTTGGCCTTTTTCTCTCTTCCACAGTGACATCAAAATCCCTTCCAAGCCTCAGTTTGAAGTTAGATACTGCATTGAGAGCAGGGCCGTAGCCAGGATTTTGTTTCGGAGGGGCTGAGTTTGGTTCGGGGGCTGAGACTGGGTGGAAGAGGGTCTACCCTAGCAAATCTTTTGTATTGTTATCCCAATAACCCCATTAATGTGGGATATAATGAGCATGGTGATCAGATCATGATATGAATAAACATAACAGTTTAAATAATGTACCAGGAAGGCCTTTTCGCGGACCACCCTGAGAATTTCGGGGGCTGAAGCCCCCCCCCCCGGCTACATGCCTGATTGAGAGGTAAACGTAAGTTTGCTGAAGCCAATCTTCTTTGCCCTTCAAAGCCAGGTAGCTCTTACCCAGTGTGAAATCTGTCTTGTGATCAAAATGATACAATGTGTCAGTGGTTGGGCAGCTCCAGGTTCTCTTGGCTGAACTTTCCCCACTCCTGCCCTAAATAATCTGGGCCCCAAATATTTGAAAAATGCCTTGTCTTGTTTGATGTTGCATACCAACCCATACATTACAAATGTTCTACAGAAGCTTTGGCTTTGAGTTCCCTCATCTGTGTAAGTTCTCCGTCACGGATATCATTGGTGGTCACTGTGGTTGGCCTTCCTTAGGAACTGTTACAACCTTTTAAAAAATTAATTCAGGGAAGTATTTTTCTGGTCTGTGGGAAAGTTGACTGATTTGCCGTTTGTATTTGGATGGTGAAATTTTTAGTTAAAGATGAGGCTGTGGAATGATACTATTGCATGTATGATAAGACAACCTAACAGTTATTAACCTAGCTGCAATATGTATACTGCATCCTGGTGTATTTAGGTGCTGTCAGTCATCTGTGTAATATCCCAGGAGCTCCTTTTTACCTCTAATGTGAGTGTTAGCTTCATCACCTTAACCTCTGGCCCAAACAGAATTTATACTGCCATGAATAGGATGACTCCAGGACATTCAGTATTTTATGATGCCATAAAAAATTCAGGAGTGGTCAGCCTCACATGGTATTTCTGCAACAGAAGAAGCAAAATTCTGAAAAGTTACCTATTGGACTTACCTATTGGAATTTTGGGAGCTGTAATCCAAAAAAGGCATATGAATTTTACCATTCTAGACAGTTGTACACTCTGGCATAGAGCAGGTGTTTTACGTAGAGAAGGACTCAGATTCCAGGTTTAAAACCCAGCATCTTCAGGCTAGAAAGGAAAACATCACTGTCCGATTGAAACCTTAGAGCAGTGTTTTTCAACCTTTTTTCAGCCACGGCATATTTTTTACATTTACAAAATCCTGGGGCACACCACCAACCAAAATGACACAAAATGACACTCTAACACTGTAATACATATAGTTAATATGTTTTTAAATGTATTTATACACTCAGTGTGAAACCTGGGCCTGTTTCGATGAACACAACATAGATATCCTGGCAGGAATGGCAGAAAGACACAAACTTCCCACACAGAACTCCCATAACCAAGAGAATATACTATAAGAGTTTGGTGGGCATTGACCTTGGGTTTTGGAGTTGTAGTTCACCTACATCCAGAGAGCACTGTGGACCGAAACAATGTTGATTCAGGACCAAACTTGGCATGAATACTCAACATGCCCAAATGTGAACACAGATGGAGTTGGGGGGAAATAGACCTTGACATTTGAGAGGTACAGTTTCTGGGATTTATAGTTAACACACAATCAAAAAGCATCCTGAACTCTTGCAACAATGGAATTGAACCAAACTTGGCATATTGAACTCTCATTATCAACAGAAAGTACTGAAAGGGTTTGCTTGGGAATTGACCTTGAGTTTGGAAGTTGTAGTTCCTACCTACACCCAGAGAGCACTGTGGACTCAAACAATGTTATGTTATTTTGTTTTCTATCCGGAATAACAATGTTGGAAGGAGGCTCACCACTTTAAGGTCCCTAAACAGACATGGGAAAACTTCGGCCCTCTGGGTGCTTTGGACTTCAATTCCCACCATTCCTAACAGCCTGAGGCCCTTTCCTGCTTAAATGGCTGAGGGGGGAAAGGAAAAGAGCTCGAGGCTGCTAGGAATGGTGGGAGTTAGAGTCCAAAACACCTGGAAAGTCCAAGTTTGCCCATGCCAGCTTTCGACAGAGACCTCTTCCTTTCCCTTCGCGCCCTTTCTTCCCCCTCCTGCCGAACACTTACTTTTTCTTCTACACTGCCGCTTCTGCTGCCATTTTGATCCGAGGGGGCAGCATGAGTGTGTTCAGGAGGGGAGGGGGAGGGAGGAAGACGTGACCCATGAGGGTGCTACTGCGCAGACTCGCCCAGAGCAAAGCGAGGCAAAGCGAGCAGAGCGAGGCTGGGAAGAAGGGAGCCCAAGTGGAGAAGAAAAAGTGATCAGCAGGAGGGGGAAGAAAGGGTATTGGAGGTTCCAATTTCCCACGGCACACCTGATGATCGCTCACGGCACACTAGTGTGCCACGACACACTGGTTGGGAAACACTGCCCTAGAGGACTTCTGCCTATCGTTATGGCTACTACTCAGCTAGATGGAGCAGGGGTCTGACTTGATTCACACCAAGCAGCTTTCTATGTTTCTACATAGTTAACATGATTTTTCCAAAGTTTTAGTCAAGGATGCTGCATGTACAAGGTGACTGCATTTTAAAGTGAGGCAAGAATGAAAATGTCCTGAAGGCAAATGAGTGATTCCATGCCACCAGCATTATGAGTGCATTACTCTTAACATAGTGATTTTACTTTCATTTTACTGTCCTATATTGTGCTAGATATGTGTTCTGAAGCCATTGCAAGCTGTTGTGCTTCGGGGTAGGTTGGTCCATATCCAGTATACCAAGCATCCCAGATTAGTTTTGTGTGGTTCATTTTGGTTTCTCTAGTTTTCACAGGTCATGGCAAAGAGGTATACACAGGCCACAAAAACAATAACTTCTAACCACATTCAACAGATACCCTTCTAACTTATGAGATTTTGTCAGCTGGAGACACTTTAACATTTATTCTTAAGTGTTAGAAACTTTTTAAAAGCTGAAATTCTTAGAAGCCCACTTTCTTTATCCAATATGACATTCTTTGACACTTTTGGATAGGCAGGTGTTAAAAATCAATGCTCTCCACAGGTTTGCTGTAATTCCTGTAGTCCCTGATCGTTGGCCATATTTCCTGAAATTCATAGAATCGAAAACACTGGGAAGGCACCCCCTCTGGGTACGGGCAGATTTACTTATGGACAGGAATCTATTCATTTCTTAATCACAGTTGATCTTCCACATTTATGAGTCTGATTTGTACGCATCTGATTATTCATCCCTCTAGAATTCTTAGATCTTCCTAAGCGACTTTGGGGTCACCTTCAGTTTGAAAGTGACTATAGAGTCATGCTAGAAGACCTATAAGTTCCTAGAGAGGTATTCTCTGAGGTGAAACAAAAATAGCAATTTTTAAAATGGGCATTTGTGGTGTCCCACCCAGGGCCTGGAAAAAGGGGTTTTGAGAAATGGAGAAGCTTCTCTAGGCCCCTGGGGGTAGCGTTCTAGCTTTCTCTTTTTTTAAAAAAAGTTTTTATTATAAACAACTATACATAACCACAATTGCCATGCCTTTTGTCCTTTTTTATCCCCTTCTCCCTCCCCCCTCCCACCCCTCCCTCTTCCCTGTTGACAATGAAGTCCTTTTTTCTCCGTTACATGAGCCTTCTTTCAATTCTTTCAATTTTTTTCTTCCAGCTTTCATCATCTGGTTTAACGACCTGTAACCATCTTTTAAATGGAGTCCAAATTTCTTTAATTTTCTTCTGTTTGTCTGACCATGTCTTTTTGCTTCTTATGATGTCCATAATATCTAGTTGTATTTGGTCCCACACATATTCATACCATTTTTCAAGTGTCCATTTCTTTTTTTCTTTCCAACCCCAAACTATTACTGCATGTGCTGCTCTAAACATCATCATCATCATCAGGCATGTAGCCAGGGGGGGGGCTAAGGGGGCTTCAGCCCCGAAATTCTCAGGGTGGTCCGCGAAAAGGCCTTACTGGTACATTATTTAAACTGTTATGTTTATTCATATCATGATCTGATCACCATGCTCATTATATTCCACATTAATGGGGTTATTGGGATAACAATACAAAAGATTTGCTAGGGTAGACCCTCTTCCACCCAGTCTCAGGCCCCCCCCGAACCAAACTCAGCCCCCTCCGAAACAAAATCCTGGCTACGGCCCTGATCATCATTAATTCCTGGTCTTGGTCCTTAACTCTTCTATCACCATATATTCCTATCAGGGCCGTAGCCAGGATTTTGATTGGGGGGGGGGGGCTGAGTTTGGTTCGGGGGGGGGCTGAGACTGGGTGGAAGAGGGTCTACCCTAGCAAACCTTTTGTATTGTTATGCCAATAACCCCATGAATGTGGGATATAATGAGCATGGTGATCAGATCATGATATGAATAAACATAAGTTTAAATAATGTACCAGTAAGGCCTTTTTGCGGACCACCCTGAGAATTTCAGGGGGGGGGGCTGAAGCCCCCTTAGCCCCCCCCCCTGGCTACATGCCTGATTCCTATTAACAAAATTTGCATATTTATATCAAATTTTATTTTAGTATGTAATTCTACCTGGTCTAGAATTTGACTCCAGAATTTTTGTATCTCTTCACATTCCCACCATAGATGTGAATACCATGCTTCCCGACTTCCACAATGCCAGCATTTGGGATTTAATCCCTGAATCATGTGTGCCAGTTGAATTAGTGTTCTATACCATTTCGTTATTATTTTTAGTTCTAATTTCTTGTATTTTTCTATTTTTATTTTATTTAAACCATTGATTATCTTTTCTGTTTTTTCTCTTCCTAGGCCCCCTTCCTTTTCCCACTTGTTTTCCATTATTCTATATATAGATTCCTTATCTTCTATCATTCTTCCATATATTTTGTTAAGACCTTTTTTGCCTTCAAATCTCTCTTCTAATATCTTATCTATTACATTTTCTCCCTTACTACTTACTTTCTTTTTAATTTGTTCCCAAATTCCTCTTAGTGTTAACCAATTTATCCCGCCCCCTAATGTTTCCAATTGTTTCAATTCCATTAATTCCTTTTTAAAAATTATATAAATCTTTGATTTTACTATATCCCATCTGTTTCAATTTTTTAATGATACTTTCGTCTTCCTCATTTCTTAAACTACCTAACGGGGCTTCCTTTGATAAATATGGCATCCATTTCTCTTTCCATTTCCCCCATATTTTTAATGCTATTTTCCTTGGACCTATTGTTCTTTTTATTTCCTCTTTTAAATTATTTTTAAGATTTCATAAACTCCTTGACCATTATTTGCTTTGTTCTCTATCCTTATCCACTTCTCTTGGTTGTCCTCTATCAATTCCAGAATTGCTTTCAGTTGGAATGCTTCGTAGTATTCTTGTAACTTTGGTATTCCCCATCCTAATTCTTTATTTGACATATATAGCTCCTTACTACTTATTCTTGATTTTTTTTCTCTCCAAATATCCACTTCTTTATTTCTCCATCCCATTTTTTGAATTTTTGTTGTGTAATACACAAGCGTTCTAGCTTTCTCATAAAAAGAAAACCTGGAGTCTATGAGCAATGAGTTCAGGACTCAAAAAGGGTGAACTCAAACAAGGTTCGGGGGCTGAGACTGGGTGGAAGAGGGTCTACCCTAGCAAACGTATTGTATTGTTATGCCAATAACCCCATATAATGTGGGATATAATGAGCATGGTGATCAGATCATGATATGAATAAACATAAGTTTAAATAATGTACCAGTAAGGCCTTTTCGCGGACCACCCTGAGAATTTCAGGGGGGGCTGAAGCCCTTAGCCCCCCGGCTACATGCCTGATTCCTATTAACAAAATTTGCATATTTATATCAAATTTTATTTTAATATGTAATTCTACCTGGTCTAGGAATTTGACTCCAAATTTTTGTATCTCTTCACATTCCCACCATAGATGTGAATACCATGCTTCCCGACTTCCAAATGCCAGCATTTGGGATTTAATCCCTGAATCATGTGTGCCAGTTGAATTAGTGTTCTATACCATTTCGTTATTATTTTTAGTTCTAATTTCTTGTATTTTCTATTTTTATTTTATTTAAACCATTGATTATCTTTTCTGTTTTTTCTCTTCCTAGGCCCCCCTTCCTTCTCCCACTTGTTTTCCATTATTTCTATATATAGATTCCTTATCTTCTATCATTCTTCCATATATTTTGTTAAGACCTTTTTTGCCTTCAAATCTCTCTTCTAATATCTTATCTATTACATTTTCTCCCTTACTACTTACTTTCTTTTTAATTTGTTCCCAAATTCCTCTTAGTGTTAACCAATTTATCCCGCCCCCTAATGTTTCCAATTGTTTCAATTCCATTAATTCCTTTTTAAAAAGTATATAAATCTTTGATTTTACTATATCCCATCTGTATCAATTTTTTAATGATACTTTCGTCTTCCTCATTTCTTAAACTACCTAACGGGGCTTCCTTTGATAAATATGGCATCCATTTCTCTTTCCATTTCCCCCATATTTTTAATGCTATTTTCCTTGGACCTATTGTTCTTTTTATTTCCTCTTTTAAATTATTTTTAAGATTTCATAAACTCCTTGACCATTATTTGCTTTGTTCTCTATCCTTATCCACTTCTCTTGGTTGTCCTCTATCAATTCCAGAATTGCTTTCAGTTGGAATGCTTCGTAGTATTCTTGTAACTTTGGTATTCCCCATCCTAATTCTTTATTTGACATATATAGCTCCTTATTACTTATTCTTGATTTTTTCTCTCCAAATATCCACTTCCTTATTTCTCCATCCCATTTTTTGAATTTTTGTTGTGTAATACACAAGCGTTCTAGCTTTCTCATAAAAAGAAAACCTGGAGTCTATGAGCAATGAGTTCAGGACTCAAAAAGGGTGAACTCAAACAAGGTTCACTGATTGTCCAAAAAGCTTGAGGTTGGTTACTAGAAAAGTCCTTTAAACAAAGGGATAACGTCCACTTGCCTTATGCAGAGTGAAGGTTCCTTTCTTTTGATTCCAGGGTTCCTTTGTTGCTCCAAATGGTCCTCCGACACATGAAATTCTGAGGTCCCCAGAGATTACAGTCTTTGGGTGAAGGGGTGGCCTTCCTTTCACTGCAATCCTGGCTTGAGGGCGTTGGTGTAAAGCTATACATGGACAAAGATGTGATGTCTAAGCGAGCTTCAGTTTTCCGCTTGCTTCGTCCATGTGCTCTTCCTTGGAATGGAGGCAGAAAGGAAGTCCAGCCCCCCAGGTAAACTCAGGAAGGGGAGGAGTTCAGGGTGGTGCTGCCAGGTTTGGGGCCAAGCCCAACTCCTCCCATCACAGTCCACATGGCAGAGAGGTAAAACAAAGGCCCATGCAGGTAAAGGGCAACAAAATGCAAAACAGAGATATAAAACCAGCCCTGTGGGGGCATCACAGCATTTTTTCACTTTTATATGGGTCTTGTGCCCATAATCCTGGTGAACATGGAGGGCTGATATTATATATCCTACTAGCTGTACCCGGCACGCGTTGCTGTGCCCTATTTAGGAGATGCGAGAAAGTCTGAGTATGTAAGGGTTGGAAATGATGTGTTGTGTGGGTAGGAATTTGCTGGAGAATTGCTCCCTCAGAGTTTGGTTTTGGCAGTTTAACCCTCAAACACCAACTGAAATCTCTCAGCATTCTATCCTAGCCTTGGATGGCTCTTGCCAGCGTTGCTATGGTTACAGCAGTTATGCAAATCCGCCCTTATTGGCAGCCAATCATGTTGTTCAGAATGTAGAGGCTGGGTGAGTCTTTGGCTGCCCCGGAGGATGCTGGTAAATGTAGTTTTATTTTTACTCGTTGTTTTGGGGGTCTTTTAGGTTTTGGGGGGGAAAGTTTCTTTGCTACAAACGTACCTTGCTTGAGGCCTATTTCTGTTGGCAAGTATTGTGTTTCTGCGTTGTATGGTTTCTTTGTTTGAGGTATACATCACATGACGTGAACCCATTTATATAATAGATATGTGAATGCTCTTTTCTATAATGGTTTATGGAAAACAATATGACCATGATGTGCTGGTGAGTATATAAGTGCCACATATGCAAAGGGTTCAGAACCAAGGCAGTTACTCCTACCAATCTACCAAGAAGGCCAAGCCCCAACAAGTAAGAAGGAGGAAGGGCAGGAAACAATGATGTGGCTGTTGGCAAGAGACTATGTATGAACATGGGGCAGTTCAGAGCTTACCCGGGGGCTTTTGAAATTCCTTGTTCATTTTAATAATTATAAGATATAAATCTTTGCGCATGCTGGAGGTTAACTTGCAGAGTTGACAGTCAAAAGAGATGAGAAAGAAATCAAAGGTACGGGAGATGAAGTCAACCTATGACCCATTCACCAACTCCTTGGTTGCATAAGTATTTGTTTGGTCATTAGTTGAATCAGGTTTAGAGATTGCCAGCCCTGGTGGGGTAGGGGTGACTGATGGGAGAGAGAGAGGCAAAGATTGCATTTATATCCCAAAGCATGGATTGCTCCATTGGAGGATTTCCTTGTGGGTTTAAATAGAGCAGTGTTTTTCAACTTTTTAAAAAACATTTTTTACATTTACAAAGTCCTGGGGCACACCACCAACAAAAATGACACAAAATGACATTCTAACACAGCAATACATATAGTTAATATGTTTCTAAATGTATTTATATACTCAGTGTGAAACCTGGACCTGTTTCGATGAACACAACATAGATATCCTGGCAGGAATGGCAGAAAGACACAAACTTCCCACACAGAACTCCCATAACCAAGAGAATATACTATAAGAGTTTGGTGGGCATTGACCTTGAGTTTTGGAGTTGTAGTTCACCTATATATCCAGAGAGCACTGTGGACTGAAACAATGTTGGATCAGGACCAAACTTGGCATGAATACACTCAGCATGCCCAAATGCGAACACAGATGGAGTTTGGGGAAAATTGACCTTGACATTTGGGAGTCACAGTTTCTGGGATTTATAGTTAACACACAATCAAAGAGCATCCTGAACTCTTGCAACAATGGAATTGAACCAAACTTGGCATACTGAACTCTCATTACCAACAGAAAGTACTGAAAGGGTTTGCTTGGGAATTGACCTTGAGTTTGGAAGTTGTAGTTCACCTACACCCAGAGAGCACTGTGGACTCAAACAATGTTGTGTTATGTTGTTGTTTGTTTTCTATCCAGAACCACAATGTTGGAAGGAGGCGCACCACTTTAAGGTCCCTAAAACAGGCATGGGAAAACTTCAGCCCTCTGGGTGCTTTGTACTGCAATTCTCACCATTCCTAACAGCCTGAGGCCCTTTCCTGCTTAAGTGGCTGAGGGGGGAAAGGAAAAGAGCCTGAGGCTGTTAGGAATTTTGGGAGTTGGAGCTGTCGACAGAGACCTCTTCCTCCCCCTTCGCGCCCTTTCTTCCCCCTCCTGCCGAACACTTTTTCTTCTACACTGCCGCTTTTGCCGCCATTTTGATCCGAAGGGGCAGCGTGAGCGTGTTCAGGAGGGGAGGGGGAGGGAGGAATACGTGACCCGTGCGGGCGCTACTGCGCAGACTCGCCCCAGAGCAAAGCAAGGCAAAGCGAGCAGAGCGAGGCTGGGAAGAAGGGAGCCCAAGTGGAGAAGAAAAAGTGTTCAGCAGGAGGAGGAAGAAAGGGTATTGGAGGTTCCAATTTCCCACAGCACACCTGATGATCGCTCACGGCACACTGGTTGGGAAACACTGAAATAGAGGGTATGTAAATTGGATGAATTAGGTGGTTCTGCAACTGAGAATTGTACCTTATATTGTTCTTCTTTGGATCTATAAGATATCATAGCATGATGGAGGTGTCTGTTTTATAGCAAAAGCCACAGTATCTCTGTGAAATAAATAATATTCTCAATGGCAGTAGCAGCAACAGTATCACTTGTTCAGATTTGTTAGGGTCATCAGATCCCTTTAAGCAAGAACTGGAAATTCTACTGCTAGCACTACTAGAAATACTACTACTACTACTAATGTAAAATAGCAATTATTATAATAATTACTGATTATAGTATTTATATAATTTAGTACCCACATGAAAAAGATGGAACTCTGAATTATTGTTTGCCCTTAGCCAAGGGGAAACTGATCTTTCCCAGATTTGTTATAGGTAAGAGTGGGGGGCGGGGAGCATATTATTGGGGCTCTTCCAGACTGGAAAATGTTTCAGGTGGTTGTGGAAGTTTTGCTGCAATTCTTGCATGTTTTGAAAATATCCAAACAACATCTTTTATTGTCCCAGGATGTTTTCTTCCTAGTGCTAGTGTCAACATTTTATCCCTACCTGTTTTTTCCCTCTCATTTTTATATTTCCTTCTCTGTTGAAATAATAATTATAGTGCTTGTGCTAACAATGTATCATCAATAGCATATAACTACTAAAATAATGTATAAGTATTAAAATAAATATAGCGTCCCTACATTGCGTTTTTTCACTTATTGTGGGAGGTCCCGAAACGTAACCCCTGCAAGAAGTTGGGAGTGATCCTGGACTCATCGCTGAGCCGTAACCCCAGGTCTCGGTGGTGGCCAAGGGAGCTTTTGCACAGTTAAGACTCGTGCGCCAGCTGCGCCCGTACCTTGGGAAGACTGATCTGGCTACAGTCGTCCACGCTCTGGTCACATCCCGAATAGATTACTGCAACACACTCTACGTGGGGCTGCCTTTGAAGATAGTTCAGAAACTGTAATTAGTCCAGCGGGTGGCAGCCAGACTACTAATGGGAGCTACATACAGGGAGCATACCACCCCCTGCTGTGTCAGCTCCACTGGCTGCCTGTCCAATTCCGAGCTCAATTCAAAGTGCTGGTTTTGACCTTTAAAGCTCTATATGGTTCTGGCCTAGCTTACTTGTCCGAACGCATCAGCCGCTACGTCCCACCTCGTAATTTAAGATCATCTGGGGAGGCCCTGCTCTCGCTCCCTCCTACTTCTCAAATGTGGTTGGTGGGGACGAGAGAGAGGGCCTTCTCAGTGGTGGCTCCCCGTCTGTGGAACGCAATCCCTATTGACATACGATCAACCCCATCCCTCCTGGCATTCAGGAAAAAAGTGAAATCCTGGCTATGGGACCAGGCGTTTGCACATTAGCACGATACAGCACTTTAGATTGGATTGAAATGGCAAACTGGTGGACATGGCCCAATGCTTCTATTATGGACGGAATACTGTTTTTAACTTATGTGAATGTATATGATGTATTTTAATGCTAATTGTATTTTAATGCTAATTTTATTTTAATGTATTTTAATGCTAACTGTATTTTAATGTATTTTAATTTTGACTGTTTTTGGTTTTCTATTATATGTATACTGTGTTTTTGGCATTGAATTGTTGCCGTTGTTAGGCCGCTCTGAGTCCCCCCTCGGGGGTTGAGAAGAAGCAGGGTAGAAATGGTGGAAATAAATAAATAAATAAATAAAAAGTGAGGGAAGACTGTAACTCTAAATTTTTTTTAAAAATCTAAGAAGAGAACACGTTCTCTTCAAATCATAGAATCCCAACTGTAAGACCATATTCCAGATTTTCAAAAACCCTAATGGGCGAACTTTAATGCAGATCCCAGAAATAAATGCAAACACTAAATAATTGAATAAGCGGACAGAGAATTGGCAACAATCAAGCAATGAGCTGTATCATGTGGATTCACCTTTCTTTAGACCAGTCTGGATGAGCCCTTAGAGATAAGCTTTACTTCCTTTCCCTTCTCACGAAATGTTAAAAGGGATATCCATAAGACATTTACAATATCTGAGAGAAGATTCTGGCTTTTGCAAAAACCGAAATATTTTGCCTTTGAAATCTAAGACAAATCACCTCTTTTCTCTGGACTTTTATTATTGTGTAGGAGATTTTCCAGACTGGTTTGAAGAAACTGAGCTCAGAACTCCGTTGTTTTTGCAGGCCCTGATCACGTCCATGTCTGCTTGGTCTCTATTATTGGACCGTTTCCTGTTATTTTTTTTATTGTGGACTGTGTATATGTGCTTGCTAGACATAGTGAGTTTTTGGATTCTCACTAGAGGTTTTTTAAAAACTGGGTTATGGTTTGCTGAGATTGGGGTATATTCCTGATTTTGAGATGTATTTTTGTTTCATTTTTTAAGAGTTATAGCATATTAGCAAAACAGCAGTTAAGTGCAAAAGCATCATTTTAGTTTTTCACTGATGCACTGATCATCAGGCCCGGATTATCCATAAGGCCACCCTAGGCCATGGCCTAGGGGCGCAAGCCAAGGGGGGGCGCAATTCACACAGACCCCCCAAAAAATGTTGAAACAAAACGGTGTTGCGTTGTGGTTTTTTACAGACTCTCTCTCTCTCGGGGGAGGGTGGGGGGAGAGCGCTGCAAGGGGGTGGGGGAGGAGGGAATGGTGCCCCCCCTCGCCATCACCCCCGCCCCCTTGTCAATGAAGGAGGGCGCGAGGCACGCCGCGAAGAGGAGGAGGCAGAGGGAAGCCTCGCCCCCGGGGCCGATGCCGGCACCAGGGGAGGGGCTTCCCTTCCTTCTTCCTCCTCCTCGCGCCCTCAGCCCTCCTTCCTTGACTCAAAAAAGGAGAGCGCGTGGCGCCACGAAGAGGAGGATGCCGGCACCGGGGGCACGGCTTCCCTTCCTCTCTCCTCCTCCTTGCGCACTTGGCCCTCCTTCCTTGACTCAAGAAAGGAGGGCGCATGGCACCGCGAGGAGGTGTGTGTGTGTGTGCGGTAGAGGTTGGTTTAGGGGCATAATTAAAAAGTGTGGCCTAGGGTGCCAAAAGGGGTTAATCCGGGCCTGCTGATCATAATGCTATAATTTATTTATTTATTGAAAACATTTATATTCCTCACTTCCCACCCTAAAGGGGACTCAGGGTGGAGCACAGCATATATACGACAAACATTCAGTGCATGGACATGAATTCATTATATGCATACATAAATATTAAAAACATTTGTCTCAATATTAAAATACACTGATTAAAACTGTATTTATAACTCTAAATATTTTGTCTTAGTGGAGAAATATAGACAGAAAAGGGTGAAATAATTACCTTTAGCTTTCTCACTGTCCATCTTCAAGCCATTCAACATGCAAACTCTTTAGCCTATCTCACAATACATATCATGGGGGGAGTGGCCCAAAATACACTGACATGACCTTCAATGATAGGTTGGACCTTTGTGAGCTGATATATCTTGGAATAATGATGATGATAATAATAATAATAATAATAATAACACCACCTAAGAAAGTGGTGTATCAGCTCTACAAAAAGAACCAGTGATAGTTCAAGAACAGTCAAGAATAAAGATTTTTTTTAATAGACACCAGTTTCACTGGTATGACCACCACAATAGCATCAACATGGTATGTTTTGAAGGATAGATGCCATGAGTACCTGGCTCTGGCACACAACTCTAGTGTGCCCTGCATCCTGGCAGTCCCACTATCCGGATGGGAATACAGAATCATAGGGGCACTAAGGTGGGTAATCTGTGTCTTCTGAAAGTAATGTTATACAGTCAGGACAATGCAGTAATTTCAACATCCTTCCTACCACACATAGATCCAGTGTGTGGGTTGTGCTTGAACAACAACTCTGGAGACTAAGGTTTGAATCTCTGCTTGACCCTGAATGACCTTAAGCAAATTACAATCTCTCAGGTTCAGAGGAGGGCACATATAACCCCCTTCCCCTTCCAGGGCAAATCTTGCCAAAAGAGCACCATAACAGGGTCACCATAAATTAGAATATTGACAAGCTGGAACATGTCCAGAGGGGGGGCAACTAAAATGATCCAAGGTCTGGAAATCATGCCCTATGAGGAGCATCTTAAAGAGCTGGGCATGTTTACCCTGCAAAAGAGAAGGTTCAGAGAAGACATAGCCATGTATAAATATGTGAAAGGATGTCATGAGGAGGGAGCAGGCTTGTTTTCTCCTGCCCTGGAGGCTAGGACTCAGAGCAATGGGTTCCAATGCCAAGAAAGGAGATTCTTTCCTGGCATTGTGTTTTTACCTGTTTGTATATGTGGCATTGAATTTAGCCATATTGTGAGCTGCTTTGAGTCCCCTTTGGGGTGATAAAAAGCGGGACATAAATATAGTACATAAATAAATAAATAAATAATCTTCCTGAACAATAGGAAGAACTTCCTGACCATGAGAGCTGTTCAACTGTGGAACTCTCTGCCTTGGAGTATGGTGGATGCTCCTTCTTTGGAGGCTTTTACACAGAGGTTGGATGGCTATCTGTTGGGCATGCTTTGATTGTCCTTTTCCTGCATGGCAGAATGTGGTTGGACTTGATTGTCTGTGTGGTCTTTTCCAACTGTGCTTCTAGAAGTGACTTGAAGATACTCAGCTATAATACATCACGCCTAACACTTGTCCACCCATCTTCATTGTCATGGAAGGCAAAAAGTTCTAACCCTGAAGATCAAGGTGGTAAGAATAGTGATGGTGCGAGTCTGAAAGGCCTGAACTACCCCAGTCTTTATTGCTGCCTGAGGATCTCCTGTGCATACATGTTTTACGAAGTTTGGAAACACATTCCATGTCTAGTTGGGAATTGCATATTTTGGATAAGAAGGCCACCTTGACAGATAGCCATGAGATAGCAGTACGGCCTGCTCCATTTCTTCTCTTATTGCTGCTTTATAACAAGCTTAACTGATACCTGCAGCTTTGCTGTCCGTATCTTTTTTTTTCTGTGTCAGGAATGACTTGAGGAACTGCAAGTTGCTTCTGGCATTGAGAGAATTGGCTGTCTGCAAGGACATTGCCCAGGGGGTGCCACAGCTGCATTATATTCAGGATCCGTATTGGCCTACCAAAATAACTGCAATGAAATCCTTCCAGGACAGCAGAACTACAACATAAGCAACATCTGATACCAAATGCAGGCCTATGACTTTGCCATTGTCACTTTTCTTCTCCTGCATGGTTTTCTAACCCCTTTTTCCTGAGGAAGGAAGCATTGGAGCTTTGAAAGTCTGCAGGAAGTGTTTTGTGCATTTTGTGTGGCCAATGAAGATATTGCTGTTTTGAAGGTTGTGTTATATTTTGCTGCAAAGCTGAAATGGCTACTTTTTATGCTTTCTTTACAATATTCAGTGGCAACTGTCAAATATTATTTTAAAATATGAAAAGATGATAGAAGGAATAGAAATAAAGAATGAACTGTCAACATCTATGCAATTTTATTCGTAAGGAGATACATATTAGGATTACGAAAGAGACTGGCAGTCTACTGTCCATCATGTCCAGTTGACTGTTCTTTAAAAGTAGCTGACACATATCAAGGAGACCTGCTTGAAATGAAGCAACAAATGGCTCCCCTTGACCCCACCCCCCAAAGCCACACAACATTCACCACTTGTCTTCTCTGGCAGTAAACAACCCCCCCCCCAAAAAACAACCACCACCAGTTATATGTGGTGTGTGTTAGCCTTGATCAGCCTGCCCCCAAGATGGTAGAAGACCTGATCGAAGAGTACAAGAGGCTTATTGGACTGTTCAATAACTTTAGTGATCTCCTGATGAGGACGGGCATCCTGGCTCCGCGGGATTCTCCCACCGAGCCTGAGCCTACCACCACAGAAAAACCACCTTATGATCCCTCCACGGTCCCTGACTCAGATTGGGATCGGTCCTGGGACTTCCTAACCAAGGACCCCAGGGTCAACCCAGTGACTCTTGAAGTCAGCGGGGCGTCCGGGCCGGCTGCTTCCCATGGCACCTATGAGAGGATGCCTGAGGGAGCCATCCCCATACAGGATCCCACCCAGAATACAGGTAGGACAGAAGAACCACCATCCTTACACCTACCTAATGATGCCGGACCAGGCACGGACTCGAGCCCTCCCTCATTGCCCGGAGGCCTGCTACCGGGAGACGGCCTTGATCAGCCGGATCTCCATGGATCAGTGCCACTGCTGGATATCTCCGAGATCCTGTCCTCAGCTTGGGACCCCCCCCCCCTCACCGGCAGGGCCTTGCCGTGGGGGTGGCGTGGCTGGGCAAGAGTCGGCCAAAAATGGCGGCTGACCTTGGAGATGCCAGACAAGACTAGAAGTCTTCTCCCTTTGAGAACCAGAACCCCAGAAGAGCTCTGCAGCGGAAGCCGCGTGGGCATCCCAGGAAGCGGAAGCGGCGCCGTAAGAAGAAGGGTCTCCAAGAACCGACTTCTGGCCCCACGGAGGAACATCAGGTGACCTCCCAGGCATCCCAGCATAGGAGCAAGCCAGCGCTCTGCTCTGAGCCCGGAGTTCCTGGGGCTGCAACGACTTGCATCAGATCCCCGCTGTGTAAGAACTCCAGGAAGTTCAATCCCAGGACCTGGAGAAGGTCCCATGCCAGGACCTTCTGGAATTCAAATTTTAGGCAGCGGGAGCCTGCATCAGCCAGCTCCCACTATAGAAAACACGACATTACCATAGTCTGGAGTTCTAAAGTTGAATCATTAGGACATGGAGGTAGAGTGGAGATTCCTCCCCCCCAAGCCGGAGATCCCTTATGATGTTCTGAGAACCCCTCAATTTCCTCCTTTTGACTGTTTGGTTTCAACCCACCGGCGGATGATCCCTTGACATTATGCTATCTGTGTGGACTCTAAGTCCTTCTGATCTTGTCCTATTTAATGTCTTAGTCCCCACCCCCTTCCCTATTGTACGTAATTTCTGTGATATGTTGTTATTTTTTTGTTTGCTCAAACTATGTAAACCGCTCTGAGCCCTCAGGGAGTGGCAGTATAAAAGTTTGAATAAATAAATAAATATGTCTCTGCCTTTCGTGACACCTCAAATCTTCTGCCTAAGGCAGCTGCCTCACTCAGTGTTAGGGCTGAACCTGCCTTACCTCGGTATGTAGCCATCCTCGCTATCAGCAATTTTGTAGCTAATCATTTCCATATTCCTCAGTGCAACCCAAAAACTTGGGAAAGAGAAAGGTAGGGCCTGGAATCTTTCTTTTCCCACTAAACCCGGGCAAAAGCAATCTGCTGCAGGCTCTCCTGACTTTTGTGTTCTTCCTCATTAAAAACAATTGTCACCTTTTCTACACTCGGATGTTGCTGGTTTCTTTTTTTCTGAAATACATCAAGGGATTTTAATTCTCCTTCCTAGTCTCCTCCACATTTCGGAGGAACAAAATACCTCTTCACATTAAAAATGTCTCTTCCACTGTGTCCATCTCACAGAGCTTAGTTAGCATTAACATGATGTGTACAAAGTGAAGTCACAAATGTTTGTGTCTTGTGCAAGCTTCCCCTGAATTCTTCAAAGAGAATGTCTACCTGAGCCAGCAAAGGTTATTTTTGGACTGTACTTTCCAGAGTCCTCCACCATGGATCGCTAGTGGCATGCTGGCTGAGACATTCTAGGAGCAGTAATCCAAAATGCAATTTTCCAAGGTTAATCCTGGGCCTTGGCCAGGTTACACCCTTGTTTGAGGTATACTTGAGCTTGCGTATATAGGAAAGAGCAAACTTTCCGATGCATCATATTGTCCTAATTGAGTACCTTGTGTGATGAAAACCATAGAAATTTGCAGTGTCGAAGAGGACAGTTCTCAATCCATGGCCATTGGGCCTAACAACATCCTTGCGTTCATGTCCATCTTTGTAAAGCAATTGATAAGAGTAATTGCCTGCGCACCCTCGAAATAAGACACACGACAACAGTGGTTGGGTTCAAATTGGGCAACATTTATTTGAATTGTTACCTATTTAACTGTCCTTAACCTTAACTCAGGGGGTGTCAGGAATTTGGTGTATCCAATTCAGGTAGCCTGCCTACCCGGTTTCAATGGTAATTTATAGGCAAAACACCTGGATTCCCTGGCCATCCGACCAGGGCAACCCGTTAAGGGAAATGAGTGTGAGGTCTGGTCCCCAAGATATTGAGACCAGCCTCCTCCCATTCTAGGCCATTTAATAGCACTTCATCCATCAACTTGAACTTTGTTTGAGTATTAACATAATGGCCTTCACCCCTAACGGGGGGTGCCTTAGGTGCACACCAAGATATGGGAATTTCCCTATCTATTTTCCGCTACGCCTATTTATGTCCACCCCTCCTCTCTAGTCCCTAAACAGTAAAGGGGAGTAGGCGAAAAAAAACCCTGAGTGGCAGAAGGGGGAAAAATTCCTGCCCGGCTCCAACGGGCAACCGGGCCGATACTGTTAATGGGCGGGAGTGGTGGGTCGGCGTCCTGGATCAGAGTGAGCAACTGGGGCTGGCTTCCGGTGGACAAAGCCAAGCCCCAGTTGCAGGAAGGTTCCATCGGAACCTCCTTCACTTGGGGGAGGGAGGCAAAACTCCTTCCTCCCAGTATGCACTGGGGGAAGGTGGCCTTGAAAGCAATCCCAATGCTTCATGTTCTTGCTAAGCAGTAAGCACCACTCCCTCCATTGCCTGCCATGGATGGGGAAAGATCCTCCTGTCTCCTATCATGCTAATTTCACACAGAAAGCCTTCCATAGCAAAGACAGACACAACCATTCTTTACCCCAATCTGGGCAGGCGGCCTCTTTTAAAATTCCCTGTAACTGGAGGCATGGCTGCTGGCTTCTTTCTATATCTTGTGGTGAGGAAGTGGTGGCCATGTTCTGTGCTATGGGGAGTTTTTGTTGGAGCCCAACACCAAAGCAGAATGAGCCATCTCTCCCCTCCACACCCTCCAGCAGTGCTTGCCAGCAATTCTGCTGCGGCAAAATCCCCCTACCCCCCTCCCACCCCAATTTGGCTCTGGCTCACTCCAGTTTCGTATATGGCCAGGCATTGCTAAAATGGCTTCCCTTTTAGGGAGGCTCACTTTGTGTTGTGAGTGGTGGAGTATGGTGAGGGGAGAGAGAAAAGAGGTCAAGGACTGGAACCTTGCGGGAAGGGAGGCTGGGGGAATCGCCGTGGCTCTGGACTGAGGCGAGTTGGCTAAGATGTGTGTGTCTTAGCCCACACCGACTCCAGCCCTTGCCAAATTTGCTTTCACGTGAGCTTTCATTTCACCCACCAAACCGAATAAAAAAAAGATTAAATAAATGAAAGGCCCAAGGCCCCTCCTGCTGCAGTGAAGGCCGTGCTCAGGGAGTGGGGCGGAGATATGGCTCCAGCAGTGTCTGGAAGTGCAGCTTGGAGCTGGCTGGTCCGGGGACAATGAAGCAGACCTTGGCATCAGAGGTTTGGCAGAGAAGTGAGATTGGGTGGGGAAGTGGGGGATTGCACAGATGGTCTTGCCTTTATTTCACCCCAAAGGGAAAGAGGATGTTGAGCGGGGGAGAGAAGGGAAGGACTTGGAAGAGGGGGTTCCTGGGCTCCAGATGCACCCCATGCTATTAAGGGGAGGCATTTGCCTACTGACCCTTCTATTTGTGAAGCTGGGGTGTTTGTGGAGAGAAAGGCTGGATGAGCAGCCTAGGAGTGGCAAGAGGGGGAGGAAGCCGAGTGCCCACCCTGGCTTCAGGAACACTGCCTGGCATCCTTGGGTGTGAGGGTCTCAAGGGCTCTGGGAACAGATACCCTGTTTAGAAGTAGCCAGGCAGCTGTGACAACCAGGGACTTCGGTTTGTAAAGTCTGTGCAAAGGAAATGTTGAAGGGGGGAATCTCCCCCCTCTTTCTAACTCCCTACGCCCCCTTTTCTTTGGTTGCTTGATTTGGCATTTCAGAAAAGTCTCAGCTGCAAGAGACGGGTAGAAGGTGAGCAAATGCTACACACCAAATGTAGACAGGGATCAAGATAGTTTCTGTTTCAGAGAAGAGATCTGGAAACCACCCCCTCTCCATATCTCATTCTCACATGCTTATGTGAATTTTGGGTTAAGATTTCAGGTGCTTGAAATGACCAGATATTTTACTATTTTTGTTAAAGGCTTCCGCAACCTCTTATTGCGTGCTATGCTGATCCTGTGTAGGTGAGATGTAGATGCCTTTCTGCAGCTGGGCAGACTGTAGTGAAGTCCTGCTTCCTCTGTAGTGAGCAGTTGGATGTTGTGGGGCACCAGAAGGGGGAAACACAAGCCACCACTCTGCAGCTCTTTTCCATCGCCAACAAAGTGAGGCGTTCTCTAAACTGCTATAGGCATTTTATGCATGCCAACTAGAGAGAATTGAACCTTGCTCTTTCCATCTGTAATATAGGTGCTGTGGGAAATCTGGCTCTCCAGAAGGTTTGGGTTACATCTTCCACAGACCCCCATTTACCCTGCCATATAATCCAGTTTGAACTGCATTATAATGGTCAGTGCAGACTCATATAATGCCGACTGAACTGCATTGAAATTGAAATATGAGTCTGCAATGCAATATAATCCAGTTCAATGCAGTTAATCTGCATTTTGAAACTGGATTATGTGGCAGTGTAGATGGGACCACAGTCTTTTGTTGTTGACCATAAGATACAGAGGATCTAAGTTTCCTTGCCCTTGCTTTAAGCCAGTGTTTCCCAACCTTTTTTGAGCCACGGTACATTTTTTACATTTACAAAATCCTGGGGCACACCACCAAACAAAATGACACAAAATGACACTCTAACACAGCAATACATATAGTTCATATGTTTTTAAATGTATTTATACACTCAGTGTGAAACCTGGGCCTGTTTCAATGAACACAACATATATATGACTTCCTCTCACATACTTATACATGGCTATCATGTCTTCTCTCAGCCTTATCTTCTTCAGGCTAAACATGCCCAGCTCTTCAAGCCGCTCCTCATAGGGCTTGTTCTCCAGACCCTTGTGAAATTTCACCCTGAGTGAAACTTGCTTCCAGTTAACTATGGATGTCATGAAGCTGTTATAAACAGTTCCTTGGGGGGAGGCAACTCTCAAAAAATTCAGTAAAATAATAATAAAAAATAATCCAAGCAGAGAGGCTCAATTTGTTTCTTGGAAACCTGTGAATACTTCAGCCTCCCGATGCTCCCAGGTTCGCTCACTGCCCAATTCACCGACATGGAGCTTCCGGCTTTGGCTGTTCTCGCGAGAAATCCAAGCCAATGCAAAAACGCCGACTCAATCACTTCCGCCCAGTGCTCTGCTTTTGCGGAGGGAGGAGGGAGGCAGCGAAAGAGGCCACACAGATCTATGAAATGTATAGAGAATGGACCCATGCTGAGTCGAGGCTCCTGAAGGCTCCCTCAAGGCGGGCCTGGCCCTGGC
The DNA here is from genome assembly GCA_030556195.1 of Anolis apletophallus. Classification (NCBI taxonomy): domain Eukaryota; kingdom Metazoa; phylum Chordata; class Lepidosauria; order Squamata; family Anolidae; genus Anolis; species Anolis apletophallus. The sequence continues at coordinate 136,805,537 of JARBWK010000006.1, read as the reverse complement.
ATTCGGCGGAGCCCTTCCTTTGCCTCGGGGAGGATCTCTGGGGAGGGAAAGAGGGAGAAAGAGCTGTTAGGAGGGGGAAGAGTGCCAATTTCCCACGGCACACCTGATGATAGCTCACGGCACACTAGTGTGCCCTGGCACACTGGTTGGGAAACACTGCTTTAAGCAGTGGATCTTGAGTATGGGAGGCTGGCAGCAAAACCATACATTTATACTAACCATCATCAGACTCCTATTGACCCCTGCATCTAAAGATGGGGGTCATTTTTAAGAGCCAAGCTTCTCTGTTTGCTGTTAACTACCCATTTCTCTTCAGGAGGGCGGCTGTGGCCAGATTTGTAAGTGCCATCACATGTCATCACAGTACTTAGCATGCAATGATGGCATTCTGTGCAGGGCACCTGTTCAGATTATGCTGGGGTCTGGGTATTTGTACTTGCAATAGGAACTAATACGAACTGAGCAGATTTAACATCCTCCTATCCTCACACTTTGTTTTACTGGAGATGATGAAACTAATAAAATATCTCCCACCGTCAGGCTTGAAGTTCTGGAGTGACTGTAACAGTCCTGAAGCTGCCTTGCCAGGAATGACTCAGGACTTCATGGCTGCTATGTGACAACTGTAAGGTTATGCCATTTGTGGCAGTCACACTCTGGACCTACTCTCCTCAGCTAGCAATGATGGTAATCTGAGAGTTGAGGGTTTTGTTTCTCTAGTCGCAGTCAGATCTCTTCCTATTTACTTACAGGGACAGAAGTGAGACGTCCGAGTTCTCCATCTTGCTAGAGCACTAGATCCGGTGGATTTCTTTGAGCTCTTAAGGGATTCCTAGTTGCCAGAGTTTTTAGAGTCCCGGTCACTATCTGGAATGAAGTGGTGACTCAGGTAGTTGTACAAACATTCAGAAGAGCCATCTTGGGCTGAATCAAGTCAATTTAGCTGCTAGGTTTACTTAGCAGTTGTGGGTAATGGATTAGTTAGAACAGTGTTTTTCAACCTTTTTTGAGCCGCGGCACATTTTTTACATTTACAAAATCCTGGGGCACACCACCAACCAAAATGACACAAAATGACACTCTAACACAGTAATACATATACACAGTACATATATGCATATATACACACAACACATATAGCCTACACAGAAAGGGAGAATGGTGGGAGCTGTAGGCCAAAACACCTGGAGGGAGGGCCCAACTTGGCCCACGCCTGCCTTCAGTGAGGAAACCCTGTTAGTTTTTGGCCCCTGCTTAAAGGGGCCTCAACCCTGTGTCCCAAACGCCCCTTGACCCGCCTTGGCTGAGTTCGAGGGAATCACAGGAGTGGTAGTCTGACACCATCCTGAGCCTCCCCAAACTACAAATTCCGGGATTCCCCAGCCTTGAGCCCTGGAAGACCAAGGGGTGCCTCACTGCATGAATGCCCCCAGGCAGCCGGCGGATCCGGGGAAGTCCCATCCCAGGATCTTCTCTCTCTCAGTGCGGTTCTTTCCATCTGACGCAGTCCCCACCTTTCGGCTCAAACCCTTCCGAGGCCGAGGAAGGAGCGGAGGGGAGGAGGAAGCCCAAGAAGGCAAGTGGTGAGTCCAGCGGCACAAGGCTTCCCAAAAGGAGGCTGTGTTTGCAGGACTCAGGCAAGGGATCGAACCCCGGCTAGGGCTTCCCGATAGGACAGGAGGTCTCTCTCTCTCTCTCTCTCTCTCTCTCTCTTCTATCTCTAATTTCCCACGGAACACCTGATGATCGCTCACGGCACACTGGTTGGGAAACACTGAGTTTGAGCATCTTTGATCTTCCAGATATTTTTGTCTGTAATTCCACATCTCCCCCAACCAGGGCCGTAGCCAGGATTTTGATTCGGGGGGGGGGGGGGCGCTGAGTTTGGTTCGGGGGGGGGGCTGAGACTGGGTGAAAGAGGGTCTACCCTAGCAAACCTTTTGTATTGTTATCCCAATAACCCCATTAATGTAGGATATAATGAGCATGGTGATAAGATCATGATATGAATAAACATAGCAGTTTAAATAATGTACCAGTAAGGCCTTTTCGCGGACCACCCTGAGAATTTCGGGGGGGGGGGGTGAAGCCCCCTTAGCCGCCCCCCCCTGGCTACATGCCTGCCCCCAACCATTGTGGCCAGTGGTATGACAAGCCTCAGTGCAATAAGTTTTCAAGGCTTTCAAATCTTTCTATGCATTTTCCCACCAAAAGAAGACTTAAGATGTTAAAAGGGAAATGGAAGCAGTAGGAGGGATTTCTTGATCCTTCTAGTCTTACTTTGTAAATTTTTTGGTTCAATCTTTATATCCCGTATCATACATCCAATTATTGTTATAATGTTCTGGGACTGGCTTTTGGGTTTTGCCACTCTGAATGTCCAATTTGTGTCCATTTATCCTCTTGCATAATGATTGTTCTATTTGTCAAATGTAGAGCATAGAGGGGCATTGCTGGCATAGGACCGTGTATGTATGCCATCCCAGTTACACATTATAAGAGAACAAGTGAATGTACCTGTGATGAAGTGAGTAATATTATTAGATCCTGTAGTATCACTTGCAAAGTAGATGTGGGGATAGTTGGCCACTGGATTTGTGTCTTGGATTTGTCCCTATATTCCTATCCATGTTATGCACCCTGTTGTAATGATTTTCCAAACATTTCTCCTTACTAGTTAAGGGGGGAAATGCCCACAGGCTACAGCCAAAATGAATAGCAATATATAACTACTAATCTACTCAGTTTTTAATTTTGAATGCAGATTTTCAGGTCAAAAATTTTAAATTTCTGAATGAAATTTTCTCTTTACTGCCGTTCCTTAATTGTCTCATGTTTGGCAAGCCTCAGATATGAAATCTCGCAATCTTTAACCGAACTTTGGTAGTTTATTTTAGAAGAATGAATATAATGACATGGTGAAGGCATTTGTAACTGAGCATGAATAGGGGGATATCCTGGGATTCAGCACCTCATCCTACCTCTGCTCAGGTATGAATAGCATCAGCCTGCCATTGTATTCATTCTTCATTCTAAGCTGCCATATACTCTCAAATGAGCTGGTATCATATGTCAGATACTAAATGTACTGTATTTAATACAGCCAAATACTGGTTACTGCTGGAGTCCAGCTGAGAACTACAGTAAAATATCAGCTACAAAAGATAAAAACTGAAATAAAAAATGTAACTGCATGCCAAATACCAATATCAAATGTTGGAGGACATTTAATCTTGTGATTTTTCCATCAGATGATACATTTGGGGAATAAATCTGTTTCATCTTTCACTCTAAGGCTTTGCTTGTACCACCTAAAACCATAAGGCCTCCATGTTTAAATACTTCCTTTTTTTAGTTCACTAATGTATGAGAAATATCTGCACCCTCAACAATTTGCACATTGGAGGGAAATTACGTATGTGATTTTTGAAGCTGCCTTCAGTCATGTCACCTCACCTTACAGCAGATCTAGGCATCTTGTGCCCCGCATTCCGGATGTGGCCCGCCGGCCGATTCTGACTGGCCCGGGGAGGGTTCTGACTGGCCCGGGAAGGGCACCGGGGGCGGGGCCATTTTTGCAAGAGGAAGGGCTGCCGCCACTGCCATCCCAACATGGGCTGTGGGGCCTGTGTCAGCAGACAGCCCGCCGCTCCAGAGAACGATCGGAGGAGTGGCAGCTTTGGAGTGCCTGCCATCCCGGGAGGCGATCTGGTCCTGCAGCGGGAGCAGTCAGCGACCTGCGGCGGCTGATCGCCGACTGCTCCTGCTGCAGGACCGGATCACCTCCGGGGATGGCAGGCACTCCAAAGCCGGGATGGCAGGCACTCCATGGCAGGGTGATCAGCCAATCGGGAATGCCTCTGATGGGGGCGAGAGTGGCCGGAGGCCTGTAGCCTCTGATCGTCTGCTGCACTGCTCTGCTGCGGCAGCGGCTGGGTCCACTTTGTCATCCTCTGGGCTGGGTCCATTGGGCCATTCCATCTTGGGATCCTTCCTCTCTTGAGGATGTCAGCGTCCATCTTGGTTCGCACCTTGTTTTCTTGAATTTCATTTTATTTTAGTGGTTTTTATTATTATTTTATAATAATTTTATTATAATAATATTATAATAATATAATAAATAATAAAATGTTATATTATATTATAATTTCAATATATTATAATGTTTATATATATATACTATAATATAATAATTATGATATTAATACTAATAATATATGAATATTTGTTGATATATTAATATGTTAATATTAATGTGTAATATATAGTAAATATAGTAAATAAATAAATAATGTAGATTAGAATGTAATTCAGCCTTCAGGTGCGGCCCTCCATAATATTTTTTGGCTCTTGTGTGGCCCCTTGGAAAAAATAATTGCCCACCCCTGCCCTACAGTCTGAAGTGGCACAGGCTAAACACTGGCCAAAGGTTGCTTATACAAGAACTAGGTAATACATTTCTGTTGGGAGATACTTGTTTCCTCAGCAAGAATGCAGATGGGGGGGGGGCAAAATGAGGATGTTGCCCCTCCAAATAAGAATTCTGTCCCCAGTGATTTTTTTCTCAGTCTTCAAGTCCTAGCATTGCAATGTATGAGACATCGACAATTGTTCACACATTGAATTTGCCTTGTGCTTTCAAGTCATTTCCAATACAGTACAGGGTTTTGTTAAGAGCGGGCTTGCCTTTGCCCAGGTTACCTAATGGGCTGCCATTCTTGAGTGGAGATTTGAACGGTAGTCTCCAGAGTCGTAATCTAGTGCTCAAACTACTACACCACATTGGCTCTAGCATGCTATCTACTGTGCTCATGTTCCCCTGGTTACTTTGTCTGGCTCTTTTGATTGAATGCCTAAATTGTATTTCTAAATTTTTAATTGAGGTCTTAAGTTTTAAAGAAACTAAAGGAAAACTTAATTGGTGGAGCAGAAATCCTGCCCTCTTCTCCTATGGTTACACCCCTGGACTGTTGCACATTTTACCATTACAGCCCTATGATTCCTGTTTCACTGCCAGGGCTGCTTCCCTATGCATCCTGGATTTTGCAATTTGGTCAAATGAAATGCTCTTTGATTTTCAGACCAGCTTAAGCCAAATTTGTATAGTGAATTGGGAGCTACATTCAGGATACATTCTGCCCAAAAAGATGTTTGTGTGCAGAGGTACCAAAGAAAGTTGCTAAAATGATTCACTGAAACATAGAAGTGAGATCAGGGTAAGAACATTGTAGTTCTCTAGATCAGTGTTTCCCAACCAGTGTGCCATGAGCGATCATCAGGTGTGCCGTAGGAAATTGGGAGATAGAAGAGAGAGAGAGAGAGAGAGAGAGAGAGAGAGAGAGAGAGAGAGAGAGAGAGAGAGAGAGAGACCCCTCCTGTCCTACCGGGAAGCCCGGAACTTGATCCCTTGCCTGAGTCCTGCAAACACAGCCTCTACTCACCACTTGCCTTCTTGGGTTACCTCATCCCCTCCGCTCCTTCCTCGGCCTCGGAAGGGTTTGAGCCGAAAGGCGGAGACTGCGTCAGGCAGAAAGCGCCACACGGAGAGAGAGAAGATCCTGGGATGCGACTTCCCCGGATCCCCCGGCTGCCTGGGGGCGGATCTACATTGTAGCATTCATACAGTGAGGCACCCTTTGGTCTTCCAGGGCTCAAGGCTGGGCAATCCCGGGATTTGTAGTTTGGGGTGGCTCAGGATGGTGTCAAACTACCACTCCCGTGATTCCCTCGCACTCAGCCAAGGCAGGTCAAGGGGCGTTCGGGACACAGGGTTGAGGCCCCTTTAAGCAGGGACCGAAAACTAACAGGTTTGCTCACTTAAGGCAGGCGTGGGCCAACTTGGGCCCTCCCTCCAGGTATTTTGGCCTACAACTCCCACCATTCACACACACACACACATACATACACACATTAGCTGTATAAATTTATTAGCTGTACCCGCCACGCGTTGCAGTGGCCAACCTTCCCTCCCTCTTTCTCTCCTTCCTTCCCTCTTTTTCTTTTCCTTCTTTCCCTTTTTCTTTCTTCCTTCTCTACCTGTTTCTTTCCTCCCTTTCTTTGCTCTTTGGTTCCATTCTTCCTTCTCTCTTCCCTTCCTTCCTTCCTTCCCTTCTTCCTTCCTTCCTTCCTTCCTTCCTTCCTTCCTTCCTTCCCTATTGATGCATAAGAACACACAGAGAGACTGACAGCTGTTAAGCAAGACCTTTGTGTGTGTCTTTCTGCCATTGCTGCCAGGATATCTATGTTGTGTTCATCAAAACAGGTCCAGGTTTCACACTGAGTGTATAAATACATTAAAAAAATATTAACTATATGTATTACTGTGTTAGAGTGTCATTTTGGTTGGTGGTGTGCCCTAGGATTTTTTTAATGTAAAAAATGTGCCGCAGCTCAAAAAAGGTTGAAAAACACTGCTCTAGATGTCCAACTCCCATCAGAGGATAATACTGGGTTAATACCCTTACATTATCTCCTAGCTCTGTAATCTTGGAAGACAGTAAAGGCCTAATTTTTGAATCTAGTGGGCCAAACCCAACTGAAGAAAAGGGCAAACAGGCCTATTTGATTGTGAGAAGTTGTTGCCAACTCCCCCCCCCCCCCCCCCCCCCCCAGAGCTGGGATAGAACTGTTGACATGCCGAGGAAGCAAAACCAATAGTCATATTCTAGCATAGCATTAGAGTCCCCTTGGGGAGATAGGGCAGGTTACGAATAAAGTTATTATTATTATTATTATTATTATTATAGTTTTATGCTATATCTGAGTTTGGGAATGTTATTTTTGTGGATTGCAGATCTCAGAATACCTAAATTTGCATGACTAACGGCTTGTTATGTGAACAATAGTAGGCTAACTACTGACCCTTGAACTAGAGTCATCATTAGGACTGCAAAAAAAAGACAGGTGGAGTTGGAGAGGCAGAAATGTGATTTGGATCTGTACCTCTTGGACTGAATATCACATCCACTCGGATGGCGAACAGAAGCCCCATTACCAGTGCTTAGAACTCTTATTATAAATTGCCATTCACTTTTGTGAGGCTCTAGATGCTCAGAGCCAAAGCAAATTGCAGGTTGGTAGATAAGGCTGAGGGACGGAGGGAAGGAGGGAGTCTAGCCCTTATTGTGGCAGTCTATTGGGCTGAGAGGGAGAATTGGCCACTCTGCCCATTTTCTGGCAGCCAGTCTTTGAGTAGTTATTATTCACTGGATCATCTCATTGTGAAGTGAGGATCAGGGGGGAGGATTGTTCATAGCCTATTCTGCAGTGAGTGGGGAAGAGATATCAGTGATGCCTTGAATAGGAGGCTGTGCATTTCATAGACCAGCTTGGAGCTGAGCCCTGGCGGGATCTGTGTCACATTTGATGGTGATTGATGGCTTCCAGTAATAGAGTGGTAGACACTTGGAGATTGTGTGGGGCTAGGGCTGCGGCTCCCATCCACCTGGCAAAAGCAAAACTCAAGGGTGTCCTGTGGCCCATTGTGTTCACTGGAAAGAATTGAGTTTGTATCTTCCCTTGTTGTCATTTACATAAACTGGCAAAATCAAGACTTGCTTTTTTGAATGGGGGCTAGAGGTTAGTTTTAAGCCATGGATTGTAGAATCTGTGGAGATAGGATCCATAGATAGGGAGGGTCAACTGTATATTCATTGGTCATTGAAGTCCAAAAACAGGACCTTTTCCAAGCTCGGTTTACTTTCCGTCTTATCCTTATTGTCTGGGTTGGACTTAGTCATCATTCTGGAATAGCTCTATAAGAATGGACTTTTCCTGGTTGACAGGGGGTTGGAAATCTGAATATGCAGATTTTCCTGACAAAACAATATTCTATAGGCCTTGAAAGCTGAAAACAAGTTATCTATGTGAAAGAGCCAGTGTCTAGACCAGTGATGAGAAATCGGTGGTCCTCCAGAGAAATCGGTGGTTACCCAGCCTGGTCATAGTTCATCAACATTGGTAGTTCTGCAGGTTCTCCATCCCTGACCTAAGACAGTGCATGCAGTCCAAGTCCTATCCTCCCGTGTTTATCTCTTCTCTGTGCCATCTCTTTCAACCCAGTTGTGACAGATGGAAAGGAACAATTTAGAACCAGCCCCAAGTGGCTCTACCCAGACATTGGTGAGAGTAGTGGGAGGCTTGAATTAAAGATAAAGCAGCTTCCCCAGAAGGTTTGTAACAGCAGCAAAGAGCTAAATAAATAAAGGCCTGCAATGCCGACAAGGCGGCCCTGACTGTACAAACAGCAATGGGATGTGGGACTTGGCACTGACAAAGCATCTGCTGCTGTGTGAACAGCTGGACTGCCTGCCACGTGGATGAGCAGCAGAGCCTCTCACTAGAGGGGCTCTGAAGAAGCCCAGGTGCCAACAGACATATTGGTGGACCCACGTGGCTCCTTCTTTGCGGGCTCTCATCAACTCAGCTTTTGAGAAGGGGCAGTGGTATGTAGCTCCAATCTCCTGCTGTCTTGGAAGGAAACTGGGATCAGTGTCTTGGTCAGTGCACTAGGCTGGGTACAATCAATCATACAAGCTGCTTTGTTGTGTGACCACTTCCATCCTGGTTTGCTAGTTGGATTTGCTAGGCCAAAGACAAGGACAGGATAAGGATAGGGAATGTGAGTTCCTCCAGCTGTTGCTGGATTGCCTAGTCCAGTGATTTTCAACCAGTGTGCCGTGGAACACTAGTGTGCCGTGAGAGATCATCAGGTGTGCCGTGGGAAATTATTTTTGAGCTTCATTCATATATAAACTATAAGGTGCATCTGTCCCTTTAAGAAATGGAACCATAGCACTCTTGCGTCACCTAAGAGTGCTATGGTCGCGCCATCTTGGATTCGCTCAGACGCGGCTAAGTAAACAAAGTTAGAGTTAGTGCTGCAGCTGCGTGTCAAGTGACAGTGGCAATTTGGGATCACAGCAAGACAAGCGAGTGACAGTGATGGAGAAGTTTTTGAGAAGAGAAAATGCAAATGCCGAACAGGGCCCTGGACAAAATTATGACACAGATGAAGGCCCTAATATGAGTGGTGGAGAAAAGAAAAAAGAAAAGATGAAACAGGCCCAGGTTTCATACTGAGTGTATAAATGCATTTAAAAACATATTAACTATATGTATTACTGTGTTAGAGTGTTACTTTGTGTCATTTTGGTTGGTGGTGTGCCCCAGGATCAGGGGCGGACCAAGCTTTTCCCGGGGAGTATGCCAAAAAAATTTGCGCCCCCCCCCCAGTGCGCATGCGCCAATCTGCGCACGTGCACTGACTCCAAAGCGGGAGCCAGTACGCATGCGCAAAAAGGTCCGCGCATGCGGAAGCGCGGCCAGAGCGCCCCGGGCTGCCTAGCAAAGGCGCAGGGTCAGCCGCGGGGCAGCGCAGCATGGGCGGTGCAGGTGCAGCGGGCAGCGTGGGTGGCGCTGGCGGCAGGGAGCCGGCGCGGCGGCACCCCTCCCGGGTGACGCCGCCCCTCCCCGGTGACGTTGCCCTACGCGCCTGCTTCCTTTGTCTAATGGACGAACCGGCCCTGCCCAGGATTTTGTAAATGTAAAAAATATGCCGCAGCTCAAAAAATTTGATTTGATTTTTGGGGGGGAAAGTTACATTCTTGTCCTACAACTGCCAGAGTTTCTCAGCTAGCATCGCCATTGGTGATGATGAAGGACTTCCAGGGAGTTGTCATACAAAGAGGTAACTTCCCCCAAAGTTGTGTTTTCCATTTCACATTCCTGTTCATCTCTGTTCACAAAGCAAGGGGTTTTTTTGGATGATTTTTCTTTTTTTGGAGCCATCTAGAGTTGGGTTGCTTTTTGCCAAGAATCGTAACCAAATCCTCTGTCACCTGAGGACAACAAGCAAGCTTAGGTAGTGTCTGATGAGCTGTCCTGAGTCCCCCTTCGGGGGTAGAGAAGTGACGGGGTACAAATACCAGAAATAAATGAACTGTGGGGCACCTACACCTCTTTTCTCTGAGGTGGTGAGGGAGAAACAGTCAAAATATGGGCACTGCTACCTTCCAGCATCTGTTGCCTAAGGCAGTTGTCTCATTATGCCAAAAGATAGGGCTGGCCCAGAGCAAAATAATATATTTCACTCCTTCAATAGGATGCTGCCCTGCCCTGCAATTCTTCCTTCCCTCTCTGCAATGTATGGGAGCTGTCAAGAAGGGAACAGCACATTTTTGCTCTCCTCTGAAGGGTTTTGTCTGCATATCTCAACCAATGTTTAAAAGACTGCCAATAAGGCCTTGAGAAGGTGGTCTTCTCTTTTTTTGGAGTGAAAAGAAGTCATTGTCTTAAACATAAACTTACAACTTCTGTTCCTCGATAAGACTAACCTACTACTGACATTATGCTAAACACTGAAGAGGTCCTGCCCACTTAGGTATCCCTCCCCAGGCCCGGATTACCCATAAGGCCACCCTAGGCCATGGCCTAGGGCGGCACCTTTTGGGGGGCAGCAGGTCTGAACCCCCAAAAAAGTTTTTAAAAAAAATTTTTAAAAAATAAAAATAAATTAAAAAAATTCCCCAAAAAAGGGCGCATGCGCACGGCGGCGTAAGCGCCATCCACGCCCTCCCCCCTAGCTCTGCTCTTCTCGGCTCTGCCCCCATCCTCGGCTCAGCCCCAGCTCCGCCCCCGCCTCCTCACGCGCCCACTCTGTTTCCCTGCCTCCCTTGTCCGCCTCGCGCGCCTCAGTCTCTCTCTGTGTTTGTGTTTCCCTGCCTCTCTCTCTCGCACGCGCTCCTACCTCCCTCCCTCCCTTGGCTCGCGCTCCCCCAGCCTGTGTTTCCCTGCTTCTCGCCCCTGGCTCCACCCCGCCCCCGGCTCCACCCCCGCCTCCTCACGCGCCCAGTCTGTTTCCCTGCCTCCCTTGTCTGGTTCGTGCGCCTCAGTCTCTCTCTGTGTGTGTGTTTCCCTGCCTCTCTCTCTCGCACGTGCTCCTCCCTCCCTCCCTCAGCTCGCGCCCCCCCAGCCTGTGTTTCCCCGCTTCTCGCGGAGCCGGGGGCGGGGCGGGGTGGAGCCGGGGCAGAGTGGAGCCGGGGCGGAGCCAGGGGCGGGGGCAGACTCAGAGCATTTGGCCTAGGGCGCCAAAAGGGCCTGATCCAGGCCTGTCCCTCCCTGTGTTTAAAAAGAGTTGGGTGCCAATTCTCTCCATGCTACTCCATTCTGTGAGATGTACATTGTTGCTTCCAGTGCAAAAATCATTAAAAGGTTACTTTTTTGAATGAAACATCCTTTAACCTGAGCCCCATGCTAGCTAAAGCTACTGGCTTCCCATCGAGTACCGGATTGCCTTCAAAGTGCTGGTGTTAACCTTTAAGGCCTTGCATGGTCTGGGGCCAGTGTATCTGAAGGACCACCTCTCCCTGCACATTCCCCAGAGACCACTACGGTCCATGGACCAAAACCTATTGGAGGTTCCATCACTCAAGATTTGCCGATTGTCATCGACTCGGCAGCACACCTTTTCTGTAGTAGCGCCTACCCTGTGGAATGCCCTCCCGGCAGAGGCACGAGCAAAAACAGATCTACAGGCCTTCCGGAGGGCCTGTAAGACCACCCTGTTCCGCCAGGCATTTAATCTCTAAGATTGTGCTTTCCATTCTGGTCCTAATCTGTTTTTAACTACGTTGTGTTGTGTATTCATTGTTGTGAACCACCCTGAGCCTTTTTGGGAAGGGTGGTACATAAATCGAAATAATCTATGTATATAATAAAAGTCCGTGTTTGCGGGCGGTGGGTGGGTGGTGCGACCGAGCGAATATGTGCCAGCGTTTCGATTGGCTGCAACTGCGGGATCATTTTCATAAATGGCTGTGACTGGCCAGCTTCCCAACATTCCAACACAGCACAGAGAGGCAAGGAAAGGGCCTGAGGCTGGAGTTGAAGTTAGCCAGTTGACAGTTTTTTCTGTTGGAAATGGAATGTTCAGTACCTTTACCCAATACACTTCTAAGGTGACTCAGAGGGAAAGCAAAAGGCCTCAGGCAGTCAGCCACTGCGGCCCACATCAATGACGGATCAGGACCAAACATGGCAAACAAGGGACCAATGGCCCACTTCACAACCTGGTGTGGTTTAGGACAGGATGGGCCACGAATGATGGGATTTGCAGTACCTTCACATCATTCACTTCCCAAACAACACTGCAGCCCCTATAAATCACAGACCAGGCCCAAAATTGACAACAAAGCTTCCTTAACTTGATTTTCCTGACTAGGCCTCAGCTCATGGGATATTGTTAGGCTTCCTCAACTTGATTTTCCTGACTAGGCCCCCAACAATGACAGAACAAGACCAAACTTGGCACACAGACCCCCCAAGATGCACCCTACATCCTGGTGCAGTTTGAGGAAGGATGGACCATGGATGATGGGACTTGCAGTACTTTAATTCACTTCCTTAGAGCACTGTGGCCCACACCAATGACGAACTATGGCACACAATGCCTTCCTCAAATAACCCGGGCACCGCCAGGTCCCCAAGCTAGTAAATAAAGAAAGAAAGAATTCTGAGAATTGCAGCCCAAAATGATTACTATCCATTCTTTGAACTCAAGGCATAATGAAGTTTGGCTGCACAACCCTCCGCACGCTAGCTGGTGGATTATGGGAGTAATAATTTAAAATGTTTCTGAGTTTTGTTGCTCTCTGTTTATGTTAGGAGAGTGGGATCTTCTCTCAGACATCCCCCAATACATACATGTAGCTAACTCCCTTTGCCCCATCCTACTGCCTACTGTTCAGTAACTGGACCCACCTTCTAAAAAGGGTGTGTGGCAGGCTCCCAAAGCTGTTGAGCCAAGCCACATGACTGACATGGACATCAGCATTCACACTTCTTGGTGTCTAAAGGTCACTTGGACAGCTCAGGTAAGAGGTGGATCAGAAATCTGCCCTGTTTCAAATGTGTTTCCCCCCCTGCATTTTATCACCGAACGCTGTGTGTAACCCACAGTCCATTGTAAACATGAGAAGTAAGGAGGTTGCTTGGATCTCAAGGGGAGAAGCAGCTAAGGTGGGAGAAGGGCTTTACAGTTTCATTTTAGAAATTATCTCCCTTACTCTTTCCAAGAAAGCCCAAGCAGCTTTTCACTTCGTAGGTGGAACATTGTGATGACGAAAGGGAATGGGTTAAGCCCTTTCTCTCCACTGATAGGTACTCCAGTCCAGACTGAAGCCTCCTGTTGTTATAATTTTTTACAAAATAGTTAGTAAAACCTAACTTTGAAAACTATGCACCACGTCTGGTGGTCTGGAGCCAAAGTCCTAGAAATTTAAACTCCTTTGTAAGATTCTATACAGATGCTTTCTATATGACATTTAAGATATAGGCAGAACATTGTTTCTTGGGTGGTTGCATGGTTAATCCCTTTCTCGGGCTGTAACTCTTTGCATTGCATTCTGGGTGGGGTTTTTTTTTGTGGGATTGGGGGTTTTTCTTTTTTGGAAACCCGTCTAGTGCTGACTCAAGTGGAACAGTGATTTCCGGTTTCTTAGTTACATCCAAAAATTTACTTGTTTTCTTCATTATTTTGCATTATTATTTTATTTTATTTTGTGGGTGAGCATTAAGCTGCTGCTGGCTCACACTCAGTTTGTATAGTGAATCTTTTCCACTCTCAGGGCCTTCTTCATAGTGAGATCGCTTAGGCTTTCATGCACTATTTTGAATTTCTATTTTGTTCCTGCCAAGCAATCCAAATTTATCATGGCCACTTTGCATTCTAATCCTGTCCTCAAAGGAGCTCACAATTCTTCCTAATTTTGTGTTGCATTTCTGTGACTGCCCATAGAGATGGGTCATTGGTAGAAATGTTCATTTACACTGAGCATCAGAATAGCTAGTCTCTTTGCCTGTTATCACTTCCCAGTTTGACCGCAAACCTTAACAGAGGCTTATCTACGATGTGGATTTGCACAACTCTTATTCCATGGACTGTTTATTTAGTGTAGTTTGCTTTGATTGCAGGTTGCTTTTCAAGTGCTTATGCACAGAGATGGCATTTGAGAGCTCAATGAGAAGCAGAGGTCTCCCATTTGTAAGGTTATGAGACACTCATAATTAAAGCTGCACTCCTAGAAATTCAGTGGGGTTTGCAGGTGCAGGCTAAGTCTTCCTTATCCAAAATTCTTGGGACCAGAAGTGTTCTGGATTTTTAGTTTTTTCAAGTTTTAAAAATACCCATATTTGTGTGTCTGTGTGTGTGTGTGTGCGCATGCACACACACACACACATGTACATAATGAGAGATCTTGGAGATGGGAAACAAAGCCTAAACAAAAAAATTAACATGTTTCACATACACCTTGTAGAGCATGCGAGCTACTTATCAAACAACCAAGTCAAAATGATCTACCTACCCACTACTCAGAGAGCCATAAAAGCAACATATTTGGAAATGTATTTCAGTGAGAGCCATATAATATATTTTAAGACTGAATTCAACTAAATGTGAGTATAATAAGCCCCTGAATTTATTCATAATAATAATGATGATAATATTCATTCAGCCTCTGCTACTACTACTAGTAACAACAACAACAACAATAGGTTCCTAGAGTAGAAGGAGACCTCCAAGGGCCATCCAGTCCAACCTCCTGCCATAAGGGAAAAACACAAAGCATTCCTCACACATGGCCATTCAGCCCCTGATAATAACAACAACAACAACGGGTTCCTAGAATAGGAGGAGACCTCCAAGGGCCATCCAGTCCAACCTCCTTCTGCACCTGGGCGGCGGCGGGAGCCTGCGGGGCGGGACTGAGCCTTCCTCCCACCCTGCCTGTGATCTACCAGGACGCCCTACGCTATCTACCAGTAGATTGCGATCTACCTAATGAGCACCCCTGTTGTAGAGGGTGGGCCAAAAGTCACAAAGGAGTTTCAATATTCAATAGTGGCTATATTTTTATTTACAACACCATAGCATCATATGCAGCATATATAGGAAATAAGTTTACATTACGTATGAAAAATCAAATCTTGTAAATGGTGCCCAATGTCATAGCATCACATACGGAATATACATCATATCCTTTTGTGACTATTGACCTACCATGTATGTATTTATATGAATGTAATAATGTTGTGCATGAAACAAAACTTGGGTATACTGAACCTTCATAAGCAAAAGAGTCACTGTCTCAGCCCTGCATGTGAACCATTTCAGATTCTGAAGTATTTGGTTATTTCAGTTAAAGGATGCTCAACTGGTAGGCGCAAGAACAACAATGTTTTTCAATAGAGATTAGGGATTTTTTTTGGTTTTTTGTAATTTTCTTTCATAGTTCATGCCAACCAGCAGGTTCATCACATCTTCAAATTATAGTTTGAAGAAAAGATGAATATCTATGCACTCTGCACATCTCTTATTTCGAGTGCAAAAAACAAACAAAGAAAACACAGAAAAAACAACCACTCGGCGGGCCCACCTTTACCCGTTTCCAACTGCTGGACGCAGCAGCTGTTGATAAGTTACTGACTGCAGCTAGACCAACTACCTGCTCCCTCGATCCGTGCCCCTCCTGGCTTGTTAGATCTTGTCGGGAGGGGCTACGAGACCCCGGGGAAAAATTATCAACAGCTCCCTTGAGCAAGGAGTGTTCCCAGGGGGTGTGAAAGAGGCAATGGTAAGACCGCTGCTGAAGAAGCCGAATTTAGATCTTTTGGCTCCCTCCAATTACCGGCCTGTGTCCAATTTGCCTTTTTTAGGCAAGGTAATTGAGAGGGCAGCAGCGGATCAGCTGCAGCAGTTCTTAGAAGACACAGCTGGACTTGATCCCTTCCAGTCCGGCTTCCGTATTGGGCATGGGACGGAGACCGTGCTTGTCGCCATTACAGACCAACTTCGCCGCCAGCTGGACCAGGGCGGATCAGCCCTGCTCGTCTTGTTAGATCTGACAGCAGCGTTTGATACCGTAGATCATGCACTGTTAGCCCACCGCCTAGCCGTGACTGGAGTCAGGGGGACTGCCCTTAAATGGGTGGCCTCCTTTCTCCAGGATCGGGGACAGCGCGTGGAGAGGGGAGAGGAGGTCTCCGGGAGGCTCCCATTAAGTTGTGGGGTCCCCCAGGGGGCCATCCTCTCGCCCTTATTATTCAACATCTACATGCGCCCCCTGGCCCAGCTGGCCCGCAACTTTGGTCTGGAGTGTTATCAGTACGCGGATGACACCCAGCTTCTGCTGAGAATGGACGGCAGGCCGGATACCGTACCCGATTGTTTCCATCAATGCCTTGAAGCCGTGACTGGATGGCTGCGCCCCAGCCGGCTGAAAGTGAACCCGTCGAAGACGGAGATCTTGTGGCCTGGTCGCCCTGGGCTGGATGAGTGCCGGTTGCCTACCCTGGATGGCGAGCAACTAAGCCCGTCACCCTTGGTTAAGAGCTTAGGTGTTAAACTGGACTCCCTGCTGGCCATGGAGGCCCAGGTCTCCATGGTCAGCAGGGTGTCGTTTTTCCACCTACGGCAGGCTAGGCGACTGGCCCCCTACCTGTCCAGGGATGACCTGGCCACGGTGATCCAAGCGACGGTCATCTCGAGACTGGACTACTGTAACGCCTCTCGTTGGCCTTCCCTTGTCGACAATCCGGAAACTCAAGCTGGTGCAGAATGCCGCTGCTCGCTGCTGGTGGGAGCATCAGTGAGGGAGCACATCACTCCCATCCTCCGGCAACTGCACTGGCTTCCTATTGAGTACCGGATCGCCTTCAAGGTGCTGGTTTTAACCTTTAAGGCCTTACACGGTCTGGGGCCTGTGTACCTGAGGGACCGCCTTACCCCATACGTTCCCCCGAGATCACTGCGCTCGGAAGAGCAAAATTTGCTGGTGGTTCCATCGTCCCGCTCCTGCCATCTGTCCAGTACTAGACAGAGAGCTTTCTCTGCTGCGGCTCCAGTACTCTGGAATTCGCTCCCTGAGCACATTCGAGCGACCCCTGAACTCCTTCCCTTCCGAAGGGAATGTAAGACGGCTTTTTTCAGGTTAGCGTTTGGCTAATCCCAAACGTGACTAGCTCGCCCTGTCTCAGCAAAGAATTGTAGACCTGTTCCACCTCGGTTATGTACCATGTTTTTATTACGTGTTTTACTGTATGTTTTATTGTATGCTTGAAATTGTGATCCGCCCCGAGCCTGCAGGGAGGAGCGGAATATAAAACCGAAGAAATAAATAAATAAATAAATAAATAAATAAATAAATAAATAAAATTAAGAGCAATTTTAACCAACATAAACTTACCAGTGTTTCAATAGGAAGTGTGGGGCCTGCATTTGGATGATGAGGCAGTCACGTGAATTAGGATAGTTATTGCTGTGTGCCTTCCTTTCTGATTTAGGATCACTCTAAGGCCCCTTCCACACAGTTGAATAAAATCCCACATCATCTGCTTTGAACTGGAATATATGGCAGTGTGGACTCAAGATAACCCTGTTCAAAACGATATTGTAGGATTTTCTGCCTTGATATTCTGGGTTATATGGCTGTGTGGAAGGGCCCTCAGTCTAAAGCAGGGGTGCTCATTAGGTAGATCGCGATCTACTGGTAGATCGCGAAGGGTGTCCTGGTAGATCGCAGGCAGGGTGGGAGGAAGGCTCAGTCCTGCCCCGCAGGCTCCGCCACCACCCAGGTGCTGCTGGCCAGGGCACAGGGAGGGACGCAGCCAGAGCCGGCTCCAACTGTGGTTGCTGCAGCATGGACTGGGACTCGGAGCTGCTTGTTGGTAAGCCAGTGAAGGGGCTTCCTCTTTTCTCCCTCCCTGTCCCTCCCCCTCGCTCGCTTTCCTTCCTTCCTTCCGTCTTTCCTTCCTTCCCTACTTCCCATCCTTTCTTCCTTCCCTGCTTTCCCTCCCTCCCTTCTGTTCTTCCTTCCTCTCTCTCTCTCCCTCCTTTCCCTTCCTTCCTTCATTCCTTCCTTCCCTACTTCCCATCCTTTCTTCTTTCCCTTCTTTCCCTCCCTCCCTTCTGTTCTTCCTTCCTTCCTCTCTCTCTCTCCTTTCCCTTCCTTCCTTCCTTCCTCATCTCCTTTCTTCCTTTCCTTCCATTCCTTCCTTTCTCCCCTCCTTCTTGCCTTGCCTTCTTTCCTTCCTGTTTCCTCCCTCCCTCATTCCTTCCTTCCTTTCCTTCCTCTCTGCCTTGAACATTTGCTGTTGGTTGTGGGGGTTCTGTGGGGGAAGTTCAGAATGCCCTTTGATTGTAGGTGAACTATAAATCCCAAATGACAAAATCATTTTTTTAAGTGATGGTCACTCCTTGTAGGTGTCTTGTGGCCAAATTTGGCAGCGATTCATCCAGTGGTAAGAAATCAGTTTGTGTGTGTCAACTGTAAAATAGGATGTGTGGAAGGGCCCTGGGTTATCTGAGGTCCTTTCCACACAGTTGAATAAAATCCCATGTTATCTGCTTTGAATCAGATTATATGGCAGTGTGGACTCAGAAAACCCAGTTCAAAGCAGATATTGTGTTATATGTTTCACATTTTTGTAGTGGGGAGGTAGATCATTTTGACTTGGTTGTTTTATAAGTAGCTGAAAAAGTGTGAGCACCCCTGGTCTAAAGTTTAGGTCAAATGACCTTGGAGGGCTACATCTGGCCCATGGGCGTCTTTAATCTGGAACAGGCGTGGGCAATTGCCGGCCCTCCAGGTGTTTTGGACTTCAAATCCCAGAAATCCTAACAGCTGGTAAACTGGCTAGGATTTCTGGGATTTGAAGTCCAAAACCCCTGGAGGGCCGGCAACTGCCCACGCCTGATCTGGAGGAATGAATGTCTGTCAACTCTTTCCTTATGTATGTATGCACTCAATCCAGATTACAGATGGATTGGAACAACCGCCCCCTAGAGGCGGATCTTTGTATCCCAGGCCTTGGTCCCAAGCAGCTGTCAGGCCCGGGGATTCCCTGGAGGGAGTCCACGCCCTTTGGCTGTGTGTATCACACAACCAACACGGGAAAAGGCATGCCATAGTGTGGACGCACCTAAGAGAGGGCTGGTCCTGCGAGTGTTGGGAGCTAGGAGGCAGGTCTCCCACTCCTTACGCCAATCAATCGGGATTCAAAGCATATAATGGAAGATGGTGCTAGAGCTCTAATCTCTCCCTTAGGCCACCCTTCGCCGCTGGAGAAGGTTTGGGATGCGCCGATATTTAGCCTCCAAAAACTGTTTCGTAAAGTTCGGGTTCGGCTCATATGAGGAACTTCAGTGCAGATCAAACTGGATTGGGTTGTTATAGGTTTTTTGGGCTATGTTCTAGAAGCATTCTCATGACGTTTCGCCTGCACCTATGGCAAGCATCCTCACAACCTCTGAAGATGCTTGCCATGGAGGCAAAACGTCAGGAGCAGGGCCGTAGCCAGGATTTTGATTCGGGGAAGGCTGAGTTTGATTCGGGAGGGGCTGAGTCTGAGTAAGAGAGGGACTACCCTACCAAATCTTTTGTATTGTTCTCCCAATAACCCCATGAATGTGGGATATACTGAGCATGGGGATCAGATCATGATATGAATAAACATAACAGTTTAAATAATGTACCAGTAAGGCCTCGCAGACCACCCTGAGAATTTCGGGGGGGGGGGCTCAAGCCCCCTAGCCCCTCCCCCCCCCTACATGCCTGGTCAGGAGAGAATGCTTCTCTAGAACAGTGTTTCCCAACCAGTGTGCCGAGGCACACTAGTGTGCCGTGAGCAATCATCAGGTGTGCCGTGGGAAATTGGTACCTCCAGGAGGGGAGGGGGTAGAGTCTAGTGTGTTGAAGTATAAAAACCCTAAGAAACCTACTTCGATAAAGGCACAAAATTACAAACACCCCCCTCCCCATCCGTTGTCTACTTGGTCTCTCCCTCTCCATGCATTGGGAAGGCCCGCCTCCCTTTCTCCAAGTAGAGACCTCCTCTTGTCTCCTGGGGGTTCTGTGTGGGAAGTTTGGCCCAGTTCTAACATTGGTGGGGTTCAGAATGCTCTTTGATTGTAGGGGAACTATAAATCCCAGCAACTACAACTCCCAAAAGTCAACGTCTATTTCCCCTGAACTCCATCTGCGTTCATATTTGGGCATATTGAGCATTCATGGCAAGTTTGGTCCTGATCCAACATTGTTTCAGTCCACAGTGCTCTCTGGATATAGGTGAACTACAACTCCAAAACTCAAGGTCAATGCCCACCAAACTCTTACAGTATTTTCTCTTGGTTATGGGAGTTCTGTGTGGGAAGTTTGTGTCTTTCTGCCATTCCTCCCAGGATATCTATGTTGAGTTCATCGAAACAGGCCCAGGTTTCACAATGAGTGTATAAATACATTTTAAAAACATATTAACTATATGTATTACTGTGTTAGAGTGTCATTTTGGTTGGTGGTGTGCCCCACGATTTTGCAAATGTAAAAAGTGTGCCGCGGCTCAAAAAAGGTTGGGAAACACTGCTCTAGAACAGGGCCATATAGCCCGAAAAACCTACAACAACCCAGTGATTCCAGCCATGAAAACCTTCGACAATATTTCAAACTGGATTGTTCACTGACCCTCTAATACAGGCCTGGGCAAACGTTGGCCCTCCAGGTGTTTTGGACTCCAACTCCCACAATTCCTAACAGCCTCAGGCCCCTTCCTTTTGCCCCTCAGCCACTTAAGGCTGTTAGGAATTGTGGGAGTTGAAGTCC
Source organism: Anolis apletophallus (assembly GCA_030556195.1). Classification (NCBI taxonomy): domain Eukaryota; kingdom Metazoa; phylum Chordata; class Lepidosauria; order Squamata; family Anolidae; genus Anolis; species Anolis apletophallus. The sequence goes on along the minus strand of JARBWK010000006.1, from coordinate 136,784,883 downwards.
AAAACACCTGGAGGGCCAAAGTTTGCCCAGGCCTGCTCTAATATATAATGCATTATAAGGCAGTGTAGGTCAGGCCCCTTCCACACAGGTGAATAAAACTCCACATTGTCTGCTTGGAACTGGGATATATGGCAGTCAGGCATGTAGGGTGGGGGCTTCAGCCCCCCCCCCGAAATTCTCAGAGTGGTCCTCGATAAGGCCTCACTGGTACATTATTTAAACTGTTATGTGTATTTATATCATGATCTGATCACCATGCTCAATATATCCCATATGCATGGGGGTATTTGGGATAACAATACAAAAGGTTTACTAGGGTAGACTCTCTCCCACTCAGATTCAGCCCCCCCCCCCCCAAATCAAACTCAGCCCCTCCCGAATCAAAATCATGGCTATGGCCCTGATGGCAGTGTGGACTCAGATAACCCAGTTCAAAGCAGCTATGGTGGGATTTCCCCCCTTGATATTCTGTGTGGTTATCTGAGTCTGCCTACACTGCCATATATGCCAGTTCAAAGCAGATAATGCGGGGTTTTGTTCAGCTGTGTGTGCTGTGTCGTAGCCAGGATTTTGATTTGGGGGGGGGGGGGGGAGCTGAGTCAGAGTGAGAGAGGATCTACCTAGCAAACCTTTTGTATCGTTATCCCAATAATACCCCCATGCATATGGGATAGATTGAGCATGGTGATCAGATCATGTTATGAATACACATAACAGTTTAAATAAGGCCTTCTCGTGGACCACCCTGCGAATTTGGGCCCCTCAAGCCCCATCCCCCTTGGCTACGACCCTGGCTGTGTGGAAGGGGGCTAGGACATTGTTGACTTGGCACGGAAACGCCCTCCCTCAACCTCGCCTTTTGACCCGCACAAAAAAAGCCACTTTGTAGCAGGCTTCCCAATACTTTCCTTGGCCTGCGGTGCCTTCCTCGCCTCTCGTTTTCTGGCCGTCGGAGGCCGCGTCCCTGCCCCACACAGCCACGAGGGAACTGTCGGGCAATATCACAGGGCGAGGACAGCAGTAGAGAATGCCCCCCCCCCCAAAAAAAAACCCAGTGTAAGAGCCACTCGGGGAGCGGGCCGCCTGCGCTCTGGGGCCCCATAAAACCCCACATTATCTGCTTTGAAGTGGGTTAGATGGCAGCGTGGACTCAGGACCCTTCCACGCAGCCGTATAATTCAGAATACCAAGGTAGACAGTCCCACAAGATCTGCTTATTTGAGTCCACACTGCCCTATATCCCCGTTCAAAGCAGGTAATGTGGGATTTTCCGCCTTGATATTCTGGGATATAGGGCTGTGTGGAAGGGCCCTCCCATAACCCAGTTCAAAGCAGATTTTGAGGGATTTTCTGCCTTGATATTCTGGGATATAGGGCTGTGTGGAAGGGCCCTCCCATAACCCAGTTCAAAGCAGATTTTGTGGGATTTTCTGCCTTGATATTCTGGGATATAGGGCTGTGTGGAAGGGCCCCCACATAACCCAGTTCAAAGCAGATTTTGTGGGATTTCCTGCCTTGATATTCTGGGATATAGGGCTGTGTGGAAGGGCCCTCACATAACCCAGTTCAAAGCAGATTTTGTGGGATTTCCTGCCTTGATATTCTGGGATATAGGGCTGTGTGGAAGGGCCCTCCCATAACCCAGTTCAAAGCAGATTTTGTGGGATTTCCTGCCTTGATATTCTGGGATATAGGGCTGTGTGGAAGGGCCCTCAGATAATCCAATTCAAAACATATTTTGTGGTATTTTCTTCCTTGATATTCTGGGATATAGGGCTGTGTGGAAGGGCCCTCCCATAACCCAGTTCAAAGCAGATTTTGTGGGATTTCCTGCCTTGATATTCTGGGATATAGGGCTGTGTGGAAGGGCCCTCACATAACCCAGTTCAAAGCAGATTTTGTGGGATTTCCTTCCTTGATATTTTGGGATATAGGGCTGTGTGGAAGGGCCCTCCTATAACCCAGTTCAAAGCAGATTTTGTGGGATTTCCTTCCTTGATATTCTGGGATATAGGGCTGTGTGGAAGGGCCCTCCCATAACCCAGTTCAAAGCAGATTTTGAGGGATTTTCTGCCTTGATATTCTGGGATATAGGGCTGTGTGGAAGGGCCCTCCCATAACCCAGTTCAAAGCAGATTTTGAGGGATTTTCTGCCTTGATATTCTGGGATATAGGGCTGTGTGGAAGGGCCCTCAGATAATCCAGTTCAAAGCAGATTTTGTGGGATTTCCTGCCTTGATATTCTGGGATATAGGGCTGTGTGGAAGGGCCCTCCCATAACCCAGTTCAAAGCAGATTTTGTGGGATTTTCTGCCTTGATATTCTGGGATATAGGACTGTGTGGAAGGCCCCTCAGATAATCCAGTTCAAAGCAGATTTTGTGGGATTTTCTGCCTTGATATTCTGGGATATAGGACTGTGTGGAAGGGCCCTCAGATAATCCAGTTCAAAACATATTTTGTGGTATTTTCTGCCTTGATATTTTGGGTTGTATGGCTGTGTGGTTATCTGAGTCTGTCTACACTGCCATATATGCCAGTTCAAAGCAGGTAATGTGGGATTGTATTCAGCTGTGTGGAAAGGGGCCTTGGTTATCTGAGTCCACACTTCCTCATTTCCCCTTCAAAGCAGATAATGCGGAGTTTTATTCAGACGTGTGGAACGGCCCTCGGATACCCCAGTTCAAAGCAGATAATGTGGGATTTTCAGCCTTGATATTCTGGGATATAGGGCCGTGTGGAAGGGCCCTCACATCACCCAGTTCAGAGCAGGCATTGTGGGATTTCCTGCCCATATATTCTGGGATATAGGGCTGTGTGTGTGGAAGGGCCCCGAGTAGCTCTTCCCGCATTCGCCCTCCGTTTCCAAGTGGAAGCGCCTTTGAGCGCAGAAGAGAGGAAGGGGCAAAGGAGAGAGAGGGGGGTCTCGCCTCCCTTCCTCGCCATGGCACGCTCCTTTGGCTCGCCAAAAACAAATAAATAGGAGCAAGGAACAAAAGCAGGCCTTGGGCTCAGGTGGCCTTGAGGGGAGACGAGAGCGGGCCTGGCCTTTGAGGCGATGAAAAAGCGGGGGAGGGGGTCATTCGGGGAGACCCCCACCCACACAGCCCTGCTCTCTTTTTGAACCTGAGGGGAAGTCGGCGCGAGGGATCTCTCCCTCGCGCCGGCTTCTCCTCAGGTTCAAAAGAGAGAGCAGGGCTAGGTGGGTGGGGGTCTCCCCGAATGACCCCCTTCCCCCGCTTTTCCTCGCCTCAAAGGCGGTTTCCTTCCTCGCTGACAAATCGAAAACGTGGCCCCGAGGCTGAGCGCGCCCCCGGGGTGTTTTTTCTCTCCCCACTCCTCTCCCTCGCATTTCGAGGTGCGCGCTTTTGCATTGAGGAGCGAGCTGCCCTTTGGAACTTGAAGTGCTCCTGGAGGTGAAGCCTGGCTGGCTCCCTCCGTTGGGGTTGGGAAGCCTTTCAGGCGTCCCTCTCCTCTTCCTTCCTTAGGGGAAGGAAGGAAGTGAAGGAAGGAAGGAAGGAAGATGGGGAGGAAGGGAAGGAAGGGAAGGATGTAAGGGAAGGAAAGGAAGGAAGAAAGGAAGGGAAGGAAGAAAGGAAGGAAGGAAGGGAAGGAAGGAGGGAAGGAAATGAAGGGAAGGAAGGAAGGAAGGAAGGGAAGGAAAGGGGGATAAAGGAGAGGGAAAGGGCGCCGGCCCTCCTTAGGGGAAGGAAGAAGGGAAGGAAAGGAAGAGATGGAAGGAAGGAAGGAAGGAAGGGAAGGAAGGACGGAAGGAAAGGAAGGAAGGAAAGGAAAGGAGGGAAGGAAATGAAGGAAGGAAGGGAAGGAAAGGAAGGAAAGGGAGGAAGGAAGGAAGGGGAGGAAGGGAAGGAAGGAAGGAAGGAGGGAAGGGGAAGGAGGAGAAGGAAGGAGGGAAGGAAGGAAGGAGGGAAGGGGAAGGAGGAGAAGGAAGGAAGGAAGGAAGGAAGGAAGGAAGGAAGGAAAGGAAGGAAGGGAAGGAAAGGAAGGAAGGAAATGAAGGAAGGAAGGGAAGGAAGGAAGGAAGGGAAGGGAGGAAGGAAGGAAGGGGAGGAAGGGAAGGAAGGAAGGAAGGAAGGAAGGAAGGGGGATAAAGGAGAGGGAAAGGGCGCCGGTCCTCCTTAGGGGAAGGAAGTGAAGGAAGGAAGTAAGGATGGAAGGAAGGAGGGAAGGAAGGAAGGAAGGGAAGGAAGGAGGGAAGGAAGGGAAGGAAGGAAGGAAGGAAAGGAAGGAAGGAAGGAAGGAAGGAAGGTTGGGGGCAAAGCCTCACCTTGTCCCACACTGGAGTCGAGACCCCCAACTCCTCCCCCCTCATCTCGAATATGGATTTGGGGGCCTATGCCATGCATTTGTAGGGGGGGTAGGTGGGTGTCAAAGCAGCACCGTTTGGACTCCAGCCTGAGTGCGCCTCGAGGCCTGTCCTTCCCTCCTTGCTTTCTCTCCAGCCCAGTCCTAATGGGATCTCGGGGCCTGTGCCATGCATTTATAGGGGGCCATTTGTAGTGGGTGGGTGTCAAAGGACCGTTTGGGCGTCCAGCCTGAGGTGCTGTGTCCTTCCTCCTTTGCCTTCTCTCCAGCCCAGTCCTAATGGGATCTGGGGGCCTGTGTCATGCATTTATAGGGGGGGCAGGCATGTAGCCAGGGGGGGGGGGCTAAGGGGGTTTCAGCCCCCCGAAAATTCTCAGAGTGGTCTGTGAAAAGGCCTTACTGGTACATTATTTAAACTGTTATGTTTATTCATATCATGATCTGATCACCATGCTCATTATATCCCACATTAATGGGGTTATTGGGATAACAATACAAAAGGTTTGCTAGGGTAGACCCTCTTCCGCCCAGTCTCAGCCCCCCGAACTGAACTCAGCCCCCCGAATCAAAATCCTGGCTACGGCCCTGGGGGATGCATTTGTAGAGGGTGGGTGGGTGTCAAAGCAGCACCGTTTGGGCGTCCAGCCTGAGTGCGCCTCGAGGCCTGTCCTTCCCTCCTTGCCTTCTCTCCAGCCCAGGCATGTAGCCGGGGGGTGGGGGGTGGGCGTGGTGGTAAGGGGGTTTCAGCCCCCCCCCCCAAATTCTCAGGGTGGTCCGCGAAAAGGCCTTACTGGTACATTATTTAAACTGTTATGTTTATTCATATCATGATCTGATCACCATGCTCATTATATCCCACATTAATGGGGTTATTGGGATAACAATACAAAAGGTTTGCTAGGGTAGACCCTCTTCCACCCAGTCTCAGCTCCCCCCGAAACAAAATCCTGGCTACGGCCCTGCGGAGTCCAGCCCAGTCCTAATGGGATCTGGGGGCCTGTGTCATGCATTTATAGGGGGGGGGGCATGCGTTTGTAGGGGGTGGGTGGGTGTCAAAGCAGCACCGTTTGGGCGTCCAGCCCGAGTGCGCCCCGACCGAGGCCTGTGCTCCCCTCCAGCCCAGTCCTAATAGAGAAGGATGCCTTCTGGAAAAAAAACCCCTTTCTGCCTTTTTCACGCCCTTTCCTTCGGGTGCCCCCTTTTCCCTCGCTTTCCCTGAACGGATCACTTTGGATCGGACTATTTTTTAGAAAGGGGGCGTCAGAAAGAGAAAGAGACCCGTGCGAGGTAGTTGGCCTTTCCCTCGTCGGAGGAGGAGGAAGAGATCGTGAATATTAGCTTCAAAGGAATCTCAAAACTTCCTTGCGGAGAAACGAAAGAGGAGAGAAAGGGGGGAGTGTGTGTGTGTGTCTGTGCACCGCGCGCGCGCGCGCGTGTATGCGTATGTGTGTGTTGCCGAGTGGGAGGGAGCTCCGAGGCTGAACTGCGCCCCCCCCCTTCACGCACACATCCACACTCCCTCCTTCCTTCCTTCCTTCTCCTCCCGAGGCAAAAGTGCTCTCCGTTCCAAACTTTGTCTAAACTTTCACTTTCAGCGCGCCGAGGCGGGGTTACAGACCAGCATGGAGTAAGCAGAGGAAGGAGAAGAAGGAGAAGAAGAAGGCAGAAAAGGAAAGGAGGTGAAGCCGGAGGAACGCCGCCAGCGCCAGCGCGATGCAGCCTCCCGCCTGCTGAAACAGCCCCCCCCCCCCCACGCACACACACCTCTCCACCCAAATCCCGGCTGTTTGGGTTTTCTCCGCCACCACAAACAACACAACACCAAGTCCCAAAGTCACCATGTACTCCCCATACTGCCTGACACAGGTAACTAACTCATCCTTGGCTTATCTTGGGGAAGGGGGAGAGGGGGGGTGAAAGAGAAAGCTTTTTTTTAATGCGGGGGGGGGGCGTGTTTCGCGTGTTTCCCGCGCTCCCCTTTTCTGGGACCAACTCCCGTGCATGCGCGGCTTTGGAGGAAAAGGGAGGGAGCCTGCACCCCGCTTTCCCCCCGCCCCACTTCCTCCCCCTTTCTTCACCCCCCCTTTTTCTGCCTCTGCAAACCCCCCCCCTCCTCTCTTTCTTTCCCTCCTATTTCTTTCTTTCTTTCCGCCGGCGCGAGAGGGTTATTTCTGTCTCCTTGCGTGGCTTTGCTGCGGGAAGAGAGAGAGACAGAGACAGAGAGACAGAGAAAGAAGAGAATGCCTTCCTCCCCTCCGCGAAGAAGAAGGGAAGGAAAAAAGAGAGAGAGAGAGAGATGGCATCTTTCCAAGCTCTTTGTTAGACCCCCTTCTCTCTTTTGCACATGGGTTTCGGAGTTCAGAAAATGGCGCGCCTCCCAAATTTATTTCGAAAACGTTAAGAAGGAAGGCCCGCGGGTGTTGGTCTCTCTCTCTCTCTCTCTCTCTCTCTCTCTCTCTCTCTCTCTCTCTCTCTCTCTCTCTCTCTCTCTCTTTCGCGGAGTGTGTGCTTGGAAGGAGCGGGAGAGGAAAGAGAAAACCCGGCTGGAGGGGAAGGGGTGGGAGGGGGACCATCAAAGAGGGGGCTATCAAGTTGGGGGATGGATGGACAGAGAGCGAGTGACAGAAAAGTTTTCTCAAGTTCAGGCGTGGCGGCGGAGGCTTGCCTATTATCCCCTCCTTTGCAGCCCGTGCAGCACATCCGACCGAGGTGTCCTTTTGGGGGGAAGGGGGTCCCCATCTCCTTAGGCAATAGAAGAAGCGAGGTGTCCTTTTTTGGGGAAGGGGGTCCCCATCTCCTTAGGCAATAGAAGAAGCGAGGTGTCCTTTTGGGGGGGGGGGGGTCCCCATCTCCTTAGGCAATAGAAGAAGCCTTTTGGGGGAGGTGTCCTTTTGGGGGAGGGGGTCCCCATCTCCTTAGGCAATAGAAGATGCGAGGTGTCCTTTTGGGGGGGGGGTCCCCATCTCCTTAGGCAATAGAAGAAGCGAGGTGTCCTTTTGGGGGGGAAGGGGGTCCCCATCTCCTTAGGCAATAGAAGAAGCGAGGTGTCCTTTTGGGGGGGAAGGGGGTCCCCATCTCCTTAGGCAATAGAAGAAGCGAGGTGTCCTTTTGGGGGAGGGGGTCCCATCTCCTTAGGGAATAGAAGAAGCGAGGTGTCCTTTTGGGGGGGAAGCGAGGTCTTCTTAGGCAATAGAAGAAGCGAGGTGTCCTTTTGGGAAGGGAGGGGGTCCCCATCTCCTTAGGCAATAGAAGAAGCGAGGTGTCCTTTTTTGGGGGGGGGTCCCCAACTCCTTAGGCAATAGAAGAAGCGAGGTGTCCTTTTGGGGGGGAAGGGAGGTCCCCATCTCCTTAGGCAATAGAAGAAGCGAGGTGTCCTTTTGGGGGGAAGGGGGTCCCCATCTCCTCTTAGGCAATAGAAGAAGCGAGGTGTCCTTTTGGGGGGAAGGGGGTCCCCATCTCCTCTTAGGCAATAGAAGAAGAAAGGGGTGGTAGATGGAGGAAAAGAGGCAGAATCGGCACGCTTTGGGCGGCAATCGGCCCCAGCCTCGACCCCGCTCTCGCCTTCAACAAGCACCTGAGATTGGACTGTCCATTTCAGTTTGGATTTGGGTGGGAGTCCGGGCTTTTTCTTCTTCTCCCATACCTCAAACTCCAGCAGGTAGGGGACACCGATCCCCTGACATTCACACCTTTATTGTAAGGGGGGGGGGAGAGATGGTGCGACCAGCTTTCCGCCTTTTGCATTTGTGGCTGACCCCACGCGAGTGAGGAAATCGGCGCCTTTAGGAAGCAGCCGCTCTTTTCCGCTGCCTTCCCCAATCCCACGGCCTTGCAACGTTATCTCTTGGAGGGGAGTAAAATCAGGACAGTTGAGGTGCCCCCTCCCCTGGGCCCTTCCAGCTTTATCTCTCGGAAGGGGGAGGTTAAAGCCAGGACAGCTGTGTCCCCTCTTTCCAGGCAGGCCCTATATCCCAGCTCTTCTCTATCCCAGATTATCTGGCAGTGTGGACTCCTATAATCCGGTTTAAAGCAGATCAGATCCCGGGAGAGAAGGCCCCGAGGGTTTGGGAGAGAAACGCTGAGGCCGGAGGAAGGAGGGAAGTCTCCCCTTAGGCAGGTTTCGCGGGAAAAGAGACCCAGGGATCCCAAAATATCTGCTTTGAAGTGGGTTATCTGAGTCCACACTCAGATAATGTGATATTCTGAGACATAGGGCAGGGAAATGAGACCCACACAGCCCTCTATCGCAAAATATCCCACAAGATCTGCTTTGAAGTGGGTTATCTGAGTCCACACTCAGATATAATGCGATATTCTGGGACATAGGGCTGTGTGAAAAGGCCCCGAAAGGCTTGGGGTGGGTGAAGGGGGCAGAGCGGGGCAGGGGTCGAGGGGAGAAACCCCTCTCTGAGGAAGAGGGCGAAGAAGGGTGGCCACAGCCTTCTCCTCTGCCGTGGAAGCAGCGTGGGTTAGAGATAGGAGAGAGAGAGAGAGAGAGAGAGAGAGAGAGAGAGAAAGTCTATATTTTGGTGGAAATGAGTTCTGCACAACTAGCATGGCTCTGCCTGCCTTCCTTCCCCTCTCCTCCGTCCGTCCCTGCCGGCAAATCACGGGCAGCCCTTCCTTCCTCTCCAGGACCAGGGCCCGGCTCTTCCCCGTCCCCAGGTGGCCTCGGGAGGTTTCCCCTCTCGGCCCACTCACTCCCCTGCTGCGGGGACTCCCTTCGCGCGCTTCTTTGCCTCGCGAAACCGCCGCCAGCCAGCGCGCCTTTCTGAGTCAAGTCGCGCGTGTTTCTATACTTGTAGAGTAGGGAATCTCTTCGTGGAGGTGCCGGCCTCACCTCACCCTCCCGTCCCTTGGAGCCCAGGTTACCCTTAACGTTGCCCTTCAGTTCCTTACACCCCACCCCATAGTAGTAGCGTTAAATGGTGCACTTCTTCTCCAAAGTAGACTAGAAAGCCCTCTCCCCCGACCCTGGGGGCACCCTGGGGGCTTCCAGGCAAGGCCGCCCTGCTTTTGGTGCACTCTCCTGAGCAAAGAGGAGGCTCTGGGGTAGCTAACTGACCTGGAGGTGTTTGCAGGAGAAAAGAAAATTTGGGGGATGAGAGTAAGGACCTTTTTTCACTTCTATACCCTTTTATCCATTTATGTGGTCCAGAGATAGGCCTTGAAAACCACCTTTGGCTTGTGTGCATTTCAAAGCAGTGGAGCAGGCCTGGGCAAACTTGGGCCCTCAGGTGTTTTGGACTCCAACTCCCACAATTCCTAACAGCCTACCGGCTGTTAGGAATTGTGGGAGTTGGAGTCCAAAACACCTGGAGGGCCCAAGTTTGCCCAGGCCTGCTGTGGAGGCTAGTGTTCCCCATCTTATGTTGTGCTTAAGTTATTTGGGCCTCTGAGGGCAGGAACCCATCTTCCCTTGACAAGCAGGACGTCCCTCCTGAAAGGCTCCTCACCCCCTTAATTGTGGGTATTTAGGATGCGAGCAGCACCCATGGCACGTTGTTGTACAATAGCCTTGACTGTTGTTTACCTGTTCTCTGTTTTGGGGGCATTGAAACGTTTGCCGTTTAGGTAATTTTTGTAAACCGCCCTGAGTCCCTTATAATAAAGTCTTATTATTACAAAATAATAAAACACCAAAACTAAAAGTCGGGTCTATATCAGTATCTATAAAGTATGGACACAAGTCTATCTCTCACCATTATATTGTCCTAAACACAGGATATGTATATTATTATTTGGACTTGTACGCCGCCACTCCCCGAGGGCTTACAGTCAAGTAAAAACACACAGAGGTAAAAGCAAACATATTAAACTATATTGTATATACTATACAATAAATTATGCTATTCATAACATCGACAATAAATCAACTCGAAACTACCTACAATAAGTATATTGACTATATCAATTTGTATAATCCACTCTAAGCTAATATACTTGTTTCAATTTGAATTATTGTTGATGTTATGAATTGTGTAATTTATTGTATAGTATATACATATCCTGTGTTTAGGACAATATAATGGTGAGAGATAGACTTGTGTCCATACTTTATTTGGGTTAGATACTGATATATGTGTGTTCGGATTGTTGTATTGTTTTAGGATTTTTTTAAATGTATCTTTTAATGTATTTTAAATATGCGGTTTTAACCACATTTTACTATGTGTAAGTCGCCCCGAGCCGGATGGGAGTGGCAATGGATAAATCCTAAATAAATAAATAAATAAATAAATAAATAAATATAGACCCGATTTTTGGTTTTGCTGTTTCACAGAGGTAGCTTACCCTAGTGTTGTATTCATTATCACAAATAATGACAACATACTAGCGAAGTATCTTTTTGCAGAAATGAGTTCTGCATAGGCATGGGCCTGCCTTCCTCATTTTGGATGTTGATTAGGCTTGTGAGCACCAAACATGTTAATACGCTCACAATACAGTGTTGGAGTGTGTAAAACATGTGTATTATGTCTTCACATTCCTTTAACTGTAAGCACATAAATATTATGCACGCACACATGCACAAGTATGGGCGACTCTATTAAAGGCGTGACAGAGAAATGGTACGTATTCAAATACTCTGGTAAGGATTTACAGTGTATATTATTGCCTATTGCCAACAGTGACCACTTTTGGGTGTTTTCCCCTAAGATTATTTCTCACGGCCGATCTAAAGTTGCGAGGCTGAGACAACTAAAATTTATTATTTATTTAAATTTATTTAAAACTTTTATATCCCGATCTTCTCACCTCTGTAGAGGAATTTAGACCTAAATATTTAGGACAGAATGTAAATGCAACAAGGTATAATAAAATATTATGAAATAGATACAAAATAAAAGTATGTAAATTAAAAGAAAAATAAAAGTATGTAAATTAAAAGAAAAAAATTAAAAATGGATATGAAGATCTTTTATAGAATGTATTTTGGTTCGTCCCTTTTGCAGGGAAAAACCCCTGGAGTAAACTAAGAGCACATTTCTGATCCTTGAGGTTTTGTGAACTGGACTGTGAGACTGGTTCATCTTTCCCCTCCCATCTCCATAAATGACTACCCGATTTTTGTTTATCTCAAGCTAATCCAGGCCCATATTGTTTTGCCATGGCCTGCTTACCTAATGGAAGGGACCCTAGACATACTGCAAAATATTAAAACTTAAATAGGCCTTAGTGGCTTAAAAGTATATAGACATATTGAATTGGGGGATAAATTACTAATTGCTAGCTCTAGGAATGTGTCTATATTTCATGTGGTTGAAAGAGTGGCTCTCAGGCTGTGATATTAATGCAGTGCAAGAAGTTGTGTTATTATTTCGCTTGTTATCTATTCTGGAGTAGACCAGTATCTTTCTCTCTGCCTGCCTATCTTTCTTTCTAGGCCTGTGTGCTCAGAGAATTTAAGGAGGCGTTTTTTGAAAAGAGGATTCCTTGTGCTGCTCGGGTGTTCGATTCTTTGCTTTTTGTCTTGCCCTTGGGTCAGTGCCAAGGCCGAGAGTCCCGTTTCATTTCTGCTTCTGGGAAGGAAAACCTTGTGCTCCTTTAAAGAGTTGCCCTTTTATTTGTGCCTGGCGAATTAAACAAACCTGGTTTGATCCATGGCAAATGCCCTCAGTAGGTAAGAGAGGCTTTTTCCGTCTCCCTCTTTGAACTTAATTTCTTTTGTTGAGATTCTTAGGCCTGGTGTTGTATTTCCCTTGTGGATATTCATGACTACCATCCAAATCGCCCGTCCCATTCTCAGCCCTCGGTGGCACCCATTTTTCCCAGGCGACATACCACTGGCTCACAGGATGCATCTCAGACCAGAAGGGGGTTAACTGGGAGCCTGATCCTGCCCGCTCAGGCTGACTGTAGCTGCTTCTTACGCAAACTGGTCCTGATCCAGATTCTGCCTCTGCCTGTGAAATGGGAGCTTTGCTGGAACAGTCCTGGACTTGCACTGGGGTGCCAGGCAGACGAGCTTTGCCCAAGTTGCAGGAATGCTGCACACGGGACTGGAAAAAAAGTTTCAGATTGTGGAAACGTTGTGTTTATTCTGCGGTAAAACATTGGACGCTTTCACACACCCACCATGGTCCTTTGCTGAACCTGGTTCCTTTTCTCTTCATCTCAGAATATTGCTTTCAGGCAGATGAGATTTTAGTTTTGCAGGGATCAGAAAGTAGATTGGTATTTGTCTTAATTTGTTGCGTGCAACCACGGGCCATTACAAAACAACAACAAATATTGGCAAACACAGTACATATCAACCTAGTTGACTTGTACAAACCAGCTGCAGCAGAAATGAGATAACTGATGTGGCACTGGAGATATTCCTCAAGACGCTCTTCGAAATCTTCTTTGCTACGGCATCATAAAGAGCTACAGTTGGTGTTCCTACAGAATCAGCATGCAGTTTTTCTCTCTGTGGGGCGGGCAGCGAGTTGGGGGTTGCACAGCTAACAGAGAATATGACTGTGCAAGAAGGAAGAAGCATTTTTGTATGATTTTAAGATACATTTTTTAAAGAAAAAATTAGTATATGACTATTGGTTTGCTATTGACTGCATTCGGGTGCTTGTCACATCTAACATTATGGAATGCGGAGACCACATAAAATAAAAAGAAGCTATTGGCCATCTTAAATGCATCTGAATGGGCCCCAAGGTTTTGGTAATGGCAGGCATGTAGCCAGAGGGGGGTCTTGGGGGGCTTCAGCCCCCCCCCCAATTTTCTGGGTGGTCCACGATAAGGCCTTACTGGTACATTATTTAAACTGTTATGTGTATTTATATCATGATCTGATCACCATGCTCAATATATCCCATATGCATGGGGGTATTGGGATAATAATACAAAAGGTTTGCTAGGGTAGATCGTCTCTCACTCAGATTCAGCCCCCCCCCCCCTCGAATCAAACTCAGCCCCTCCCGAATCAAAATCCTGGCTACGGCCTGGGTAATGGTTGTGGTAAATTTACACTATTACCTGTTTTATGTTTGCATTATATTATGTCTAGGTAGACATTTATTTATTTATTTACTACATTTGTATACCGCCCTTCTCAGCCCTCCGGCGACATGCCGCTATAACATAACCATAGATGCTTTGCAAAATGGACACATAAATGCAAATATTGTCATGGCAAAGTATGTATAGTGTACAAAAAATAATAATGCTCTGATGGTTCAGACCCCTTTACATTCAAGATAGTTACACCGTTCCGTCTGAGGAGCACGGCCTATCACTTCTTGCAATAGTGCGGACAGTATGACCCTCTTGCTGCCCTGGTATCGGCAGCAACAATGTAAGGGATACTGTGGGGCACACTTTTTTATTGATGGCATTGATTGTACAACTAGGATGGAGTATGTTATAGCTGGTTTGCAGCTCTAAAAATTCATGCAGCTCCCAATGGTTACTTGAGTCACTAGAACAACTCTAGAACAGCATTTTTATTTTTGTACTTAAATACACAAAACATTATTTGGATGGAAATGCTAACAATGCCATAGAACTTTCTGTAGGACACATGCCCTTCCATATTGCACACTTATTTCAAATATGTAAGGCATAGTATTAATAAATGGCTGGTCAATGTTAGTTGCCCATTACAAAAGGTAGGTCTCCGTGTGTCAGTTTCTAGGAAGATGACAGTGTTGTGCATTTTTTTGTACAGTCAGTATCTTCTGTGTACATTTGTTATGGAATTCGTGTGCATATAAAACAGATTAATTATCCGTTCACCCTTTTTAGAACGTAGGCATCAGTTGCAAGTGATCATAGGAAGGCCGTTTGAGGCAACTGTAAGAAGTACAGTTGCAAATCAGAAAAGGATTGCAGGTCCATTTGCATGTCTTTACTATTTTTATTTATTTCATAGATATTTAATCAACCATGAAAGTTCTCTTGTCACACTAAAGTGAAACGTTCCCTATCACGAACATTATTTACTTTTGAGTAGTCATGGCATTATTATAAGTCCTGGCTATTGAGCCTCAATATTGACTTTCTTTTGGAACTTTATACCTATGGACTATCCCACCACGGACTGAGCTCCCTATTTGGGAAATTATATTCAAAAACTACGGTTTCCAACTTTGTTTATGTCAATTTTGAATGGGATTGTTTTCTTCGTACTGCTGTAACGGATTATATGAATGATGGAATAGATCGTCTTTGTGAGTAACACAGATTACTTGACTCAGTCTCATGGAATGGTTTATTATATGTATATAAACTGATCTATTATAACAATATTGTAAGGGTATTATACTTTGTGTAATAGTACCACATTCACTTTAGCATCAGGTCCATTTTGTTTTGCATTATTATAAGTCCGTCTTGATTTACACAATGTTGAAGATTCAGGCCATATAAATGGCACAAATAAAATACATAGAAAACAGATCCAAACAAAACAAAAAGGATACGCTCAGTATTTTCCGGGGTTTCCTCACCCCTACCGTGACATTTGGACAGTAAAGAGTAGCTAAAATCTGACACAGTGGATGGCTACTTGTACTAATACTACTATTCTCCTCCTCCTTCTAAAAAGCTTTGATATCAAAAGACAAAACTCTGGAAAATGACATTGTTTGCTAACAAGGGACCTGAACTGCAAAAACAAATGAGCTAATGCTGTCCGGCCTATCGCTTTCTCTGGCTCCCTTTCAAGAGATTGCAGTAGAAAAATATAAGATCGTTGGGCAGTGCTGAAGAGAATCCTCTCTTTCTTTATTGAGCTCTTCTCTGTGGGACATGATGGTGCCCTGCACCAGATTCCTTTAGCACATTTGGGAGAGTTCTCCTGAATTCCACAGCTTGTGGTTTTCTCCCTGTAGCTGAAGAACTGATTCTGTGGCTGCTTTCATTCCTTTGCCTTTTTTATTTTTGTGATCCTCACCAGAAGGCCCTCTGTTTGTGAGTTAGCATTTTAAAAATTATTAACAAAGCTTTGCTTGTACGTAGTGTCCTGGAGTCACCTGATCAAATCGATCAAACACTTCAGAAGACATGGACATTTCTCTCCTTGCCCTTTAAAAAAAATCCCCTGTGTTTCTCAGGGTTATCATATATTGTTTTGATAAACCACATAGTTTCACTTTACTTTTCAAGAGTGCAGCGGGGAAGCAGAAGTGTCTGAAATTCTTTCCTAAAAATACGAACCATCAAAACTAAATTGCATGTGTTTAGTGTTGTGACCTGGAAGGGGAGAATTCCTGATTCTGAGAAGAATAGCAATTATTTAGATATATGCACACACAAAGCAAAAAGAACAATGCATTGGATAATAAAGGAGTCTGGAATTAGTGAGCCAATAAATAAACATTTATGCAGTGTTGAGACGAGCATTCAGGTGAGTTTACAAACAATTCATTAAGATATTTATAAGCTTTCACAGTTTGGAGTTATCAATAGAAACTTAATTGCAAACTGTAAACAACTTTTTTCTGTGAATGATGAAATGGAAGCTTTTAAACAGACTACAGCATATACTGTATATTTTTGGTTGGTTTTCACTTGTTGATTTATTTGGGTACAATGGACACAAGAAGCTTAGAATGACTATTTCTGTTGAATCAATCTCCAAATTTGTTCCCGTTCACTGTTAGAGGATTTCCTTCTTTTTAAAAGTTAGTGGGATGTTTTAAAATAGTTGTTTCTCACACTAGGATACATTAAAATGTGTAATAAGGGGTGAGAGTTAACAACTCAGGGCAACGGCTGCGTTTGTGCATCACTTATAACACGTCAGTAATAATTTATAACAAGTTATAATTTGGTCAGTAGTAACTCCAGGCCTTTTACCATGTAGCCGTAGGCCACGGGAGGAATTCTCGTGCACGTGCACTACTGTATAGTTTTAATTATGGGTGCTAATTTTGATGTTTTTAGTTGTGTTTTTATGGTGTTTTTAGCATATGTAAATCGCCCCGAGCCTGACGGGAGTGGTGACTAATGAGTCGAAATAAATAAATAAATAAAATCAATAAATCAATGAGCAGCCTGTGTCCATCAAGTTCAAGGAATGCTCAGTAGGATGAAGTATACATAGATGTATAGGACTTTTGTGTATAGTGCATATCTCTTTCTCTTCAAACTGTGGGAGAAAAACAGATGCAGAATCCCAGAGAACTTGGGCTTGTTGACCATGTGGCTGCTGCTGTAGCAGAATGTACTCTGTGTGTGTGTATGTGTGCAGTGTAATAGGCCGTACTGATGCTATTCTTTTCATGGGTTTCTGTCATTTAGGGTAATAAATAAATTTGCCACATGACAGATTCAGAAATGGTCCATAGTTTTTCGTAGGGCAACTCTAGAGTAAAGGTGTGCATGTTGGAGCCACAGGTAAGAAACTTGTATACTCATAAATTCACTTTATACAGTGCACAACATTTTCTGTTTTTTTCTTGTTTTGTATAATTCTAAAAGTGAGGCAAATTGTAAATATGAGTATAAGCATGCAGTGTTTCTAAGTTGCACATTTTGTGCAGTTACGTAGAATGAACTATGTGGCTCCATGTAATAGATATGAACATGTGTGCAGCGGTTACTCATTGGGAGGATTTTGCTCCTTTCTTCTCTGGTAGTTGCAGGCCAGGAGCTTCATACACATTTGTATGTGTGGATCCTGATTTTTTGAGTGGCTTCCACAAACTTCTGTTGGATCTGGCAGACAGAATGCCAGCCCATATGCCTAAAATCTATGCGTGGAGACTTGTTTATTCGAGCTCTGATTCTCCAAATAACTCATTTATCCAGAATGAGGTCATGTTCCCAAGCGTACAGCAAATATGGCAAGAAGCACTCTGCTTAGCCCGGCCCCTGCTCATCTTCATTAAATCCACGTCCCTTAATTTTGTTTAGCTAACCATTGCCTTGCCTCACAGTGACAGTCAATGGGATGTGACATTGTCTCCTCAACTCTCCAACATTTACAGTATATTTGAGATCTCTCACATGCTAGTCTCCCCTCTCCTTTCCCAAACTTACTTTGTGAAACACAGGAGTTCAGTGATGTCCAGCCCTAATCAGAGAATATTTTTGATGGCCTTGGGCCTGGGGGCCTGGGGTGTGTGTTGTAGTGCTGGGGATGGATAAGGAGTTGGTATATTTTCATCCCTCTGGTCTAAACTATAGTGGCATCTGCCAAGTGACAATGTTCCTGGATACGTTAGGGGAAGGAGACAGCCACCCTGAAGTCTGCAGCCTTCATCCATTATGCATAGCTTTTTCCATATGCCAACTAAGGCTGTTGTCACTGCTGGGATGACAGGGACTACACATTTTGGAGGGTTTGCATCGTAAACGCCAAGGCAAGGTATAAGCAGGCCCTTGAAAGAAACTTGCATCTTGGAAAATCTTTATCACTGTTTTAGTTTCTTCCAGTGCTTGTCTCTTATTAGGAAAATAAGTACTCTCTGACGCCCCAGAGAGCAAGTTAGGGGCACAAAATTAATGATAAGACATGACCTCATTCATCCAAAGGGCCTAGGCCACGTTTGACATTGCACTTTGGGTAAATGGAGGAACTACTTATATCAGATTACAATTCAATTTCAGCTCACTGGCTGTTTTCGATAATGGAAGCTGGGGAATAATAGATGGGGTCAGCTTTGTTGCTCCACCCCAACCACAGAATCCTTTTGTGGTACTAGAAGGTGGCTATGACTCCTTTAGTGGTTGCTGTGGATTCTCAAAGCTTGACTGTGTATGTGTGTTATTGATAATGTGGGGGACATGTTTCTTTGTTAGAGGAGTAATACAGTGCAAACCAAAAGAAAGAAAGGAAAAAAAATGCAAAGATGGAGTAGAAAAAGAGAGAAAGATTGAGAGAGAGGCATAACAAAAACACAGCTCCTGGAAGACAGTCATCAGTTAAAAATGAAAGTAACATCCATCCGCTTGAAAAGCCATATTATTTGTACACTATTAAAACTATTTCATACCAAGTATACTTATTCTGAGTATATTTAAAGTTGTATGCTCTTGCCCCTTTCCTCCCACATTTGGCACTGTGCTAAAGAAATAGTGATTTGATATCCCTATAAGGTCTAACCACTCTAGGAAGAGTTCAAGTGGATTTTCTTGGGTCTCTGTCAAGCTGCTTTAAGTTATACCAGAACCTTGGTCTGTCTAGTTCGATACTGTCTACACCAGGGGTGCTCACACTTTTTCAGCATGCGAGCTACTTATAAAACAACCAAGTCAAAATGATCTCCCTACCCACTACTCAGAGAGCCATAAAAGCAAAATATTTGGACATTTATTTCAGTGAGAGCCATATAATATATTTTAAGACTGAAGTCAACTAAATGTGAGTATAATAAGCCCCTGAATTTATTCATAATAATAATGATGATAATATTCATTCAGCCTCTGCTACTACTACTACTAATAATAATAGTAACAACAACAACAATAGGTACCTAGAGTAGAAGGAGACCTCCAAGGGCCATCTAGTCCAACCTCCTGCCATAAGGGAAAAACAATCAAAGCCATCCAGTCTCTGATAATAATAACAACATCGGGTTACTAGAATAGGAGAAGACCTCCAAGGGCCATCCAGTCCAACCTCCTTCTGCACCTGGGCGGCGTCGGGAGCCTGCGGGGCGGCTCCCACCCTGCCTGCGATCTACCAGGACGCCCTACGCAATCTACCAGTAGATCGCGATCTACCTAATGAGCACACATGGTCTACACTGACCAGCAGCAGCTCTCCATAAGAGCACTTTTCTCAAACCTGTTGAAGATGGAAGGGCAATTGAAAGTGGGTGTACAGGATGCACTTCCCTTCTAGGATGAGGTCCATACCATGGCCTGTAAGGCTGTTCATGACTGAATGTATGAAGAAGTATGTTAAGTGCCATTATCTTGGTTGTTCTGGTGACATGAATCCTCTCTTTTGTTGGCTACAGAATTGCAGGTTCTAATTAGAGCCAAGTTGTAAGCAGAGTATACAGATATACCTCAGTTAACAAAGTTGATGTGAACATTGCTTCTTTAATGAAAAGATGGCACCAGAGATAGAATTAACATGGAAAAAATAAGGATAGATTCCTACCCCCACCCCACCCCACACAAATGTGTTACATGTGTTTCATCAAACCTTTTCTCCAAAACTAACAATATGCACATGTCAGAAAAGCTTTTTATAAGTAAACAAAACATTTTGAACATTTTAGAGAACATTTGAAGACTCCCCCAAACTCATCGAAGGATATCATTTTCTTTCACTAGGCCCCATTCTTCTTATGATTTCCATTTTGTCAGCCAAAACACAGTTATATACTTTGGATAGCTGGTGAACTAAGCTTATCCGCTCCCTCTTTGTCTCAGTTTTTGCTACTCACTGACACTCAGTAAGGGATTCTGGATGCAGCTGCTGTTGTACTTTGTAGGTGGGCACAATCTGGCTGTGGTAGGATTAGCTAGAACAGAATCAATGGCTTTTTTGCAAAGCCACCCCATGGTCACTGAAGTGAAAGTCACAGTTTAATGTTGACTTTCCACTCCAAGAAATCTTCTGCGTACCCCCTTACTGCAAAGGCGCCAGGGACCCACGTGGGAGACCAGGCCTCTTTCCTTGCATAGTTCTGTTCATTCACATGTGTTTATAAATGTCATGCTGGGTTTCTATAAAATTATTTTTTTTAAAGGTTGGTTAAATTATTGAAAAAGAGTGGCATTACAAAGGGGCTAAAAGAAGAGAAAACTGGATGGTGGTGGTGTTGGATGAAAGAAAGTGAGGGCTTACTTAATAATTAATGGAAAGCAAAGTGAGTGAGGGGGAAAAATCCGATCCAACAAAATTCCTTCTGGAGAAAGCAGGATTTTGTCCGGCTTGTTAGCCCTTATTCTTCCCCTTCCCTACCCCATAACTCCTCCTTGGCAAGTATTTAAGAATGCATAGTGAAGTAAATGGAAGAAGAATCAAAAAGTGTCAAGCAGTGGATTACTATAAATTTATAATCTGCACCTACTGGAATTTATGTCCCACAAATGGACTCTGTGGATGCGAGAATAACTTTAGTCACTAGATGCCTATGGAAGCAATGGGAACATCGGGTTCAGCTGTCTTTCCTTCACTCTTTTGAGAGGAGTGGCAGATAAACCCCAAGAGGAGATAAACAGATTTGAGAACAAAGGAGGTGAGTGAAGGCTGTGCCCCACCAGCAAAGAGGAAGAATGTTCCCCTTCCAGTCACTGAATCCGCTGATTGAGACAGGTCCATTAAGAGTAGAAGACTTTGCCCTGAAAATGTCTCAAATTCTTCAAGGCAATTTAACTCTGATTTTAATGTGATCAAAATGAGTTATTGCTTATATTTTTTGATCCCAGAAGCATCATCTTCTATACTATACAAAATGCCAGGGGTGTCTCCCTTCTCACTCAGATTACAGGATAATTTTGTCTCTTTTATTCCAACAAGAGGCCACGTATGTCTGTAACTGTAGCAGAATCTGATCTGCTCGATTTCATCAGAGAAACAACTTTTTAGCAAGAACACAGTCCACAAAGAACTCAGAATAAGACCAACTCTTTTGAAAGGGTCACTTGTACAAGGAATGTATTATTGGATCTTATTTTTGTAGTATTAATTAATTTTGATAGTTGCACTTTAGGTACCCTATTTAAATATTGGTTGAGCTATATTTTCTATATGCCTCTTTCCATCTCTATGTGTAACAACTGTAAAAAATATATAAAATAATGTTATTTATTTATTTATGTTTCAAACTTCTATACCGCCACTCCCCGGAGGCTCGGAGCGGTTTACAGTTTGATTCATAACACAATAACAATACAGAACAGACATTACAACAGAAGCAAAACAGGGGTGGAACATAAATAAGGGAGGAAACATAAGGATCACATACATTCAGCAATGGAATGGGGATAGGGATTGGGCAGAACCAGGGTCCATACCGATTGACCCCTTACTGGGATTGTCCTATGGTGGCAGTTGGCGACCATCAAAGGGAGGCAGCCGCGGGACTCCCAAAGAGCTCTGTAGGATTACAAGGTTGGGAAGGAAATATTTTTTACTCCTCAAAACCCAATAGATGCAATTGTTTTGAGGAGTAAAAAATATCTTCAGAAAAAAACGAGTATTTCTTAATCTTTTTGCACACCAGCAGTCTTGTCAAAGGAGATCTCAGCATGGTAATACCAAAAATGCATCCTAAGCATAAAACAGTATGGATATATCTGTAGTTAGTCTGAGAAAGTTTTTCATGTTAATGTTTCTGTTCACTGACATGAGCTTGAGTCAGCCTTTGGGTCTCTCTATATAGTGAAATGCCCTACTACATTTCTTTAAGCATGGCATTTGGAGTTATCCTATGTCTTTTTGTTTCATGTGTGCATATTTACAAAGAAGGTCTGAGCAATCGCATTGCAATGAAGGAGAGGCATGCAAGAGCATAGTACCACTCTGAGCCTCTGTCAGGATTTATGGCTCTTTGTCCATTAGAGGAGAAAAGAAATTTCCTATAAAAACCCATGGAAAGCTAGAGCGATGTGCATTGCATATCTGAAGCTGGTGGATTTGGCTAGTCAAAAAAAATGAAGTCATTGTTCAATGTGTTGAAGGCTTTCATGGCTGGAATCACTGGGTTGCTTTGAGTTTTCTGGGCTCCAGAAGCATTCTCTCCCGACGTTCCACCCACATCCATGGCAGGCATCCTCAGAGATTGTGAGGTCTCACAACCCCTGAGAATGCCTGCCATAGATGTGGGCGAAACGTCAAAAGAGAATGCTTCTGGAACATGGCCATACAGCCCTGAAAATCTCAGCAACCCAAAGTTATTGTTGTTTATAGTGATTTTCATCTGGCAGACAAAGGAGAAGGGATGTGTTGCTACGGGTGAGGGAAGCTCTGTTGGAAATCAATTTACAGCAGCCACTAAGCATGTAGTCTGATCATTTAGATAAATGTTTCTCAACCTGGGGGTCGGGACCCCTGGAGGGGTCACGAAGGGGTGTCAGGGGTGTCGCCAAAGACGATCAGAAAACACAGCATTTTCTGTTGGTCATAAGGGTTCTGTGTGGGAAGTTTGGCCCAATTCTAACTTTGGTGGGGTTCAGAATGTTCTTTGATTGTAGGTGAACTATAAATCCCAGCAACTAAAACTTCCAAATGCCAAGGTCTATTTTCCCCAAACTCCACCAGAGTTCACATTTGGGCATGTTGATTTTCATGCCAAGTTTGGTCCAGATCCATCATTGTTTTGAGGCCACAGTGCACTCAGGATGTAGGTGAACTACAACTCCAAAACTCAAGGTCAATGCCCACCAAAACCTTCCAGTATTTTCTGTTAGTCATGGAAGTTCTGTGTGCCAAGTTTGGTTCGATTTCATCATTGGTGGAGTTCAGAAAGCTCTTTGATTGTGGATGAATTTCAAATCCCAGTAACTACAACCCCCCCCCCCCAAATCCCACAATTATTCAAATTTGGGTGTATCGGGTATTTGTATGCATGTATGTAATTTGGTGTTTAAGTTTTTAATAATGTTGTTGTAGCAGGTTTTAATTTGAATTTTTGCTGTAAGCCGGTCTGAGTCCCTCTATAGAGGTGAGAAGGTCGGGGTACAAAAATTTTTAATAAATAAAATAAATAAATTTGTGCCAAATTTGAAGGAAAATACATCCTGCATATCAGATATTTACATTATACTTCATAACAGTGGCAAAATTACAGTTGTAAGTAGCAACAAAAATAATTTTATGATAGAGGGTCACCACAACATGAGGAACTGTATTAAGGGGTCATGTCATTAGGAAGGTTGAGAACCACTGATTTAGATAGTGTGGCACATGGGCTTTGTTGAGGGAATGATCTTGCCATCTCTAGCATAGTTATAACAGCAACATGTGCTCAAAGAAGGGGCAAACAAGTTAAAATATTTCATGTAGGCCTACTTAATATATTCTAAGTGTACTCTTGCAAGGTAGCTCAGAATTTATCCCTGTTCTAGGGTAGAAACTGATGGAAGTACATAGCTCTGCACAAAGAAACTGGAATCCAGATTTCCTAAATATATCACCTTTCCACTGTGGATTTACTGAGTCATGGTGTCATATTGAATTCTGAGCCACCACTTCCTTCATACCCATTTCTCCTGCTTTCAGACTAATTAATTTTATGAGGGGAAGGTTAACTGTACGGCAGCCCCACCAGTCCTTGAGCTGGGATTGAAGCCTCTTAACTTCAGATCCCAAAGCTCTTGAATACAAAGGAAGGGAGTCGTTATAACTGCAGGGTAGGTCTTGATGACACAGGCCTCAAGAGCTAAATAGCCTTTGCTTACATGGGGGAGGGGGCAGGAGGGCAGAGGGTTGTATTTGTTTGTCTGTGGGAGTGGGCTAGTGGGCAGGGAAGTAGCCCAGTTATCCAACCATCTTGAGCATCAGACCTGGTCTTGCTGATAGGCTAGACTCCATTGTGATGGTTTCTTCACTTGCTATCTAAGACTTTAGCAGGGAGGCCATTTTTCTGTCTTTGGGGCATAGTATTATTCCTGTCTGCTGCTCCTGACTCCAAGAATATTCAGAGTGCCCATCTTGATATATAATGGGCATAGTGGTGGTTGTGCAGGGAATTGGACTGCCTGGGCAGGGTGGCTTGCTCCCCCAGTTTTGTCTAGTCCAGTGGCACCCTGCCCAGAAGCATACATGGGAGCTCCGGCCAGATGGCCACAGATGGCAAAACACAGCTTTGCTGGCATTAAGATTATCCAGGGGGTGTCAGGAACACCCGAGGGAGTGGGGAGAGCCCATACGTCCCAATCCCTTGGCACCACATCAATTGTCAGTGTAAGTAAGTCAGATTAGTGATTACTGCATGAGGGTCTACGGCAATGGCTAACCGGGCATAAAACAGGGTGTGCATATGCTTCTAAAAGAGAATTTGGCTTCTTGGGCACAGCATTGCGTATACATGCAGTGGGTTGATTGTGTGTGTTTGTGTGCATTTGAGGCCCTGAATTCAGCAGCGGGAATGGTTTGGCAGGAGTCACTGAACTGAAAAATAGTGGGAAGGAGAATAAACAGTCGGCGAGTTTGGTAGACGAAGGAAGCCTTAGAAAAACAGTGCGGCAATGTATTGTCGAAGTCTTTCATGGCTGGAATCACTGCGTCGTTGTAGGTTTTTTTGGGCTATATGAGGATGCTTGCCATAGATGCACGCGAAACGTCAAGAGAGAATGTCTCAGTCTAGAACATTGCCACATAGCCCGAAAAAAACCTACAACAATGCACAGTGCGTCAATTTTGCTGCCTTATTCTCTTCCTAGAAACAGAAGAGGATCCTTCTTTACTGATCAGCACCCTTCCCATATTAGACCTTGAAGACCACTGGGTCTGGAGATGACCTTGCCTCCAAAGTGCAAGATTTCCACATAAGTTCCTCATTGTCCAAGGCGTATATCCTGAACTGAAGAGTAATGCCGATTGAACTGAAACTTTCCCTGCTTCTATTAGGCAGCAAAGCCAGAGTACTTGAAAAGCCCCCAATTTTGTTTCTGCTCTTTCAGATTTTATACTGGGTTAAAATTAACTGCTCTGGAGAGCTGGTATAAATATTCTGATTGTATTCGACATGATCAAAAATATTCTGGGATAATGCCAAAATAAATTGGAAAATAATGGAACAAATCCTGGGACTTTTAAGTCTTTTAAAGCAGTTTGGTTGCATAGTTATCTGAAGAAACAATATTTATATAACTTGAGATTGATTGGCAAAGTTTTGTTTTGGGTTCCTTATCTTTGGTGGGAGAATTAAAAAAAACAAAAACTCCGATACTGTCTTCTCGGCTCTAAAACTTGTTTGCTATTTTAGTTGAGTTAGTAATGGTGCCACCTCTAATACAGATTTGGAATTTCTACTCTTATGTTCAGCAATGTATGGTCTCTGCTTTTGGGGTGTTTTGTCAGTTATATTCTTTCTCTAAAATGCCCCTATATCAAGTGCACTGTCATTTTTAAAGTAGTGCAATGGCATTAAGGGCCAAAGGTTATTATAACAGTGAATACTTTGATTTTTGAATTATTCCTCGTGCAATTGGGCATATTGGTAAGAGTAGGAAGATGGCATGGCAAGATGTAGTAAGAAACAAATATTTGTTTCATGGGACACAAATGCTTCAGGATTAGGCAAAAGAAATTAGACTGTTGCAGTTCTGTCAAAGTACATGGCAAATGGAAGTCATACAACTTTGCTTCATTAAGGGGAAGGGTTACATTGTGATCCTATAAACAGTTACGCAGGAACAAGTTGAACTGAACACAATGGCTGAGTAAACATGCATTGGTTTATTTTACTGACTGCATGATTAAATTTATTGAAATCAGTAGGCCTCTTTCTTAGAGAGAACACAACTCATAGCGCCCTACACCAATCAACCAAGTAATTATTCAGATTTGGGGAATGTGCAGTTGCATTTTTGTTGTAAAGTAAATATTACTTAAAAGCATATTTACATTTTAAAGAATTTCAAAGATTTGCTCTTTTTAATTTCAGGGTTTTAAACCCCCCCCCCCCCCCCGGATTTTTGAAAAGCAACAAAATCTATTTTCAGTGATTGCATTTTAAAGCTTCATTTTGGCCATATTTCAGTTTGGGAGGATTTTTTTTAACAATTTAAATAATTATTTTCTTTTTTTGGGGGCTATGCCTTCTATGTGTGTAGGGCTAGAAACCAATTTGATTTGAAAAACTAGTTTCCAAATTACATTTTGTTTGGGAACTCTTGGAGAAGAGGCATGTCCCATACACATGTGTGCATGCCACATGCACGTGCCATGTATGTTGCCTTGCTTTATGTCAGGATTTTGCAGAGTCATCCCTGCTTGTTAATGTGCTGCTTTGAGGAGCGGCCCTCGGTAGCAGTGGGCAGAGATCATATTTAGTGTCAGAGGAAATGGGTTGGATTTCTTGACCCTTCACTGTCCTGCAGCTGTCCTACTGTGATGCCCTGGCTGGAGGTATCATTTCACTTATGTCTGGGATAGGGGCCTTTGCCGGCAGAGACAGCCAGACTGCTAGCCAGCATATTTATATAACATAGTGCTCAAAGATGACATGACAACAACTGGAATACAATAGCAGCACATATCGCTCCCCACAATAGCTAGAGAGCGTTAATATAAACATGGTCATGCCCAGGCTTCTCATCTGAGGGGAAGAGAGGAAGACACACACATAGCCCTCTCCCTTTGCCTTTAACTTGGTGTTGAATGTTGGCATCCTCGGAAGGATTTCCTCTCCTGCTTTAGCATGCCATCCTTCTGCAATGGTTGAACCTGAGACTACACAGGAGCAAACTGAAGTTAATCAGGGCTAACCAGACCCAGTGGCTCAGGCACTAGATGGAATAAATGGCTTTCTGTCCGGAAGATCACCCTCCGATGCAGACATAGATAGAAGAAGCAAAGTTGTAGCAATGCTGAGGGCCAAGACAAGACAACAGGCCTATCTTTGCTTCTGCCCTCCTTTTAAGAAAGAACTTTGTTTTGTGACAGACAAAGAGCTCAAAGAAAAGATTTTCAAACCTTTATCGGCAAGTGAAGCAAGACAAAATGGGACCCGAGTAGAACAAGTTCTGCCAAATAAGCCACATCTGCTCCACCAAGTCTGCCTTGTGTATGGAGCTGGAGGAGGAAGAGGCCCAGGCTGTTTATGTTCGGCTACAACAGGCCTCTGCTGACACCCTGGCTTCTTTCTGTGGTTTTTCTCCCATTCTCAGCCTGAATCACCCTCCCCTTTTTACACATACATTCATACACACAGTGCTCCCCTAGAAGTGGCAGTTTGCACCCGCACAGAGAAAGCTGCTGCTTTTTCTCCTCTTTTCTTTCTCTCTCCTCTGTTCTGCTGCCGACCACTTTTTTGGCTCCCGATGAATATCTCCCTCTCCACTCCCACCCTCTTATTTTGGCTCCAGCTTTGGCTGTGTTCACTTAGAGCCAATCTCCTGACCTCGAGGGGAAACCACTTTGCAGGAAACTTTCCCATTCTTTTGGGGTGGGGGTGTCAGACAAGGAGTGGGGGGAGGAGGAAATTAAGCGCCTATTCTTTGTAGAAAATGAAGCAATATTGGGGAGGGTGTTGGCAGAAGTGTGGGTTTAGAGAGGGGCTGCTTTGAGTTCCCAATGTGCAGTCAGAACTGTTCTAAGTGGCTCAAGCCAGAGAGGGTGGCGGCAAAGTTGGGGAGCTGTAAGGCTGCATGTGTGCCTGCAAAATGGGGTGGGCATCCTTTTAGGAAGGACAGGGGTCTGTGGTGGGGGGCTTTCGGCATCTGGGAGTGGCAGAACATCCTTCTCTGCAGTCGGGGTTCTGGCTTTCTGCCGGACGACTACAGCTGTGGATTCGGCAATGTGGCTCCAGCTAATGCTGCAGTGTGAGACAGCAATGCGGACTATGGGAGCCAATCAGGCAGCAGAATTGAGCCGGGAACTTCGCCCATATGGAGATGGTTCTGGATGGAGGCCTCCTTCTTCTAACCATGTATTTGGTCTGCAAGGGGTAGCAGAGATACAGGCAGCCCTTCCTTCAGGACAAGGCTGGAGGTGACAGGCTCCAAGGTCTGTGGGGGTGGGCCAAGCTGTGTTTGCTCTATTTTTGTGGCGTACTTTGAACATTCACCTTGAGTTCACTGTGGTAGGCTTATTTCTTGTGAATTCGTGCATGATGTTGTTGGTAGATACCCTGCTAGTTTGGCTATATGCCAGGCAACAGGGGTTCAGCCCCTGAAAATATTGTCATATGCAGGATGTATTGGTATTATATCTGCTCTCTGAATGAATGTAGGGCAGAGTGGGTTGCTTTTATAAGCCCCAATAGCATGCGCCAGATTCTGGGCATAAAACCCAAGATCAGATTCTGGGCATGACACACAAGAAAAATTGTTGACTTTCTTGGTGGATGTTTACAAATGGTATCACTGGCTAGAAAATTGTGAAGAAAAAGGGCTGTGGAGGGCACTAAGGGTGGGCAGGGCACCTTTTATGAAGCCAAATCCTTAGGAGTTCCTTAACAAAGAGTTTGTGCTTGGCCTCTTTCTCTTGTACTTCTGGCAGACAGGAAGGAGAAGAAGTCAGAGTTGAATAGGGTAGATTTGGAAATGTCAGTCATAAAATGACAAGACCTCCATAATTCCACTCTTTCTTCCTGGGGGCGACTTTTTGTTCTTGACGTCTTTTTCCATAATTTTCTGGAACTTTTGTCTGTTCCATCTTTATCAAAAGATATATAAATCCTAACACTACAATAAAATCCATGATTCTTTCTAGGAAAAATACAGCAAGTTAAAAAATTAACTCTATTTCGAATGTCTTCCTAATAAAAAAGTTTCTCTTTGGGTTCAGTTCCATTCCTAGTCATGACTAGTTTGTCTTTTACTAAGCTGGTGTTGAATGAACTCAACATTTTCATACTACATGGTTTTCTGCAAAGAAATATAGTTGCACCAGAACCAGTGCTTCCACGGAAAATAATTTATTCTGAGGAACAGATTTAAATTTTCTGGCAAGTCACGTCCAAATAAAACCTTCTGTTTTGAATCCACATTTCACAGCAAAATGACCTTGTGTTTTGGTTTGGTTTTGATTATCAAATGCCATTTGGCTTAAAACAAACAATAATTTCTGCTGAAATGCTGATTTGAGTTGATGATTTTTGAAGGAAAGAATCTTACTTGTTCTGTCTGTCTGTCTTTCTCTCTGTCTTATGACAATTCAGAGAATGAAACTTTCAAAGTCTTTCTGTGTAGCCAGTTTCTGGTTTTGCTCATCCGCAGAGCTGTTTGGTGTTCTTCCATTCAACCATGGTGGCTGGCTGTGGACCTTGGCAGCTAAAAAGTGGGCTGTCCCGTTGTCCTTACTGTTTGGTGCCCCAGATGTCCAGGAAATTTGCCTCTCGTTGCCTCCCGTATGCCGAATCCAGTGTTTGATAACTACATGCAATAGAAACCTCTGCTTCGCTCCACCAGCATCTGTCTTTTGGTCTCTGCTTTGTGTTTCCTATGAGGATTGCCAAGTACGCTGTAAAGGTGAGCTCCATTTTAAAGGGGGAGAAAACCAGGCAGAGAGAGAAAATGGAGTTCTTTGGCCCTTCTCCCAATGCAAGCAACTGCCAGAGCGGAGAAACACAGCCCGGGAAGCTGAGTGCGGGAGCCTCTTACTCAAAGCTTGGCGATTGCTTTTTCAACTGGAGGCCAATTCATTCCCTGACTGGCTTTGACAGGGCGACCCTCAAAATATATAACCTGCCTTTACCTGGAAGACAGCTGCAGGGCACCTGGGCTTGTGGGTTGAAAAGGCAGCAAGCCAGAGCAGCAGTGTTATCTCCACTGGAGCACTCTCCCAGCTGACCACAAGTCAGGGCTGACCATTTTTTAACAAGCTGCGGGCAGCTTCCTTTTAATTTAATTACTCATCCATTACTTCATCCCCGTGGCTGCCCCTGAACTGCCTTTTCTTCCTTTTTGCTTTTCTTTCTCTTTCGTTCTTAAAGTTGCAGCAACCTAAAACTAGTGGCCTGCTGCCCAAAGGTCTCTTTGCAAATTTGCACATACATGTACTTCAAAAACACAAAGTTTTTGGACATCCACTGACGTTTCCATAGGATATTTTAGTATTTCTTCCTTTTTCTTTATTGTCTTCCACATCTCCCCTTCCTCCTTCACTCCCCCCCCCCCCCTACTTCCACCCTCTCTCTTTCAATGCATTTAATCCTAGATTTCGTAGTTTACTCCTGTTTTGTTTGCAATATCCAGGCAGGCCGATATTGTGATTCAGCAGGGGTGGAGTTGAGGAAGAGACTAAATACTAAAATATCAAAACACAATGCAGTAAACACATCATTGAGTTTCAAAACACTTTAAAAACATTAAAGAAAAAGATACAATTGGAATTGTAATCCAAAACATCTGGAAGGCAGCAATTTGAGGTAGGTTGTTATATAGAGTTAGTAACTCTATATAACAACCTACCCCAAATTGCTGCTTTCCAGATGCCTTTTGGGCATATGGGGTGTGCTACATATCTTATCCACTTTCAAGCCAAGGCAAAACATGAAGTCACTTCTTTACATAGCAATCAGGCAGTGGACTGACTTGATCTGGTGCTGTAAAAACTACATCATGGATTGGGAGGACTCATCATATGACCAGTAACTTGCTTTGGGCTGGGGTTCAAGACTATCTACCTGAAGTCACCATAGGCTAAATAGCAGTGACATTGTCAACACTGTAGCCTAAACAGTCTGCCTGTCCCCTTAATTGTCCAGTAGCTGCTGACAGTGACAGAAATTTAGGACTGAAGTAACCTCTGTCAAAAATTCTGTGGCGGTCTGAACTCACTTGATGGCTACGGATGAGTAAATTAAGCTCTGTTCCTCAATCTCCCACCCTGAAAATGAGAAGAATAGTGACTGTGGCTTGGGTAAATAAATACATTAAAAATAGGTGTTAATGGTTCAGAGCCTTTTGGCTCCAAACCAAAGGTAAGAATAACAAACAAACTGCCACTCTGGAATTTGGATCTGTCATATCCCTTTGATTAACTTATGCTCTGCTCTGAACACTTGGAGCAGATTGCAGGAGTTTCACATTTTACTGTTCATGAAATAGCATTCTCCCCTGCCTCTATGTTTTCAAGGGTGTTTTTTTTCAGGGTGGAGGGCCTTTTTTTGGTGGCCTACCCCTTTCCACATGGTAAAATGTATTGCTAACATACAGCTGAGGCTAGCAAGAAATCCTTTCTGTTTTGGAAGCCCTGCTGCCAATGGTTCTGCTTTTCATCTGACAACACATTCTGCACGGGTATTTGAATTCACACTCAATGTGGCTTCATGGGCCCTTAGATCTCTCAGCCTTGGAGAGAACGTTGATTTGACTGGCAGTGGGTGTTGTCAAGTGACAATTTGGACTGTAATATTACTGCCCCAAATTCATGCCAGCTTTGCTCAGCACAATAGGGTCAAGAAAATGGGGTGGGTTGTCAAATACCCAAGGCCTTAGACCAGGGGTGCTCACACTTTTTCAGTATGCGAGCTACTTATAAAATAACCAAGTCTAAATGATCTACCTACCCACTACTCAGAGAGCCATAAAAGCAAAATATTTGGAAATTTATTTCAGTGAGAGCCATATAATATATTTTAAGACTGAATTCAACTAAATGTGAGTATAGTAAGCCCCTGAATTTATTCATAATGATGATGATGATCATCATATTAATTCAGCCTCTGCTTATAATAATAATAATAATAGTAACAACAACAACAATAGGTTCCTAGAGTAGAAGGAGACCTCCAAGGGCCATCCAGTCCAACCTCTTTCTGCCATAAGGGAAAAACACAATCAAAGCATTCCTCACAGATGGCCATTCAGCCTACGATGATAATAATAAT
Source organism: Anolis apletophallus (assembly GCA_030556195.1). Taxonomy (NCBI): domain Eukaryota; kingdom Metazoa; phylum Chordata; class Lepidosauria; order Squamata; family Anolidae; genus Anolis; species Anolis apletophallus. The sequence goes on along the minus strand of JARBWK010000006.1, from coordinate 136,753,151 downwards.
AATAACAATGGGTTCCTAGAATAGGAGGAGACCTCCAAGGGCCATCCAGTCCAACTTCCTTCTGCACCTGGGCGGCGTCGGGAGCCTGCGGGTCGGGACTGAGCCTTCCTCCCGCCCTGCCTGTGATCTACCAGGACACCCTACTGGTAGATCGCGATCTACCTAATGAGCACCCCTGCCATAGACATAGGGACACTCTGTGTTTGTCTGTGGCGGGGCGGGGCGGGGGATAGATTGCTAATCCTCAGAAGTTAAAATAGGTAAAGAAAGTGGAGTAGTGAAAGTATTATATATGAACTTCTGTGACCTCCAAGAAACTAACATATGAAGGGACACAATATGTGGTGCATGTCTGTGTATGTATGGTATTCTGACAAGATATGATTAAATAGGCGTTGTTGTGTGCTTTCAAGCCATTTCCAACTTATGGTAACACTATAATGGAGGTCCATGGCAAGACTTGCTTAGAGGGGGTTTGCTGACCTACCAAATAGGTTTCTATGTTTGAGAAAGGATTTGAATCTTGCTTCCAGAATGCTAGTCTAACACTCCAGCACCTACCGACTCTCTCCTCAATGGCCATATCATATTCCTTTCTACCACCTTCTTCTTTGTTGTGTGATGTAGCCTCATGATCAGAAAGAGATTCAAGAAGGAGGCTGTATCCTGTACTTTTGGTGATGGTTACTGCTGAATAAAGCTTCGGCTGTCAGTTTGGGTGGCTTTTGTACACATTCTGGGAAGAAAGTCATTGTCTTAGGACATATCTAAACTGCCTGGTAAAGCTGGGGCCAGTACAGAGCAGAATTGTTCTGGGCTGGACCCAGAGGTGACCACACAACTCTCTATTACTCTATGCAGTGATGGGTTGGAGCCTCGGTGACCCATCGCCTCACATTCTGTGTCACTGTTGCCGATCCCCCCTCCTTTTTCCTGGTTGCATGGGTACCTCTGTTGATGTCAGAACAAGGTACCTGGGTGCCCACTTTCTACCCAAAATGTGATGTCAGAAGACATTTTGGTAGTTGGGTTAGGTTGAGGTGGCAGAATATAAAGCCATGAATTTGAGAGTGCAGCTGAGGAACTTAACTGTTTGATGAGCAGTTTTGAAAGTCATTTAACTACACCCACGACAGTCCTAAACCCATTTGAGATTATTACCCACCCAATACAATACATTCCTGGCTTTGCAGTCCTGGAAATGGTTCATAGAAGCTTAATAATAATAATAATAACAATAATCTTTATTTGTAACCCGCTCCCTCTTCCCAATGAGGACTCGGGGCGGTTAACATGAGGCTAAGCCCAAACAACAACAAATTACAATAAAAAATATAAAAAAATCAACAGTAAATAAAATAGAAATACATACATATAAATAAAAACACAATATACAGCTGAATATCTCAAATCACAAAGGCAGGGCGGGCCTCAGGCACATAGAAAATTGTTAAAAACTTGGAGTGAGGTAAGCGGAATAGCATCCTTTTCAAGGGGAGGGGGTGGACCAGAAACAGGGGCATGGAGGAACTACTCTCCAAAGGCACAGCGAAAGAGCTAGGTTTCCAGGTGTTTTTTTTTAAAGTTTCCAAAGTGGGGGCTTTCCTAATTTCTCCAGGCAAGGCATTCCAGAGTCGGGGGGCCACAGAGGAGAAGGCCCTCCCCCTTGTGCCCATCAGGCGAGTCTGTGAGACTGGCAGGTTGTGTATGAGAGGTAGAGTTAACATATCAGCTAATTGATGTCCAAGTAGCTTCCCATTTCCCCCCTCTATATGATGGGCCACTTTTGTTGCGGGATAGGTTGCAGCAACTAGAAACCTTGATGATGCCTACCTTATCCAGCAGTTTAGATAGGACCAGTTGCTGATTTAGGGTGATGTGCAGATTGGATGATACATCCTCTAATACAGTGATTTTCAACCAGTGTGCCGTGGAACACTAGTGTGCCGTGAGAGATCATCAGGTGTGCCGTGGGAAATTATTTTCAAACTTCATTCATATATAAACTATAAGGCACATCTGTCCCTTTAAGAAATGGAACCATAGCACTCTCGCATCATCTAAGAAGTGACGCGAGAGTGCTATGGTCGCACCATCTTGGATTCGCTCAGACGCGACTAAGTAAACAAAGTTAGAGTTAGTGCTGCAGCTGCGCGTCAAGTGACAGCGGCAATTTGGGATCACAGCAAGACAAGCGAGTGACAGTGATGTAGAAGTTTTTGAGAAGGGAAAATGCAAATGCCAAACAGGGCCCTGGACAAAATTATGACACAGATGAAGGCCCTAATATGAGTGGTGGACAAAAGAAAAAAGAAAAGACAGTGAGCTCAAGGCAATACAGCAAAAGTTATCTTTCATTTGGATCGAAACAGGCCCAGCTTTCACACTAAGTGAGTGTATAAATACATTTAAAATATATTAACTATATGTATTACTGTGTTAGAGTGTCATTTTGTGTCATTTTGGTTGGCGGTGTGCCCCAGGATTTTGTAAATGTAAAAAATGTGCCACAGCTCAAAAAAGGTTGAAAATCACTGCTCTAGTAGGCTGTCTCCCATCTGGGTCCTGACGGGTTTTGATGACTCTGTTGATAGCATTTCAAGCAGCACTGGTGGGGGCCAAGGGTGAATCTAATCACCCTTTACATTTTCCACAATAAGCTAGAGCTGGGGTGGGTACATAGCTGGTCCGAGGGCCCACGTTCTAGAGTTCCCCACCTGGAACCAATTAAAAGTGCTAGGTGGTTGTCAAAGGAGAACACACCCCTCTTGACATCACCTGCTCTATTTTGTCTTTTAAGTTTTATCATCTTTCAGCAGGTAGAAAGGAATTTGCTGAGTACTGCTTGTTCTGGCTGACTTGGAAGTGGATATTGTGGCTTCTGTGAATTAGAAAGCTTCCCCTCCAGTCACTAAATAAATCTCTATTCCTTCCCATTATTATTCCACATTTTTCCTGGCCATGGATTTTATCTGATTAAGTACGGCAACTGAAGAGTGAAACCAAGTCCACTATAGCAAGGAGTAGGAGTCAGGGGCAGTTCTACCAGTAGGCAAAGAACGCCACTGCGTGGGTCGCCGTCTGGGTAAAGGGCGCATTCCCCCGCCTGCCAGACAACGTCCGGCCGATGTTCCGCTTTTGGGCCTTGTGCACTCCGACGCCACATCGTAGCAAACTTCCCTGCGTGCCGAATGGGGAGTTCTGTGGTTACAGGCTTCTGCGCCTGCGCACAGGAGCTTCTGGGCATGCGCAGAGGGGGTGTGTGTGCCAAAATAATGTTTTTTTGGGGGCGCCAAAATAATGTTCGCTTACCTTTTAAAATTACCTTAGACCGCCCCTGGTAGGAGTGACTCTCTGGACTATAGTTGAATTCTAGGCCAGCTTGATTTTTTCCTCTGTCCCCTTCGTCTTTGTATCTAAAACTCTAACAAGATTATAAAATTAATGTTTCCTATTATGGTTGTTGCATATTGATTTTATTATACTGAGTTTCAAAATAATTTCCTCAAATCTGATGCAATGAAATCTTATGCAATTAAATGCTCCATCGTTAAACATGGGTATAACATAGATCAACATTACAGAGCTTTTGTTCAGATAAACGTGGTAATAACAGCAAGGTTATTTCATAACTTAATTGCCAGAAAAAAATCATTATGAAAAACACAGGTTTTGAGTGCAGCATCACCATCCTGAGTGTTTCGGGTGTCATTCACATTCACAGTGGCTACAACATTGCTAACCTCTTGCCCCAGACCATTATAAATAAGTTAAAGCACATTGATCCTATTACAGAAACTTGACAGAAGTGCACAGTTTATTTTGTTCCATTGTCATGCAAATGTAGGACCTGTATAGGCTGTGTGGTATCCTGATTTGTATAGTAAATGCCTCCCTTCCTCTTTTTTCCCCAAGTTTACAATGATCACATTTTAAACATAAATTTGTGTAAGAGGTTCCATTTTTGCGTACAAATACTTCTCTGCGCCTGCATCCCATGTACTCTCCTTGAAAGTCAGACCCATGATGAAGCAACACCATACTTTCCTCCATGCTTCCACATTTGTCTGTGGTTTCTTCTGCTCATACCTCACAAAGTGTGGTATGTGCATCTTCCCTCATTCTCTGGAAAAATTGGATTATGTGGTCTTCTCCCTCCCACATATTGGGGAAGCAGGCCCCTGCTTTCCCATTGCTCGAGGTGCTGACATGCTTTTAATTGCCTGAGGTTTGAGAAGGAATGCAACATTTTAGGATTTACAGATAGTTTCTCTTTGGAAAGCTCACCTGGTGAACATATGTGTGGATCTTGGTTTCAAGGAAATTTCAGGGCACATTGATTTGTTATTTCTCCAACTGGTAGTTTAGCCAGCATTTCCTGTGGCAAGGAGTGGGTATGAAATGGAAAAGAAGGCCCAGAGAAACACTTGGACAAAATAGCTGGCTTATCAAAATTCTCTCTTTGAAAATGAAATGTACATACCGAGACTCGTATTTAATCTAATGGATAAATGCCTTACTTTATTCATAAACATTGTAGGTCAGAAGTACATAGATCTCTCCTAGTTTTATATGACCCTCTATTTTTCTTATTCCATTCCATAATGCTCCCAAAATATGTCTGTACCATATTTTTCTTTCTGTTTCTCCCCCCCCCCCCCGACTGCTGGTTTTTACCCCTTTTCTTCTCCATTGAGTTCTGTGTGTCCCTCTACCAGTCTGAGTCCCTCTATGGAGGTGAGAAGATCAGGATACAAACGTTTTAAATAAATAAATAAAATTCTGTGGCAGCTATACAATAGGTTTCATTCTTGCAGCAGTTCATAGAGCTAGAGAATCAGAGACCTGGCTAGATCCAAGAGGCTGGGAAAACCTCTGAAAATTTCAAAAAGAGCTGCAAATGCAGACATATATTCTGTGTACTGAATTTGTAGGGGAGAGGGAGGGCCATACTTCTTGTCCCACTGAAAAGGCTATAGCAGGCATGGGCAAACTAAAGCTCGGCTTCTGGGTTCTTACCTCAGGCCCTTCGCATTTTTCCTGTCCTCTTAGCAATAGGACGCAGCAGCCCACCACATCCTTATTCAGAAAAAATGGGGAAGGAAGGCACACTGCTGCTGAGAGCCTCTGGAGTGCTCTCGGCCATTGCGTGTCTCTCCCTTCTCCTGGCATAAGACGAGTGTGAGCAGCTCTGTCCTTATGCCAGGATGATGGCTCGAGGAAGGCTTGCAGGGGTCGAGAGCCCTCTGGAGTGCTCTGAGATGTTGCCTGTTTCGCCCTCCTCCTGGCATAATTCTGAGTGGACAGCCTGAAGATCGAGGGAGTGCATTGGCACTTTAATTCAGCGAAAACACAGTCGAATTGTTCCGGGTACGTCATTACGCACCGTTACGGGGACACGCCCGACGCCACCCACAGGCTACCCTTTGTCATCACTCCACGCCCCACGTCATCCACGTCACCAACGGGGGACGGCCGACACAGACGACGTCATCAGACCACGCTCTGTTTACCTTCCGCGTCATCTGTGGAGGACGCGGCTGACTGCAATCCCCGTCATCAGCGCAGGACGCGATTCGGGCGGGTGTGCGTTCTTGCCGATCACAGCACCTATACCAGCACGGGACCGGCTTCTCCGCACCTACACCGCCGGGGGTCGATCCGGCTCACACCCGGCGAGACTTCACACTATATCAGTGCTGGCGCTTGGATTTGAGGACGGTATTTGGACCTTGTTTTCACGCATCATCTTTATTAGACTTGTGTTGCATTTTCAGCCTTGCCTTTCTCCACCCTGTGGAGTGCTCATTCAGTATTCTCATGCGGGCAATATTTTGATTTGGGGAATTCAGGCCTAGCTCATTGGAGGTTCACCTCTATGAGCGGCACGGGGGGACCCCACCAGTCCTCCAGTTGTGGTGCCTGGCCCAGTGGGGGATAGCAGCCGTTACCTATTGCAGTATATATGTTCTACTACTGATACGATTTCTTTTATGCATTTATCCTAGCAGCTTTGCTCAGCTTGTTATGTGTTGTTATACCTGGGACAAGTACACACGTGCGTGTTTTGTGTTTGCCAGACTGTCCTTATGCCAGGAGGACAACCTGAGGATTACCCGGGCCTTGCCCTGCACCCTCCTGGCCCCGCCCTCTCACAGGCCCTTTCCCTTCCAGGCCCATCCTACCCAGCATGTGCCCAGTTGCCCTCCCTCCTGGCCTGACTTGGCCCGCAATGTGGCCCTAAGGCAAAAAAAGTTTGCCCATGCTTGGGCTATAGCAAGAGTCTGCTTCCTTAGTGCATTTGAAAATATTACATCATTTAGATGAGCCAAACCTAGAGAGCATACATACAAGCATTTTCCTGCATTTAAAATATCTTGGTCTTCTGTAAAACTACTCTAAACTCCTGTCATGTCACCTATACAGCTACCTATTTTCTTCTCTGAGGCTCGGGAAGAACAGCATTGCTGCAGTGACTCCTCCAAGGTCTTGAAGGCACTGTGCTTCTGAATTAGGATTATATTGGTCGAGAACCAGAAAACGAGGGGAAGGTAGTGAGTGTGTCCAAGAGATACATCCGTGGAGGATGGTTAAATGATGACGTGACATGAATTGGATTGTACCAATAAAAAAACAGCCTTACTATTTTGACGAAGTAACTGGTTTAGTATTTATTCCTCAGGGAGGCTCTATGATTGCACTGGTTCCCAGCATGGCAGAAGTCAGTGATGATGTGGCTACTTATTTGCCTTGGTGTGTGTGAGAGAGAGAATATATGGTTTGGGCTACAATTCTGTTGCCAAAATAATCCTGGAAAGAAAAATAGTTTACTATTACTATAAATTTATTCAGCTCCTGGAACATAAGCAACAACAATCATAAAAACAATCTTGTTTGTTTGGTTACCTCCTCATTTTATTTGTTTTGAATAGAGAAGGATTTTCAAATTTCAGGGCAACCCCTCCGCACAGAAAACCAATTTCATCTCCAATTACATATTTGTTTCTGTTTCTCCTTGATTAATTTGTCCTCAAGAATATCAAAGTAGTTATTGAGCTCCCTGAAAGTGGGCTCAACAGCTTTATGGATATTCACATAACCTAGACCAGTGTTTTTCAACCTTTTTTGAGCCACGGCACATTTTTTACATTTACAAAATCCTGGGGCACACCACCAACCAAAATGACACAAAATGACACTCTAACACAGTAATACATATAGTTAATATGTTTTAAAATGTATTTATACACTCAGTGTGAAACCTGGGCCTGTTTCGATGAACACAACATATATATGACTTCCTCTCACATACTTATACATGGCTATCATGTCTTCTCTCAGCCTTCTCTTCTTCAGGCTAAACATGCCCAGCTCTTCAAGCCGCTCCTCATAGAGCTTGTTCTCCAGACCTTTGTGAAATTTCACCCTGAGTGAAACTTACTTCCAGTTATGGATGTCATGAAGCTGTTATAAACAGTTCCGGGAAGGGGGGGGGGGCAACTCTCGAAAAATCCAGTAAAAGAGTTTTTAAACAAACATTTCCAAGTGGAGAGGCTCAATTTGTTTCTTGGAAACCTGTGAGGGGGCTGCTAGGAGGCGGGAGAGTGCCAATTTCCCATGACACACCTGATGATCGCTCACAGCACACTAGTGTGTCACGGCACACTGGTTGGGAAACACTGACCTAGACAAAGGAGATACCAATGATGAAGTACAAAAGTTTTAAGTACAATTTAAAGTGCCATCTGCACACATGTTAGAGCTGCTGCTGAGGTTTTCTGGATCTATTGTACTAACCACAGAAATCCAAGTTAGACCAAGGTGGTATTTTTGTCCATCATCTCTTGTTTGGTTTGGTATTGTGATATGGCCTAAGGGCTAGTCAATAAAATTTACTATTACTAGTATAGCAGATGATATTTGCTTGAAGATGATAATGGTTATTATAATGAACAACACTTTAAAGTGTTATTATGATTATCATAATCTATCAATGGAGCTAGGCATTTATCTCCTTTTTAAGGTTGTTTATTATTTGGAATTTATTGATTGGATTGTTTGGAAGGAGAAAGTTTCAGATAACACTACTTACTTAGAAGCTGACAGATGCTTTCATCTATTTATATTCTAAATTGACAAAAATCCTCCAAATGATCTATCAAAATTCCTCTCACAAAAACAGGAAAATGCAAGCAATCCTGGAAAATATTATTGGCAGTTCTGGAAATATTTTTTCTTCCAAGGGCCAATGTGGTGGGTTTTTTTTTTAAAAAAGGGCAGCATCAAATGTATAGGTTCTAGCTGTGTGATAGATAAATTAATATTTCAACTTGAAACAGGCAAATGTCACACTATTATACTTTTTTCTCCCCAACTCTGGATTTTGGTGCACATACACTTGTGTTTTTTGTTCACTTTTGATTTTGTAGCTCCGTGAATCAGCATAGATTTTCTGCATTGGCCCACTGAATGGTATCACTACAGTTCTGGTTCAACAAATTAATAACATTTCCCACAGTAGTTTCTTAATTTTCTGTGTCTTAAAATTTGCATTAGCCATAAATGCGTTAGGTAATGCAGAAAATAATTCTGGCAGTTACTGAATTAGGCCAGACTGTCATGCAGAGTGAAGCATTTGCTATAAGCACTATAAATCACATCTGTGGCCGATATGACATTGTTTGCCTATCTAGATCAGACTCAATGAATCAATCCGAACTTAATAACACTTATGTAAGTTTCATTGTTTCAATGGGTCTGCTTTAGTTAGCATAAGTGCTAGTATTTAGGCCTCTCATTCTGAACAGCTATCACACAGGATTTGCTCCCCACTCCCACTACAAAAACGAACAAAACAATCCCATAAACCAATTAATATATATGTTATATATGTTAATATATTATGTGGGTTTACACTGCCATATAATCCAGTTCAAAGCAGATAATCTGGATTTTATATGGCAGTGTATATGGGGCCTCTGTCTGTTTTAACTGTATAATGTTGTTGCACCCTGTGTCTCTTAAAGCAGTGTTTTTCAACCTTTTTTGAGCCGTGGCACATTTTTTACATTTACAAAATCCTGGGGCACACAACCAACCAAAATGACACAAAATGACACTCTAACACAGTAATACATATAGTTAATATGTTTTAAAATGTATTTCACGCAGTGTGAAATCTGGGCCTGTTTCGATGAACACATTATATACTGTATATATGACTTCCTCACACATATTTATACATGGCTATCATGTCTTCTCTCAGCCTTCTCTTCTTCAGGCTAAACATGCCCAGCTCTTCAAGCCGCTCCTCATAGAGCTTGTTCTCCAGACCCTTGTGAAATTTCACCCTGAGTGAAACTTGCTTCCAGTTAACTATGGATGTCATGAAGCTGTTATAAACAGTTCCTTGGGGGGGGACTCTCAAAAAATTCAGTAAAATAGTTTAAAAAAATCCAAACAGAGAGGCTTAATTTGCTTCTTGGAAACCTGTGAGGGGGCTGCTAGGAGGGGGGAGAGTGCTAATTTCCCATGGCACACCTGATGAGTGCTCACGGCACACTAGTGTGCCACGGCACACTGGTTGGGAAACACTGCCTTAAAGGATCCAATCCTCTCCTGTAGATCTGTAGGGAAGTAAAATGGATCAAAGCAGAAATCTGCCTTCTTTTGTATTTTCATTTGTTTTTATAGTAAAGAAACAACGGTGAAGCTGAATGGGTGCATGGGGCAGGGCAGGATTTCAAAACTGCCCCTCAGTTCATCCAGCTGCTGCTAAAATCATTGTCATATTCTGAAATGGGTTGTTTTTTCACATACTAAAGTTGACAAATTTGCATCTGTCTGAATTTATTGTCAATGCTTTACAGCTGCTTAATGCAAGGCTTAAAAGACTATACACAAAACTACAAAATTTCTGATAGTCCATGGCAAGGTTTTGTATAATGGAAAACTAGGAGTTGGAATGGAATATCCTGAAGAAGGACATGGGTAGTAAGCAATCTAAACCTAAACAGTTTACACTGCAGTGTTTTGTTGTGCGACTCCTAAATATGATTACCTATGTATTTTTATTTTGCAATCTGAAGAAAAACTTAACATATCTTTTTGATAGTCAGAAAATTGAAATAGTCTAATGCTATCTCTTGTGGGATTTCCCCACAATAGTTTTAAAAACAAACCCCCATGTTTAGTGTGCAGGCAAAGTGATGCGACAAAGTGATCTACAAACAATTTGCTTTCTTATTTCTGAAATAGCTTCATTCCCTTTTTGCTTCCTCTCCTGCTTCTTTTTACAGGTGGACTAACAAAAGCTACAATAAATCTGCCACAACGCTAATTTTTGTCCTTTCTCCTCCAGATGATTATGGGCTTTATTTGGCACACACAGCTTGACTGATGGCTTTCAGTTTGGCATTGTCATTCTTTATAGCTTTAATGACCTCTTAATACAGTTAGGAAATTAGCTCTCAGTTAATTTTTCATCCCTATTTCAAAACTCTTATTTGTGTACTAAAGTGCATGCATATATCCTGAGTAATGTATAAGCCAGGCAAAAGGCATTTCTTGCCCACAGTCATGAGATTGTTCATGTGGGTTACTTTTTAGCCTATGAATTCTTCAGCCTCCATCCTTTTCCTCAGAAAGAGAAATGCTCTTATTTCTGACTTGGGGTTAAGAGCTTCAACCTGGCAGACGGAGATTTCCAGCACTGTTGATGGTTATTTTATTACCATTCATGCCTGTTCCTATTTGATGGATGCTTCTGAGGGTATCTCTACACCAGGGGTGCCCACACTTTTTCAGCATGCGAGCTACTTATATTAAAACCAAGTCAGAAAGATCTACCTACCTCCTCAAGGCTGGAGAGGGGAGGGGCGGGGGCGGGGCTTGGCCAGAGGGGGCAGAGCCAGGCTGCACAAAGCCCCTCCCCCTCTGGCTTTGGAGCTCCCAGCAGCTTCTCCAGGCTTGAGGATGGCAATGCCAAGCCAGTGGTGGCATAGCTAGCACAAGGCTGGCTTTGCCCTGCCCTCCACAAACCTGGAGCAGCTGCTGGGAGTGCCGAAGCTGGGGAGGGGGCAGGGCTTGGTGTGGCCTGGCTCCGCCCCCTCTGAGAAGCGCCCCATCCGGCTGGGATCGACCTTCTTCGGTCCCGGGATCGACTGGTTGATCGCGATCGACTTCCTGGGCAGCCCTGCTCTACACGGTGAAATTAATACAGTTTAATTGCCAGGGCTCAAGGCTGAGAAATCACGGGAGCTGTCTTTTTTCAAGATCTGTAGCCTTATTTCCCAAAAGTTGTAGCATCTCACCAAACTATAACTCCCATTATTTCAAAGCATTGCACCATGGCAGTTAAAGTAATGACAAACTGCATTAATTTACAGTGTAGAAGATACATCATAAGACATATTAATCGACTCTGGGGTGACTTTGAACTAGTTACTCAATTGATACAGTGTTTAAGTGGAGCTTTTGTCAACATAACTGTTGCTTTCCTGAGCAGAGATTGCATCATTTTAACATCAAAATCTTTTGGGTTTGGTTTGTGTGTACGTGCATGTGCTGTGAACACAGTGATGGCAAGGGAGAAGGACAGGGAATACAACCAAGGTGGGGACGGACGGACATATAGTTGTGAATGATGGAAGCAGCCTGCTGTGGTCTGTGGTTCTGTGGCTTTTTCCGTCTTTGTCTGCACTGGTTTTGCTGCGTATTAATTCTTATTCCGTGTTGGCTGCTCTGAAAGGCAGCTGGGAGTTGGCACTGGTGGGGCATTACCACATTGAGAATTGAAGACAGACAAATGTCCCTGTTTCAGCTGGCTGCTCAGCAAGATTATATGTGGATGAAAATCCTGCAAATTGGAGCCAGTTGTGTCCTCCTGCTCTTCCTTTTCTGATTAGCATTTCTTCTTCCCTTCCTTGCTCTCTGTGGCTTGCACATTCCTGGTATTGTGCAGTCTTGCGGTAGCTGACAATTATAACATATTTTAGGGAAATAAAACCACAGCCAATGTAGCAGTGGAAAAGCAAAATCCACCTACAGGAAGGTGAAGGGCAGCCCAGGCATAATCAGCTCGTGTGCAAGGACTGGATGAAAAGAAAACGAACTTGTACTCAATATAAGAGTGGGGAAGGATTAGATAAATGCAAATGTAAGCAGCATGAACCAAGCCGCCTAAGAATGTGATGGTTGAGTAGCATGTTGAATCTCAGTCTCTTCTGTTTGAACACTAATTCACAATCACTCCCTTTCTGATTAATTCACTGATTAATTTTTAGCGAGTGTGGATATGGCTGTCATTTGGTTTCTCTGCAGCTGCTGCATTGGAGACTTTTGGGCCGGAAACTATATGAATGTTTTCTGCTGTTAAGGCTACATCATCTTCAAGCCAGATTTTTTTTAAAAAAATGAGCTAAAGCCTGTTTGGCAATTTTGGTACTCTTTATTGTCTACATAGTTCAAAAAGAAATCTTGTCCTGCCCACACAGTGTTTCTGCAGTGGCAATCTTGTCATGTATTTAAACCCTTGGCCAGGCCTGGGCAAATTTCGGTCCTCCAGGTGTTTTGGACTACAACTCCCACAATTCCTAACAGCCGATAGGCTGTTAGGAATTGTGGGAGTTGTAGTCCAAAACACCTGGAGGACCGAAGTTTGCCCAGGCCTGCCCTTGGCAGTCTTCAGACTGTGAACACTTACTTAGTGACCACTAAAGAACCTCATCTGCCTGGTTTTATCAAAATCTGCTTTAAAAAAACAAAAAAAATCTTAATTAACTACATCCACAACTTCTTGTGGCATTGATCTGGTTAATCAGCTGTAAATATTTTTTATAGTTTTAGTTAAGAGTTTAATTTTGGCTGTTTTTAAAGCGTGTTTTTTATATTCTCTGAAGTCGTCCTGAGCCCTCGGGGAAGGACGGCATACAAAACTGAATAAATGAATAAATAAAATAAGCGAAATAGCGCAATGTGTGTGCAAAACAGAATTGCAACTGTCCCTGAGTTCTTATATTTTGAGAGGTTTGGTAGCACTTCTCTGTTGCTTACTGTTCGTGATCTTTTGTCCTCGTGTCTTTTAATCTCTTTTGTCCTCATAATTGCCATTCTGAGGAAATAAATTATGTTTGTTAACAGCAAGATTAAAGTGCGTATTTATGTGAAAGAATGTGCGAATATATGTCAGGGTGCAGGTGGATTTGACATCCAGAAAAAGAAGCACTTTTCAGTCATTTATGCATTCCTTTCTATGTTACTTTTAACAAAATGAAGTGGAAAATACCTAAAATATTTGTTGCAGGTTGTTTTGCATCTCTTCAGACCCTCTCCATGAGATACACCATCTATTTCTTCTTTGCTAAAAAAAATGTTAAAAGAATCTCAGTCTTAAACATAGTCGTAGAAGGTGAAGATTCTAGCATTCAAGGCCTTTCGAGGTCAGGGTCCTTCATATCTAAGAGACCGTTTAATGCCACTCCACCACCAGAGACTGCCATGGTCAGCTCATGAGAATCTCCTCTATGTCCCTGGCCCTAGAGAGGTCCGTTTGGAGTCCACAAGACAGAGATCCTTCTCCATTGTAGCCCCAATCTTGTGCAACTCCCTACCGCCAGACCAAAGAGCCACTCCTGATCTACATACATTTTTAGGGGCACTGAAGACATGGCTCTTCAGAAGAGCCTATGATTGCTAGTAACAAGCGGTGACTATGTAACCTGTTTATTTTAATTGTGTAAGTCGTCCAGAGCACCTTTGGTGGAGGGTGACTCATAAGAAATAAAGTTAGTTACCGGTAGTTAGTTAGATTAAAGGGAAGCCTCATTTCCCAAGAGTGAATGCACCATAGGCTTAGGTTGTGCTCCCATATCTAGTTTGAACTATTGTTTCCCCATATTTGGTGTTTGATTAATAATTGGACACATGTATCCTTGTCTTGTTTTAGATGTGCATTGGTTGAAAGTATAAAAACAATTCCACAAAAATAAAGCAAAAATCTGTAGTCAGTTAAGCACAAAAAGTGACCTGCACATCCCTGTATTTTTATGCTGTTCGATTTGTTGTACCATGACGATCTCTTAATGTTATTGCTCCTACAAATGTCTGGCAGAGGGATCTTCATTGGTGATGTGCAGATTTCAAAAAGTAGAAGTGCTGTGAGAGGTAGCAATAGTAAATGGCCCGGCCCAGTTTACGTGTCCGAACGAATCTTCCTTTACGAACCACCATGAAGACTCAGATCTTCTGGGGAGGCCCTGCTCTTGGTCCCGCCACTGTCACAGGCACATTTAGCGGGGACGAGAGACAGGGCCTTCTCAGTGATTGCTATGGAACTCCCTTCCTGACAATATTAGATCAGCCCCCTCCCTCCTGTCCTCCATAAGGATGGTGAAGACCTGGCTGTGGGACCAAGCCTTTGGGGCAGTGCAATGAGGCAATAATAGAATGGTGTCCTGAGATGAATTTTAAGCAACAGATTTTAAAGTCGATATAAGTTATTTTAATGCTTGTGTATATTTATGGTTTTATGTCCTGGCATTGAATGTTTGCCGTCTATATGTTGTGCTCCGCCATGAGTCCCCTGCAGGGTGACAAGGGCAGAATATAAATGTTTTAAATAAAATAAAATAAATAAGATGGTGTCATCAACCACTTTCATGTCAGCTGATGCTGATATTCCCATAACAAGGGAAGCTTTCTTCAGAATATTTTATGGCCCATCACTAGTTAATTTTGGGAGCATCCAGACTGATAAAAAGAACAGAAAGTAAAAGATTTTGTTCTTATTCTTTCCAATTTTGTCTTGGAGATCCAAGCATGTTTTAATTATTCCAGAATATTTTGTGTCAGCTTCTGGTACAATCAGAGACTGTTTATATCACTTCCTCAGTCAGATTTTTAAAAACATATCATAAAATCAGAAATATCAGGAATAAAATCTGGCACTTTTCAATTAATCTGGATGCACCCCTTTTCTGTTACTTTGCATTCAAATCCTACGTTTCCCCCAATGGGTTCAAGATGATGTCCCTGATTTCCTCCACCTCTCAGGCCCCTTCCACACAGCTGAATAAAATCCCACATAATCTGCTTGGAACTGGGATGAATGGCAGTGTGGACTCAGATAACTCAGTACAAAGCAAATATTGTAGGATTTTCCACCTTGATATTCTGGGTTATATGGCTGTGTGGAAGGGCCCTCAGCCACATTATTATTCTTACAGCAGAACCATGAGGGAGGTCAGGCTGAGAGAGAATGGCTCACCAAGATCACCTTGTGAGTTTGTGGTTTAATATAAAATTGGATCTGAGTCTTTCAAAATCTTAATTACTATTCTCATCATCAACTTGATTAGTCGCCCTCCACCGAAGTGCTCTGAGCAACTTACAGCACAGCAACAGTATAGCAATACAACAGCAATTAGAATTTACGATTTAAAAGCATTTCTGAAAAGCCAGGTTTTGAGTGCTTGCCTAAAGGAGCGAATGTCCATTAAGGCTCTGATGTGTGGTGGCAGTGAGTTCCACTGTCACTATTCTGCATTAGCTTTCCATTTTTGGTTCTTCTTCCATCGTAGTTTGGGGTTTTTCTTGCATTTCTTCTTTAAAGTAGTGCAAGGCTGTTGTTGTTGATGAAATAATCTTTGCAAGAGCCAGTATAAAGTAGTGAGTTGCATGTTGCACAACAACAGAGCTTTAATCCCCACTCACCCAGGGAAACTTTAGGCAAGTCACACTCTCATAGGCCCTTCTAAACTCCCATATAATCCAGATGATCAAAGCAGATAATCCACTTTATTTGCTTTGAACTGGATTATATGAGTCTACACTGCCATATAATCCAGTTCAAATCAGATAATCTGGATTTTATATGACCGTGTAGAAGGGGTGAAGGCAAAGGTAAACCTGTTCTGAACAGATTGTGCCAAGAAAACGCTGTGATGTGGTCACTATAAGTCTGATACGACTTCAAAGCACACAACAACAGTTACAACATGTTTCATTCTCCCTCTGAACATTGTTCTCTCCCTCTTCTCTCTTGTTTGGGTGTATTACCATTACTGCAGCCATGCACAAATCTATTTTGTCACCTTCCTGAGTTTGTCTAGATCCATAAGCTAAAAGCCTATTTGTTTCATGATCTGACATTTCCATATGAGGCATATGTTCCAAGATCCTGTGGATACCTGAAACAGATAATAATGATCTCCATATCTTGAATATACTTGGACTGGATCAAACTGGAGAACCTAGAGAGACCCACAAACACTTCCATAGGGAACTATTTTTTGGCATGTGGGTAAGTGATTGCATAGATATTGAATCCCTGCTTAAAGGGGTTGAATTGTATTTCACAATATAGATGCTTCTATTTTCAGCACCTTGCATTATATTTATATCCATATAAGTAAGGAGAAACTTAGATGAATGGGTGCAATTATTCAAGGCCAGTGCTTGTTAAAGAAATAAAAAGTCCTGTCAAGCTTGTAATTCAGTGAATAGGAAATTCTTGTGTATGTGAAATGTGTGACGGTGATTTTCAAAATAGCAACAAAGACAAAGAAATTTAATGACTACTTCTGCCATTATAGCTACAGTAGCTGCATATATAGATATATATATATATATATATATGTATGTATGTACGTACGTGTGTGTGTGTATGTGTGTGTGTATGTATGTATGTATATGTGTGTGTGTATATATATATATGTATGATACACACATTTGAAGATGTAAGGTTGATAAATTATGAAAAATAGAAACCTGACTATTTGGCAGTATTTAACCTATATCTCTTTACAGAAGGTGGAAGTGTTTTTTAACACACAATCACACACTTATAAGTCTTAAACACCTTTATAAATAACTTTATAAATAACTATTTTCCTATTTGTCCATTGTGTTCTTCAGAAGGACTAAGGGCCACCACATTATCACTGTCCCTTTCCCATATCCCCGCAATAATGTACACACTCTGGATAGTTCTGTGGAGCTTACACTTAGATAAATGAACACAGGATTGCAACACAAAAGGCATTTTGTTAACCCTTTGAGGAATATATACATGCCATCCTACCAGATTACGTGATAGCCAACTTTAAACATCTGAAAGTATGTCATGTGGAAGATCGCACATACATGTTTCCTGCTGCTTCAGAGACCCATACCAATGCAGGTGAATTACAAGAAGAGAGGTTCCCCTTAATCATTCGTAAGAACTTTTTAACTTGAAGAACTGTTTGGCAGTAGAATAGAATTCCTCGGGGAGTGATGGTGATGCAGATATTTGATCTGGATTGGGACCTTGTTTATTTTAACTTATGTTGTACTGTGGGTTGTATGCTGTATGTGTATGTGTTTGTAAACTGTTTTTGATGCGACCAATTGTCTAATTCAGTGTTTTTCAACCTTTTTTGAGCCGCGGCACATTTTTTACATTTACAAAATCCTGGGGCACACCACCAACCAAAACGACACAAAATGACACTCTAACACAATAATACATATAGTTAATATGTTTTAAATGTATTTATACACGCAGTGTGAAACCTGGGCCTTTTTCGATGAACACAACATAGATATGACTTCCTCTCACATATTGATACATGGCTATCATGTCTTCTCTCAGCCTTCTCTTCTTTAGGCTAAACATGCCCAGCTCTTCAAGCCGCCTCATAGAGATTGTACTCAAGACTTTTGTGAAATTTCACCCTGAGTGAAACTTGCTTCCAGTTAACTATGGATGTCATGAAGCTGTTATAAACAGTTCCTTGAGGGGGGGAGGCAACTCTAAAAAAATCCAGCAAAATAGTAAAAAATTAAATATTTCCAAGCGGAGAGGCTCAATTTGTTTCTTGGAAACCTGTGAGGGGGCTGCTAGGAGGGGGGAGAGTGCCAATTTCCTACGGCACACCTGATGATCGCTCACGGCACACTGGTTGAGAAACACTGGGCTAATCAATAAAACGCACTACTACTCAGGGAGTGATGGACTCCCTTTCTTTGGAGTTCTTTAAACAGAGGTTACATAGAAATCTCTCCGGAGTACTGTAGTTGTATATTTCTGTGCGGTGGAACTAGTGATGGCACTTATGGTCTCTTACAGAAAATTACATGTAAAGAACTGAAACTAAAAATTAAAAGTGTCATTAACATGTAGTAGCCTTTCTCAACACAGTGCTTTCCAGATGCTTTGGATTTCAGGTCCCACGATTCCTTACTGCTGGGCATATTAGCTGGTGCTGATGAGACTTGCAGTCCAAAACACCGGGTAAGCACCGGTTGGGGGAAAAAATCTATAGAAACTCTTCTGTTCTGTTGTCCTCATTCCACTCCTGTTTCTTTCTTTGTTTTAATAAAATTAATAAAATGTATATATATATATAATATCAAAGAATTTTATTAATTTTTCAGATATACATAAAATACATCCTATCTAAATGATTGGGGAAAGGTATAGTCTGGGAAGACTGGGAGTGGGGTCAAAGGGATTTGGAAGGTAAGGATAGAATAGGAAGATTGGATAAGGGTTAAGGGGTCTGTGACTTCCGAATCATCATTCCGGCGTTTTTTTCCAGTCTATCTTTCTTTGAATTCTCCTTTTCTTTCAAAATCGGCCTCTCCATTAGTTCCTTTCCTTCTTTCTCTTCTTCTATCTTAATCCATTGGAAAATTTTCTCAAATACCTTCATTGTTAATTTTTTTGATTTTCCTTGAACTCTTCGTATACTTTCCAATCTGTATTCTTTATGGGCCTTCCATAAGACGTTTTCAAGGCAAATATTAATTTGTCAATTTCTTTTATATCCTCTACCTTATTCAGCCATTCTTCTATTTCTTTTGATTTTCACTTTTTCGCATGAACTATCCTTGCCGCTGTTATTAAGTAAGTGAATAAAATATCTTGGTTTTGGTCCAAAATCAAGTCCTCATCCGTTATGCCCAGCAAAAAATATTCCGGTTTCATAATTATATTTGTTTTCAATATTTTTTCACATAGTTCATGTATTTTCTTCCAGAATAAATTCACTTTTGGGCAGGTCCACCACATGTGGTAAAATGTTCCCACCTCTTTTTCGCATTTCCAGCACTTATTATTAGCTGTTTTGTACATTAATCCTAGTTTATGTGGGGTTATATACCATCTATAAAACATTTTGTACCAGTTTTCTTTGATATTAGTAGCATACGTGTATTTCATTTTTTGTGCCAAATTTGTTCCCATTCTTTTATTTTTATTGTCCTTCCTGTATTTCTTGCCCATGTTATCATACATTCTTTTACTGTAGCCCATTCCAATAATATATTGTAAATGTTCGTAATATTTTTTCTCTGATTTCACCACTTTTTCGTAAAAAGGATCTTTTTCGGCAAAGCCTGACACCTTATATCTGTTCCAATATTCTTTGATTTGTAGATGTTGTATCCAAGAGAATGTTTTAAATTGTTTGGTTATCTCCTCCTTTGTCTTTAGGCAGAATTCATCTTTGTCCTTTCTTAATAAATCTTTATATATTGGCCATTGGGACCATCCCAGTAGTCTTCTTTGAATTGCTTCCAGTGGTGACACCCACATAGGAGTTTTCATATACAGTTTCCCTTTGTATTTCTGCCATATTTTAAGTAAGGAGGCCCTTATGAAATGATTATTAAAATTCTTTTCTTTTTTCTCCTGGTCATACCATAGATAGGAATGCCAACTTACTCTTAAATCGAAGCCTTCCAGAGCAAGCAACTTTTCCCTTTTCAATACTGTTTCTTTTAATTTGTTTTATTACAATAATCCATGTGTTGGGGTCCCTAAACACATTGGTGGTTTATAGCCCCGAAAAAGGCCTGGCCATTCGCTATGCCATTTAGATCTTATGGGAATTGTAGTCCAACAATATCTGGGAACCTAGTTTTGGGAACAACTACTTTATTGATTGCATGTCCTTAGGAACATTATTACCCCGTGTAACCATTCTAGCAATCCTTCTGGTGGGAAGAAAAGTAAGGTTTTATCATTTTGCCCAACTTTTTGTATCTTCTAGGATTGATTGGACCATTTTGAAAGGAGAGGTTAAAAACAAATGCAGCTGTTAATATTACTGTTTCTACATAGCATTTACACTACAGCAGTAGAGTTGCTTCTACAACACCAAAGTAACACAAAATACTGCTGATAGGATTTAGAAGCTTAGGACACATAGGATTACAAAGGTGAGGCCTCTGGTCAAGAATATCTCCCAGGGGGCTAGTGCCATACAAACCTGTTGTGTGCTTTTATTTGGGCCCCTTCCACACAGCTGTATAAAATCCACATTGAACTGGAATATATGGCATTGTGGACTTGGATAACCCAGTTCAAAGCAGGTATTGTGGATTATCTTTCTTGATATTCTGGGTTATATGGCTGTGTGAAAGGGTGCCTGGAGACTATTATGCAACATCAATGTTATTCACATTCCTATCTGGAACATGGCTAATGACTGGTCTTTCAGAAAGTTCTGTAAACGCATGCCCTGTTGTAATAGAACAAGGGTGCTCACACTTTTTCAGCATGCGAGCTACTTATAAAACAACCAAGTCAAAATGCTCTACCTACCCACTACAAAAATGTGAAACATATAACACAATGAATGTTTCATTTGAACTGGGTTTTCTGAGTCCACACTGCCATATAATCTGATTCAAAGCAGATAATATGGGATTTTAGTCAACTGTGTGGAAAGGACCTCAGATAACCCAGGGCCCTTCCACACATCCTATTTTACAGTTGACACACACAAACTGATTTCTTACTACTGGACGAATTGCTGCCAAATTTGGCCACAAGACACCTACAAGGAGTGACCATCACTAAAAAAATGATTTTGTCATTTGGGAGTTGTAGTTGCTGGGATTTATAGTTCACCTACAATCAAAGAGCATTTTGAACCCCAACAACAACAGAATTGGGGCAAACTTCCCACACAGAACCCCCACAACCAACAGCAAATGTTCAAGGCAGAGAGGAAGGAAAGGAAGGAAGGAATGAGGGAGGGACGAAACAGGAAGGAAAGAAGGCAAGGCAAGAAGGAGGGGAGAAAGGAAGGAAAGGAAGAAAGGAAGGAAAGGAAGAAAGAAGATGAGGAAGGAAGGAAGGAATGGCTCCCATATGGGCCATAGCAACACCGGTCACGCCGCCGCCACCACGCTGACTGGCCGGCAGCACCTGGGCGGTGTCGGGAGCCTGTGGGGCGGGACTGAGCCTCCCGCCCTGCCTACGATCTACTAGGATGCCCTACACGATCTACCAGTAGATCGCGATCTACCTAATGAGCACCCCTGTAATAGAGGTTGGTGATCTTCAAAGACAAATTAGCAAAATTGCTTTTGTGGTGAAAAACTATTTACCTTGAAGATCTAATTTGCTAATATCTTTCTAGAGCCAGGGATGTAAGCCCTTGTTCGTTTTCCTCTCATACAAGTCATAGAGCTCCTCTTCCCACTTTACACCATTTGAATTTGAGAAGGAAGTTGCAGACTGGCCCTTGACCCTCCACTGATAGGCTGGGCTTTCTAGCTTATCCCTGCTGTCTGACATTGTCTCCCTTCAGGAGGAAGCAGGGGCAATCTCTTCACAGGGCCTGATAAACAGGACATTTCCTTCCCCTCTTGCTAGGTATTTTATTTTATTTTGCTGTGAGAGTGTGGTTGTGGGGAGGAGGAAATCAAAGCATTACTGCGCCTTTTGTGAGTTTATGGCTTCTTGAAAATCCATTTTTTAAAAAAATATGTTTTTAAAAATGGTAGAAGCAGATGTTGACCTGGTCTAGGTTCACTATGGACCAAATCCAGTTGGTTAATCCCACCTAGAAGAGAGCCATTGAACCAAATGCTGAACTTTGTGGCAGCAAGCAAGTAGACTCCAATCAGTTAGGACTTTTGCTCTAGTCGTCCACGCTCACAATAGGATCCACACCTAAACTATATTTGCACAATGCTGGAATCTGCACTGTCATATTCAATCCTGACTTTTTGTGTGTTTAGAATTTTGTTTAAAAAACTGCTTTTTACATCAGTTTGTAAAAGGGTTGTAATTCCTATCTGGATATGTGACAAATTGAAGTTTGGAGTGATTGTTACAGATACGTTAGTTTTAAATTATGCTGGAGTTAGGCTATGAGTTTTTAATAAATCTGCTTACATGTTTTATATGAAAAACTATAGGGTTAGAGAAGTAATATTATCCGGTCACTTTGCAGGTTAGCTCAATTTGGGAGGCACTACAAACAATGTTTGTTTGTTTTTATTAAAAAACACATTTTCCTCTCAAGGAGAGAAAAGCAAGCAGACTGAAGGGTTACTTTTTGATGCTTGAGAAAAAAATAACGATACCCCTCTTATACAATAATAATCAAGATTGTCTTGTTCTTTAATTAGACTTTCAAACTTGACATGTCACGTAATGGTAGCTTTGGTTTAGGATCTCTGTGTGCTTTGGAATGACTTTGCTATTTAAAATTCGAATCAGGTTCTGGACATTCCACAGACTTCCTTGGCTTCCATTGTTTCTCCGCTAATGTCACTGTTTAAAGTCAGTAGATATTGTCCTATAGAGTTTATTGATGCAGCAATTCCTTGACAGTGTTAATGGTGCTTCAATCAGCTGATCCTTGCTTTCTATGGGAGTACGAGATGCATGCAAAAATGGTATTCACTTCAGCTTTGAAGGCAATGGGATGCAGAAGATCAGCAATTAAGTCGGGGAAGTATTTGGCCCATGGAGAGAATAGAGTTAGCATGGACTTGTATGTGTTACAGCAGGGGTGCTCATTAGGTAGATCACGATCTACTGGTAGATCGCGTAGGGCGTCCTGGTAGATCGCAGGCAGGGCGGGAGGAAGGCTCAGTCCCGCCCCGCAGGCTCCTGACGCCGCCCAGATGCAGAAGGAGGTTGGACTGGATGGCCCTTGGAGGTCTCCTTCTATTCTAGGAATCCATTATTATTATTATTATTATTATTATTATCATCGGAGGCTGAATGGCCGTCTTTGAGGAATGCTTTGATTGTGTTTTTCTCTTATGGAAGAAGGAGGTTGGACTGGATGGCCCTTGAAGGTCTCCTTCTACTCTAGGAACCTATTGTTGTTGTTGTTACTACTACTACTATTATTATTAGCAGAGGCTGAATGAATATCATCATTATTATTATGAATAAATTCAGGGGCTTATACTCACATTTAGTTGAATTCAGTCTTAAAATATATTATATGGCTCTCACTGAAATAAATTTCCAAATATTTTGCTTTTATGGCTCTCTGAGTAGTGGGTAGGTAGATCATTTTGACTTGGTTGTTTTATAAGTAGCTCGCATGCTGAAAAAGTGTGAGCACCCCTGTGTTAGAGGATGAACCTGGGATATCTTGCAGGTTGTACATAGAATGGGTCTGAGATGAGTAGCAACTGCTTCCACCTCAACTTTCCCAAACTATTTTGTGTAGCCATTTCTCAAGCATACTAGATTTCCAGATATCAACTTTATTCATCTTTAAGGGAGCACTTAGCAATCTGAATGCAAGGTTTCTTAATTGAATCTTTGAAAAAACTCAAATTTGCCCATTGTAGGGTTTGATTTTACATCATTCTGCAAAAGTACAGATGGTGCTGCCGAGTTGATATGGTCAACATGTCTTGGGATCCTTTCATGCTCTAGTTTAATATGAATAACATGGTGATGGACATAAGAGTGTGGGGCAGGAGTTTCGAACAATCCCTATCAAAAGTTATTGCAACTGGCTGTCTCAGGAGGAATGGTAGCCAGACTGAGGTAATGGTTCTTATGCAATATGGTATTGTCAAATACTTCTTTTTTGCTTTCCCAGTATCAGAAACTGTTTCGAGTAAATTCAGAATAAAATCTGAAAAAAGATTGCATTTTTTAAAAAGCACATTAAAAACAGCAGTTTTCATTATGTAGCTGGAGTCTTCCATATATTAATTATAGGCCAGATCGTGGAAGAATTAATTGAATAACATATAGTGACTGTTGAATTAAAAAAAATATGTATCTGAAGTTCATTTTTCCATATCCTAATACCTGGATCAATATGCTGAGCCCCATTTAAGATCTAGGTATTACAAATAACCTTTTAAAATTAAATAGGAGAATTACTTGGACAAATAAATTTGCTGTTTGGGGATGCTGTATAAGACCACAGCTTTAGTTGCCACATAGCTTAATCTTAAACATTTGTGTGACATAGTGGCAAATGCTGATCCCAGTTTTCTTCTGTCTTGATATTAAGCCTAGTTACTAGGCATGGTTTAGAACCCAAAAATAGGGAATCGAAAATCTAATGGGGGGGGGGGTTATTAGTAATAGAAAGACTTACAAAAACTTTCCAAAAATTTCTAAAATGTAACGTAATTACTAACGAAATTCGTTAGTAGTTCATATGCCAGCGTATGCGCATTCCAGATGGTTTGGCCTACAACTCCCAGAAATCCTAACCGCTGGTAAATTGGCTGGGATTTCTGGGAGTTGTAGGCCAAAACTGGGATAAATCACACTGAATTCTAGATGGGACTCTCCAAATAGGAAGGAAGGAGGGAAGTAGGGAGGGAGGGGGGTATTCTATTCTTGGAAGCAGCAAAAAAAGGAGGAGGAGGCCCCCCCTCGCTCCTCGGTGCCTCTCTCTCACCCCGATCCTGAGGGAGCGAGGGCCCAAGTTTGCCCAGACTGAGAGGAAAAGGAAGAGACCTGAGGCTGTGAGGAATGGTGGGAGTTGAAGTCCAAAACACCTGGAGGGCTGAAGTTGGCCCGTCATGAAGCCTCTTCAAGGCTTTAGATCCTGGCAGGCAGAAGGGGCAGGGAGGGCCCGTCCACTTCTCCTCCCCTGCCAGGATCTAAAGCGCATCAAGGCTTGGCATGCTTTAGATCCTGTGAGAAACCAACCTAATGTATAATAGAATGAATGCTAACTTATAGAGTAAGTGCCTAAATATTATAAGTAATTCAACTGGTCATATACCTACATTCCATGCACATGCAATAATACAGCAGTAATAACAATGGGTATAAGAAGAGGTAAAATTCAAACCGGAATATTCTGACT
The DNA here is from genome assembly GCA_030556195.1 of Anolis apletophallus. Taxonomy (NCBI): domain Eukaryota; kingdom Metazoa; phylum Chordata; class Lepidosauria; order Squamata; family Anolidae; genus Anolis; species Anolis apletophallus. The sequence goes on along the minus strand of JARBWK010000006.1, from coordinate 136,728,066 downwards.
CTGGTCCCTCCTCAAGCGGTGCAAACGGGCTCTTCTCTATGAGCCCGGGATTCTGCAGCAAATCCTCCCCCAAATAATATGTATGTGCACGTAGGCAGCAAACGCTGTGCCCGGGCTTTTCCCGGGAGAGGCTGCCTCCCAGGCTCATAGAGAAGAGCCGTTTGCAGTTTGCACCGCTTGAGGAGGGACCAGAGTCAGAATACTTCGGTTTGAATTTTACCTCTTCTTATACCCATTGTTATTACTGCTGTATTATTGCATGTGCATGGAATGTAGGTATATGACCAGTTGGATTACTTATAATATTAGGCACTTACTCTATAAGTTAGCATTCATTCTATTATACATTAGGTTGGTTTCTCACGTGTTTTGTGCAACTACCCCAAAGAGTTTTGATGCTTTAGATCCTGGCAGGCAGGAAGGGCAGGGAAGCCTGGAAAAATGTAAACAGAGAGGTTTACTCAAGAGGGCAAAAGTGCAAAGGAGGGCACTTCATCCAAAGTGCCCTCCTTTGCAGATTTACTTCTGAGTAAACCTCTCTGTTTACATTTTTCCAGGCTTCCAGCCGAAAGAAGGAGCGAGTTTAGTATACTTATTGGCAAGGGAGGCGGGAGGGTGGTGAGAGAGAAGGAGGGTGCCCCCCCCTTACGACCTAATTACGATACTTAAGAAAATCCTGGCCCCCGAAGTTCTATAAAGAAAGTCCACTTCCTGGTTGGCGTTCCAGATGCGGAAATATTCAAAAGTAGCATTTCTTACGAATTCCTTCCGAATCATTTAATTTTCATAACTTTTTTCTCATGCCTACTAGTTACTACCTACCCTCCTTTCTCTCCACAGTCTACAAACTGTATCCCACTTCCTTCTCATTGTTTCCCCACATCCCAGGTGCAGATTTTGGAAGTGTGCTGTGATCGAGGACTTCTTCACACGCGCTGCCGGAATCATTGTGTATCGTTGAGGCAATCCTGGCAGCGCCCACACAGGGCCCCCCACTCCGTACCAGCTTTCTTTCTGTCTCATACGGGGAGGGGGGAGTGTTCTTGTACTGTCTTGGCCTATATTTCCTAATGGAAAGACGGGGAGCCTTCCGTCGACCGCCACCAGCTATTTTGCATTGGCAGCAGGGTTTATGTGGCAGTTCAGCCACGGAGCTGCCCCCGGAAGTACTTTTCTGGGATGTGATTGCGCTTTGTGGCTGAAGTAAAAAAAAACTCTGCTGCCACCGAACTTTGGGCTATGTGAAGAGGTGAAGAAGGCAGAAGAGGTGAGAAAAAGCCTTGTTCTGTGAACAAATTTTGTTGACAGAAAACAAGCTGGAATTCAGGCCAAGCTCTGTTGTGATATTGTCACAATAGTCAGTCTAACACTGTGTGTGATTGCATTTTAATATGAGTTTTTGTATTTATTTGTTTGTTTGTTTGTTTGACTTCTAGGCCGCCACTCCCGGGGCGGCTCGGGGCGGCTCACAATTTAACAAAACACAACAAATAAAACATTAAAACATCAAAATTTAAAACATCAAAACATTAAACAATTAGCATTTAGCAACAATATTTGACTTCGAGTTGACAGATATTATTGGGCCGGTTTAAGTTGCGAAGGCCTGCCGGAACAACCAGGTCTTACAGGCCTTCCGAAAAGCCAAGATGTCACGAAGTGACCTGGTCTCCGGCGGTAAGGAGTTCCAAAGTGTGGGGGCAATAATGGAAAATGCCCTTTTCGTTGAAGTGAGGTGGTAGACTTTGGCACTTGGGATAAGGAGAAGATCCTGGTCTTCTGATCTCAGTGATCTCGTGGGACAGTATGGAGTAAGGCGGACGGTCCCTCAGGTACACTGGCCCCAGACCATACAAGGCCTTGAAGGTCAGAACCAACACTTTGAAGGTGATCCGGAATTCAACCGGTAGCCAGTGCAGTTCCTGCAGAATAGGCGTGATGTGATGGCTCACAGCATGCCTGTAAGCACCTGGGCTGCAGCTTTATAATCTTGCCAGTGTGATCATAAGTGTGCTTTACACCTTTTTGTACCACCTGTGAAAGTTTTGAATAATCCTATATTTAGTGGTGCCCAAACATGTAATGGTTATTCAAGTAAGGGCTGCTGCTTTCCAGGCATCTCTGATCAATTTTGTCCTTAGAACGTATTGTAAAAGAAGGCTAGGCATTCAGAATGAAAAAAATGCTATGTTTGTGTGTTTGTATGCATCTTAATTAATGTTGTGTAAATTTAATCCGGGAAGCACATTTTTCTTGTATTTTTCAGTGTTACCATTACAGGGCAATCTAGTGCAGACACAGAGACATAAAATATGATTAAAGACATCAGTATTTTTTTTGCTTGTGAAGTCTCCCTTCTTGCAAGAATTTGGAGCTGCATATTTATTTATTTTCTCTCTCTCACCACCTAGGAATCTGGCATCTGTTTGAGGGTTCCCATTTTCCTCCCCTCCTCTCTTCCTGCTCTCCTTGTTCCCTCTTCTTTTTCTTCGTGTGAGGAAATGTTTTTAAAAATTGCAATAAAAACAAGTACTTTGTGGCATCTTATTTTTTAAAATTTTCTGTTCATGCCTTTCATTAACGTATGAGCACTTCAATATTTGGCTGCATTTAGGGGAGAGCAGGGGAGGAAAGGCTTTTCAGGCAGAAACCTGCAGGTCTTGGTTCCAGAAGCTGAACTGTGCCCTAAAGCAAAAGGATATGAGGATTAAATTAAATGAGAATAATTAATTTTGTTGTTTCTGTTGCCGCCACTTATGCAGGATTTGAATCTATCCAAGAAGCCTCGCCACAGGCAGATACGTGGATCTCTTTCACATGAGCCACAGTAATCTGAATTTTATTTTGTTTTGGTAGGTGAAAGGTGGCTTCAAAAGGAAGGCTTGTGAGCAGGAAAATAGGATTTCAGAATGGAAGAGCTCGAAACCTTGGGTCCAAGTGCTCAAAAGATTCTCTGAAACAAATCTTGAAATTTTAGGAGAGCCTTATTTTTTGCATTGTGGAAAGTGTTATATTCCTCTGAAGGCTTAATGACAAGAACATATGATTTAATCTCCACTAAATGGATAAGGAAAGGTTAGGAATGATGCTAAAGTGGGATGGTTTCATAGTTAAGCCATCCCCACAGAGAGAGGTACCTGCTGTAAATAGTCTGGGAACCAGGGAGAAAGCTACCCTGATTTTTTCTCTCCCGTGTCTGACTCCTGCAAAAAACCCTTCAGAACCCTCCTCTACTTGTATACAAGTTTCTAGGATACAAATGTCAATTAGTTAGGCTGCTTGATTTCTTTCAGTATCTTTCTAGATTTCTTTTGCATTCCTATCTTGATTTTGACAAGTTGTCTAAATATTTTCACCGTCTTTTTTAAACTACTCTTGCCCTCAATGGGTTTTCTCTCTGTAGTTAAAGAGCATGCCATTTAATTTAAGAGGTCTTTCTGAGTACAGTATAAGCATGAGATCCAACAATTGAGAGGGATAATTGAGAAGATAAGACTTGTTTCAGAAGAAGTTTAGTAGTTAGGAAACTTTTTTTTAACGTACAGTGCACCTGGCAGATGGTTTTCTGAGAAGAAAGGTTGCATTGTAGTGCATTGGAAGCAATGTTACGTTGGGGTGGGAGATTCCCCTGTTGAAATCACTGCTCAGTTGGAAAGCGCAGGGCCAAACCGTTACCCAGGTGATTAATGAGCAGGATCTCCTACTACTACTACTACTACTTCCTCCTGGGACATTCAAAGCAGAAATTTAAGCTTTTTCCTGTTGCATTCCCCCACTGAAATCACTTTCAAATATTAAAGTTCTTTGTCTTTCAGGGGGCATTACCCAGATTTCAATGTGTGGTACCTATATATGTTCCCCTTTGAGAGGGAATTTTAAATGGCAAAGCAGTGAGCAAGGAAAGGATCAATTCACTCCCTGGTGAATAGCAGTCCTGTATTTTTAGCAGTTGAGATAATGGCTTCCTTTAGATGTTTGTCAGCATAAATCATGGTTTGTGAAGCCATCATCATTGACCTATTTCCCTTCTTTTTCCCTTCTGTCGCACACCAGGTTGAGCATGGGCTCTGGGCTCAAATTAAGCCAGAGGTCCCTCTTATGATGGTTTTGGAAATGGTGGTTTAATGTTAGTTAACAAATCCTGATTTGGCAGGGACAATTCTGATTAATCCTCTGATATCCCAACTTTAAATCCGACTTGTTTCAACTGGTATCTATGAATCAGTTGTTCATTTGCAAGCTTATTTATGTATTTATTTACTATATATTATTATTAACCGGAGCTACATACAGGGAGCATACCACCCCCCTGTTGTGTCGGCTCCACTGGCTGCCTGTCCAATTCCGAGCTCAATTCAAAGTGCTGGTTTTGACCTTTAAAGCTCTATACGGTTCTGGGCCAGCTTACTTGTCCGAACGCATCGGCCGCTACGTCCCACCTCATAATTTAAGATCATCCGGGGAGGCCCTGCTCTTGCTCCTGCCTACTTCTCAAATGCGGTTGGTGGGGACGAGAGATAGGGCCTTCTCGGTGGTGGCTCCCCGTCTGGAACGCACTCCCAATTGATATACAATCAGGCGTTTGCACATTAGCACGATACAGCACTTTACATTGAATTGTAATGGCAAACTGGTGGACATGGCCCAATGCTTCTATTATGGACAGAATACTGTTTTTAACTTATGTGAAGGTATCTGATGTATTTTAATGCTAATTGTATTTTAATGTATTTTAATGCTAACTGTATTTTAATGTATTTTAATTCTGACTGTTTTTGGGTTTCTAGTATATGTATACTGTGTTTTTGGCATCGAATTGTTGCCTTTTATTTATTTATTTATTTCAGGATTTTACCCCGCTCTTCTCAACCCCCGAGGGGGGACTCAGAGCGGCTTACAGTAAGGCACAATTCGATGCCCACACAGTAACAATATAAGACCCCAGAACCCTTTAACAATTAAAATACATAAAAATACATTAAAATACAATTACATTAGCATCATACACATTCATTCCAGATTAAAACAATGTTCTGTCCATAAAAGCATTGGCCCTATTCATCCACTTTCCATTAAAATCCCATCTAAAATGCTGCCTTGTGCTGGTGTGCAAATGCCTGGTCCCAAAGCCAGGCTTTTACTTTTTTCCTGAATGTCAGGAGGGATGGAATTGATCGTATGTCGCTAGGCCGCTCTGAGTCCTCCCTCGGGGGTTGAGAAGAGCGGGGTAGAAATGGTGGAAATAAATAAATAAATAAAATAAATATATTTATGTCCGGTCCTTCTTAACCTGAAAGGATCTTAGAGCGGCCTTACAATTGGCAACAATTTGATGCTATATCAACGGAGAGTTAATAAAATAAACATAGACATTCAATCAAAAATTAAAAGCAATATAAAAATTAAAACAGATTATTAAAATCACATAATCTGAAGACAGTCAAAAGCCGTTCCGGTCATTATTGCACATAATTACACTTATTTCTTGTCATACTGTTTGTTGTGGGAACATAACAGTTAAATTCTTGCAAGCTTGCTAAATGTTTTACAGCATAACTGAAATGAACGCAATACAGTAGGCCTACCATATCCAAGGGGGTTCAGTTCCGGAATTCCATGCAGATATAAAGTAACAATAATGTCCCATATTATTAAATTTCAGCATGATAATCCACAGTCAGTGGAAATCAAGGATCCAGAGTCCATAGATCCAGAAGGCCCACTGTAATATTCTTATTACAAGGGTCATGATCGTGATTCATTGAAGGTCACGCGACTCATGTTTATTTATTTGAAAATCATCTGCAGTGGAAACCAGTGAGAACTGAGCTGACTCATGGCCCATGTTGGATGGTTTCACTTCTGGCACCATCTATATACTGTATATAAAGGAAGACCCATCATTGAACGACTGCCAGAGGCAGAGAAACCTTCAAAGGCAGAGACACCAAACTTGGCAACAAAATAGGCCTCAGGCAAGGAAGGTTTTTAGCAAAGAAACTTTCCCCCCCAAAACCTAGAAGGCCCCCAAAACAACGATTAAAAAAACTATATTTCCCAGCATCCTCTGCAGCTGCCAGCGAAACCCATTGGCCAACATCGGCCCACACAAAGTGCAGGGAGGTTGAGTTACCATAGTAACGGTGGGCGGAGCCAGCCAAGGCTAGGTTAGAATGCTGAGTGATTTGAGTTTAGTCAGTTGGTGTTTGTGGGTTAAACTGTCAAGGCCAAGCTCTAGGAGGGAGACAAATAGGGCACCAGGGACACAGGCACCACTGACAAACACATACCGACAGAATAACACAAACTTGCAAAACCCACAAAAAAACCAATCCTGCAACACAAAAACCCACCCCAACCAAAATTCACAACAAACACCACGGGCAAAAGCAACACCCCCTCCACACCACAACCAGCACACAGCCAGACTAAGACAACTATGTCACCACATCACACACAAAATACACCCCACAAATACCTGACAACTTCCCCAACACAAAACCCAGGACTGCACTCACTACTCACCACCACACACACCGCCAAATACACACACGTCCCAGGCACAATACTCCAGCAATTCCAACCCGCACAACACAACACAACTTCCTATCACAACCCATCCCCCCAACCTTACGAGACCTCGCACACACAACACCTACCACCACCACAAGCAAAAACCAACTCCACCTATACTCCAACCACAACACAACACAACACAACACTGCACTGTTACTCTACAAACACACACAAACACCCAAGATACCCCACCCACACAAGCATCAACCTCTACATCAACAAAGCAGACGGAAAGACAAAAAACATTGTATATCCACAAGCTCTGCAGAACACCAGCAACACCACACACAGACAACTCTCCAGGACTTCAACATCCCACCCACCAGAACAACCCACAATGACACAGCCATGACCCCACCAAGACCATAAGTAACATCAGTTCTAACCCTTACATACTCAGACTTTCTCGCATCTCCTAAATAGGGCATAGCAACGCCTGCCGGGTACAGCTAGTGGTCTATATATCCTCTGCAGTTGCCACTGTAGCCTGCTACATAAACACAGAGGAGAAGGGGTTAGTGTCATTTGTTAATTGTTTTACACGATGCCATTGCTTAGATATTAAAATCTGCTTCTGATTGAAAAAATAATCTAGATTAAAGTGATATGATAAAGACCCTCCTTTTGGTGCATGCCACATGGATCCTAAACCTACATGGAATCATAAGGGATGCCTCCCCAGAAGACCTCGTTGATGGATTGGGATAAGGAGGAGTTCCAATGGTCAAGCTAGTTTGATATATCACTCTAGGCATGACTGGTATTGTTAAGAAGGCCAAGGAACCAGTGACCAACCAAGTGTTTTACCACTCAGTTCAATGCTCCAGTCTTGTTTTGTATGCTTGAAAAGCTATTTGACGTTGCAATATAGTTGGGATTGCAAAAATAGGAGGACTAAACTTTCATTGGTCCATGGTGCAGGGCTGCATTCAGCATACTGTTGTGAAATAGGATGTGTCTTTTCCCACTTTTAGGAAAATGTCTTGAGTCTGGCCTTACAGTTCTGATTTTAGATAGACAGTCTTGAGCACCAAATTGTATTTAATAGTGAAAACTGGTCTTTATATTTTTATGAACTTAGATTCAAATAGGGAAAGGGACTCCCTTTCTCTCGAGGTACAATCAAAGCAGCTTCTGGAAGTGTTATGGTGCCTTATTATTTTTGGCTTTCAGTGGGCAGGATGAACATTTATGGGTGTGGGATTTTAGGATGTTTTTACAGATGTGTCCTCAGAAAAAGAGTGACCACATAGTATATTAAAATTTTTTATATCTGCATGGCTCTTGTATTTTAGCTAACATTTAGGATTCCAGAAAAATCTCACTATACAAATTTCATACCTAGAGTCTGGTCTTAAGTTGTGTCATTACAGAAGTATTGGTCCATGTATCTTTTGAATAAAAAGACATCTCTCCCTCCTATTTTCCTCTTGGGTCTCTGATCAACGATAGCATTAGCCAATGTTTGCAAAGCCAAAGCCATTGACAGACACAGGAACATGTCAAAGATGCATGACCTAAGAGGAAGGATTTTTAAATGACACTTTTAAATGGTGAAAACAGATTGATTTCTTCTTTTTTGTGTTTAAATCTCATTTGTAATGAATACAGCCTCTTCCCATTATGATTAAAAATCAAATACTCCCCACTGAAACTTGATTGATTAGTGTTTGGAAATATTAATTTTATTCTTGATAAATAACACCACTCAACCATTATTAAGAAATAAAATCTACCTACTCATTCTTATTACATTTATGTTTAATTAAATATGAATTTAATTAATTGATGAGTTTAATTAACATGTGCTTCAATAATAGGAATTTGTTTACTCACACTCTTAATTAAAACTTTCCTCTTCCTAAAGACCGTAGTAAATTTAGTGACTGGAGTGCACATCCCAATTGCAACAGAAACTGGGGGGACAGCCATAAGAAAACATTTGGGTAGCTACATGTGGCTTACAGGCAGTGCCTTGCCCAGGCAGGGACTACAACAAGATAACCAATTTTACTCCTAAATTTCTATGTACGTATGTTAGCTCTGACTTATGGCGACCCTCTCATATGATTTTTTTGGCAAGATGTATTTATTGCTTTCCTCTTAGACTGAGACTTTTTATGGCTGAGCCAAAGATTGAAACCATTGTCTGCCAAAGTTCCTAGTCCAACTCTCAAGCCACTGTAGCATGCTGACTCTTCTTATTCCTAGTATATTATGGAAAAATGGTGAAAAATTATGCAACGTGTATCTGTAGCATCCACATTATTTTTCAGTCAGAAGATTCCAATGAAGACACAGATCTGCAGCTCCTAATATCAGCAACTTCTCTGAATACAAGGAATCAGAAGGGGAGATTGGGCGGGTCTTATTCCCCAGCAGGAGCTTGCAGATCCCAAAAACCCACTGCCATCATGCATTAAGTGGCAAAGAGAGGCTGTGTCAGGTCCAGCAGTTAAGTAGAAGGTGCTGATATAATTAGGCACCTGATGTCAAAACAGCTGACATTAATCTCCCAGCCACTTCTTGGCAGCTTTATTACTTTCAACCCTCTTTCTTGACAATTAGGAGTGCTTTTTATGTTTTTTTCTGATGTTGCACTGGTTAAGGTTTATGATTCTATTTTACTCCTTGCTGGCTCTGTTTATCTGGGCTACAGATTTTCTGAAAGACATTTGGACTGAGTGATGATCGGTATATTCCTTCTCCCTTCATCTTGTTGGATATTCTATGGCTGATAAGGACTGAGTTAACTCTGCAACAGCTCTTACATTCAAGCCATCTGGTTCCTGGGTCATGTGGTACTGGAGTGTAGGACAGTTACAAAGCTGTAATAGGTCAAGAGGCAGAAGTAAGCCAACTATCTCAGTAGGTCCATGTGAAGCCTGTCTATTATGTGAGAAAGAGAAGGCACACAAAGGAGTTGAGACACAGGATGAAGCAAGAAGAGGTAGAAGAAGCCCACAATGGCAAAAGAACAGACAATATAATTATGGAACAAGTGAATGATATGAAATAAAGGGTTGCAGGAAGGAAACAGTAGGTGAGAAGAAAGATTGGTAGTACAGACAGATTAAAGAAACTGAATAGGAGAACATGCAAAGGAGCACTTTGACTTCTTGAGGAGAGGAAGGCAGCTGAAGCTGCTTTCCCTGGGAATAATACTTTTCAGTACCAAGTTTCTTGTGGTACTTACGCACCATAATACTTTTCTACCCTCAGTGGACACAGCCCCCCAAGAAGCCCCTTTCTCCCCAGCACTAAGGGGGAAAAAACCTGTCCCTCAGTTCCACATAAAAAACCTTCTGTTTTGAGTTAAAGCAATAGTCATGGATGAAGCTGAGAGAAGGGTAATAAATCATCATCACACAAAAACCCAAAGAGGCCCTTGCTCTTCTGTTCCAAAGACCATGAATAGTCTTGGTTTTGAAGTGTCCCTTTCTTCAATCCAGCATTCTTAGGAGGTATTGTCCTGGGATGTCTATTAAGTGCATGAAAACTTACCTTTTTGAAAAATGAATAGCACCACTTATATGTCATTGTTGCAGCAGAGCCCTGCCAATTCCTGAAGTGTTTGCTTTTAGCTATATTTTCTTTATTTAGTTTATATACATCTCTCTTCCGTAGTGTCTTCTATGTTCTACTCCCCCCCACCTTTAACAGCCAGTAAGAGTACAGCTGTCTCCTTGCAATAGGGTTTCTTGTCCTCACTTCCTTATCGCACTGTGGAGTGCATTGAACAAGTGTTATTAAAAATCTGAATATTAAGGAATACATCATGCAATTAAAGATTATATTTTAAATTGACCTCAGAGGAAGGTTACAGGAGGAGAAAGAAGGAATACCAACTTGTCATATTCCCTGCTTTGGGGATTTTTGTACATCTAGCAATATTTCATCATAATATCCAGAATAGAAGAAGCAATGTGGATCCTACAGGGTGCAGTTAAACATAACAAAATATTGAAATAGAGCTATCCAGTAATGAAACGCCCAAATATTTAGCTGTTCTGTAGCAAACCTTCTTCTGTGACCAGAAATTTGCGGTAGAATTTCTCTCTGATAGATTACTCCAGGCTTGCTTCTCCTATTATTACGTCATCATTCTTCTCCTGTTTTAAGTAGGTGCATATATTATTATTATTATTATTATTATATGCATTCCATTTTGTGTATGCATTTGCCAGAGGAGGGACAAATTACCTAATGTGCCATTTGATATCCATTATTACTTAAAATGTTCTGTGAGTTCTTTTAAATTTACATTAACATGGCTTAATTTAAATTAAAATAGTTAAATTTTTAAAAGGTAGGCTAGCAGGTCTTTTAGCAGTAATCAAGTGATGCAGACATGGTGTTAAAATGGCACTGGTCAGGGTGACCTTTGTGTTAATTTCTTTATAATTGCTGTAAAACTATTTTAAGTGCTCTGGCACAAATATTTGACCAATTGCTAAAATTTAGGCAGAAGGACTAGCTCAGATCAAGGTGTAGTAATGCAAATTATATGGTAACAGGTTCACTCACAGAATTGTATTCCTAAAACAACAGCAGAAAGCTTGTAGGATAGTGCCAGAGTGATTGCATTTTCTGCACTTTGGAGAGAAAACATAGTAGTGGAACAATTTAATACTGTTATGTGGATGCCCTGTAAAAAGTGAGCGATCACTATGTGAGAGCTGCAAAGTAAACATCCATCATGGAAGCCTTCTTGAAGGGACTGCAGTTTTCTGATTGACATACAGTAAGGAAAAACTTGGCTGACTGTTCCCAGTGAAATATTGTGCTTAAGTTGTCTGAACCCCTCTCTGAATAACAAAAAAAAAAATCTGTAACAAGATGTATGCTGGTCTGGATCAGCCCCCCCGGCTCCCTCCTTGGTCTGAAGAAGAATAGTAATCACATTTGACTTAATGTGCATAGTCCTCCTCTAGATTGACATATCTGAGCAATGACTTTATATCCTAGTGGTGACCACATTTCCTTGGTAGCATTTCCCACCAATTCTGATAGATGTTGCTGGGCATCTATAACCTGTGTTCAAGTTCAATACCTTATTTTTTTATTATGAGATGCATGTTTTCCCCATATAAACAGTCCTAAAAACAGGGTATGTTGTAGAATTACAGGTGCGCGTGCTCTCTCGCTCTCTCAAGCTTATTTTCTGTTGGTGGTACTAAAATTAGCATGTGTCTTATAATCAATGGTATCTTAGAAATATGGTATTTGTGTGTAGGGTTTTCATCCTAATTCATTGTGGTGACTTACCTGTACTTGGACTTCATGATTTCAGATTGCATTTGAGCACTCGCGTGTTTGAAACCTCTTCTATACAGCAAATGTCTGTTGTTGTTATTGGTATTAGTTGTCTGATATGCTAGTTTTCTGTGTTGGAGGATTTTTTAAAAAGCAAATATTCATTCATGAAGGCCTACAACCTGAAGTCGTCTAGCCAGAGACAGCGTTACCATTTCAGTGAAAATTAGACCTTCTATCAGAGTAGATTTTTAAAATAAACTTTATCAAAGAAAATGTTTGAGCTGTGCATTTTATTTTCGTCTTGCAATTTAGGAGGAACTGGCTTGTAAAGACAATGTTATTTACACTTCTGCCATGAAAAGCCCACACAATGCTTTGTGAAAATCCCACACAGCTCCGAACCTCCACGTTCATTCAGTCTTCAGTCTTTAAAGTTGATGTTTGTCATCTCTGCAGTCAGAATAGGATGCATTTTCAGTCGTACTCATAGTCTCAAAGAGTACTCTGATAAATGTTATAAACGTTGCAAGATTTTTTGTTGTTGAAAGGTCCAGTTAGTCTGGAATAATAAACAAAATACTCTGAGGTTCACCAGGGCGTCTGGTCAGAGCTTGAGCTGTATTCCTTGCTCCGTGCAGTGCCTTTTAAATGCCTTTTTAGGGGGAGTTTAAAATGGCAACAAAGACTTTCTTTACCCTGCAAACCTAACTGAGCTGCCAAACTCTCTGCGTTGTCGACTATGCTGATCGGCAGTCTTTACTTTGAATGCTTTCAACTAGACTAGAGGGTTCCCAGTTGCCCAAATCAATTGTGTTGTTTATCGGTCTGAGTTATTATCTATTTTTAACATACATAGGCAAATAACTTGTCTACCTTTGCCTTTCCTAACGGTGTCCTGGGTTTTGAAAAATGAAAAGCAAGTAAAACTATATGGCTAGAAGAGGGAACGTCCTTGAAAAGCAGCTATTTCCTCTACCCTGTTAAATATGTTTCTGGATCTTGGGTAATTGTTCTAATTCTCAATATTTTTAAAAAATACAATTTTTATTTAGAATATATTTTAAATTATTTACTAATTTGAATTCATAATGCTTGGTTGCTGAATAAACCAAGGGATCTCATTACACGTAATTGTTTCATTAATTCTACTTTGAAATTGACAAAAGTTTCCTGGATGGAACCATTTGAGGTAGGGATTTGTATGAGAGCAATATTTGGATTTGCAAAACAGTAATCCTGCATAAAGTTGTTAGACCCCAGATGTATATCCTTGAAGCAAAACGTATTTAATAGTGTTTCAGGCCAGAGTTTGTAGGCAAGGCTCCCATTTACTTGCAAGAGAGATATAAAAATTCCACAGGAATAAACATGTCACCCTGTTACACTAAAACCCAACAAAGAGCCCTATGTAACATATAGCAACATTCACAACAAATTCTTCTGCTTTTATATATTGTCAGGTGTGTAATGAAAAAAAATTAATTATATATGTTGCTTATAATTTTAAATGCTTTAATTCCCTTTTTTGAATATGTTCTACCACTGCTGTTATAATTTTAATTTGAGACTTTTGTGCACTTTTTGTGCAGTTTCAATTTTCAAAATGCCTTTCGTAGTCTTATATGATGCAATAATCTTCTTCCTTTTTTACACAAAAAAATGCACCTCCAGTTCTTGCAGAAAGTGCTGCAACAGTGGGAGTACCGTGCCCTTCCTTTTTTGTTTCCTTTTAATTGAATTGATAATTGGAATAAAAGGTAGGCGTGACGCCTCTACCAGTCACCATTTCTACTCACAGTCTGTGTACAGATGCAAGTTTTTCAGAGAACGGGAGGTGGCATTTCCAGAACGATCGTTGCCCATCATAGGCATGCTCATTTTCAGAATTCTCTTTTGCTTTGCTTACATTTTCGGCTCGCATTGTTTTTATTCTTTTCTACGGTTGTACTCAGGAAAAAGTTGAGCCTCAGAAACATTGCATGACTGTCACAGATGCCAATTGGACAGAACCTGTGATGAGTAATTGTATCTCTCCCCCAATTAAGCACTTTTGAAATTCTTTTTAAAGGTGTTTTGGAATGCATTTGTTCCTTTGTGTGTGTGACAGGGTGCCTACGTAACCCTCTGAAAGTCTTTTTGAGTAGATCAAAAGTGTGTTATCTCGTCTAGCCGACTGGCAATGGCTGTTTTTAGATGAATGATAAATTATGATGGATTGCCACATGAATAAATGCCAGGCCTTTATTTTCCCCATCTTACTCCCCTAATGTTATAAGGTGGAGATCAGAAGTTTTCACCATAAGTTTGTCTTTTGTCATATATCTAAACCCTAATCCGTGGTTAATTTTAAATGTGGCTTGTTGGGAAAAAAATCAGGATTGTAACCCTCATTTTGAAGGCGACTTGTTTTAATAAACCTTTGTTGACTAGGTAGAGTTTTTTCAAGTTTAGTGAGAATAGTGATCTGTGGTTAGTTATAAGCAGAAGTGAGAAATATTGCTTCAAGGAGGGAAACAGAACAGGATTCTGATAGTTCATGTCCTGATAAACTGATACAACTATAATTTTGAGTTATGTACTGTAGCTCTAGGAAAGCAACGGCAATTAGGGCATTGGGAAATAGTCCAGTTCCACCAGCAACCCCCATCGTCCAGCTGGGATGGCTTTTTCTCCACTTTCCCAGGAGCTACTTGAAAACCTTTTGACTTGGAAGGCAGGCTGCCAAAGGGCCAAGCCCAAAGGTATCTCCTGTTTGAAGATCAGCGAAGGATTGTTTGGGCGAGCATCTCTGAGTTAAACACATAGTATTGGGAAAGTGATTGATTAAGGAGGGCGGTGTGTTCTTTATGTAGACATAGGAATATGAGTCAGGGAAAGATAGAAGAAGAAAGATAGTGGAGCTGTTTTCCATTTAATGCAGTTTTGTTTTGCTTTATGTGTTTGGAGCCTGAGGGACTTCTGGTGCCAAAAAACCCAAATAAATTAATATATTGTGTCTAATATTACAATAGCAAAATATTAGCTATGTAAGTTTAATGAATGGAAATTAATAATTCATAAAACATTAAACATATTAATTCTCAACTAACATTTGTGCTACAATAATATTAGAGAAAAATAGCTCTTATTGCGTTCAGAGAACAGCAAGAGTTTATCTTTCAAATCACATTTTTTTCCTAAAATGTCATGGGTAAATGCTCCCATGTATTGTTTTCCTGAACTGTGTCATAATAGCATCAAAGATGCTACAGTAACACATTCGCATTGTTTATGCATTTTTCTGAAACAAATTGTACTCTGTGTGATGAAACAACTCTGATGTGATGTAGCCCATTCATGTTCCAGCCATATTGTTAGAAAGAGGGAATTTGCCTTCATTTTCTCCATTAAGCATGGTGTTGACTCACCTCCTGCATTCAGGCAGGGCTACTTCAGTGGGATCCATAGTTTCTGTTCCATCTGAAGGTAGTCCCTTGGAAGCATTATGCAGCGTCCTGCCCTCGTCTTGAGTTTGTCTTTCTCTTTGTTCCACTGATGGCACTCCTGGCTGGCGGAGCAGTGGCTCTGTTTCCACCCTTTTGTAAGGGCCGCGTCTGTCATATTGGCATTGAGAACAAAGTCTACATGATACCTTAGGGCCTGAAAGAAGTGTGTAAGTTGTACAAATAGCAAAGATCTACCCGCTAGTTCAATTTTAGCCATAGCTTAGGCTCTGGGCTCTGAAAAAAGTGGTTGTGGTGACCCAGCTGATTTGTGCCACAAAAACAAAACAAACTGTAATTTTATAGACCATGTATTTATACAATATTGCTATTTTAGGCATTGTAGGAAGCCACTGTCTTACAATGGGAAGTGAATCTGAATCCGCTGTACTTGAGAGTAACCAATGAATGGATGCAGGAAGGAATGAGGAGCGTCTATCTGTTTAATTAAGATACTTTGTCCTATAAAACAAATTGTAGGTGTTAAGGCTGGGCAGATAGGGTGTTGCATATTTTTCATTTGTGTAAGCTAAACATCTTTCTTCTTAGGCTGCCTATACATTTACTGTGTAGCCCAACTGGGCTCAATTCTTTGTTTCATTTGGTGTTATCTTATATCTGCCTAGATTGGGGATTGAGAATTGAAAATAGTGTGACATAACGATCTGAAAGTCTGGATTGTTTTACACTGGCAGAACTGTTTAGGGTTGTAGCGCGTCTTCCATTGAATGTGGCTTGCAACTTTGAAGCTGGTTTAAGGCACTTCTTTGCTGGAGTGGGCAGTATCTAGATCAGGCATGTAATATATCATAAATAGATCTTTAGAAGACTGAACAGAGGGTGCAGTCCTTCTAACTAAAGAGCACCGGCACTGCTAGAAGTCTGAGTGCTTTTATTCAGTCAGTTTGTAATCAAAGAGTCTCTTAATCTCACTGTCTGAATCCAGGTGTTGAGTAGAGGTCTGGTTGCACACAGAAGGAAGATTAGATTAATTACCTGAGAGTCACAATTTCGGCTACTCTTTGTCCCCGTTATTTAGAAACAAAGACATGGGTAAGGAATTACCAATGCATTTTTACTCCTAGTTTTTCCTCTTTTAATTCCAAATTAATTATGAAGGTATTCCAAAACTTTTAAAATCTTCTGTCTCATTTATCCCAGAAAGTAACATATTTTATAACATGTTCTTGCGCTGATTTCTCCATTGGCGCTGTTCCTCCCCATTCGGTACATTGTTTATTTTCCCTGCTCAGACAGGGGAAAAAATATTTGAATGCGACCTCCCCCACCTTTTTTGGGGGGGGGGGGCATAGAAAATTGAAAGGGCTAGTGAACCATGATTCAAGAGGCTGAGAGGGAGCGTCTTTCTTTCCTAGCATTAATTAACTCAAGTTCGTTAGGACGTTGAGTCTGCTGTACAGTTTTCTCTTGTTTGTGCTAAATCAGGTCAGAGAGAGAAAAAACTTTTCAGGCAGACGCTTGTGTTAGCTGAGAAGAATGAAGAGGAGAATCAAACTGATATAACTATTACAGCAAATTATATTGGTCTGTGGGTTTTATTGTGTAATATGTAAAGGGAGGATGGGAGACGTGAGTGAATAAACATTTCCTCTGCTTGCAAAAACGAATGCTGTCTAATGTTGGAGGGACTTCAATGAGAGGCCGTCCCTTGCTTAGGGCTGAATTGGGCTGGCATTCTGATTACGAGAAGCTGTGTGGCAAAGCGGCACAACATAAAAACCAAAATCTAAAAGTAAAGAGCCTCTAATCGGAGCCTGTTCTCTCTATTTAAGGCAACAGCGATAAGGATTCTAATTGCCCTAAACCCACGAGTGGGGTGGCTGCTTCTTTCTAGTGATTTTTATTTTCTTGAAAGCTCTGTTGTGGTTGGGCATGTGTTTATAGGACTCTACTTTCGGTTCTTAAAGCATGGTGTGTGTCTTGCAAAACCCGGTGTTTCATAACTCCTTACAATAATGGAAAGGCAAGATTCATCCCACTCAGTTACTGCACCCCATATTACAGTCCCTGGATCTGAGCCAAACCAGACATAAAATCCCACTGACTCATTGTTAGCTAAAGCTTTCTCATTTCAACACTCTAGGAGGGGAAAAACCCGGCAGGGGCAAGCCACAGGCTAATATGTCGTAGGTTTCACTAGCCCTGTGGAGAGTGGAAATTTATGTGCTATTCATTCACTGGGGAAGTAGTTTGCCAGGGTGCTACTGACTGTTTCTATGACAACCCCAAGAAAGCTTTATGTGTTGTTCCTGTTGCTGGAAAAGAGTGAAAGTGAGAAGAGGGAATGAAGGACAAACAAAATTACACCAATAAGTAAATAAATAAATAAATAAATAAATAAATAAGGCACTGGGAGTTGGAAAGTTTGGAAAAGTCATCAGGCCTGTAGCCCCACGCACACATCTCAAAGCAAGCCCTATTAAACATGATAGAACTTCCTTCTGAGTAGACATGGTGAAGACTGCACTGCAAAAATCATGGCAAACTGTAAGGAGGAACGGCCTTCCCAAATTTATGGGAACATGTGGCGAAGAAGAAAAAGAAGTCTCCTCTCGGATGTTCTTGAGAACCTCACCCGCATAGCACCATGCTTTGCTAATGTATTTGGAATCAATGAAAAGATAAACTAGGCTTTATATTGTGAGTGCCAAAGGTTGAAGTAGTAGTAGTAGTAGTAGTAGTAGTAGTTATTGTATTGGTGTGTATTTGCAATCCATCGTTACTTACAAGAATATAATGTCTGACTGGGTAATTGTCTTTTTCATTCTCGTATGGCTTCTTCTTTGCCATGCCCTTCATCCCCAACAACTTTAGAAATACTACCTGCCATCCCGTTTCATTAGCTCTATTTGCCTCACACTCCCCGCCCCACACCCCAATATTGTTTATCTCAAAGGTTTCTATTTTTGTTTAGCTCCTTCCCTCCACTTTATTGTTTGTTCTCTTCTCTTTTAGCTGGTCTGTTGATTTATTTGAAAGAGTGCACAAGAGTGCACAATATTTTATTTATGCAAAATATTAACTTAGAGTATGGGAAACAATCAAAGTCAGTTTCTTCAGTAGGCTTAACCGTAGCTTGGAAACATTATTGCAAAAGGCAGTCTGTTGGCATTACTTGTTTTTGTGGTTTTTTTTAAAATAAAAAGTGATTTGTTACTTGTGAAGGGTAAGAAGGATACTTATTTAAAATTAGGTGCTTCTCTCGCTTTTAAGTTTAAAAACACACAAAAAGGCTCCAAATGACGAAATATTTTACAACATTACCTCCTGAATAACATTTTGAATTGAGAAATTAATGTTGCTCGTGTCAACGCACTCAAATACTATAACAAAGCTAGCAGTAATGACATTATGTTTAAAAGTAGGGATGGTGCCATTCCTAAAAGTGATCATTTATAAGTAAACCATCCTCTTTCTAAAGGTAAAATTTACAAATTTAAAGTGTGATCCAGATGATACGGGCCTCATTGAATCACACATGGTAACTGTGTGTGACGGAGTAAGCTCATTCTGAGTGGGATCTTAGCAAAAGACAGCACATTGCTAAAATACTGTGTTTGCAAGAATATGAATTTGGCTCCTATTGCTGCACTGGAGTGGACATGCTCTAAACCGTCATGAAATCCCGTGAACTAGAATAATTATTCCTTTGTTTTGGATGCTCGGCAGTTCCCATGGCTAGCACCCACAGAAAGTTTGGATGCTTGCGTTGCTCCGGTTGCAATTCTTCTATAGTATCCTTTGCATTGGGTAGCAAATATTCCTGTTAAGTCCTGTACAGTCTTAACTTTTATATCAACTCACATTTAAAAATTAATTAAATCTGTCCCATATATCTTCCTGATTAATTCATAATTATTTTTCTAGTTTATCATATAATCCTACATAATTGTAGAATGATGAATAAGATGGAAAACATTATACATATCCCATATAATGTGTTATATGCCAATTTAATGTTTTTGTCAGGAATGCAAAAAAAAGGGGAGGGGACTAGTTGTGATTTTTAAATTGTTGTGTGTCATCAAGTTGTTTCCAACATCTAACAGCAACCTTAAGGTGAACCTCTCTCAGGGTTTTGCCTTCCTCTGAAATGGACAATATGTGACTGCCCAACGGCCGAGCAGGGATCCAAACTCTAATCTCCAGAGTCATAGTCCAGTGCTCAAACTACTGCACCGTGCTGTGTGTATTAAGGGGCAAGAAAGAGAGAACAATAGTATAAGCCATAAAAACTAACTTTAATGAATGAGCATGCTATAAGCTCTTATAGATCCATATTAATTTTTAATTGTGGTTTTAGTATCATTTTAATGCAGACTAACGTTGCCTAGGCATGCCTTTGTACATAAACAATCCCAGCAGTTGCTGAGAGTGACACCATCACCAGGGAAATCAGTGTGTTGTTGCAGTACAAGAAATACACCCTAAAAATGCTTGTATTGTCTTGGAGGATTCTGGGCTATGAAATAGATTGTAGCGAGCAGGTGTTTCGACAGTCCTGAAGTGTGTCTAAAATAAGCATTACTACTCCTGCTGCTACTGTTCACAGAAAAAAAAAACAAGACTGGGAAGACATCCCCAGAAAAGTTAGCATGGTTGTGCTATACTTTACTGTTGTTGTTTGTTGCTGTTGATAATATAAAATAGTATTTTAAGAAACCATTGTTTTCACAGCAGGCCTACATGCATGCGATTTGACCTTAGACCAAGACGAGGTTCATACATATTGGGTTTTTTTGTGCTCAATTTCTAATCTGGTCAGGAAAGAGATGGTTCAGCTGGTGACAGAAGAAAATTATTTGGTTTGGTTTTGTACGCCATTCTGTTTTACCTTCATAATACAGAGTCTGCTACTCCTCCTGTGTGTCTTTGTAAACTTAGTATTAATTAAAACAATTCTGTGCTCCAATATCTTACACATAGGAAGCTGTTCAAGAATTTATAGTCGCCAATCATACAATATTTTAGTTTGTTTTTTTAAATACTAATGTTGTTAGATACTTGAAGTTTCAAAAAACAGGCATCCTTTTACAAGAAGAATCCTATGTCTATAAGAACCTGGGAAGCTGTAAATTCCCAGGTAACAAGGAAGTGACTGATTTAAATGGAGTTTAAATTTCAGGGACAGACTTCAAAAATGTTTGGGGTGGGCGAGAGAAGGAGAAGGGCAGGAGTTCATTTCCCCTTTTATCTTCTTTATTCTCCTTTCTGGTGTTTCAGCTTACTCACTCTCTCCCGTTCCTGCCCCCCAAATATTGAAAAATAATCTCTGAGCTTTTGTGTTTGGGTGGAACTCTTCCACCTTCGCAGCCTGCCTGCACACCCACCTTTAATCTGCCTGATGGAGGGGAAGGGGTAGACTCAGGTATTACCTAACACTGCTGTGGACAGATCACCTTTGTCTGCAGCCTCTGAGGGTTTGTCGCTAAGGTCACGGAGAGGTGTGGGGAGGCCTGTGTTTTTCCCAAGCAGACAACCTATTTCCTATGAGTGAGAGAGCGAGCAGTGAGGGGTTTGAGGACCTGTAGCCTGCTTTTAATGTGACCCAGGTTACCCGATGCCAAGTCTGTTAGCCTGGGGTGAGGTGGGGAGAGGGGAAGTAGCCCCCCACCATTCCATATGGAAGGAGTGATTTTTTTGGGGGGGGGACCTAAGTCGTTGTATTTGTGTGCATAAATCCAGGAGCTCTGATTTAGACTGCCTGCTTTGGAGCTGGAAATTTGGCAGCAAGGCCTGTAGCTGGCCCTGGGCAATCGGGAAGGGCTCGGCGTAGGTCCCGCTTTTATGCCATATCCACAGAGTACCCCTCCACCCCATCCCTTGCTGGAGTATTTGGCCTCTCAAAGGCTGCAGCCAGGCGAGCATGGTCAAGGAAGCAGATACTCAGAGATACAAGAATGTGTGTGTATGTGTGCCCTTACAGTTCTCCTTGATTTACGGCAACCTATAAATTTCACCGGGTTTTCTTAGGCAAGGAATACTCAGAGATGGTTTTGCCAGTTTAAATGTACAGGATCGTTCGCTTTGGAGAGACTAAAACCCCAGTTTGCGTGTAAATTCATTCTCTCTGAAGTGAACAGCTCTGTTGTCTCTGCCGTTTGGCACGGAGAGGTTCCGAGTGGTAATGTACATGGATGGATAGGATTAGAGAAAGCAAGCAGGCAAAGGGAATGCGCTCCTATTGTCTTCATGATCTTTTCCAACACCAAATACTTGGGGATGGCAGTTAGAAAAGTGTGGGCCACATTCAGTTTCATCCCCCTAATTTTAGCTTTCGGTTTTTTCCCCCCTTTCTTTCCTTCCTTTTAAAAACAACTCTTGAAATTTAACACTTCCCCTTTCTCTTCTATTTCTCTTTTTCCTTGCCTTTTTGGAGATGATATTCTGCATTATTCTGCCCCATGGTATTATCTCTCCCCCCCCCCCCCGTGCCTTTATTTCAAATTAATTACTGGTTTTCTCCTGAAATTGAGTTTATGGATTCCATTTTGATTAAAGCATGTGACTTGAGCAATAATAACAAGACAACAAAAAGAAGGGAGTGTTGTGATGGTGTATCTTGAAATATTTGCTATTGACTGTATGACTTTCAAAATAGTTACCATCTTTGCAATACATTGATTTGTAATTTTAAGGTTATAGTAGTGGTGTGTGCCATTGAAAGATTTTGGTTTAAGTGACTAGCCTCCACATGGGACATGAGACTAGTTAATCTAATCTGCCAGTGATGTTGTCACAGTTGGAAAGGAGTGGGAATTTTCACAATGGAAATAGTAGAAGACTGGGGAAGGAACAAGGTACACAATGTTACCAATAACCCCAGCATAGCAAGAAAAATCCTTTCTGTAATAGGCCACCTTAGAATCTTTGAGAAATAATACCTTTATGAGTGTTGGGATGAATAGACTTTAAATAAACATTTTTTGTAGCGAGAAAAAGTAGGATAGCAATATCTTAATTCTATGCATGTTGAAGAGATGTTATAATTGGAAGGAAATGTTTTCCCTTGGCCTTTTCTTTTTATACAAATAGTTGAGAGTAGAGAGAGACAACAGAAAGAGAATGAGATGGAGAGAGAAGACAGAACAGCTGCTTTTTCTGAGGCCTAGTGGGATATCTTTTGGGGGGGGGGGGGAGCGAATAGAAAGGTGGATGCTAGGATATTTATTTGTTTAAAATATTTTGCCAGTCACCTCTTTGCCAAAATCTGCTGTCCAATAAAAATTTCATTGCGCCTGGACTTGGCTTATTCATTAGATATGAACTTGTCGATTTGGCAAATTGTTTTCAAGCTCTTAACTGCACAATCTCTCTCTCTCTCTCTCTCTCTCTCTTTCTGTGCCACCCCCTTCCTGATTCTTTCTCCGCCAACCTCCCCCTTCCACCTCCCTTTCCCTTTGATGCAGCCATTGGCTGCTCCACGATGTGTCTCCTTGCCAAATAGGTGGATCCTCCTTCTCCCCCCCCCCCCTTCACTCTCTCTTTTTTTTCTGCTGGCATTGGCACAGGCAAATGGTTGGGGACTGAGCATGAAAGGAGAAAGCAAGCAAGCAAGAGAGTTTAAGAGGAAAAAGGAAAAGGAAAAAATCAGGGGGGAAACAACAACAACCAAATCCCCCATACCCCAGCAGTTGGGTTTTGCCAGCAGCCGATCACAGCTGATTCCAGAGCGGAGTCTGTCCCTTTTCCCCTAGACCTGCGATCACCCCTGTTCTCAGGCGGAGGGAACCACATCTAAGTTGCATCTTTGCTTCTTTGCCAACGCTGAACGAGCTTCTTTTCCCTCCTCTCAGCTCCCCCTCCTGATCAGTTGCTGTTGTTCCCTCCCTTGTTTTTTATTTTTTCTCATTGTGTATTATTATTGTTATTGTTATTATTATCATCATCACCACCACCACCACCACTATCATCATCTTTCGTATTTATTCTTTTGTTCTTTGATATTTTTTTATCCTATTTTCTCTCTGTTGTGCCGGCGGGGGTGAGGTTGAATTATTTCTGTTCTTTG
Source organism: Anolis apletophallus (assembly GCA_030556195.1). NCBI lineage: Eukaryota > Metazoa > Chordata > Lepidosauria > Squamata > Anolidae > Anolis > Anolis apletophallus. The sequence goes on along the minus strand of JARBWK010000006.1, from coordinate 136,704,717 downwards.
CTAATGTTTCCATTCCTAACTTGCTTTCCACCCCCCCAATTTTAATCCTTTTTTGCTCTTCTACTCTTCTTATTGAAAAAGACTTGGACAATCTGGTTAAGGGTTTGCAGTGAAGAAGGGAGCCAACAATTGCTTTCCATCTAATTTAGGAAACATCCTTCTCTCATCTGTGCACTGTGCACTTCCTTCTTACATTTTTTTTACTTTTCTCCTTGTTCTCGCCTCCTCCCGCGTCCACCTCACAGCCCTAGTATCCCCCCCCCCCTCCATACTCTGCAATTCTGAGCCCAGAATTTCTGAATCGGGGGCTTAGCTTCGCCGGGATGAGCCAGAGCAATGGTAATTATTTCAATTTGTTCCCTGTCTGAATGCTTTTTAATTTTATTTTAAAAAATAAATAAAATCAGACAGACCCCTAAAATTATTTGATTATATAGAAATTATTCAAGGCATTGTGTTTGGCGAGAGAGCGTGTAATCAGTTTTGCCTTTGATCACAGCATCGCCAAACAAACTTTTATTTTTAAGGAAAGCCAAAATTATTTCCATGATTTTCTTCTTATTTTAAACATTTTTTACATGACATTAAAGAAATGAAATTATTTCCCAGCACCCATCCTCTACCCTTTCTCGTTCCTGCTTGGCGACCCTCTTTTGGTACGTTTTATCTCACTGTTGGTTTGTTGCTGATGAAACTGTTTGTTCCTCAGTTTGCGATTGTTTTGGCATCAGAAAAAAATTCAGTGGTAAGAGTGATTTCCTGCTCTCCCTTCTTTCTTATTCTAATGAGTTTTTTCTCTTGTTTTGCACCCTTTCTTCTCGTCCTGTTCTCCTCAGGATGAATTCCACCCTTTCATTGAAGCTCTCCTTCCTCATGTCCGTGCCTTTTCCTACACATGGTTCAACCTGCAAGCTCGGAAACGAAAGTACTTTAAGAAGCATGAGAAGCGGATGTCAAAGGACGAGGAGCGCGCGGTGAAGGATGAATTACTGGGTGAAAAGCCTGAGATCAAGCAGAAATGGGCGTCCCGGCTGCTGGCCAAGCTACGCAAGGACATCCGCCCAGAATTTCGCGAGGACTTCGTCTTGACCATTACGGGCAAGAAGGCACCGTGTTGTGTCCTCTCCAATCCAGATCAGAAGGGCAAAATCCGCAGGATTGACTGCCTGAGGCAAGCTGACAAGGTTTGGAGGCTGGACCTAGTTATGGTCATCTTGTTCAAAGGGATCCCTCTTGAAAGTACTGACGGGGAGCGGCTGTACAAGTCGCCGCAGTGCTCAAACCCGGGCCTTTGTGTCCAGCCACATCACATTGGAGTCACAATTAAAGAACTGGATCTTTACTTGGCGTATTTTGTTCACACTCCTGGTAGGTCATACAAATTCCACTACTCCACTGTTGCTACCTTTTTTAAAAAAAAAATGTTGTTATATGTGTTCTTAACTTTACAGACAGTTACTTTTTATTGAAGTTATTTGTCTTCTCTCTGTTTCTTTCCTCCAAAATTTAACAAATTGCTAATTTCAAAAATGTACTAGATGACCCATCCTACCCTGTCTTTGAAAAAAGTCACAGTGGGCAAATGACCTTTCATGACTACCTGTTTCTCTCCTGCCTGTGACGGCTGGAACTTCCCATGGTGAGGAAAATCCTTTTCCCCGGAAGCTGGGGAATAAGAATATGCAAATGCCCATTTACTAAAGAGAAGAAGATTGGTTTTATTAGGATTTGGAATTGGGGAGCACTTATCTCAAAGTGAGGCTTTTGTTTCCCTTGCTTGATTTGTCTCTCAGCCTTCCTTTCCTAATTCCCAATGCTGGCTTGATTTAATATATTGGTGTGCCCATGGTTTGCAAAACCACAAAAATACAGAGAAGCAATCACGGACATTTTTATACAGTGCACAGCAGCATTTCAAGCAATAAAATTTTCCATGTCTGCTGTCCCATGTAGAAACAAGTTTCTCAACGGAGAGGGAGCATTTTATGAGATGGTTTGGAACTGTTTGGTTTTGTTTCTGTTTTGTTTTTTCTCCACCCCAAACCTACTGTATATATATGTGTGCGCGCATGCACGTGCACACTGTACACTCTGGCCATTATTAATTTTAAAATATACATATTTCGGTTCTTTTTTGTTGTTTTGTTTTCAGTTTAAACAGAAAATGCTGGTTAAATTTTAGCCTTTGCACAGATACACCTAATTTGTTGCAGACTTTGAGATCTGAATGGGCTGGCAGGGGGGGGGGTGATTTGTGTGTTTACCTTTTGCTGTGCTGATTGAGAGGAATCTACCAATCTCTGTCCCCTCCTTCCTTTGTTGTTCTCTTATTTCTCATTCTCATGCTTTTCCTTATTTTATTGTAGTTTGTTTAGGTAGTCAAAGACCCGGTCATTCAGCCTTTTTTTCTGGTTGCTCTCTCCTCATAATTAAACTTTTCCTTTCCTAACTGCACATCTGTGCTGTGTCAAACCAGGCTACCTTTGTATCATCTCCTATATCCCAACATAATTTTGTATTTCCTTAGTTTCAGTTTAATAATATTGTCAGGAGTTTTTTTCTCCTTTTTTAGAGTATGTCCACCCAGTGTGCATGGAGCAGCCTCTGGTCAATGTCAGGAGGTTCATCTCAGCGCCTGCGGATGGCATTACAGGCAGACTCATATCATCTATTCTGCACAGCTCAGGGCACTTCCCGGCCTGGCAAGTAATGAACACTGTTCCTCTTCGACAAGTTATTTTCTATCCCCTTCTCCCCTCTCCCCAGTACAAATGTAAAGACAAAACTAGGCCCCAATTGCTTCCCCAGAAAATTTAATACATACCCATTCTTAAGCTAGAGACACCTTCTCCCTAGCATAGTATCCCTTCACATGCAAGAACATGCAAAAATAAAGCCCTGTTGAATAGAAATTCTAGTTCAGATATAACCCAAACTACCTTTGCACACATATACAGGAAAAACTAAGTGTCGACCTATCAGTTCGTCCATTATCTACTTGTTTATTTTTTACACTGACATTTCTTCTATAATGTGCTTAAGAGGCAGCTTAGAAAATTAAATCAATAAACTATAATTTAGATTTTATATTATAACTGTAACTGAACTTTTTTTACTGCATCCTAATTCTAAAGATTTCTCATTTAAACCCCAAATTTACTATGTAAACTGCTATATCATTTTGTGGGATGAGCTCTCTCTCTAAATAAAACAATATAAATATGTCTAATCAGGGCCATAGCCAGGATTTTGATTCGGGGCCTGAGCAAGAGAAGGTCTACCCTAGCAAACCTTTTGTATTATGATCCCAATACCCCTATGCATATGGGATATATTGAGCATGGTGATCAGATCATGATATGAATAAACAAAACAGTTTAAATAATGTACTAGTAAGGCCTTCTCGCGGACTACCCTGATAATTGGGGGGGGGGGCTTGAGCCTAATATATATTTATTTGTGTCTAATATATATTTATAAATATAAATATAGTGGCTGAAGCACCATTTTGTTGCTGACAAGCAAAGCAGCTGAAAAGTTAGAAATGTGTTTGATCCCTGAACAGTTTGTCATGTTTATTTTTATATGCAGGCTTTCATAGAAGCATGCTCATATGCTAGCACAGTGGGACTGTTCAGGCCATGTCTTTCTTGCCCCTGATTTATAAACACAAAGGAAGCCACCTACCTAGACCCAAGCCCTCCTGTAGGCCTAGGGCTACCTGTGTAGGATTCCTTCACTTCCCAAAGTTGTTTTCATTACGATGGAGTTAACAATTTGTTTGTTATTTGAGTGGAAAAAGAGCAAGAAAGGAGGGCAAGTCAAAGAGCTCACAGATGAGAGAGAGGACGTACTAAATATATTTGCCAGATAAATTTTTTTTGGCCCTGCTTGGTCATAACTAAAAGCAAATCTCTAGTATTTTGCTGGTAAAGATGCATCATAAATGGTATTTTAAATTTTTTTACCAGAGGTTCTTATTTTAAAAACCAATTTCCTTTGTAAGGTCTTTTTTAATTTTTGAATTTCTGTCGAAAATGTCAGTGGTTGGATGAACTTCAGCCAGAAACATGGTTGATATGCCATGGGCTTTTTATGTGTGAAGCACTGACTTTGTTTTAATAGAGGCTGCAGCACTGCAAATCTATTCCCTTGAAAATTACCAAAAACACTTTAGATATCTTGTTCAATGCCAGATCTAAATGTAACAAAACAGGTGAAAAAGTGTGGTGAGAGAGAAAACCGAAATTTACTTGTAGGTTCCCGCAAGGGCAGAACGAGAAGCAAAGCTTCTGCCAAAACCAAACGGTTGGCGAGGAGAAGAGGCTTCAACTGGGTTTTACATTCTGCCCAAGTTTGAAAGTTCACCTTTCATGTGGGCCTTGAAAATAAAGTCCTGTTTAAATAAACCATGAATGGCGCTGGGCTGCTTTGCTTGTCCCTTGTAACTTCCTGCCAGAGTTTTTAGGAGAAGACAGAAGTTGGGAATGCCGTTGTTGTAATCTGGGGTAGTTGCAGGATTACATGTTCCGAAGATATTTTTTTTCTTTGTGGTACCCACTCTGTGGAACTTCGTCCTCAAAAGAAATAGAAGAAAATGCCAACTTTGGTGCAGTTTAGACACATATTGAAACAATTTTTCTTCACCACATAGTTCGATATTGTTGCAATTTTTAGGTTCTGGCTACTGATTATGCTATATAATTTTAGATTTTAGTTATGATTTATTTTTATATTGCCATTTTTGCTCATGTTTAGTGGCTGGATAAGTTATACTTGGTGGACAGTACAGAAATGTTTTCAAATGTTTAAAAGGGTGAGTACAGCAAAGATTAGGGACCGTTCCACCTCTTCTTCCCTTCCATTGATTCTCTTACGTGGATGATCTGCACTTGCATTATTGCAGCAGATGTGTGTATGGGAACACATGTTTGCCAAGATGGTGTGAAGTTCACCCTAAAAGGTGGCAATATTCTCTATCTAGCTATGACTTTAATGACAAGCGGCAGGGGGTGGGGAATCAAATACAATGCTTTTTTGCTTTAACTGGGATTCCAATATAAGCAGCATCAAGAATTGCCGTGAGTAATTTTTAAAAGAATAATGTGTAGATGACAGCCTGACAAAAATGCAAACTGTCATAACTTCATCTCTAGTCTTTAGTTTGTCTCATCTCAGCTGTAAAAATAATGCTGGTTTTTATCTCGTGTGGGGATAGGATAAAAGATTTTATGCAAATCTCCCTGCGTACCCACCCCTTCTCAGAGGAAACAGCAGTAGGAGGGAAGGATAATTTGAATGGAGGAAAATTGCATGGGGAACAGTTATGACTCCCTCTTATAGTGCTAGGGACACAATGTTGTTGTTCAGTCCTTAAGAAGCTATGGAAAATTCCTAACACAAACATCCTGTACGCAACTACTTTGGTCACTGGGCTGTGTACAGACTATGGGAGCAAGCACCATTTCTTTTGTTGCGGGTGTACCAGGCCTGGTTTGCACACTGAGTGAAGGACTCGGTAGGGATAGAGTATTCTTGGAGTCTTGGGATCCCATTTGTAGTTGCTTCCCTGATTCTTAATTGCTGCTGCACAGTCTATGAAGTAGCACTCTATACTAGTACTTATAACAGTTTGCTTTTGATTGAGTTAATTTAGCTTCTTGAGGAAAGTTGCACTACTTTTTAAAAAAAGAATCACTTAAAAGTATATTTGTATTCCCACTCCTTTCCCCACTTACCGAACCAAAACCTATAAAAAAAACCCTTAAAAGTATTCCTAGTCACAGAGGTGATTGTATTGGTGCCCATGGTACCCACACCAGTAGGTTTCCTTCTCTCTTGTATTGCATTATACTGGGAGGAACAGCTTGAAAGCTGGCACAATCACTTTGACCAAAGCCCTACTATTAGTATCTCCCTCCCTTCTTCTCTTCTTCTCTTCCTCCCCCCTCCCTCCCTCCCTTCTCATGTACTCTGTGAATAACAGACATTCAACTTGTCAAAAAGCTTTCTTTTTAGCCTTAAAGTTTAGGTAGCTCAGGGGCAAATTGCACGCTACCTAAAAACAAACAGCAGCTGAATGGGTCTTGGTATGTGTTTATTTATTTTAAAATATAATTTTGATAAAAGCTAGATTTCGGTGCTATAATGGCATTTTATGCACATTCCTCATTGCCTGTTTCATGAAAGTCCCAGGACTGTAGATGAATCAGGGCATCTGCCATTGGTAGAGGCATATTTTACAAAGAGGGTAGGGCTTTTGTGTGGATCAAGTCTGCTAATTCTTTGCAGTAACATTCCCAGTCACGTGTTCTATTGTTTCTGTCATACTAGTGAATTTATTATTATTATTATTATTATTTGTCAATATTGCTGACCCTCCTCCCTAAACAGTATAAGTTTCTTCTGTTTCTTGTCACGTTCACTGATACTATGGCACGATTCCTGAGTGCAAAAGATAGTTAGCAGTTTTCAGTGTTTGGTATGAAGAGTGAACGCCATAAAGTATCTGTGTCATTTGCCCTATAGCTGTTGTCCCTGAGGTTCTGTTACTTAGGAATTTATTGTTTGCCTGGATCATTTTTCTCAAGCTTCACAAATCCAGTAGAACAATAGGTCTTGTTAAGACATCATGATTAATATGTTATGGTGTAGAAAGCAGTTACATGTTTGTTTGTTTATTTATTTACTATCTTTGTACCCCGCTCTTCTCACCCAGAAGGGGAATCATATTTCTTTGGACAGCTGAGATTTTAGAAGTGACCCACTGACTTTACTGTTCCAATATTTTCAGGTTGCATATGGTAGAACAGAGACTATTGGTTATACTTCATCAGGTGTCTGATATCTGCTCTCAATAATGAATTTGTTAAAGTGAGAAGCATTCTCAGTGTTAAAAGGGTCTCATACTATATTTTAGCGTTTGCAAGTAAGTCCAACAATTTTGAGCCTGGTCAGTAGTGACCTGCTCTTTCTACGTGTAGTGTAATTTGGGATGGGATGGTATAGCTTTGTTCTGCAAGGTATGATCTGGGCGCTCTTTGCCAGCGTTCCTGTGTCTTGTGAAAGCAACAATCACCAACAGCTTCCAAAATATGGTTTGCAGATAAATTTGAGAGCTCAGTATATCGAATAAGACAAGAAGTAAAATTATCCAATATAATGATTGACTCCCCTTTCAGCCAATGTGGTGTGCTTTACAGTAACCTAATTGTCATCTGCTTTAATGACAGACTGAGCAAATTGTTATCTCAAAGTAGTAATGAAGGGGCCAATATACTCTCAGGCCAATTGGGTGAACGTCTCTTCTTTGTCATCTTCAGTAAAAAGAACGTACTGCTTCAGTATAATAAGCTGGTTTTGGGATAGTTATCAATGAAATTTACCCGAAAAAAAATCTAAACAGCGAAGGGAGTGGTGTACTCTTTATATTTTTTAAAAACAGTATCAAATAGAGAAAACTCGGGTTAATGTGTTGAGACTCATCATTTCCAGCCGTGTTGCTGCCTTGTTTCCCAACCCCATAATAATAATAATCATCATCATCATCATCATCATTATTTATAACCCATCACCATCTCCCCAAAGGGGATTCGGGATGGCTAACATGAGGCCAAGCCCAAAATAATACAACATGATTAAACACAGAATAACACAGAATAACAAAAAAAATACATCAAGCAAAATATGAAATAACAAATAAAATAAATAATATAAAATAACATAATAAAATCGAACTCAGAGGGTTGGCCAAATGTATGAGGCAAAATGTTAAAAAGTTAAAACCCTGGGCGAGATAGAGATAAAAAGTGCATTTATAAGAAAGGAGCCCAAAAGGGAGGAACACTGGGATTTGGCCTTTATAGGGGATGGGGGGGAAGGAAGGTGCTTTATTTTGAGGGCAACTGTTAGATGGAAACAACCAGATGGGTTGAGTGGTCACTCTCCAAGTTTTTAGATCTTTCTTGAAAGCAGCTAGGTAGGGGCTTGCCTGATCTCCCTAGGTAATGAATTCCAAAATCGGGGGGCCACAGCGGAGAAGGGCCTCTCCCTCATTCCCACAAGTCGAGCCTGTGATAGAGGAAGGGGCGAAAGAAGAGCCTCTCCAGAAGATCAAAGAGATCGTGCGGTTTGTGGTAGGAGATGCGGTCATAAAGGTAGGTGGGCCCCAAACAGTTTAGGGCTTTATAGGTGATGACCTGCACCTTGAATTGGGATCGGAAGATGAATGGCAGCCAATGGAGCTCCTTAAACAGGGGGGTTGACCACTCCCTGTAATTTGCCCCGGCTAGAAGTCTGGCTGCCAAGCGTTGGACCAATTGAAGTTTCCAGCCCGTCTTCAAGGGAAGCCCCATGTAGAGTGCATTGCAATAATCCAATTTAGAACTAAGGCGTGGACCACCGTGGTCAGGTCAGGCTTTGTGAGGTATGGTTGCAGCTGGTGCACGAGTTTTAATTGCGCAAAGGCCCTCCCAGCCACCGCCGACACCTGCGCATCAAGCATCAGCGCTGAGTCCAGAAGGACCCCCAAGCTGCAGACCTGCTCCTTTAGGGGGAGTGCAACCCCGTCCAGCACAGGCTGCCACCCAATACCCCGGTCAGGCATATGACTGACCTGGAGGACCTCTGTCTTGTCGGGATTGATCTTCAGCTTGTTTGCCCTCATCCAGATCAACACAGCAGCCATGCACTGGTTCAGTATTCGAGGGGCTTTCTTGCATTCAGGTGGAAAAGAGTAGTGGAGTTGGGCATAATCTGCATAGAGATGGCACCCAACTCCAAAACTCCGGATGACCTCTCCCAGCGGTTTCATATAGATGTTAAAAAGCATGGGAGACAGAATAGAATCTTGCGGGACCCCACAGGTCAATGGTCAGGGGTCCGAGCAGGTGTCACCCAGCTTTACCATCTGGGAATGACCCTTCAGAAAGGACTGAAGCCACAGTAAAACCATGCCCCCAAGTCCCATCCCGGAAAGTCGACCCAGAAGGATACCCTAGTCGATGGTATCGAAAGCTGCTGAGATATCCAAAAGAACCAGCAGGGTTACACTCCCCCTGTCCAGTTCCCTGTGGAGGTCATCCACCAAGACGACCAAAGCCATCTCGGTACTGTGCCCAGGCCTGAAACCAGACTGCGATCGATCTAGAAAATTGGTGTCATCTAGGAACCCCTGGAGCTGCGAGGCGACCAACCGCTCCAGAACCTTGCCCATAAAAGGGAGATTGGAAATTGGTCTGTAATTCTTAAGCATGGAGGGGTCAAGGGAGGTCTTTTTCAGTAATGGTTTTACCACCGCCTGCTTAAGGCAGGACAGGAATTTCCCCTGGCCCCATGATGCATTTATGATGGAACCAAACCAATCTAACAACCCATCCTTGGCCAGTTTAACTAGCCAGAAAGGGCAAGGGTCCAGAGCACAAGCGATCACCCTCACAGCCCCAAGGATCTCATCCATGTCATCAGGCAAAACAAGACGAAAGGAATCCCAAAGAATCGGATAGACAGGTGTCTCGGTTACCTCACTTGGCATTGCACTTAAACTGGTGTCGAGCTCGAAACATATCTGAGCGACTTTGCCTGCAAAATGGTGAGTGAAATCGCTGCTCCGAGTTGCCGAATCCTTGGGGACCCCATTCCCAACAACCTGGAACAACTCTGATGGCCTGTTGGCTGCAGACACTATGCGGGCAGTCAAGGCGGCTTTCCTGGCTGCCCGCAAAGTTGCGGAATAATCCTTAATAGGGGCTTTAGCCCGTACTCAGTCAGGGAAGTTGTAGGATTTTCTCCAGATGTACTCCAGACCCCTTCTCACACATTTTACCACCACCAACTCCTCAGTGAACCAAGGAGTTGGTATAACTCTACGCAATGAGAGAGGACGTTCAGGAGCGATCATGTCAATCACCCTGGTCCCTGGACATCTCGCTGTTGTAGAGATCAACCAGAGCATCGACAATATTGTTAGTCTCCAGGACTTTCAGTCTTCCTGATTCCTTTTGAATCACTGGGCAATGTGTTGTTTAGAATTAGGAGATTGTATACTTTTAATTTAGTTCCCTGTTTTAAAACTGTTCATCCATTGTAAGCTAATTGTCAGGAGTTCCTCCGGTGAGAGAAATCACTTTCCTTTCCTACAGTAGGCAAAAGAAAAAAAAAGATCAGCAAAATTACTTGGGCATTTTTCCCATCCCTCCTGCTCTGGGCACATTTTTCTGTCTGCCCCGCCTGTTATCCCAGGTGCCAGTTCCTGAAAATGCTGCAGCTTGTATGACTTCTCCCAGGGATTTTATTTTCTACCAGGTTGAGGCTTGTGAACTTCTATCCTGTTGGATGTGACAGGCATCAGGCACAAGATGTCGCCACTGATGATCTCTACATATTCTGCAGGGTTGTTAAGAAGATTGGGAAGTTCCACGGTTTTCCTGCTTCTTGGCAGGTGGTGGGACTGGAAAGGCCCACGAGGTCTCTTCCTACTCTATGATTCTGTGATTTTTCTTTCTTGTGCAGAAGATTGCTCTTTTTAGAGGTTGGGGAAAAATTCCTTGCCTACCTGAACTCTTGTTTAAGATATATGAGACCTGATTGATGTGAACCAAGGTGCTAAAGGTAGAGGGAAGAAGACAACAAGCAGGTGGCACAGACATAACAGGAAAGTTGAATTATGAGAGTATATCTATTTCTTTGCATGACCAAGAATCATTTGAATACATACATACATACATACACATACATACATAACCTTTAGAAACTATTTCTGTCTTAGCGAAGGCTTGCCACCAGAGGAAATGAAACTCAGAACTACTTTAAATGGCATGCGAGAAGTGACTCCTTTCCGGGAGTTAGCACATCTATCTCCTGTCCATCGCGCTCTACATAAGAAGAATGGTACTCCTCTCCTCTAGGATAATATTCTCTTCTTTTTCACAGTTGACTCCCTTAATTCCCCACTCATCCTGTATCTCTAGAAAATATATCAACATGCCTAGACATTTTAGGATGGACTTTGTCTCTGATTCTCTCTCATTAATAAATGCAGTTTTATCAGTTGTGTTCCAAATTGGACTGTGTTCCTGACACAATAGGCAATTTGGATTGAATCGGCTTTCGGTTTTCCCAGCAAGTACTATGAAGTCATGCTGGATGAGTGCCAGCACTGATAAAAGTGTATCCATCTCTTAGGTCCAAACTATCTGAAAGGGCTCAGTTTCCTGTTTCAGAGTTCTGTGATCTACAGAGGGAGGCTTCTCTCAGTCCCAACTCTGTCACAGGTTTGCTATGTGAGGACACAAAAGAAGGCCTTTTCCGTGGCTGTTCCCATCTTCTGGAAGTCCCTTCCATGGGAAACCAGGCTGGTTCCTTCACTGACCTGCTTTTGCCAGCAGGCAAAGTGGTGGGTTTTGGTTTTGGTTCCTTTGCTTAAGAATAGTTTTAATGTAAAAGCAGGGGGGCTTTTTATTGGGATATGTTAGTATTATAAACTTTTGTTTATTTTTTAAATGATTTTATACTGATTATTTGGTGATTTTTTAAAAACTATACATACACAAATGAGCTGTAGAAGAATTATCAGTAAAAGATATCAAAATATATATAATATCACAAAGGCTAAGTCATAGTATAATGCAAGCCAGACAAATATCTAATATATCAAGGCGATACAATAACATATCATGTTAGGGAACACAGATTGGTAAAATAACCGGGGTACCTTAGGAATAAAGGTGAGGGACAAGTATACAGACCAGTGTTGAGGGAATATCATAGGGAACAGGTAATTAGTCCATCCGAAATGTCTTTAAAGTTCCATAAAGTTCCAAGGAACTATAAATCCCAACAGTCTGGAATGCAAGTCCCAACAGTTCTAATTATAAATTCCATAAGTTCAGGTACTTGAAATAACGTTCGAATTAATCCAATGTGTGACCCAAATAAACCAAAGGTAAAGCCTTGTAAAGAGCCAAAAAGGACACTGGGCGGGCCGCAACAGTAGAACTGCAAAGCCCGATCCATTTCGCCTTAATGGGCTTTTTCAAGCGGTGGTTTTCAAAGCAAGATGCTGCACATCACAGGAGTACATCATTCTGTAACAAATAACATATACACATTCCTAAGGTACCATGGTTATTTTACCAATGTGTGTTCCCTAACATGATATGTTTTGCATTGCCTTGATATATTAGATATTTGTCTGGCTTGCATTATACTATGACTTAGCCTTTGTGATATTATATATATTTTGATTTTTTAAAACTGCAAACATTTTAATTGACTGTTTCTGGGAATTCCACTCTGTGAGAAAGGTGTCATATCAATGATTACATACATTCAAGGCATTCAAGGATTAGTTTATATTTCTGACATAGTGTTGGGTATCAAACATAATCCATCGTGGGTTGTCTTCCTTTTATTTTACCACTGATTTGCGCTGCAATTTAGGAGCTGCTTTAGATGTATAGCATCAGGCAGGGTCAAATATGAAAGGAGGGAGGAAAATCTGCCATTTGGTGTGTAAACTGAGCCTGCTGCTCAGTGAGTATTCACTTGTTTCTCCACTTAGGTGTCCGGTCTGAAAGATCCTTTCACTGGAACCAGCAGTGTCAACACAACGCCACAAAAGGCTTATTTTAGTTCTTGTTTGCTTTCATTTTCCAAGGCAGTGGCAAGAGGGTGGGATGGCTGAATGTGTACGAAGCCAGCTCAGCAGAGCCAGTGTAGCATGAGGAGATGATGAGGCCTCCCGTTTAGGAACCGGGCTTTCTCCCTTCCTCTATAGAGTGGGATTTAGCCCCTTTGAGTTGAGGAGGGGGGTGTGGGGTCAGGCAGATACTGTCTCATCCACAGCTGCTTCCTCCCTGCCTCTCCAGGTCCATCCAGTGTTGACACAGGATGACTTATAAACATCCATGCAGGCTGTGTCTCATGGCCTCTGCTTTTTCCTGGTCTCGCAGGCAGGTCAAAGGGAAGAGGAAAATGGTTTTCGGAAAGGCAGCAGTTATTACTGCCTTTGCAGATTGTGTGGCTTAGAGGTATGTGGACGGCCACAACTAGCCTTGTTGCTCCACCCTTGTAATGTCTTCCTAGATTAGAATACATCTATCTGAAATCTGCAATTTGGGGGTTAGGAAGGAAGGGTGTGTACCTGAATGAATGAAACCAAGCCAACAATGCAATTTGTAAAATGAGTGAGTTAATCAGATGCTTTACTACTCTGTTTGTTTCTCTGAAAATGGCAATTGTTCTCATTTCGGCTTCTTACTTATTTGAGGAACCAGGGTATTGAAAAGTTCCTTCTGAAGTTAAAATCAGTTCTTTTGAAATCCATAGGAAGTGAAAACAAGACAGAAGATTGGAGGGTCTTGGACTTAATGAATTCCTGGCTTTTGTCAGCCACTGAAAAAGGTATCTCGTGTCTTCCTCCCAGATATACCTATAGTGGTGCTGGAGTGAAGAGAGTGGCCTCCCTAGAAGACTTCAAAACATTGGCAATTTATCATGACAGAATAAAATAAACACCCCAGATCTGATCCCTATGGAGCTTTATAGATCATGATCAGGTAGAGATTGTTTTGGATCTCTCACAATGAAAATGGTTGACCCATACTTTTATCCTTCAGCTCAAAAATAGCATGTAGCAGCAAGAATGAAAATTATCTGTTGCAGTATGTTATGTATCTTTAAAGTATGTTACTTTTAAAGTATGTTACCAAAGACAGCAGTTATGTGCCAAAACATGAGCAGTCTTCTGTTTCAGTGTGGTGAGAAGATACGGTGGAGACCGCAAAATATCATGGCTAGAATAAAACTCTAGAATCCTGGTGGAATTTTTTTGCAAAATACATTTCTTTCCCCATTCATATTAAGGTTAATTGAACTGCAGCAAACTATTGACGTTTGGGTAAATAGATTAAACACGAGACTCAATTGAACAATAATTTGACCCCATGTATAGATATTTGTATTTTAGCATCGGACATCTTGAATGAGAAAATCAGCAGGACTTGAACAGGCAGTGCCACCATTTTGTGATTTCTGTACAAAATCAACTGTCATGGAAGCCTTGCTTCAGTAAACTCATCTTTGGATCCAAATTCCGAAAAGACTTCCCAAGTATATGAATTTTCTCTCTGCTCCCCACCCCCTTGAAATTTTGGCACTGTTACAGGAGAAAAATAAGGTTTGACTTGGCTGCTCACTTCTAGACAGCTGTTTTGCATAGAGGCTGGAAAAATGAAATCCTCTTATGCTTGTGTTAAAATAATGCTATTTCTTTTTTTTTTTCCAAAAAAACAACCCAAAAACCTGCTTTGCATTCACCCCCATCTCCAGGAGAGGGTGATTTCTTGGACTGGAATAACTACTACTCTCATGATAGTTTGTTTCTTTGTTTCTTTGATTGTTATATGGAATGCTCTTCCTTTCCTCTGGAGGAGACTCATAAGGATGAGTTTTGAGACTTTGCAAAGAAAGAATCGAGTAAGTAATTGTGTACTATGGCAAAAAGGGCTTCTGAGCACTTGGAAAGCCACTCTAGAGATATATACCACAGGTGTTTCCTGGGATTTCTTGCAATGAACCCGTGAAACGTTAAAGAAATAGGAGACTCAAACTCAATCTTTCATGTAGACCTGCTTGAATTTTCTCTGGTGTCATTTCCTAAATAGGGCAAGCTGCTTCTGGAGTGATGACTAGGACTGGAAAAGCTGTGGGGCTTCCAAATGTCTGTGGAACATGGAAAGGGAGAGTCACATGTGAAACTTTGGAGCAAGGCAGCAGTGGGCGAAGGAGGTTCAAAGTACTTATTTATTTATTTATTTACTTTATTTATATTCTGCTCTTCTCACCCCAAAGGGGACTCAGAGCGGATTACAGGTACACATACTTAGCAGACATACACACATATAGACGAACAGAGGCAAACTCTGGCCACCAGGGGGAGCTGACGCACCCCTCATCTCTCAGCGTTCTTAGCATCCCTTGTTCCTTCCGCGTTCCTCAGCGTTCCTGGTGTTGTTTAATGGCCTCATAATTCAGTCAAAATTTGGCTCCCCACTTAATTTGGTACCTTTATCTCCTACTTGACAGATGCAACTGTATTTCGGGCTGCATAGGTCGACAGCAGGCTACACTTAAAGGTCGAGGACCCACCTTGACCCAGGCAGGCCTTGAACTCATGACCTACTGGTCAGAGAGATCTTATACAGCTGACACTTAGCCAGCTGCGCCACATTCCCCACTTCTCCAGTCTTGATCACACCCTTGAAATTAGCTGGTTTTAACAAAGAGCCCTCATGGTAATACCATGCAGTTTTTTTGTGTAACATCCAATGTTTCTTTGATAGATAATAAATGTACATTGGGCATAAGTCAGGGATACAGGACCAACAGGCGCTCCCAAGTTTGTGTTTGCCGTTTATCTCAGATTTGTGTGTGTGTGTGTGTGTGTGTGTGGGGGGATGTTTTTCTTTCTCTTTCATGTCTTACACATTTACTGCGGCAAATTTTCAGGTATCTGGGATGCTGTGAAAAATGAATTATAACTTTCATTTGATGAATTTTGCTTCAAGAATAGAATCTGTTGGCTATAAATATTTTTAAGCTGTGAAGGAGTGTCTTTCCAGGTCAAACAGAGAA